>NC_069425.1:36414613-36469613 GCF_026875155.1 Cherax quadricarinatus | reverse complement strand
TCCTGACCCCATGCGCGCGCGCGCGCGTGTGTGTGTGTGCCTACGTGTGTTCACGTGTGCGTGCGAGTGTGTGTGAATTGGAGGTGTGTGGAGGTGTGGGAGGGGGGATGGATGTGCCCTTCTGGCTGGCAATAGTAGGATTATTATTATTATTATTATAATCAAGGGGGAAGCGCTAAACCCGGAAGATTATACAGCGCCTGGGGGGGGGGGGATGTGGAAGGTATTCAGGCTTAATTTGGGGAACTGGAGCACAGATCCAATTCCCTAAATCAAGAGCCCCTCACCAACATCAAGGAACCTTCCTTGAGGGGGCAATAGTAGGAGATATAAGTAATGTGCGAGAGAAAGTTTAGAAAGACGTAAGCCACACTGGATAAAAGCTCTTCTAATATACGGTCGTATTGGAAATGGTTTGTTTAGTTTCCTTGTGCTTGTTCAGGCGGAAGTTACTAGGTAGGGGGAGAGGGAGGGGGAGGGAGGGGCAGTTGCAGGGGGGGGGAGGCCTTTATTTTATGGGAAGGTGGATAGAAATTATTTTTGGAGATTGGAAATTTGAATGATGTCAAATAGCATATTATTATTATTATTATTATTATTATTATTATTATTATTATTATTATTATTATTATTATTATTATGATGATGATGATGGGGACTCTTCCCTGCTTCTCCCACCCCTCTCTGCCTCCCATGTGTTACCCCCACGTTCCTCCATCCCCATTCCCTTCAGAAATTTCTTCCCCGTTCCCCTTCCCTCCCCTTTACTGAGCCTACATCCCCCACCTCCTTCCCCCAACTGAAGCTAACTATCCCCCCCTAACTCCCACCAACTTGTCTCAATATACATGAGTCTGGGCAGATTGTACCGTACCGTTTTAGCTGCGTTATCTACCACTCGAGCACAGGAGCCGCCATCTTGGCCTCAAGAATGCTGTTGCTGCTCTCTCTGTTGTCACTGATTTGTGCTGCTGTTGTCTCTGTTGTTACTGACTTGTGTTGCTGCTGTCTCTGTTGTTACTGACTTGTACTGCTGCTTCTGTTGTTATTCACTTGTGCTACTACTGCTGCTGTCATGTGCTGTTATTGCTTCTGTTACTGTCACTTTCGTGTATCCAACTCTTTCAGTAGTTTCGTCTCTTTCACCTTATGGTAAATTTACATTATCTAGAATAAGCTAGTCGTTGCATCCGTCTGGGTTACTGTCACAATTCCTTGTTACTGTCACAGTCTCTGGTTACTGTCACAATAATTAGTTACTGTCACAATCTCTAGTCACAATGTTTACTGCCACAATCCCTATCTATTAAGTGAATACCTCCTAGATTCGCGTGCTCACCTCCGTGTCTTCATCAGTATCTCCCTTTAACATTATTTCTTGGTCTCTCATGTCCATCGTCCTTCTTGTGGGGGCTGTGTAGTAGTGTTGTGTGATTCTGTCACTCTGGACACTGTTGCCGATCTTATCCTTGTATATTCATTCATAGTTTTCCTGCTTAATTCACTGTTCACTGCCGTCCTCCCTGTTCTGCATTTTTTCCATGCTCTCTTCAGTGTGGCCTCAAGGCTCTGTGAGCACTGCCTCCCCGCTTCTCTTGATGGGTGAGGTATAGCTCCTGGGCACCTCCTCTGCAGTTCGACTACCCGGTGTGATAAATACATCAAAGTACAAAATGCCGATAAGTTGTTGAATAAAACACACAACATCTAGGTCATTATACGTACATGTAAGTTATTTTACGCCATCGTTAATTTAATTTAACCTAACCGAGACAAAACAAACGTCAAAATTTCTGAAAAATTTAGTATCCACAGAAATGCACGAAGGGCAACCCGATAATTCACCCACTTATCGGAGAACCTGCAAATCTGTGACGGAACTCTTTTTGCCACTCAAGCAAAGGTAATATTTTTTATTAGTCTTGGTCCGAATTTGACAACCATTAATATATTTTCTAAGACTAAGAAGAAGGAAAAATAAGCTTGATTTAAGTATGAAGAACAAGCTTGATATTAAGTATCAAGAAGAACAAGCTTGATGTAAGTATCAGGAAGAACAAGCTTGATATTAAGTATCAGGATGAACAAGCTTGATATCGAGGAGCTGTCTATTGAGAAAGCAGCAGTTATCGTACACCAGGGTGGAGGGGAAAGGAGAAGAAGCAGTTTGAGAATAAATTAATTGCTGTATTCTAAGCGAGATATGGAAAGATATTTAAAACAAAAATTTACACGCGTGCGCGAGACAGAAGGGACCGGTCGTGCGGTTGGCAGCACGTTACTGCTAGTGCTGGTCGTACGGTTGGCAGCATGGCACTGCTAGTGCTGGTCGTACGGTTGGCAGCATGACACTGCTAGTGATGGTCGTACGGTTGGCAGCATGGCACTGCTAGTGCTGGTCGTGCGGTTGGCAGCACGTTACTGCTAGTGCTGGTCGTACGGTTGGCAGCATGGCACTGCTAGTGCTGGTCGTACGGTTGGCAGCATGGCACTGCTAGTGCTGGTCGTACGGTTGGCAGCATGGCACTGCTAGTGCTGGTCGTACGGTTGGCAGCATGGCACTGCTAGTGCTGGTCGTACGGTTGGCAGCATGGCACTGTTAGTGCTGGTCGTACGGTTGGCAGCACGTTACTGCTAGTGCTGGTCGTACGGTTGGCAGCATGGCACTGCTAGTGCTGGTCGTACGGTTGGCAGCATGGCACTGCTAGTGCTGGTCGTACGGTTGGCAGCATGGCACTGTTAGTGCTGGTCGTACGGTTGGCAGCACGTTACTGCTAGTGCTGGTCGTACGGTTGGCAGCATGGCACTGTTAGTGCTGGTCGTACGGTTGGCAGCATGTCACTGCTAGTGCTGGTCGTACGATTTGTTCTTCATTATGTAAATTTTCCTGCTCTATTCCCAACGTCAGTTTCTGAACGTTTTCAGAAAACGTACAAACACAATAGGGAACTTAAACCAATGATTCATATTTAGCCACAAATATGTAAATTAAAAAAAAAAATAGCACCAGAAACGTTCAGATCTACACGTGTATTACTCGTGGTGGGAAAATGGGCAATGTACACCCGGCAGCGTCTCCCTGCCAGATATAAGTCGTACACCCGACAGAGCCTCGCTGCCAGGTGTAAGTTGTACACCCGGCAGCGCCTCCCTGCCAGGTGTAGGTTGTACACCCGGCAGCGCCTCCCTGCCAGGTGTAGGTTGTACACCCGGCAGCGTCTCCCTGGCAGGTGTAGGTTGTATACCCGGCAGCGCCTCCCTGCCAGGTGTAGGTTGTACACCCGGCAGCGTCTCCCTGCCAGGTGTAGGTTGTACACCCGGCAGCGTCTCCCTGCCAGGTGTAGGTTGTACACCCGGCAGCGTCTCCCTGCCAGATGTAAGTCATTTACCCGGGAATGCCTCGCTGCCAGATGTAAATCATACACCCGGCAGCACCTTGAGAAAAGTAATAAGAGCTTCACATGATTTCAGCCATTGTAAACAAAGGAATTGTCATCATGCGCAAGAATGATTAAGGCTCTAACTGCCTCGTTGATGCCTTTATCCCGCTCCTCTCATTGGCTGAGCCGGCACATGTGTCAGGTTAAATGATCGTCTTTGTTGCTGCCTGTGCTTGTCCACCTTGTAGCCGCCTGACAAGCGAACACCCACACGGGCAAGGAATTGCAGTCAATTTTTTGTTAGTAGGAAATATATGTTCTGGAGTGTAAACAAGAGTTGTTGGGAGTTGGTGGTGGTGATTGTGGTAGTGGTGGTAGTAGTGGTGGTGGTGGTGGTGGTGATGGTGGTGATGGTAGTGGTGTTGATAGTGGTAGTGGTGGTGATAGTGGTAGTTGTGGTGGTGATAGTGGTGGTGATTGTGGTAGTGGTGGTAGTAGTGGTGGTGGTGGTCGTGATGGTGGGTGGTGGTGGTGGTAGTGGTGGTGGTGATGGTAGTGGTGTTGATAGTGGTAGTGGTGGTGATAGTGGTAGTTGTGGTGGTGATAGTGGTGGTGATTGTGGTAGTGGTGGTAGTGGTGGTGGTAGTGGTGGTGGTAGTGGTGGTGGTGGTGGTGGTGGTGGTGATGATGGTGGTGATGGTAGTGTGATGGTAATGGCGATGGTAATGGTAGTGGTGCTGATAGTGGTAGTTGTGGTGGTGATAGTGGTGGTGATCGTGGTAGTGGTGGTAGTGGTGGTAGTGGTGGTAGTGGTGGGGGTAGTGGTGGTAGTGGTGGTGGTGGTGGTGGTGGTGGTGGTGGTGATGGTGGTGATGGTAGTGGTGATGGTAATGGTAGTGGTGGTGATAGTGGTGGTGATTGTGGTGGTGATTGTGTTGATGGTGGTGGTGGTGATGGGGATAGTGATGGTGACTTGGGTGAGGTAGAAGGCCCACCACTCATCACCACTAACACACAAACACACAAACACACACAAACACACACACACACACGGGGCCAGGAGCTATGAATCGACCCCTGCAATCACAAATAGGTGAGTACACACACACACCACCCACCACTAACACACACCAGCTTCCACTCAAGCTGCGACACAGAATTGCGACACACACTCAAGCGGGAGCCATTATGTGAGCCGTAAACAACAGATGACGTTCTTGTTATGATTGGTGCGTCATCCTTTCTTCCTGTCTTCCTCCTCCTCCTCCTCCTCCTCCTCCTCCTCTCTCTCTCTCTCTCTCTCTCTTCTCTCTCTCTTTCTTCCATCACGCTTTCTTCCTTTTACGCTGTATGCCTCTTCGGGTTTAGTTAATAGCATCTTCTGAAACACACACACACACACACACACACACACACACACAAACTACAGACCTGTCTCTGACATGTATTGTGTTTACCTGTGTGCAAAGTCATGGAGAAGATTATCAGGAGGAGAGTGGTGGAACACCTGGAACGGAACAAGATTATAAATGAAAACCAGCAGGGGTTCATGGAAGGCAAATCTTGTATCACAAACCTCCTGGAGTTTTATGACAAGGTAACAGAAGTAAGACACGAGAGAGAGGGGTGGGTTGATTGTGTTTTCCTAGACTGCAGGAAGGCCTTTGACACAGTTCCCCACAAGAGAATAGTGCAGAAGCTGGAGGATCAGGTGCATATAACAGGGAGGGCACTGCAATGGATCAGGGAATACCTGACAGGGAGGCAACAACGAGTCATGGTACGTGAAGAGGTATCACAGTGGGCGCCTGTGGCGAGCGGGGTCCCACAGGGGTCAGTTCTAGGACCAGTGCTATTTTTGATATATGTGAACGACATAATGGAAGGAATAGACTCTGAAGTGTCCCTATTCGCAGATGATGTGAAGCTGATGAGAAGAATTAAATCGGATGAGGATGAGGCAGGACTGCAAAGAGACCTGGACAGGCTGGACATGTGGTCCAGGGGGATGTCGTACGAGGAAAGGTTAAGGGAAATCGGACTGACGACACTGGAGGACAGAAGGGTCAGGGGAGACATGATAACGACATACAAGATACTGCGGGGAATAGACAAGGTGGACAGAGATAGGATGTTCCAGAGAGGGGACACAGAAACAAGGGGTCACAACTGGAAGCTGAAGACTCAGACGAGTCACAGGGACGTTAGGAAGTATTTCTTCAGTCATAGAGTCGTCAGGAAGTGGAATAGCCTAGCAAGTGAAGTAGTGGAGGCAGGGACCATACATAGTTTTAAGAAGAGGTATGACAAAGCTCAGGAAGCAGAGAGGGAGAGGACCCAGTAGCGATCAGTGAAGAGGCGGGGCTAGGAGCTGAGTCTCGACCCCTGCAACCACAATTAGGTGAGTACAATTAGGTGAGTACACACACACACACACACACACACACACACACACACACACACACACACACACACACACACACACACACACACACACACACCTGGAACGGAACAGGAGTATAAATGCCAACCAGCACGGATTCACGGAAGGCAAATCCTGTGTCACAAACCTTCTGGAGTTTTATGATAAAATAACAGAAGTAAGACAAGAGAGAGAGGGGTGGGTTGATTGCATCTTCTTGGACTGCAAGAAGGCCTTTGACACAGTTCCTCACAAGAGATTAGTGCAGAAGCTAGAGCATCAGGCGCATATAACAGGAAGGGCACTGCAATGGATCAGAGAGTACCTGACAGGGAGGCAACAACGAGTCATGGTACGTAATGATGTATCACAGTGGGCACCTGTGACGAGCGGGGTCCCACAGGGGTCGGTCCTAGGACCAGTGCTATTTTTGGTATATGTGAACGACATGACGGAAGGGTTAGACTCAGAAGTGTCCCTGTTTGCAGATGATGTGAAGTTAATGAGGAGAATTAAATCTGATGAGGACCAGGCAGGACTTCAAAGAGACCTGGACAGACTGGACACCTGGTCCAGCAAATGGCTTCTCGAATTTAATCCTGCCAAATGCAAAGTCATGAAGATAGGGGAAGGGCACAGAAGACCACAGACAGAGTATAGGCTAGGTGGGCAAAGACTGCAAACCTCACTCAAGGAGAAAGATCTTGGGGTGAGTATAACACCGAGCATGTCTCCGGAAGCACACATCAATCAGATAACTGCTGCAGCATATGGGCGCCTGGCAAACCTGAGAACAGCATTCCGACACCTTAGTAAGGAATCATTCAAGACACTGTACACCGTGTATGTCAGGCCCATACTGGAGTATGCAGCACCTGTTTGGAACCCGCACTTGATAAAGCACGTCAAGAAACTAGAGAAAGTACAAAGGTTTGCAACAAGGTTAGTTCCAGAGCTAAGGGGAATGTCCTATGAAGAAAGATTAAGGGAAATCGGCCTGACGACACTGGAGGACAGGAGGGTCAGGGAGACATGATAACGACATATAAAATACTGCGTGGAATAGACAAGGTGGACAAGGACAGGATGTTCCAGGGAGGGGACACAGAAACAAGAGGCCACAATTGGAAGTTGAAGACACAAATGAGTCAGAGAGATAGTAGGAAGTATTTCTTCAGTCATAGAGTTGTAAGGCAGTGGAATAGCCTAGAAAATGATGTAGTGGAGGCAGGAACCATACACAGTTTTAAGACGAGGTTTGATAAAGCTCATGGAGCGGGGAGAGAGAGGGTCTAGTAGCAACCGGTGAAGAGGCTGGGCCAGGAGCTAGGACTCGACCCCTGCAACCACAAATAGGTGAGTACAAATAGGTGAGTACACACACACACACACACACGCACACACACACTAAAGTTCTCATACAAAGAACTTGAATTAAGAGACAGTTTAGAACATGGTTGTATGATAAGAAATGAAGGAGATAGAGAGGAAGGGATGAAAGGAATAGAAAGAAGGAATACGAGGATGTGGGAAATATATGAGAAGGTAGAGATGAATAAATGGAGGAGGAGGAGGAGAAGAAGGAAGAGGGAAGGAGGAGAGGAAGGACCAAGAGAAAGGTAAAAATTACCCATAAGTAAAGTGGTCTAAAACAAGTGTGGGAAATACCGGCCGGGAGTTACGCAGTAACGTCGTGACAGTGGCTCTCTAAGTTCTAGATTCACACCCAGGTAGAAGCGAGAATTTCGCCCCTCCGGACGAGGGCGATAGAGGCGGTTATCCGCGGTGCCTCCTAAGGAGCGTGAGGTGTGTTCTTTATGGTAATAAGAGGCGGAAACAGCGTTAGACGTAGTCGGGAAGATGTTCAAAAGTCTTGAAAATATCTTGGCTGGAGGGAATGTCGGGGTAGTAGTGGGCGTTCACTGCCAACCCAGCCATAGTGCCATGGTCACCTGAGAGCCAGAGTGCCATGGTCACCTGAGGGCTAGAGTGCCATGGTCACCTGAGAGCTAGAGTGTCATGATCACCTGAGAGCCATAGTGCCATGGTCACCTGAGGGCTAGAGTGTCATGATCACCTGAGAGCCAGAGTGCCATGGTCACCTGAGGGCTAGAGTGTCATGATCACCTGAGAGCCAGAGTGCCATGATCACCTGAGGGTTAGAGTGCCATGATCACCTGAGAGCCAGAGTGCCATGGTCACCTGAGAGCCAGAGTGCCATGGTCACCTGAGGGCTAGAGTGTCATGATCACCTGAGAGCCAGAGTGCCATGGTCACCTGAGGGCAAGAGTGTCATGATCACCTGAGAGCCAGAGTGCCATGGTCACCTGAGGGCAAGAGTGTCATGATCACCTGAGAGCCAGAGTGCCATGATCACCTGAGAGCTAGAGTGTCATGATCACCTGGGAGCCATAGTGCCATGATCACCTGAGGGTTAGAGTGCCATGATCACCTGAGAGCCAGAGTGCCATGATCACCTGAGGGTTAGAGTGTCATGATCACCTGAGAGCCAGAGTGCCATGATCACCTGAGGGCTAGAGTGTCATGATCACCTGGGAGCCATAGTGCCATGATCACCTGAGGGTTAGAGTGCCATGATCACCTGAGAGCCAGAGTGCCATGATCACCTGAGGGTTAGAGTGCCATGATTACCTGAGGGCCAGAGTGTCTTGACCACCTGAGAGACAGAGTGCCATGATCACTTGAGAGCCAGAGTGTCATGATCACCTGAGAGCCAGAGTGCCATGATCACTTGAGAGCCAGAGTGCCATGATCACCTGAGAACATTAGTTACCCTTTGAATGATAAGAGCAACAACAACATTACACCAACAACATCAACATCAACAACATTAACAACAACAAAATCAGGAACATCACCATCAACAACTGCAACAACAACAGCAACAACAGCAACAACAACAGCAACAACAACAGCAACAACAACAGCAACAACAACAACATCAACAGCAGCAACAACAATAACAACAACAGCAACAACAACAACATCCACAGCAACAACAACAGCAACAACAACAGCAACAACAACAGCAACAACAACAGCAACAGCAACAGCAACAACAACAGCAACAACAACAGCAACAACAACAACATCAACAGCAGCAACAACAATAACAACAACAGCAACAACAACAATAACAACAACAACAGCAACAAAAAACAAAACCAACAACAACACCAACAACAACAACAGCGATTATATTAATTACAATAATAACACAAACTATAGAGTTCTTATGTATAAAGGTTGTAAAAAACAAAAGAAGAATTCCAGATAATTGATATAGAGCAAACAATAGTACTGACATTAAGATATATTAACTGTGTTGAACGTTATGTTACCAGACACGAGATGGAGCCACATGTGGCTCAGGGATGGAGAGTGCCACTGGTTGAAGAGTGCCACTGGTTGAAGAGTGCCACTGGATGGAGAGTGCCACTGGTTGAAGAGTGCCACTGGTTGAAGAGTGCAACTGGATGGAGAGTGCCACTGGTTGAAGAGTGCCACTGGATGGAGAGTGCCACTGGATGGAGTGTGCCACTGGATGGAGAGTGCCACTGGTTGAAGAGTGCCACTGGTTGAAATGTGCCACTGGATGGAGAGTGCCACAGGAGGCAAAGTGCCACTGGGCCTGCAGGGCTTTTTAGAAAGACAAAAACGAATTCAAATTTATATTCTCGAATTGAAATCATTGCATATACAAAATACACAGTAATCAGAAAGACCGCAGGATGTAGAGTATTCGTGGCATTTGACCAACGTGACCACTGAGCCATGGCTCATACAATGAGATCAACGAGCATAATGGAAAAAGTTGGGAAATATATATAGATTTTTTTTACCTAGAAAACGACATTTACTAGCAAATAATGCAGCGTCTGGTCTCAGCAGAGTAAAAAGTGGAGTACCTCAACGCAGGTTCCTGGCACTTACACTGTTTCACATCCTCGCATCACTTGTCACAACTTTGTATCAACCTCTGCGGACGATACCAGAATAAACATGAAAGTCGTCTCAGTATAGCATACACAGAAATCTTGCAGTCAGATATCAACAAACTTTCTCAGTGGCCAATTTCAGCTACTTAATATATGGGAGGAAGAACTCACAACGAACACGGGAGATAGAACGCAGGCAGACCGTCGCATAGACCGTAAAAAAAACATGTTCGAGACTTGGGAATACTGATATCTGATGATATATCAATTACAGAACACAGTAAAGTGTAAAAGCTTCCAAAATATTTCGGAATATCAGGCTTGTTTTTATTTCATATAAATATTAAGATTTTTTCTCATTTCTAAAGACAGGAAATGCCAGGAAAAATGTGAATTGTTGGATAATTCTGTATAGCGATTGTCTCTATCACTTTTAAACAGAAAAATGAGACAGTTGTACAACATTTGGGAATTTTTATTACGGAAACATTTCGCCAGTGGCTTCGTCAGTCCATTGTAGAGAAGAACGGTGGAAGACGAGGAGGAGTTTGAGGTAATCAGTCCCTTAGTCTGGAGTCGATGTGTTGAGTCCATCAGTCTTGAGAAAAGTCACTTGCTGGCGAAACGGTTCATCAATAAAGATTCCCAAACGTCTCAGACTGAGCCGAGGGGGCGTTGACCTCCCCGAAACCCTCTCCAGATAAACTCTGCAGGTAAGTTTCCTACTCTTCTACCTATGGGTTTTCCAAATCCCTCACATCACATCACATCCAGACACCGAGCGTTACTGAGTGACCACCGTGGACGTGTCTGCCTTTCTTGGTACCTCGCTGTGACAGATTCTTGGTGTGGTCCAAGACCAGACACCACTGCCTTTCTAAGGACCATTAACAACAGTCAAGGTATCTAACTATGGCAAGACTTACGGTGTGGTCCAAGACCATACACCACTACCTTTCTAAGGACCATTAACAACAGTCAAGGTATCTAACTATGGAAAGTCTTACGGTGTGATCCAAGACCAGACACTATCACTGCTCCACAGTGCATTGTAATAAAGTGAATTGTAACAGCTCGGAAAAAAATAAAATTTATATTTTATTGCTGAAATAAATCTCTTTTATTATTTATAAATAAATGGTTTAGAAAAACCACCAGTTGATAAGTGAGACACATGTGAAACATTTAAGAATGTTTATTCCGCAGAATAAGAACAATGTGGCAGAAGTGTCTCATTTTGCTATCACGGAGTCAGGGAAGCTGAGAGAGGTATTATTGAGGGGAAGTAATGAGGGGGAAGTGGCAGGGGGAAGTGGCAAGGGGAAGTAGTAAGGGGAAAGTACTGGAGGGGGTAGGTAGTAAGGACAAGTAGTGAGATCTAGATAGTAGTAAGGGGAGGCAGTGAGGGGGAAAGTAGTGAGGGAAAGTAGTGATGGGTAAAGTAGTAAGGGAAAGTGAAGGGAAAGTAGTGAGGGAAAATAGTGAGGGGAAAAGGAGTAAGGGGAAAGTAGTGAGGGAAAATGTAGTGAGTGAAAATAGTGAGGGGAAGTAGTGAGGGAAAAGCAGTGAGGGAAACTAGCGAGTGAAAGTAGTAAGGGAAATGTAGTGAGAGGAAAAGTAGTGAAGGGAAATCTAGTGAGGGGAAAACTAGTGAGGGGAAGATAGTGAAGGAAAATCAGTAGGGGGTAAAAGTAACAAGGGGAAAGGAGTAAGGGGAAAAGTAGTGAGAGGAAAAGCAGTGAGGGCAAGAAGGGGAAAAATATCTGAAAGCGTTGTGGATTTTCTCTGGCTACATTAAGCGTGGGAAACCTACCCATTTTTTTACGACAAACCCCATTATTTTAACACCCCGCCCGCACCTCGGCGACAAATGTACCATGGAAAAGGAATGGGGGTGTAGGGGGGAGGGGAGGGCAATGGGGAGAAGAGGCAGTGAATTGGGGAAGAAAGGGCGGAGATGAGGGCCAAAAGAAACACAAGGTACTGTCGTGGGAACTTGTCAAGGCACGATGTGGGAACTTTTATTTATCTTTCTCTGGGATGGTTTTTTTTGGGGGTGTGGGGTATTTTTGGGTATATTTATGTGTATGGGGTATTTTTGGGTATATTTATGGGTATGGGGTATTTTTGGGTATTTTTGGGTATTTTTATGGGTATGGGGGATTTTTGGGTATATTTATGGGTATGGGGTATTTTTTGGTATTTTTATGGGTATGGGGGATTTTTGAGTATTTTTTATTTAGATTAGCTTTGCTGCCACCTTTATGGAGTGGGGCTATATCCGTTGTTTTAAGTGACTGTGGAATTTCACCCATGTCCAAGTTCCTCCTCCATAGTGTACTTAGGGCACGCGAGAGGGGTTTCTTGCAGTTCTTAATGAAAACAGAGTTCCACGAGTCTGGACCCGGGGCTGAGTGCATAGGCATGTTGTCAATGGCTTTTTCGAAATCTATCGGAGTTAGGGTAATGCCGGAAATCTGGCATACATTTATGGAGTTTTGAGGCTCACTCATGAAGAAATCATTTGGGTCATCGACCCTCAGATTGATTAGTGGTTCACTAAACACAGAGTCGTACTGAGATTTCAATATTTCACTCATTTCCTTGTTGTCATCTGTTTAAGTCCCATCCTGTCTGAGTAAGGGCCCGATA
This sequence comes from Cherax quadricarinatus, assembly GCF_026875155.1. Taxonomy (NCBI): domain Eukaryota; kingdom Metazoa; phylum Arthropoda; class Malacostraca; order Decapoda; family Parastacidae; genus Cherax; species Cherax quadricarinatus. The sequence goes on along the minus strand of NC_069425.1, from coordinate 36,457,200 downwards.
CTAGATGTGGTATTTGCCTTGTTTTTGGCATATGAAAAGAAATATTTTGAATTTCTTTCAATTTCACTAATAGCTTTAAGCTCCTCCTGCCTCTCCTGGTTCCTGTAAGAGTCATTTAGCTTAAGTTCGATAGTTTCCACTTCCCTGGTCAGCGCCTCCTTTCGTGTATCAGATATTCTAGCACTCCTGAGGAGCTCAGTGACTCTTCGTCGTCTTCTGTAGAGGGAGCGTCTTTTTCTCTCCAGTTTACTCCTGCTCTTCTTCTTTCTTAGGGGAATATGCCTAGAACATGCTTCAGCTGCCAGGAAGGTGATCCTTTCAAGGCACTGGTTTGGATCCATGTCATTTATGGGGCATTTTTGGGTATTTTTATGGGTATGGGGGATTTTTGGGTATATTTATGGGTATGGGGGATTTTTGGATATTTTTATGGGTATGGGGTATTTTTGGGTATTTTTTATGGTATGGGGTATTTTTGAATATTTTTATGGGTATGGGATATTTTTAGGTATTTTTATGGGTATGGGGTATTTTTTGGGTATTTTCATGGTATGGCGTATTTTTGGGTATTTTTATGGGTATGGGTATTTTCGGGTATTCTTTATGGTTATAGGGGATTTTTGAATATGTTCTGAGGGGTAGGGGGTATTTTTTTTAGATTATTTTTAGGTATAGGGAATTTTGAGGTATTTTTAATGTATATGGGGGATTTTGGGACATTTTCTATGGGTATAGGGGGTTTATTGGGGTATGAGGTTTCTCTGGGTACAGCAACTTTTAGGGGTATGGAGGATTTTTTGGGTAGGGAGATTTTTGAACAGGGAATTTTTTTTTTTTTTTTGAAATGAAAAAAATTTAGGGTAGGGGAGTTTTTGGGGAAATATGGGGGAATTTTGAGGGTATTGGTAATTTTTTTGGTGTGGGTAATTTTTTTGCGTATGGGGGAATTTTTCGGAGATGGGGGGATTTTTTTTTTTTTTGCATATGGGAGCATTTTTAATTCCCGCGAAACGTTCATCCTTCTCTTCCCTCGCGAAACATTAAAAATAGCAAATTCGCGAAAATTCCCGTTTCGAGCGTTGATTTTCGCCAAATTCTCAGTTATATTCGCCAAATGTTTAAGCAGCTGTTTCTAAATGCTGCGAGAGAATCGCGAAATGTGATGTGTGTGCGAAATGTTAGACTGTTTGCAAATGTACGTGTGTGCGAAATGTGAGTGTGTGGTGGCGAAATGTTGACGTGTGTTTTTCAGGGATTTAAAGCTTTTGGAAATTTAGTTTGTGGATATGTTAATGAGAAAGGGATGAGAAAGAGAGAGGAGAGAGAGAGAAGAGAGAGAGAGGGAATTCTGATACAGTTCTTTACATAGATCTAACGATACTTCCGTTGGAGAGGGTAGAGGAGAGGAGGGGAGGGGTTATCGTACTCATCCCCCCACACGATTCACAGTCACCTTCCCCAGTGTAGGAGGGGGGGTGTACTCTCACTTCATTCATTCCCTTTATTCATTCCCCTTCTTCATTCTCTCTTCAATTCTCCTCATCATTTCTCTTCATTTGCCCTTCATTCATTCTCTCTTCTCATTTTCTTAGTCATCCTCTTCATTCATTCTCATCTTCATCATTTTTCATTCCCCTTCATTCTCTCTTCATTCATTCTCTCGTCATTCATTCTCTCTTCATTCATTCTCTCACATTCATTCGGGCCTTCATGTCATTCTTTCATTCATTTCTCTTCATCATCGCCTTTTCCCTTCATTAATTCCTCTTCATTCATTCGTCTCTTGAGAATTTTTCTTTTCATTCGCCCTTCATTCATTCTCTCTTCATTCATTCTCTCTTCATTCATTCTCTCTTCATTAAAACGCCTTAAACTTCTCTTCATTATCTTGAATATTATTTCATTCGCCTTCGCAAATTTCTCTTCATTCTCTCGTCAATTCATGCGCCCATATTTTAATCTCTCTTATTCATTCGCCCTCATTCATTCTCCTTTATCATCTCTCTATTGTTTGCCCTTATTCATCTTTCATTCATTCCTTCATCTTCGCCTTCATCATTCTCTCTTCACATTCTTCTTCATATCTCGTAATGCTGGGGCCATCATTTTCATTCATTCCATATTCAACCTCTCTTCATCATTCTCTCTTCATCATGCTCTCATTCATTCTCTCGTTCATTCATTCGCCTTCATTCATCTTATCATTTTCTCATATATTCGCCTTATTTGCTATATTCTTTCATTCATTCTCTATTCATCTCTCTCATTCATTCGCCCTCATGTTACTCTCTTCATTCATTCGCCCTTCATAATTTTCTTCTTATTCGCCTATATCCCTCATCAACTCTCCACCTCGCCCCTCATGCCCCCATCATTCCCAATTCGATTATTTCCCTTCATTCATCTTATTCAAAATATGCCGGGTGTCTTCAATTCCAAACCCCATTCCACCAGATCCCAATCTCGCACAACTACCTTTCTCTCCATAATATTTCCCCCTCCACAAGTTGTTCACATCACATACACTTCTCACCTCACCCTTACAATCCCTTTCATCCACTACCAAAATTCCTCCACCATCACCACTACCAACTTCTCTCCATCATCACCAAACAATCCTCCACCATCACCACTAAAAATCCACCATCACCATACCAACTCTCTCCACATAAACACTACCAATCTCTCACCATCACCACTACCAAACTTCCATCCACCATCACCACTACCAACTTCTCCACATCCCCTACCAATCTTCCCCCCACATCACTACCAATTCCCACTCACCACTACCAACTTCTCTCCACCATTCACCACACCAACTTCTCTCCAATCACACACAATTCCTCCACCATACACATAACAACTTTCCACTCCACTACCAACTTCCCCCAACACTACCAATTCCCTCCAACTCACCACTACCAACTCTCTCCATACCACTACCAACTTCTCAACATCACCACACAACTCCCTCCACCATCACCACTACCAATTTCCCCCCACCACTACCAATCTCACCATCACACTACAACTTCCACCACACAACACTACAACTCTCTCCACCATCACACTACCAATTCCCAAACACTAACCAACTTCCTCCACTCACCACTACAACTACCTCCACATCACCACTACCAACTTCTCCACCATCAACCACCCCAAATTCTCTCACCATCACCCTACCAACTCATCTCATTACCAACTCGCTTACCACATAATTAGAAGAAATTATATAAATACCATACTTCCCCAACAAACATACCACTTCCTCCACCATCACACATAATTCTTACACCATCACCACTACAACTTCCTCCACCATCATCATAACACTTCTCCACCATCACACTACATTCCTCCACCATCACATACAATTCCCCATCACAATACATCCCTCCACCATCACAAACCCCAAATTCCTCCACCATCACCACTACCAACTTCTCTCCACCATCACCACTACCAATTCTCTTCCACCATCACCATACAAACTTCCCCACCTAACACACAATTACTCACCATCTCCACTACCAACTTCCCTCACCATAAAATCTACAACTTCCTCAAAACCTAAACCAACTTCCAACACACCACTACCTAATCTCTCCACCATCAAACTACCAACTCCCCACCATCACCACTACCAACTTCCTCCAACATATCACTACACTTCTCCACCATCACATACATCTTCCACTCATCACCACAACAACTTTTCAATACCATACAACTTCTCTCCACCATCACCACTACAAATTTTCAAATATCCACTAGACAATTCCCTCACCAATCACAAACAATATATCAATAACACTAATTCTCTCCACATAAGACCAAATCCTCCACATTCCAGAACTTCCTCCACCATCAACCACTAACAATTCCCAAAACACACTACCACTTACACCATCCATACCAACTTCCTCGCACCATATCAAAACTTCTCACATCACAACAATTCCCCACACCATAACATAAATTACCTCCACATCACCACTACCAAATTCTCTCCAGCCATCACCACTACCAACTTCCCTCCACCATCTACACTACAACTTACCCACAATACTCACTACAACTTCCCTACCACCTATCACTACAATATTTAAACATCAATACTAATCCTCACCATCACCACCAATCCTCCACCACACCACTACCAACTTACCTCCACCATCTCCACTCAACTTTACCTCCACAATCAAACTACCAATACTCACCATCATATAATCTTCCCAATCATATACCTAAATTTCCCCCAACACCATAATTACAACATCTCCAATTAACATTCCCCCCATCACCATCAATTCACTACCCACCATTAGAACACCAGACTACCATCAACATCAGATAACTAATTACTCAAACAATAATTATTCACTCCTCATAACAATTGACCCCTCCATCCAACTCAATTCCCCATACACTACAATCTCCTCCACCATCACCATACTACTTACTAAAAATTCTCACATATACAATCCTCCACCTATCCGCAATCCCACAATAACCAATTCCTCCACATCGCCACTACCAAACTCCCTCCACCATACAACTAGGAACAACTTCCTCACTCACATACCAATTCACCTCCACAACAACAAACTTCCCTCCACCTTAATAGCAACTTCCATCCCATTACCTTAGAAATCTAATATAAGTACGAAAACATCATCACACATTAAAACAATTATACCACAACTACTATTCACTCCGCACCATCTCAATATATAAAACTCCCACATATTAAAAATCCCACATCACTAGAAACTTCATCCACCAAACCATACAATCCCTACACATCAACCAACGTCCTAAAACAACACATTCCCTCAAAATACCACAATTTCCCCCAAACATTACCACTTCCCACATATACCTACCAAATTCCCTGCAACCATATAACACTACCTACTTCCCTCCACATCACCACTACCAACTTCCTAACTCATCAAACAAATACCAAATTTCCTCAACATATCAATACAACTAAAATCACCAATAAAATAAATTCCCTATCAACACAACTTCCCTCCACCATCATACTCAACTTCATCAAATACACTACCAAGTTCCTCACATCCCATAAAACTCAATAATATAGACAACTTCCTCCACCAGTAATAGGAAACTCCATAGTCAATACAAATAATTCCTACTCAAACAATATTTACTATAAAATACTATCTACATAGGAACACCATTCCAAAGACCAATCTACGATATCTAACAAAATAATATCCATCAACTAAATATCTAGAAAAATCAATAGTAATTCAAACCAATCAATCATTCCGAAATATATAAATTAGGAAAATAATTTACTAGTAATTCGGACATTATCATAACTTTCACACATACACCATAAAATTAAATAATAAATTCTAATAAGAACAATAATCTAAAATACATCTACCATAAGAAAATTCCTTAGAACAATTTCATATAATAAAATCCAATTAAAATCATACAATTCTAAAAACACTAATTATCACATAACGAATAAATCACATTACAACCCAATCTCATACCAACAAATAAAAATCTCATATCTAGGAAACAATTTAAATAGAACATAAGAATCTCCACATAATAAATTCCCAATACAAACTATCAATTCAAATAATATATTATTACCATCACATAACAATTTCTAGAAATAAATAATTAATCGACAACAATCTAATCATAGAAAATAATTACATCACTACAATATTCACAATAAATCAAATTAGAAAGAATAATATTAAAGAATTACAATAACTAAAATTGACAATATCATGTAATACCTATCATCCACTAGCATCATATCAAATCAGATATTTAAATTTCCATATCATCAATTAACAACATCCATAATAAATTTCAAATCATAATAAAAATCTCCAATAATATCAATCAAATTAAAATACAATTCTCAAATATAAATATTCAAAATAACATTACAGAACAACATTCCTCAAACCAAAATCAATACATTAGGACACAATTCATAATTACCAAAACTCCACTAATCAACAATATCATCATCACATTCAACAACAAATCACTAATTAGGAAGAATCAACATCATCATTAGGAACATAGATACTGCACACAAATCACTTGAACTACATACTCATACAAATTCCCTCCACACAATACAACTTCCCTCAACACAAAACACTTCCTTCCACAACACACAAACCTCACCACACCATACCAACTTCCCCAAATCACACTAAACTCCCCCAAAATCATCACTACAACTTCCCCCACCACCAATAAACTTCCCCAACCAATCATCACTACCAACTTCCTCCACCATCATCATACAACTTCCCTCCACATCACCAACCAACTCCCTCCACATCACCACTACAACTTCCCTCCACCATCACCCGTACCAACTTCACTCACCAAAATACCAACTTCCCTCCACATCATCACTTACCAACTTACCTCCACCAATAACAAAATCCCACATCATCACTAACAACTCCCTCCATCATCACAACTACCAACTTCCCCCACCATCACACTACAATTCCTCCACCATCATCACTACCAACTTCCCCCACACACCACTACAATTCCCTCCACCAATCACTACCACTTCCTCCACCATCTCACTACAACTTCCCCCACCACACACTACACTTCCCCCATACCACTAAAGATCCCTCCAATCCATACATACCACTTTCCCACCATACACTTACCAAACTCCCTCCACATCATCCAACTCCTCCACCATAACACTACCAACTTCCTCCACCATCACGTACCATTCCGACCTCACCATACTAGCAACTTCCTCCACCATCACCACTACAGACTTCCTCCACATCCACTACCTAACTTCCCACCATCACCATACAACTTCCCTCCACCATCACATACACTCCTCCATCACCTATCCACTTCCCTCACATCACCACACAACTTCCCCTCCACCATCACCACTACCAACTTCCCTCCACCATCACCACTACCAACTTCCCTCCACCATCACCACATTCCCTCCACCATCACACTACCAACTTTCCCTCCACCATCACCACTACCAACTTCCTCCACCATCACCACTACCAACTTCCTCCCACCATACACCATACACTCCCTCCACCATCACCACTACCAACTTCCCTCCACCAATCACCACCATCCCCCATCAACTACCAACTCCCTCACCATCATCACTACCAACTTCCTCCACCATCACCTACCAACTTCCCTCCACCATCACCACTACCAACTTCCCTCCACCATCACCACTACCAACTTCCCTCCACCATCACCACTACCAACTTCCCTCCACCATCACCACTACCAACTTCCCTCCCCATCACCACTACCAACTTCCCTCACCATCTCAAACCAACTTCCCCCACACACTATCCAACTTCCCTCCACCATCACCACTACCAACTTCCCTCCACCATCACCACTACCAACTTCCCTCCACCATCACCACTACCAACTTCCCTCCACCATCACCACTACCAACTTCCCTCCACCATCACCACTACCAACTTCCTCCCCCACCCCCAATTCCCCCACCATCCCACAACTTCCCTCCACCATCACCACACCAACTTCCCCACCACCACCACAACTTTCCCACCACCCACCCACCAACTTCACCCCACAAACCCCCAACACCCCACCACTCCCACCTTTAACCCCTCCTCCACTACCTTCCTAACATCCCACTCACTTCCCTAAATACCATAAATCTTCCTTCCACCTACAAACATTCCAAGAAAAAAAATACCAACAAAATAAGGAACAGGAAGAATCACAGGAAGGGAAAATCCAGAAAGAAATTAGGAGGAAACGCCCAAACATATGAAAATTCAAAAAATAGGAACTTAGTAAAGAATAGGGGACTGTAGTGCAAGAGTAAGGGGAATTTTAAAAGAAGGGGACAATAAAAGAAAGAGCGGAAAGGAGGGAAATAAATCATCGAAAGGGGCGGAACCCGAGTAATGATTCGCGCCAGAAAGAGTGTCCCTTTTAAAACGTAGGACGGAGGACTGGCCGCGGGCGTGCCCGAAACCAGTACCTCCAGGGGGAATGAGCAGGGGCATAGGGGGAGTGCTTTGCGCATAACACGCATTGGGTACCAAGTGGGCGCAAATTCGTTTGGGCATAAGTCAATCTCGGCCATTTTTAAATGAAAATTAAAAAATTATTTGGGGGAAGGGGAAGGGAGGGGAAACCCCTCCCCCATAAATCCCCCCGAGGAAGGGAAGGGGGGGGGGGTAAACCCCCCCCCCCATAAATCCCACAGGGGAAGGGGGAAAAGGGAGGGGTAAACCCCCCCCCATCATTTCCCAAAGGCAAGGGGCTAGCAACGGGGGGGGGGAGGGGGTCGCCCTAGGTGAAGATAGACCCCCGCCGGGGTCCCCCTTTCCCACCCACTTTTCTCTCCCACCAATTTTCCCCCCACCCACAGTTCTCTCCCACCCCAACCCTCCCCACCCACGTTCTCTCCCACCCACAATATCCATCTTGGGGATGGTGTGGCTAGTTTTTCGTGCACCTCATACCCAAGGTTTTAATTGGTATTAATTGTGCACCCATACCCATCCTGGGACGGCAGTGCAAGAGATATGGGCACACAAAAGGGCCCTGGGAACTAGATTTTTTTGGAGGGAGAGGGAGGGGGGGGTGGGTGGGGAAAAAGGAAGAGTGGGGGGAAAAGGGGGAGGGGGGGAAAAGGGAAGGGAAAACAGAGCAGTGGGAGGGGACAGGGGGGGAGGGGGGTTTTTTGGGGGGGAGAAAAGACTAGCTGTTTAATTTTCCCCCTAGCAACTATTATTCCCGGGTGAATCCTCTCAGGGAAAACCCCAACAGTATTGTGATGAGGTATGTGAGGCAACAGGCGGGCGGGGAGAAAGGGGGGGAGATTGTTGTGTTGGGGTTTTGGGGGAAGGGAGGTAGGTGGGTAGGTGGGTTGGTAGGGGTAGGTAAGGTAGTAGGTAGATAGGTAGGTAGGAGGTTTAGGTAGGTAGGTAGGAAAGGTGGGGTAGTAGGTGGTAGGTGGTGGGTTAGGGGGGAGAGATCGGGGTGTTGGGGGTGTTGGGGAGGGGGAAGGGGGGAGGGAGAGACTTTTGGTTCGGGTGTCAGGGAGGGAGGGTTGAGGGGGGATGAGGGGGGGAGGAGGGAGGGAGGGAGGGATGAGGGGGGGGAGTGAGGGAGGGGGAGGGATGAGGGAGGGAGTGAGGGGGGGGGGAGGGAGTAGGGGGGGAGGGAGTGAGGGGGGGAGTGAGTGAGGGGGGGGTGAGGGAGGAGGAACCCTTTCACCCCCCCGAAGGTAATCTACAACTTTTGTAAGGCGACTCCAAAACCCCGGGAAATTACCCCCGTTGTTTACTTTCCTACCTCCCCGTTTGCATTGTTTGTTGTGAAGGAAATGGGGCAGGGGTCAGGAGAGGGGCGGGAGGAGGGGGCCCCAGGGAGGAATGGAGGGGGGTCAGGGAGGGTATGAGGGGGGTCAGGGAGGGGTAAAGAGGGTCAGGGGGGTATGGAGGGGGGTTCAGGGAGGGTAGGAGGGGGGTCGGGGAGGGTATGGAGAGGGGTCGGGAGGGTAGGAGTGGGGTCAGGGAAAACAGGAGGGGGGGTCAGGGAGGGTAGGGAGAGGGTCAGGGAGATACAGGGAAGGGGTCGGGGGGATACAGGGAGGGGGGGAGGAAGGAAAGGAGGGGGGGTCAGGGAGGGTATGGAGAGGGGTCAGGGGGGGTATGGAGAGGGGTCAGGGAGGGTAGGAGGGGGGTCAGAGCGGGTAGGAAGGGTCAGGGGGGGTAGGGAGAGGGGCAGGGAGGGTATGGTTTGGGGGTTCAGAGGGGATGGAGAGGGGTCGGGGAGGGTATGGAAGGGGTCAGGGAGGGTAGGGAGAGGGGTCAGGGGGGGTTTGGGAGAGGGGAGGGGGGATATGGAGAGGGTCAGGGGAGGTATGGAAGGGGTCAGGGGGGGAGGAGAGGGGTCAGGGAGGGTAGGGAGGGGTCAGGGAAACAGGAAGGGGTAGGGGGGTAGGAGAGGGGTCGGGGAGATACAGGGGGGGGGTCAGGGGGTATGGAGAGGGGGGTCAGGGGAATACAGGGAAGGGGCGGGGAGGGGGGGAAGGGGTCAGGAGATACGGGGAGAGGGGTCGGGGAGGGTATGGAGAGGGGTCAGGGAGATACGGGGAAGGGTCAGGAGGGTAGGAGGGGGGGTCAGGGAATACAGGTAAGGGGTCAGGGAGATAAGGTAGAGGGGTCGGGGGGTATGGGGGGGGTCGGGGGAGATAAGGGAGGGGGGTCAGGGGGGGTTAGAAAAGGGGGTCAGGGAGATACAGGGAAGGGGGTCGGGGAGGGTATGGAGGGGTCAGGGGGTACAGGGGGGGGGTCAGGGGGGGTATGGAGAGGGGTCAGGGAATACAGGGGAGGGTTCAGGGGGGGGTAGGGAGGGGGGTCAGGGAGTTACAGGGAGAGGGGTCAGGAGGGTATGGAAGGGTCAGGGGGGATGGAGGGGGGTCAGGGGGGGGTTGGGAGGGGGGTAGGGGGTTTGGAGGGGGGCGGGAGATACAGGGAAAGGGGGTCAGGGGGGGTATGGAGGGGGTCGGGGGAAAACAGGGAGAGGGTCGGGGAGATACAGGGAGAGGGGTCAGGGAGGGTAGGGAAAGAGAATCAGGGAGGGTAAGGGGGGTCAGGGGGGTAGGAGGGGTTCAGGGGGGTATGGGGGGGGTCAGGGGGGGTTGGAGAGGGGTCAGGGGGGGTAGGGAGGGTCAGGGGGTATGAGAGGTCGGGGAGTTTATGGGAGGGGTCAGGGAGATACAGGGAGGGGGGTCAGGGGGGTATGGAGGGGGGTAGGGGAGGTAGGGAGGGGTCGGGGAGAAAAAGGGAAAGGGGGTCGGGGGAGGTAGGAGGGGGGTCAGGAGGGTAGGGAAGGGGGGTCAGGGAGATAAGGGAAGGGGGTCAGGGAGGGAGGGAGAGGGGTCAGCGAGATACAGGAAAGGGGTCAGGGAGGGTATGGAGGGGGCGGGGGGTATGGAAGGGGCGGGGAATAAGGGAGAGGCCAGGAGGGTGGGGAAGGGGTCGGGGAAAACAGGGAGGGGGGTCAGGGAGGGTAGGAGAGGGGTCAGGAGGGTATGGAGAGGGTCAGGGAATACAGGGAGGGGGGTCGGGGGGGTTGGAGAGGGGTCAGGGAATACGGGAAGGGGGGTCAGGGAGAGTAGGAGGGGGGTCAGGGGATACAGGGGGAGGGTCAGAAAATAAAGGGGGGGGGGTCGGGGAGAAAAGGGGGGGGGGTCAAGAGAAAAAAGGGGGAGGGGTCGGAGATACAGGGGGGGGGGTCAGGAGTACGGGGCGGGGGGTCGGAATACAGGGGAGGGGTGGGGAGATACGGGGGCGGGGGGTCGGGGAGATACAGGGGGGGGTCAGGGAGATACAGGGGGGGGGGTAGGAATCAGGGGGGGGGGTCGGGGAAACAGGGGGGGGGCGGGGAGATCAGGGGAGGGGTCAGGAGATACAGGGGGAGGGGTCGGGGGAGATACGGGGGGGGGGTCAGGGAATACAGGGGGGGGGTGGAGATACAGGGAGGGTAGGGTCAGGGGGAATAAAAAAAAGTGACGAGTTTTGACTTTTTTGATTTTGAAAAAGTTTTTTTTTTTTTTTTTTTCAGAGTGGGGGAGGGGGGGGGGAAGGGGGAAGGGGGAAAGGGGGGGAAGGGGGGCATAATCTTTTTTCTCTTCATCTGCTTTTTGTTCCTGAGTTTATTTTTTTTTGTTTTGTTTGGGGAAAGGAAAAGGTCAGGTCCAGGGTGTGTGTGGTGTTAAATGGGCCCAAAATATGCCCGAAATGCCCAAACAAGCGGCTTTTAATATAGTACGCATTGATGTCAACATGGTCTGTTACCTTGTTAATACTTATAAAATTATTTATTATTATTTTATTATTATTTTATTATTATTTTATTATTATTATTTTTTTTATTTTATTATTATTATTACTATTATTATTCCTGAGTTTCACACGAACTGCCGTGCGTACATTTCCGCACGAAAATTCTCATTTTTTTAAGTTTAATAATTAAGCACTTTAGCTTAGTCGGGGTTAATTTGGGTTGGGTTGGTTGGGTTAGGTTTGGTTGGGTTTTTGGTTAGGTTAGGTTGGTTGGGTTGGTTAGACTAGGTTAACATCAACTGTGAGGGATTTCAGCAAAAGGGGGCTAAAAAAAATGGTCTGGAACCCACACAAATACAGGTCGGGGCCCACAGGGAGGACCAGACGAGTGAAAATGTTAGGAGTGAATAAAATAAGCCAGAACTAGCATAACAGTAGCTTAACAGTGCAGTAACAGGAGCATAACAGTACAGTAACTAGCAAAACATAGCATAGTAGCAGCCCCATTAGACAGTAGAGCCAGCAGCAGCAGCAGCAAGCAGCACAGCCACAGCACCCATAGTCGGCTGCCCTTCCTTGATTTGTGGGGAGACACCCCTTGATAACCCGGGGTGCTTTTTTCCTTTGAGAGGAGGAACGGGGGGGGAGAGGGGGGGAAGGGGGAGAGGGGGCCGGGGAAAAGGGCGGGAGGAGAAGATGAAGAGGGGAAAATTGGAAAGAGAAATTAAAAAGGGATATACGAATGAAATATCAAGGAATGATGCGTCGGCGCGCGCTCGTGCGTATGTATGTATCGTGGCTTCCCGAGTTAGTTTGCGGGGGTCGAGACTCCGTTCCTGCCTCGCCTCCTAGGGGACTTAACCATCACTGATGTTTTTCTGGGCTTTATCTTAGCAATCTTGAAGCTGTGTATTTTTTTGCCCCACTTCAACACCCAAAATTATTCCCTTTAAAAACCACCCGGACTAAAGAAATTTTCCTAACACCCCTATCCCCGACCTGGATTTACTGGAGGTTTTCCGGGGATAAAACGCCCCGTGGCCCGGGTAAATAAACCAGGCCCCCCCCTGGCTCGAGCCGATCCCCGCTGTTTATGAGGGCCCGCAGCTTCTGCTCGAATACTTACCCTTTTTATACTTCCCCTATTTAGGGTTGCAGGGTCGACCTAAGCTCCAACCCAATGCCTTTCCGTGGCGGGGTGCTGAGTTTCCCTTATCCTGACATCAGAGCACGTCATATAAATTCTTAAAGCTGTGTATGATCCTGATTTCAAACACTGTCTAGGTCGCTCCACTTTTTAAACCGTTTGGGGAGGCTAAGAAAGACTTTCTAACTCTCTGGGCTCATCTGTGTTTTAAAAATTTAATTGTCCCCCGGGTTATTGTTTTTTACCTCTCGAAAAATTTTGTCCTTGTCCGCTTTATGAAGTTCAATGGTTTTGTATTCGTGATCATATTACCAAATACCCCTGGTGTTTTCGGGAAAGGCGCTGGACAGGAACCGAAATCATACCCGCCAGGGGGTGGGGCTCGTACTCTGTTTGCGTGCGTCCACAGAATAGCCTTTTATCGGCCCATCCACCGGGTGGCCCTGGTCACAGACCGGGCCGCGGGGGCCTTGACCCCTGCGGCCCTCTCCAGGTAACCCTTTCCTGATCCTTCTGTTTTTTGACTCATGAATTTTTTTCCCTTTTCTCCACACAGATGTTCTCAACTAGAGTCCCCCCCTTTCCCTCCCCAAACACACCACACACACCACACCACACACACCACACACACACACACACTCACACACACACACGGAAGCAGTTCCAAAATAGGCCCCCAGGGTTTACTTTTTAGTGGCTGCCCTAAGAATTATTAGCGGCATCACGTGAGTGAATCATGAACATACCTACAAGACTGTAATAGTTTCCAAGAGTCGAATAATGGATAGGATCAAGTTTTTTAAAATTTTAAATTTGAATAAAAATTTGGTGGGGGAGCTGATCGGCTACTGGGCCCCATGTTGACACAAAAACCAAACAGTTTAATTGGGGGTTTCGGTGGGGATCTGAAAAAATTCAAAAACAATTTTTTGGTTGATTATAAACCCGTTAGGATAAGGATAAAAAAAGTGATTAAGTAAATACTGAAAATAAAAAAAATTATCAATCCCCGCTGTTGGTGTTTTGAAGGTACTAACATCACAGATTGTTTTACCCTAATACTGTACTAAAAAAAAAGGGGAATACCAAGTCTTAAAAGAAAAAGAAAAAAAAACTTGAATGTATGATAAATTCCAAGGAGTTTAAAAAAGAAGGGGTTGATTCACCGACCGCAGGGAAACCCCCATTTTTGCAGACACATCACTTGCCTATTTGTTTAAATTTTTGGGTTTGTGTCTAAAGTCCAGTGTCTCGCCCCGCTGGTTGATTATACCACTCTCTCTCCCTATTTTTGTACCAGGAATAGATAGTGGTTAGTAAATTATCTAAATATCGCCGGAAACTCCAGGTTGTGTTGCCCAGTGAACCCCCCCCCCGTTTTTCTGAGGGCAAACATAAAAAAGTCCACATACAAACCACGTGTCACCGTAATTATTTTATAATAAAAAGTATATATTAAAAAGGAATTTAGTGAGAAAAAATAATCCTTAATCTTCAAAAAGTAAATACCCGTGTGCGGAGATCTGGGGCCGGGGAGAGTACCGGTGAACCAACAAAAATAACAATAGTGTTAACGTAAACCCCCCCCCTCTTTTTTTAAAGAACAAGCTAGTAAACACAACACCACAAACACAAGTGTAAGCAATTAATATTATATAGATTTTAGTGCATATTAATAAGGAATTTGTTTGGGGAAAATTTTTTTTTTTTTAAATTTCAAAAGATAGCGTAGCCTGTTCGCACGAAAAACCCACACACCCCCCACCCCCCACACACCACACAACACCCACACACCCACACACACCCACAAAACCCCCACACAACCCCCACACCCACACACCCCACAAACACCCCCCACCCACCCCACACAACCCCCCCCACCCCCCACACCACCCCCCCACCCCCCCACACCACCCACACACCCCCCCACACACACCCACCCAAAACCCCCCCCACCCACCCACCCCACCCCCCACCCACCCACAACCCCCCCCACCAAAACCCCCACACACCCCACACACCCCACACAACCCCAAACACAACCCACACACCCCACACCACCCCCACCACCCCCCCACACACCCCACCCCCACACCCACCCACACCCCCCCACACACCCCCCACACACCACCCACACACCCACCCCCAAACCCACCCACACACCCAAACCACACCCCCCCACACCCCCCCCAAACCCCCCAACACCCCCACACCCCCCACAACACCACCAACACACAACCAACTCACAATACACCCCCCCCCCCCCCAATTCCACCCCCACCCACCCTCCCCCCCCTTTCCCCCCCCCTCCCCACCTTCCCCCCCCCCTCACCCCCTTACCACTTGACACTTCCTTCCCCTCCCCCTCCCCATACTCCCCATAAGCACGTTTCCCCCTCTACCTCCCCCCCCCACTCTGACAATACAATACTAACCTAACAACAGAATTCATAGGGTTTTCCCCCTTAGGCAAACAGGGTAAAAAAAAAATGGGTTGCCAGAGAGCAACAAAAAACCCAAGGGACAGGAGGAGGGGAAAGCAAGGGAAAATTTGGGAGCAGACTCACAAAAAGGGAACAAGAATGGGAAAAAGAAAAAGAAAAAACTTAGCATGAGAAGGAAGAGAGGATAGAAGGAAAGCAGAAGTGGGAGGTGAAAGCAAAGCGCGAGGCCAGGATACAGAGTTTTTGAAGGGAACTGGAAAAACTGAAACAGACTAAAGAACTAAATAACATTTTTGGGATTGACAACAGGACCGCAACCTAGCCACAAAAAAGGGGGCTGAGGGACAGAAGGAGAAAATGCATGTAAACTCTATCAGGGGGACGTAAATAAAAGAAAGAGCTAAGCTATATGGGGAGGCCCCAAAAGCCACAACAGAGCCCCGGGAAAGCCGAAAGGGAAAAGACAGGGCCACTGAGCACAGTACATGCTTTTGAAATGAAAAAAAGGAAAGCTGCAATGGAGGAAATCAAATTTAATGAGGGGGTCAAGGGATAGGGAGTGGGGGATGAAAGGGTGAGTCAGTCTTTGTGTAGGGGGTACAGGAAGTTGAAGGGGGAAAAAATGAAGCAGAAAAAAAGGGAAAAAAAAGCAATTTTAAAAACATCATAAAAAAAAATTTGGGGGAAGACGACAGACCCCAGCTGGAAAAATTTTCGGAGAATAGGGGGGGTTTTTAAAAAAAAAAACCCGCATGAAAGTGACCCTTTAAGGAAAATGACTCGGGAACAGGAACTGTGGGAAAGCACGATTAAGGGACAGCCCGGGAAAACAGGAAGGGTTCCGACCGCGACAGAAAACAAGCGAAAAACGGAAACTGAAGAGAGATACAAAGGCGAAAGGGGGAAAGAAGGGGATGGAAAAAAGACAGGAAAGATCCCCAGACACAGGAAAAAGATAAATACAACCTCCCTCACAGCTTTCCCATAAACCTCCCAACCAAATCAACCCCCCTGCGCCAAAAAACCCCTAAACCAAAAAACCCAGTCATATCCAATCCCCCTCCACTACTTTCAAACTCCACCCCCACACAACCCCCATAGTTCCTTACAGGTCTCCCAAACCCAACCCCCAAACACCTCCCAGACCACAGTCTTAGAAAAGAAGTTGAAGGTAGGATACAAATGCGATGGAATAACAAATAAGTATGAGGAGTGGCATGAAAGAATCAAGGAGACATCCCCAAATAATGCCTCACGAAACAAAACCACCAGAATAATAAAGATTTAATCTTTCCACCGATATCAAATCCCCAGGAAAGACAGAGGGAGGGGGAAGGGGGAGGAGGGGTTGCACTCTCATTTAAAAACCATGGGGTTTTTAGAAAAAAGAAGGAATGGATGGCACGGTGAAAGGGGTACTTAGTAGGAACAAACCAGTTGAGGGACATAAGGGGTAATTGCGAAAATACAACCCACCACAGAACTCAGGAGACCAAAAAAGAAAACGATGAAGAACAGAGCAGGTCGACCACAGCCGAGGTAGCCAGGGGAAACACATGTGGGGGGGGGCAAAGTTACTATTATGGGGGGTTTCAATCACAAGGAATTGATGGGGAAAACCTGGAGCCCCATGGGGTTTTCCCAAAAATGGGGAGCCAAGATATGGATGTAGTACTGGAAAAACCCCCTTGCTCAACATGTTAGGACACACCCAAGAGAGAGGAGAAGAGAAACCCGCAAGACTGGATTGTATTCACCTTGAGTTCAGACAACGAGGGTATCTTGTATGAAAAGGGCCCCCGGGAGCTAGTGATCAGGGTTTTGTGCCGACTACATAGGGAGCTCCAAAATGGGGAGAGTGAGCAGGGGAATAGGGTGGGGAAAAACCCAAAATACAAAAGGGAAACTACTCACATGAGGAAATTCTTCAAAAAATTCTTTGGGGGAAGGGGAAATAAGGAAACCGACAAGAAATGATGGGCTATGTGGCAACAAAATGCAAGAGGGAAGGAGGGTTGTTTTTCCCAAGGGGGAAAAGAAAAAATGGGAAGAACAGAACGAGTCCTTGGTTTTACCCAAAGGTGTAGGGAGGCAAAAACTAGGGGTATAGAGAATGGAAAAAAGGTACAGAAGACAGAAACTCAGGGAAAAAAAAGAGATTTCCGAAGAGCCCAAAATAAATGCACAATAAAAGGGAGGCTCAGCGACAATTAAAAAAGACATAGCTCGAAAATCAGACTGACCCGAAAGCTGTTGTACACCACATCAGGAGGAAAAAAAACTCAAGGACCAGTAATCAGACTGAAAGGGTGATGGGAATTCACAAAAACGACGAGGGTATTTTAGGAGCTCAACACGAATTTAAAGAAGTATTTCAGTGAAAAAACCCGTAGGGGCCCAGGAAACAAACAGGGGGGACAACACAAGTGCTGGATAGGTACATAACCAAAGGGGAAGTGAAGAAGCTGCTTGCGAACTTGACACCCAAAGGCGGTGGGACCAGACAACTCTCTCCCGGGGGCTTAAAGGGGAGCAGAGATTTGTGTGTCCATTAAAAAAGTCTTTAAACATCATTTGAAACTGGGCAACTCCCCGATTTTTGGAAGATGGAAAAAAGTATCCCAATTTTTTAAAAAAAAGGGAAAAGACTGAGGCACTAAAATACAGACCTGTATCAAATAAGTGTAAGTATGCAAGGTCAGGGAGAGATAATCAGGGGGAAGTGGGGACCCTGGAAAAAACAAGGAAATTGACAACCAGCAGGTTTAGGAAGGAAAAAACCTTTCACAAAAACCCCTTAGAGTTTTATGACAAGGGACAGAAAAAGACAAAAGGGGAGAGGGATGTCGCCCGAAATTTTTTTTGGGCTGCAAAAAACCTTCGACACGTTTTCCCCACAAGAGGTTACTGAAAAAAACAGAAAAAGGCACACATAACAGGAAAGGCACGCAATGGATCAGAAAACCTCAGGGAGGCAACAACGAGTCCATGGTACGTGACGAGGTTCAGAGTGGGCGCTTTGAAAGCGGGGGTTTCCCCAGGGGGCTCCTAGGACCTGTGCTGTTCTTGGTATATTGAACGACAAACGGAAGGGAAAACCAGGGAAATGTCCTTTTTTGCAAGATGTAAGTTTTGAGAAAAAATCAAATCGGAGAGAAACAGCAGGACTTTAAAAAAGACCGGGGCAGGGTCAACCGGTCCAAAAGGTCCTTGATTTAACCCTCCAAATGCAAAGTCATGAAGATTGGGGAAGGGCAAAAAGACCGCAACACAATAAAATTTAATGGGCCAAACTGCAAAAAACCCACCAAGGAAAAAGACTGGGGGTGATATAAACCGAGCAATCTCCTAGGCGCACTAAATCAATAACTGCTGCAGCATACGGGGGCCCGGCAAAAACCCACGGATAGCGTTTCCAAACCCCCCAAAAAGGAGTCGTTCAAACCGTTTAAAAATTACGTCCCGGGCCCCAACTGGGGTAGCAGCACCAGTTTGAATCCACCCTAGTCCCGCACGTCCCAAAAAATTAGAGAAAGGCAAAGGTTTCAACAAGACTATCCCAGAGCAAAGGGGATTGTCGTACGAAGAAAGGTTGAGGGAAATCGGCCTGACGACATGGAGGCCAGGAGGGTCGGGGGAGACATGATAACGACATATAAAATACTGCGCGGAATAGACACGGGGACAAAGACGGGATGTTCCAGAAAATGGGACACATACACAAGAGGTCACAATGGAAGTTGAAGACTCAGATGAATCAAAGGGATGTTAGGAAGTATTTCTTCAGTCATAGAGTAGTCAAGTCGTGGAATAGTCTAGAAAGTGAAGTAGTGGAGGCGGGAACCATACATAGTTTTAAGGCGAGGTATGATAAAGCTCATGGAGCAGGGAGAGAGAGGACCTAGTAGCAATCAGTGAAGAGGCGGGGCCAGGAGCTATGACTCGACCCCTGCAACCACAAATAGGTGAGTACAAATAGGTGAGTACACGCACACGCACACACGCACACACGCACGCGCGCGCGTGCGTGCACAATGCTATCCTTATCTCCGCCTAATCCGTATTTGAACCGGAACTCAAAAGAGACAGAGACAAAACACCGCTAAAAAGACCTATTGACAGAATTTCCAATTACTTGATGAAGACTGCCAGTGACACGCTGTACGATAATTATTCCCGACCATTCTTGTTTTTTTTTTTCTTTGAGCCAGAGAGAACGAGAGCAAGAGAGAGAGAGAGAGAGAGAGAGAGGGAGGGAGAGAGAGAGAGAGAGAGGGGGAGAGAGAGGAGAGAGAGAGAGGAGAGAGAGAGAGAGAGAGCACATGTTAATTTTTTCTCTGTTAAGTTATTGCATAGCGAGGATAACGTGTTTCCACTCATCATTAACTCGCGTTGTTGCAACAACTAGCGAGAAGTAAATTGGAGAGACGCGAGACAGATAAATGAAGGGGTGTATGGCAGTGAGGAGGAGGAGGAAAAGAGTGAGAGAGAAAGGGGTGATAACTAAGGATAAAATGGAATAGTGGAAGCGTGGGGTAGGTATCGTGCCTCGGTCAGCGGTGCGGGGCGCGCTGGACTTCGGCTATTGAAAATTAAAGCATGGCGGACTGAGCCAGAACAGAGCCTGGAAACAGTGCTGATCCAGGGACAGATAGCTGGATAAACATGGCTGGCGACCCTCCCCCACGCTCCCACCCTCCATCCCCCACATTCACTCTCTTTTCTCTCTCTCTCTCTCTCTCTCTCTCTCTCTCTCCTCCTCTCTCTCTCGCTCTGTCTATGCTCATACTTGCCTGCCTGGAACGATGCTTGGTGTGATGGCTTCCTTGTCTGGCCTGGACAACTGGAAGCTTAGACTGGAGAGTTGGTTAAAGTGTGTGGAAAGATGATTTCCTGGTCTAGTCTGGAAGCTTAGATGGGAGAGTTGGTAAGAGTGTCTAGGATGACGGTTGCCTGGTCTGGTATGGAATGCTGGTAAGTCTGTTTTGAGTTGATAGGAAAAGTTGGATTGAAAATCTATAACATTGGAATTTTGGTATTGGAAGTTTTATGAGAGTTGCATCCACTGAGGACACTGGCAATCTCTAAGGGTGACGCAAATCAGATCTTCCAGTGGGTCGCAAAGAACAGTATAACGTTCAACGGGGATAAATTACAGTATCTTCGTTATGGAAAAATTCAAGAATAAAGAAATAGGAACCGAGAATAACACAAACTTAAATTACTCAGTAGAGAGGAAGTAGAATATGAGGGGGGAGGTATACTATCAGAAGATCTTATGTTCCAAGATCACAACATTGTTACTATCGCAACTTTAAAGAAAATGATAGACTGGATAGTTAGAACCTTTAGAACAAGTAATGCCAAGTCAGTGATGAAACTGTTGAAGTCACGTGTTCTCTCTGGACTGGAATATTGCTGTAATTAACATATTATTTAAAGGTAAGCAATATAGCTAATCTGAAAAACGTACAGAGAATCTTGACCAGAAAGATATATCATAATTATCAACTGGAACAATCTGGAGGAACTGGCCCAATTTCTTCGCCTCGCAATTATTCTCAATGAGAATAAGATGCTCGGCAGACGATTCAAAGTACCCATAGAGAAAAGCAAGGGACCAAGATTATTTAATATACTCCTTTCATATAAAAGGGGAATTACCGACAGATTTCTAGGTATGTGAAAGGGATACTTGATAAAGTTCTCAAGTCAGTTCCTGACTAGCTGGAGTATAGCGCCTACATTGCACTGCGTACGGCCAGCACCAGCAACTTAACTTATCACACCGTCAGCCAAGAAGCCTGGTCTGGGAACAGGTAAACTATATAGGGGAGATCTGGAACACTGGCTGTCTGGGATGGTGTAAGAGGCTAAGAAACTGTTGGTCTGTCAAACTCGAGGCTGGGTCTGGAGAGGAGGGGGCGAGGGCTTCAGGGGTCAACGCCTCCGCGGACCGGTCTAACACTTGCTCTCTGTTCTGTTGGGATGACCATTAACAGGTCTGAAACGCCTATTATCTGCCTTAGGAATGCTGGCTCCTTCTTTGACTGGTGTGCTGAACTTTAAGTCTGATCTGCTCTGATATGCATGTTGTCATGGTTGGATTTTATTTTTATATAGACCTTCTCATCTGATATATAATACTAATTGCTGGAGGGGGCACAATAATGGTTTCCAGTAATGTTCCAGGATCACATATTCTCTGGCACCAACATTTAGAATGAAGAACTGTTTGATCTAGGACAGTGATTAACGCAAATAACATTTAATGTCTCAGCATACCAAAGACCCCTATTTTTTCCTGGAAATACTGTCAAGAATAGGATTTCAAAGAATCATTTGTCGTGTTCCAGGCTTAGTTGGGGTTGAAGTTTGCCTGGAGCCGCAACTATGTTCGAGGAGAAAGGGGAGGCAGAAGGGACTTTTGGGTACTAAAAGCTTGGAGTGGGAGGGGACAGGCAGATGGGTTTTCCAGCGTGTGGGATAGGAACAGGGAATTTTCAAGGGGGTGGGAATTCCTGGAAAGGCAAGCTTCAAACGGAACCAACTTTTTGTTTTGCATATAGCAGGAAGGGGAGTAAGCTGCAGTCCTTAGTTGTCAGTCCTCTGCGGGATAATCCAATCGAGTTTGTAGACTGTTATGGTTCTCGGTTTTTTTCCCAGCACACTGACTTTGATTCCAGGGGGAGACAGATGCTGGAAGGCTGAATGGAAGATGGTTGAAGGATTACATCGTTTTCCTCTTTAATAATGAGTTTGATACATTTTGAAACAAACTAACTACACGTCTTAATATTCAAAGAATTCATCATCTTGAAGTTACAAAGCTGGTAGAATTACCGACAATATGTAAAGAAAAAGGACACAAGTGCAACTATTGATAAAGGCTTGATAAAGCTCCTGGAGAGCGGAACGTTGCCACAATAAAATG
The DNA here is from genome assembly GCF_026875155.1 of Cherax quadricarinatus. Taxonomy (NCBI): domain Eukaryota; kingdom Metazoa; phylum Arthropoda; class Malacostraca; order Decapoda; family Parastacidae; genus Cherax; species Cherax quadricarinatus. The sequence continues at coordinate 36,434,799 of NC_069425.1, read as the reverse complement.
TCATATTAGTTGCACTTGTGTCCTTTTACTTTACATCTTGAAGTTACGATATTGAGAACACTTATTGAGATTCTATATTTTCCAGTTAAAATTTTGCACCTGTATTTATTAGCTTGGCGTGTCACAATGATGCAAAGACAGAGAACACTTCTTGTCATGCAAGACTGAAAAATAATAAAGATTGTGCTGAGAAAATAGAGGATGAGAGAGAAAGAGAGAGAGAGAGAGAGAGAGAGAGAGAGAGAGAGAGAGAGAGAGAGAGAGATGGCTAGATGGATGATGGAGAGAAGTACAAAGGGAAGCTAGGAATTACAAGCAACATGACAACCACAGTAACAAAACCACACACCCACCAAAACAACCACAAAACCACACACCCTCAGAATCCTACATGACAGACCTACCACATCATCAGTCATCATAATCGCCAGGGGAGGATTATATTCTTCCACTCACTGCCTGTTTTTTGTCTCTATGTGTCCGTCAATACAACTGATACGCACACACATGTGTTTGTTCATTTGCATCATACACGCTTCCTGTATAACTATACATAGATGTTGCCTTTACAAACATGTGGCAGGAAAAGAGTGTGTTCCATCTGTGTATTGCCTCTATGTAGGTTGTAGCAGTGGCAGTGACACGGAGTACTTTGAATGCAAAGGTCAATCAGCGCTCACGGCCATAAAAAAAATTATAATTCACAACACACGACTAAATATTGAAAGCAACGAACATACAAAGTACAACAAGCGCCAGGGTGAGTTGTTCTATCAAAACCCACACTCCTAAAGAAGTCATTGATTATTTACATACGATTTTAGACGTTACTTTTGGTATTTTAGTTGAAGAACCTTGATTATTCTTCCGTTAGTATTTACAAGGTTCTCGAAATTCAACACTGTATGGTGGCTAGCACCCAGGAAAGGGGCTCTCATATTCTATTTCACCTATATCAGATGCACTCAGGGTAAATACTAGGTCCAGCCTTACTGGCTGATCCCCCTCGTCTTTTCATGTATCATTTGAAACACTGATACACAGTTTACCATCTCCATCTCCATCATCTTAGCCATCCACATTTCTGATTCCCAGTGTGAGTCCCAGTTCTCCCAGTCTGTTTCATTGTGGTTGAATTCTCACATTATTAGTGGTTTCTGCTTTGTCTACATAAGCTCTTCTTACTGCTTCCGCTGTGGTTTCAACAACTTCTTTGTTTTCATATTCCTGTCTTGATGTTCATCTATTTGGTAGTGGATTGTAGATCATTGCTACTGCTACTTTGGGCACCCCAATTTGTATTTCGCCCTTAGCTTAGTCATTTGGCTCATTTCTATCTATTTCTTCAATGTCTTAAAAAATCCACTTATTTCTGATTAGCAGTGCAACTGTTCCCTTTCTTCTGTTCCGTCTTTCTTTCCTCCTTACTTGATATCCAACTGGAAATATTAAATCTGCTTTTATTTCAGTTAGTTTAATCTCTGTGATAGCTATAATGTCTAGGATTGCCTCTGCTATCCAGTCTTTTAATTCAACTGTTAATTGATAATCCATCTGAATTTCTGGGCAATACTCTGAGCACTCTTTTACTGTCCTCTGGTTTGTTGTCCCCAAGAATTCTGTTTGCTGCTTATATGTAAGGAGGGGAGGAGAGGGAAGGTGAAGATGGGGTAGGTGTGCGTGTTGTTACAGGGAGAGGGGGGAGGGCACGATCATAGCTGTAGATAACGGGAGGAGTGGAGGGTGTGGGGGCTGTTGTTATTGTGAGGGAAGTACTGGGTAGGTCTTGAATTCGACCTGCCGGAATGGGCGGGGGTGTTTTTGAGAGATTTTAAGTGTGGTGTGTGTGTGTGTGGGGGTTTGTGTGTGTGTGTGTGCGTCATGTTCCCCCGCTGTATTAATAGTTATGTTTTGGTGGGAACAAAAGACAGCGGGTTTTTTGCTCTACTTTTCCTCCATAGGAGAATTTTGTATGTATGAATGAAAACTTTCAGTTTGAGTTGAAAGAAAAACAGGTAGGAGAGAAAGGAGAGAGGGAAGAGTGTAGGAGAGAAAGAAGTGTGGGGGAGAAGGTGTTAGAGTGATAGTAGGGAGAGTTTATAGGGGCAAGGCAAAGTGTAATAAAAGAGTGTGGGGAAGGGGGGTTTAAAGAGAAAGAGTGGGGGAAAAAGAAAGGGTGTAGGTGAGGTGTAGGTTAAAGAGTACAAGTAAAGGGAAGTGTAGGAGAAGTCTCACTGGGCACACGATACACTCATCATGTTCCCACAGCTTAAAAATATTTTTCCCCCATAAATTTCGTGGAAGCTGAATTTGACCTTTTTCACCCTCTCCCCTTCTCCTCTTCCCCTCTGTCCACACCCAGCAATCCTCCCCCCCTTTTCCTCTCTCCTCTCTCTTCTCTCTCTCCTCTCTCTTCTCTCTACTATTATATCTCTCTCTCCGCCCTCTCCCTATTTTTTTCCCTAAACCCTTATCATTTTGCTCATTCATCTTTTTTTTCTCTCATTCTTCTCTCCTTTCTCTTTTCGCTTTCCCTTTCTGCTTTTTCTCTTTTTTGCCCCCTTTTAATAAGAACTAGGTAACCATTTTGGTTTTTAGACAAAAATTTAAAACCCTAAGCGTCATACTACAAAAGAATTTTTCGTTACAACGGTAAAAAAATGACAGTGAGCTTGACTCCTTGATCACTGCTGGTTTTATGTCGTCACTGCAACATGTGACAACAATAATAACTTAACATGAACACTGGAGAAGCAGATATAGATACTAGAAAAACAAGAAAGGGAAATTTTAATGACAATTCCGTCACACACGAAAAACTCCTTCCAATATAGTTAGAGAAATTAACCCCAGAAAGTTCCCGATGAAAAAAGTAGAAAATAACTTTTTAATCTGTGTCTTTACTTAAATTATAATATTATGAGAAAGTAAATAATGAATAGAAGTCGTAGGGAAAACGTTAGAAGTCTGATAATCTATCACGATTGTAACATGAACGTGGGTTAAGAAAATTTATGGACAACTTGCAATGTAAAAAACTGATGATGTTGTGAACCCGGGTTTTGTCTTGGTTACGAGAGTACTTCTGACAGTCTGACACACACACGTGATGATCAGACTAAATACAAATTATGTGGTCAATATTATAATTACCTTCTTGAACAATATCTGCCTGTATGTCCATTTTTTTGAGAAATATGAAGATAGTACAGTAACCTATGTGATATTTGAGAGTATCTTGCAAAAAAAAAAAAAGATACCAGACATGTTAAGTAACTATCCTAAATTTACTTGCAACAGATAAGACGAATTGTAGATATAGATTCAGATGTACTCCTGTTAACCCTTTTGGGTCCTCGCTCCTAGGCCTTTTGTGTATCCATATACGCTACCCCCATGGGATGGATAAGGGGCGCACAATAAACTAGCCACTTCGACGACAAAATCTTAAAAAAATATATTTAATTTTCCGGTATATCCACGTCAATTTACTTCTTTCCCTCCTCTCCCCCTCCCTTACACTCCCCTCCCCTCTCCTTCCCTTCCTTGTACTCCCCTTCTTTCAGGACATGCGGGTCTCCCACATTCTATATTTTATTTTATATATAAATTGTGGCATTTTAATTCCGAAGTCTGTTTGTTCTGGGTACAACCATTTCTTTCTGTGTTGATACATGATATATACATAGAGGTGGTATATATATATTATATATATATATATATATATATATTATATATATATATATATATATATATATATATATATATATATATATATACATATACATATATATATACATATATACATATACATATATACATATATATATATAATACATATATATATATATATATATATATATATATATAATATATATTATATATATATATATATATGCATATATACATATATATATATATATATATATATATATATATATATATATATATTTATTTATTATCACACTGGCCGATTCCCACCAAGGCAGGGTGGCCCAAAAGAAAAACTTTCACCATCATTCACTCCATCACTGTCTTGCCAGAAGGGTGCTTTACACTACACTTTTTAAACTGCAACATTAACACCCCTCCTTCAGAGTGCAGGCACTGTACTTCCCATCTCCGGGACTCAAGTCCGGCCTGACGGTTTCCATGAACCCCTTCATAAATGTTACTTTGCTCACGCTCAAACAGCACGTCAAGTATTAAAAACCATTTGTCTCCATTCACTCCTATTAAACACGCTCATGCATGTCTGCTGGAAGTCCAAGCCCCTTGCACACAAAACCTCCTTTACCCCCTCCCTCCAACCTTTCCTAGGCAGACCCCTACCCCACCTTCCTTCCACTACAGATTGATACACACACACACACACATATATATATATATATACATATATATATACATATATATACGTATATATATATATATATATATCCTAGGTAGCAGGTTGGTAGACAGCAACCGCCCAGGGAGGCACCACCGTCCCGCCAAGCGAGTGTAAAACGAAAGCCTGCAACTGCCCTACATGATGGTAGGACTGCTGGTGTCCCTTTTTCCGTCTCACGAACATGCAAGATTTCAGGTACGTCTTGCTACTTCTACTCACACTCAGGCCACACTACACATACACGCACAAGCACATATATACACACCCCTCTGGGTTTTCTTCTATTTTCTTTCCAGTTCCTATTCTTGTTTACTTCCTCTTATCTCCACGGGGAAGTGGAACAGAATTCCTCCTACGCAAGCCACGCGTGCTGCAAGAGGCGACCAAAATGCCAGGAGCAAGGGGCCAGCAACCCCCTCTCCTGTATATATTACCAAATGTAAAAGGAGAAACTTTAGTTTTTTCCTTTTGGGCCACCCCGCCTCGGTGGGATACGGCCGGTGTGTTGAAAGAAAGAAAGAATATGTACATATATATATATATATATACACATATATATACACACATATATATACATATATATATATACATGTATACATATACATATATATAAATATATATATATAAATATATATATATATATATATATATATATATATAATATATATATAATATATATATATATATATATATATTATATACACACATATACATATATATATATATATATATATACACATAACATATACACACATATGTATATATATATATATATATATACATATACATACATATATATATATATATATACAAATATATTATACATATACATAAACATATATAATATATATATTTATATATATATATATATATATATATATATATATATATATATATATATATCATATATATCATATATACATATATACATATATTATATATATATATATATATATATATATATATATATATATATATGCATATATATATATATATATATATATATATATATATATATATATATATATATATATATATATATATATATATATATATATATATATATGAACCGACCTGATGTAACAACGTCCCAGTAGTTAGCAAGGCTCTTCCCAACAGTGTATAACCAATCACCATAATCCAACAAAAACACATCCTGCTTATCTACATAGCTAATACAATAGGCTCAGATAATAATATAAAGCCAGACATCTTCATTTTAGCTATTAATGAAGATATCGGCAATATAATATTAAGTAAAAATGAAATTATATACAGACAATAATAATTACAATCCTGGGTCCCAGACAGGGGACACAACAGTTCTTAATCTCGCTGGCACATTATTCAAGGAATAAAGGTGTTACCTTGCTGGTTTCGCCTTACCTTTGTATGTGTTGATTTATCTCCCCTTCCCTTTTCCTCCTTCCTTTATCCTCCTTGCTCAAGTTAGACTTATCTTCCTCTCCCGACCTCTTTTTTTTTTATGCTCCGTCGATATTTCCAGTTTTTCTCACTCCCCCATTCTTAACCTTTCCTACCTCTTGCACTTATATATTTTTCCTTATTTTCGTTTTCTTTCTAGTCACGCTTATCCATTATTTCTTCTTCATCTTTCCGTCATCTTTCCTTTCTCTCCATATCCTCTTCCTGCCTACAGTGTATTCTTTCTCTCTCCCTCTCTCCAGTTTACGATATTCCTTTCCCACTTTCTCTCTCTCTCTCTCTGTCTCTCTCTCTCTCTCTTCTCTTCTCTCTCTCTCTCTCTTCTTTCTTTTATCTCTCTCTCTCTCTCTCTCTCTAACCTTTTTCCCTCTCACCGCCCCTATAGTTTCCTCTCTTCTACTCCTTTCTCTCTTTTCCTCGTTTCTTTTTCCCCTCTCTTCCTCTTTCCTCTCTCGCTCTCCCCTCACTCTGTCTAGCTGTCAGCGGCCCTTTCTAGCCCTGAAAGTTTATTATCGAGTTCCTCTTCTCATGGAAAAGACATCCAGAACAGCAGCTTTGGTCTGGAAAAGATAAATAGAGCGTGTGTGTGTGTGTGTGTGTGTGTGTGTGTGTGTGTGTGTGTGGTGTGTGTGTGTGTGTGTGTGTGTGTGTGTGTGTGTGTGTGTGTGTTTGTGTGTGTGTGTGTGTGTGTTAGTGTGTGTGTTAGTGTGTGTGTTAGTGTGTGTGTTAGTGTGTGTGTTAGTGTGTGTTAGTGTGTGTTAGTGTGTGTGTTAGTGTGTGTGTTAGTGTGTGTGTTAGTGTGTGTGTTAGTGTGTGTGTTAGTGTGTGTGTTAGTGTGTGTGTTAGTGTGTGTGTTAGTGTGTGTGTTAGTGTGTGTTAGTGTTGTGTGTGTGTGTGGTGTGTGTGTGTGTGTGTGTGTGTGTGTGTGTGTGTGTGTGTGTGTGTGTGTGTGCGGTGTGGTGTGTGTTAGTGTGTGTGTTAGTGTGTGTGTGTTAGTGTGTGTGTTAGTGTGTGTTAGTGTGTGTTAGTGTGTGTGTGTGTGTGTGTGTGTGTGTGTGTGTGGTGTGTGTGTGGTGTGTGTGTGTGTGTGTGTGTGTGTGTGCGTACTCACCTAATTGTGGTTGCAGGGGTCGAGACTCAGCTGATGGCCGTGTGTGTGTGTGTAGGCGGTGGTCGTGATTGGTCGTTCTTGGCTGCTGTTAGTTGTATTGGTTATGGTTACCTGTGGTTGGCTGTTGCAGGTGGCTTGTTGTGGGTGTTTGTGATTGGCTCGTGGACGTGAGTAGTTGTGGTTTGTTGTGGTCGTGGTTGGCAGTAGGACCCTGTCTCTCTCTCTCTTGGTTAGCAGTCGTGGTGGTGGTGCTGGGGAGGGGTCGTAGCAACAGCAGGTATCATGGATGGTGGTAGTCGTGACGTGAGACGACGCAGGAAAGGGGGGGGAGGGTGAGTGAAAACAGGGGCGACAAGGGAAGGATGGGATGGGGGTTGGGGAGTAGAGGGGAGGGGAAAGCGGCTACTCTGCGAAAGACATTAGTTAATAATTAGCCAAGCATTGTGTGGTGGTGCCATGTGCTAGGCACGTGAGCCGCAGTGCCACGCTAACCTCATCCTAACCTACCACCACCATCACTAACATCTTCTCCCACTAATCTCTAGGATAACGCTCATCTTCTAGGCCTTTTCCTCCAACTAACGAGCTCAAGATATACCTTGACTAGTATACTACTTAGTCATCCATTACGTAGGATTGTGAACGTATGAAAAAATATTTATAATGAAATAATTTACATCTACCAGAGCAGGTCAATAAGAGTGAAAGTACCTTGCGTCGGAGGACCGGCAAAAGTAGTTGTCAGGGTTAAGGTATTCTCACCTCTACGGTACCACGGAGTTCTCATTACTTTCTGCATGGTTGGCCTGGGGGTCGTAAAGGTCAATATGGCGTGAAGGACCCACCACACAGTGGTTATTGTTTCTACTCATGTGGCACCCTTGGCCACAGTGATCCTCCCTAGTGGCCACCGTGGTACCCTTGGCCACAGTGATCCTCCCTAGTGGCCACCGTGGCACCCTTGGCCACAGTGATCCCCCCTAGTGGCCACCGTGGTACCTTTGGCCACAGTGATTCCCCCTAGTGACCACAGTGGTACTCTTGGCCACAGTGATTCCCTCTAGTGGCCACAGCGTTACCCTTGGCCACAGTGATTCCCCCTAGTGGCCAATGGTACTTTGGCCACAGCGATTCCCTCTAGTGGCCACGATGGTACGCTTGGCCACAATAGCCTCCCCCAGTGGCCACACCCAGTGACCACACTGGGTAATCTGACATCCACAACAATGACTGTGTAACTTAACCCACGTAAATTCTCGCGCAGGACATGTCGCAGAAATCATGCATTTTCCTGTATTTGGAAGTAAGAAAAGGAAAAAATTTCTTGGGTGCAGATGAGTTAGAGGCCGAAGTTGATTCAATCCAAGTAATAGATTTTGCGCCAAAGTAGCTAGTTTATTGTGCATATGGATACACAATAGGCCGAGGAACTAGGCCCCAAAAGGGATAACAGGAATACATCTGGATTTATATCTACAGTTGACTTATCTGTTACATGGAAATTTAGGAAATTTGCTAAATGTATCTGGTATCTTATCTTCCATAATAAGATACCTTGACGTATCACATAGGTTATTATACTGTCTCTGCATTCCCCAATAAGTGGACAATTAAGCACATAATCTGCAAGACAGGGTTGGCCACATTTCATTTGGTTTATCATCTGTGTGTCTAACAAACTGCCTGGTTACTTCAGTATAAGTCAGTATTCATATTGCAAGTTACTCCATCTATCTACGATCATGTTATTATGGTGGGTGATAGATACACTCAGATTTGTAACTGTTTTTGTTATAGCAGTCAGTTTAGTTCTTTCTCTCTTTATGCCGATGTAATAATTCTAAATTTTCCATCGGGGTGCATTTATTTGTCTAAGATTCAGATTCCGAGTTATCAACTTTATCTTAAAGAATAGTAATCAAAACTTAAGGAAAGAGAGAGAGAGAGAGAGAGAGGGAGAGAGAGAGAGAGAGAGAGAGAGAGAGAGAGAGAGAGAGAGAGAGAGAGAGAGAGAGAGAGAGAGAGAGAGAGAGAGAGAGAGAGAGAGAGAGAGTGGAAATAACACCGCTAAAAGGGAGGAGAGAAAGGTGTAGAGCACGAATGAAATTAAATGGTGTTGAGAAGTGGGGGGTTTGGTTTGTAAATACTCCAGCAAAAAGCATTTGTTTGGTCAGGAGGGGAGGGTGCCTTTGGAAGATGGGCGCTTGGTGGGCGGAGGTGAGTTGTGGGCGGTGGAGGGGGGTGGGGGAAGGAAAAGGCAGAAGGTATGGGTGTGGAAGGATGATGGGTGGGTGAGTGGGTGTGAGGGCGAGCGGTTCTGAGGGCGTCATGTGCCCACCTCTACCCTGATAATGACAAAACACAGCGCCTCCTGTGTGTATGTATGTGTGTACTCACCTATTTGTGGTTGCAGGGGTTGATACTCAGCTCCTGGCCCCGCCTCTTCACTGATCGCTACTAGGTCCTTTCTCCCTGCTTCATGAGCTTTATCATACCTCGTCTTAAAGCTATGTATGGTTCCTGCCTCCTGTGTGTGTGTGTGTGTGTGTGTGTGTGTGTGTGTGTGTGTGTGTGTGTGTGTGTGTGTGTGTGTGTGTGTGTGTGTGTGTGTGTTTGTGTGTTTTTGAGACCTCAGGAATTTGAAAAAAATGGTCCACAGAAAACATATTTTTGTAGAAAAATATTTTAGAAACCACAAAAAAATATGAACAATTCCATAGAAAACTTTATTTTTAAATTTGTTCAAAATCAAATTAGAATTAGAGTAAAGCAGGTAAAGAAAAAACTCCTACTACCAAATATTCTTAAATATTCTTAAAGGTTTTAAGGTATATACCAGCATATATATGTAAATATTTATCTTCCTAAATTCTTACCTGCGGGTTTAGACGACTATTTCCTGTCAGTTAATATAAAACTGACTCTATATGTGTTACCTACTTACCTGGAGTCTCCAGGTAGGCTCCAGGTAGTCTCCAGGTAGTCTCCAGGTAGGTAGGTCACCTCGACTAACACTGTCGGAGTGACAATCACACTAACTCGAGGGTATTACAGGTATACCTCGGCTGACAGTAAGGCAGCTCCTGACGTCTGCCAATTAGATCGTCTATTCACACCCACATCATCTAAATTAGACAAAAATGGCCAGGTCTGTCATATTCACATCTATGTAGAATTGTACAAAATTAATTGTGGTTTGTTGACAAGCAAATTACGTATTGTAGGTATGCACTGTGTTCTGCAGACATCAGCCTCACCTACTGCTGCTGCACACAGCAAGCGGCCGTAGGAAATCAGATATGGTGTCCTGTTTATAGTTAGACAGTTAATATACGATATACAGTAGCGTGAGTCTTTATGACAGTCATCACTACACCACCACAGTCATCAGCACATCCATCATCAACATCACTGCCACCACGACAGTCATCATCACCACTGCCACCACGACAGTCATCATCACCACCGGTACCACGACAGTCATCAACACCACTGCCACCACGACAGTTATCAACACCACTGCCACCACGACGGTCATCATCACCACCACCACCACAATCATCACCACCACCATACCCTGGGTGAGCCTCTGAAAATAGGCGAGGCCAATGAGATCAACACACAATCCTTAGAAGCCGCCCAAATATACACCCTTCACAATTTTGATTGATCAAGACTTGGATGTAAACGTGCGCTCATAATGACGGACGGGCGGTGGCTGCTGTGGCTCCGGCGCCTGCAGTGGCTGCGGAGGCTGCGGTGGCTGCAGCGGCTGTGGTGGCTGCAGCGGCTGCGGCGGCTGCGGTGGCTGCGGCGACGACGCAACTACCACAACAACAACCACCGTCAACAACAACACGATGGGTTATTAAGGCGTGAAAGCATTTCTTGGGGTTCACGTAAGGACGCCCATTGTGAAGATGATGCACTATTTGTGGACGTCAGGACGTCCCTTGGCCTTGACACGCAGACTTCAGAACGTCCCTTCACCTTGAGAATGAGACGTCGATGGTGTCAGTGGTTCCCTTGCGAACTCAGATGGAATGTCTCGGGCAGGGCGAGACCAGTTGCCTTTGTTCACCTAGCAGTAAATAGGTACCTGGGTGTTAGTCGACTGTTGTAGGTCGCATCCTGGGGGATGGTCAATGCTACAATATCTGAGAGACTCGAACTCCCTTAAATAACCTAATTGCTCTCACTCAGTGAGTGAGAACCAGTGAAGTAAACTGAGAAGTCAGTAACAATGTCGCTCGGCACACAGACAAAACTGTTGCAAGGCGATGAAGAGATGCCGAAAGGCACATATGAAGTTAAGTGAAAGTGGCCTAAGAAAGCCCTCTCCAGGTAAACACTTTATAGGGAAGATTAGAATGTCCGCTGTAGATTTACTTCCACTATTCTACCTTACGTCAGTGGGACACTGTAACTCTCAAGGCTGGAGGGAAGACGCTGTTACAAGTGCGTTCTTATGGTTGTACTGATGGTCCTTGAAACCTCGAGGCTAGTTCCTATTGGAGTCGTCTACCTGCTCTCTCTCTGTCTCTCTGTCTCTCTCTTTCACCCATCTCGATTACCTTCTTTCTTCCCCGGGTCTCCTCTTCTCCATCTCCTCCCACATAACTAACTTTTCATTTCGTCTTCATCTCCATTATTCTATCTTTTATCTCTCCTTTTCTTGCTCCACTTCTCCCTAATCTTTTTTCCCTCTTTCCCTATCCCTGCTTCTTTTATCTTCTTACCTCTGGCGGACCTGGCCACCCAGCATCTGCGTCAGCTGGGAACTACCACCCTTCTACAATTGTTTAAAGCTCTTTCTTTCAAGCTTCTCTGTTTATAGTCAGGCTATTGTACTTCCTTCTCTCCCCTCGGCAAGACTCTCTGTTTATAACCCAGCCATTGTTCCCCTTCTCTCCCTTCCCTCACTCCCTACAACAGTGTTAAACACTGGCCACACACTAACCCCATTCCCTCCACCACCTTGACCCCTCTTCTTCCCTTCCCCACCAACCATTCACCACTGCCCCTCTCCCTCAAATCCCCTCATCTCACCAGGCCTTCAGTAGGGCCAAAGGAAGACCACCACTCCACACCACCACCACCACTACAAATACGTATATCTCAAGAAACAAAACAACAATACCACGTGGCAGTGTTTACACGAATCAGCTACTACCCTTAACGTCACCCCCCTTCACAACCTTTCCCCTTCCTCTCAAGGTCACCTGATCGGCCTCGCTTCCCGACCAGCTTTAGCCGGTCCACAGTCGTATTTCACAAGCTATTTATCCTAAAAAAAACACAGGTAAAAAAAACTGGCAACATAAAGAGAGTAGAGTGGGAGTGTAGAGCACCGCACTCAGCAGATGATCTGAGGAGGAGCTCCCCTCCAGAGAGCATTTGTTTATCTCGGCCAAAACGGAACATAATTGCTTCTCTGTTTCGTGTTTGGCGGAAGACTTTAACCGATTCCCCGACACTGCTTTTTGTCGGGTCGGGTTTCGTAAACGCGGCTTGTTTGATGGCCTCCTCCACTCCTCCCTTCTCCATCGTTTTTTTCTTATTTACGGATATTATAGGCATTGTGGATTTTTAGGGAGGAACCGACGTTGTTTGATTGAAGGTTCTTATCACACTGATGGTATACAGTACCGATGGAATGAGAAATTAGACACATGTCCTACATCTGGTTATTTTATAATTCCACTGTTGCTTTAGACTGATCAATACAAGCTACTCAACGCTGGCTTCCAGGCTGAGTAACTCTTTACCTCATCTTCTGCCTGTCTTTGTATACTATGTCGGATGTTGTATTTCGCATTGTATATTGTATTTTGACGCGTGTTGTATTATGCAGCCAACCAAAGAGAATGTTGAGGTCAGCCAAGAAGAGGTCAGCTGAGAAGATGTCGGATGACAAGATGTCACCTGAGAAAAGGTCAGCTAAGAAGAGGTCAGCCGAGAAAAGGTCAGCCGACATCTTGAGAAAATAGTTTAAATCTTCTCCCAGAACTTGCTTTCACGGTGTAGAAAGATACACAAATCAGTTCTCACTGACGTTTTATCGCGGTTGAATTTTGCGGGGGAGGGGGAATTGTGCGAGTGAGTGAGGAGAGAGGGAAAGAGGGGGATTTTGTAGGAGGAAGGAGGGGGGAGGGGAGTTCAGATGTGCGAGAGGGAAAGGGAGAAATGATTTGTAAGAATTCAAACACACACACACACACACACACACACACACACACACACACACACACACACACACACACACACACACACACACACACACACACACACACACACCCACACACACACACACACACACACACACACACACACACACACACACACACACACACACACACACAGCTTATAACAGTTCATATAATGTATATAATTTGTATGATTTTTATAAGTTATATGGAGAAGATTTACATGACTTACATAATTTATATGATTAAGATTTATATTATTTATATAATTTATATGTGTATGGTTCATATAATTTATTTCATTTATATAATTTAATTTCTATAATTTCTACGCCTATAACTACACATTGGTAATCGTACAATTAAAAAAAAATTGGTGGAAAATACGTGATTTTCTGAATGAGAGAGAGAGAGAGAGAGAGAGAGAGAGAGAGAGAGAGAGAGAGAGAGAGAGAGAGAGAGAGAGAGAGAGAGAGAGAGAGAGAGAGAGATGGGGGCGGAAAGCCCTTTCATCGTAGTTTAGAAATGTTGATTTTCAAAAATAGCCCCAACTCTCATCACTCTCCCTCTCTCCTATATCCCCTCTCACTCCCCCCTCTCACTCCCCCCTCTCACTCCCCTCTCCATTACTTTCCCTGCAATGCAAGGTTTATCTTGCTGTTACAACCTTGTAACTACCCGATGACAGGGAACAACTCAAGGGACGGAGGTTGTAATAGTAGTAGTAGTTGTTGTTGTTGTTGTAGTAGTGGTTGTTGTAGTAGTGTAGTAGTTGTTGTAGTAGTAGTAGCCCAAATTACTTCCGTCTTTTTTTATTCCATAACTATACCTCTCTCTCTCTCTCTCTCTCTCTCTCTCTCTCTCTCTCTCTCTCTCTCTCTCTCTCTCTCTCTCTCTCTCTCTCTCTCTCTCTCTCATAGCCTCAAGATTCGGCTCACAGTTAAGTTCAACATAATTGGACGGCCAATTAGATTACAGATCAAACCTGAACCGTCATTGATGATCTAGCGACCAGCCTGAGTCATCGTTGATGATCTAGCGACCAGCCTGAGTCATCGTTGATGATCTAGCGACCAGCCTGAGTCATCGTTGATGATCTAGCGACCAGCCTGAGCCATCATTGATGATCTAGCGACCAGCCTGAGCCATCATTGATGATCTAGCGACCAGCCTGAGCCATCATTGATGATCTAGCGACCAGCCTGAGCCACTCATTGATGATCTAGCGACCAGCCTGAGCCATCATTGATGATCTAGCGACCAGCCTGAGTCATCGTTGATGATCTAGCGACCAGCCTGAGTCATCACTGATGATCTAGCGATCAGCCTGAGTCATCATTGATGATCTAGCGACCAGCCTGAGCTATCATTGATGATCTAGCGACCAGCCTGAGTCATCACTGATGATCTAGCGATCAGCCTGAGTCATCATTGATGATCTAGCGACCAGCCTGAGCCATCATTGATGATCTAGCGACCAGCCTGAGCCATCATTGATGATCTAGCGACCAGCCTGAGTCATCGTTGATGATCTAGCGACCAACCTGAGTCATCATTGATGATCTAGCGACCAGCCTGAGCTATCATTGATGATCTAGCGACCAACTACTTAGATATGGGAAACTTGAAGATATTAAAAATGTATCAGGGTACACGACAAATTCTAACCATACATTAGAGCGGAAAAGTAATGTGAAGGACCTGGGAGTGATAATGTCAGAGGATCTCGCCTTCAAAGACCACAACAATGTATCTATCTCATCCGCTAGGAAAATGATAGGATGGATAATGAGAACTGTCAAAACTAGGGACGCCAAGCCCATGATGATTCTCTTCAAATCGCTTGTGCTCTCTAGGCTGAAATACTGCTGTACACTAAGGGTACCCTTCAAGGCTGGCGACACTGAAGTCCTGGAGAGTGTACAAATAACTTTCACGGCACACATAAGTACGAGAAGGCACCAAAACTACTGGGAACGGTTGAAGGTCCTTGATATGTATTCCCTGGAACGCAGGTGAGAGAGATACATGATGATATACACTTGGAAGGTCCTGGAGGGATTGGTATCAAACTTGCACACGAAAATCACTCCCTATGAAAGCAAAAGACTCGGCAGGAGATGCAACATTTCCCCGATAAAAAGCAGGAGTGCAACGAGTACATTGAGAGACAACACAATAAGTGTCCGGGGCCCAAGACTGTTCAGTAGCCTCCCAGCATACATAAGGGGGATTACCAATAGACCCCTGACTGTCTTCAAGATGGCACTGGACAGGCACCTAAAGTCAGTACCTGACCAACCGGGCTGTGGTTTGTACGTCAGCTTGCGTGCGGCTAGCAGTAACAGCCTGGTTGATCAGGCCCTGATCCACCATGAGGCCTGGTCTTAGACCGGGCCGCAGGGCCGTTGACCCGCGAAATCCTCTCCAGTTAAACTCCAGGTAAACCTGAGTCATCATTGATGATCTAGCAACCAGCCTGAGTCATCATTGATGATCTATCGAGCAGCATGAGTCATCGATGGTGATCTAGCGACCAGCCTGAGTCATCACTGATGATCTATCGAGCAGCCTGAGTCATCACTGATGAACTGGCGACCAGTCTGCGTCATCATTGATGATCTAGTGACCAGCCTGAGTCATCATTGATGAGCTAGCGACCAGCCTGAGTTCATCATTGATGAGCTAGCGACCAGTCTGAGTCATCGTTGATGATCTAGCGACCAGCCTGAGTCATCGTTGATGATCTAGCGACAAGCTTGAATCATCATTGATGATCTAGCGACCAGTTTGAGTCATCATTGATGATCTAGCGACCAGCCTGAGTCATCATTGATGATCTAGCGACCAACCGCTGCTTCCCTTTGTAAGATTCAATTACAGTCCCATCTAGCTCGTTGATACCTGTTACACTGATCATTGATGTCTGTTACAGTGCTCGTTGATGTTTGTTAAAGTGCTCGTTGATGTCTGTTACAGTGCTTGTTGATGTCTGTTACAGTGCTCGTTGACGTCTGTTACAGTGCTCGTTGATGTCTGTTACAGTGCTCGTTGATGTCTGTTACAATGCTCGTTGATGTCTGTTACAGTGCTCGTTGACGTCTGTTACAGTGCTTGTTGATGTCTGTTACAGTGCTCGTTGATGTCTGTTACAGTACTTGTTGATGTCTGTTACAGTGCTCGTTGTTGTCTGTTACAGTGCTCGTTGTTATCTGTTACAGTGCTCGTTGCTGTCAAAGTGCTCGTTGACGCCTTTACAGTGCTCGTTGACGTCTGTTTACAGGCTCGTTGACGTCTGTTACAGGCTCGTTGATGTCTGTTACAATACTTGTTGATGTCTTTACAGTGCTCGTTGTTTGTCTGTTACAGTGCTCGTTGTTGTCTGTTTACAGTGCTCGTTGCTGTCAAAAAATGCTCGTTGACGCCTGTTACAGTGCTCGTTGACGTCTGTTACAGGGGTCTTGACGTCTGTTCAGGGCTCGTTGACGTCCCGTTACAGTTTCTCTTGATGTCTGTTACAGTGCTCGTTGATGCTAGTTATAGGGCCAGTTAATACAGTATATCTTCAGGCCATTTCTGAATCTCCATCTACAATCTAGTGAAGAAAAAGAGAGGGGAGAGAGAAGAGAAGAGAGAGAGAGAGAGAGAGAGAGAGAGAGAGAGGCAATTAAGAAAGGGATTTAATGTTAATTTGGGCAGCCACGACAAACAGGAGCTGAAGACAAGTTGAAATGAAGGAAAAAATAGGAAAGGGGGGTGACAAAAAAGCTATGGCAGCCAAGATAGTGAAGGTTCAGAGGTCGGAAATCCTCTTGAAAGATAACGGTGGGTGGTCCTTACTAGCAGCGCACCGGAGTTGGAAGACAAATCCATTTTTTTTTCCTCTTTCCCAGAGAGAGGATGAAGAAAAATGGAATGTGTTAAAGATGGTACAGGTGAGGAGGAGGAAGGGGAAAGGAAGAAGAGGGAAGAGGAGGAGGAGGAGGAAAAAGGGGAAAGAGGAGGAAGAAGAGGAAGAGGAGGAGGAGGGAAAGGAAGAGGAGGAAGAAGAGGAGGCGGAGGAGAAGCGGGAGAAGCAGGAGGAGGAGGGTGGAAGAAAAAGAGAGGAGGGAAGGAGGAAAAGGAAGGGGGGAGGAGGAGGAGGAAAAGAAGCAACAAGATGAAGGAGGTAGGACCGAGGAGAACAAAAGAGAAAGGTGAGAATACGAAGGAATATACGAAAAGAATTAAAAGGAAAAATGAGTTGGAGTACAAAGAAGGAAAAGGAAAAAAACTGCAGAAGAGAAAAGAAGCAGAGGTTAGAATGATAAGAGTAAGAGAAGACTTCACCAAAGGATGATATCGGAAGAAGGGGAAGGAAGGTAAAGGGAAAGGGGAAGATAGTGAAGGAAGGGGATGGAGGAGAAGATAAGGAAAGGTAGGGAAAGTACAAGAGGAATTTGAAAAGTATTTACAGGTTTCAGAAAACCCAAGAGAAGTCAGTTGTCAAAGAGGAGAAGGGGGTGTCGGCAGATTCAGGGAAGGGAAGGGAAGGGAAGGGGGGGAGTTTTTCAGTTGTTAAGGAGGTCAAGGGTATTAGGAAAACAAGTCATTGACAGGCCCAAATTGTGGAGGATACAAGCAGCACCCCAGACGTCAACATAGGCGCTGGAAGCCACAATGATGCGCTGCTTTTGTCGATTAACCAAAACACTCAGGCAGCCGTTAACAACTTAGGAAAAAAAAAACACCATCTACCTTACCCCCTCCAGATTCAGCAAAGAGGAGCATGCTGGAACCCAAGAGGACTGACACACACACAAAAAACAAAAACTCTACCATCTATCTCGAGTTTGATGGACCGAACACATCAATTCAAGGCTGAGGGACTGGTTACCTCAAACTCCTCTTCATCTTCCTATATTCTTCTCTGTATTGAACTGAAGAAGCCACTGGCCGGCGAAACCTGTCCTCAGTAAAGATTACCAAATGTTGCACAAGTGTCTCATTCTCCAACTTGTCGGTTTTCAAAAACCATTTTCATCTCACAACCAGCATTGTTTACCATCCGCCATTTTGTCCATAGACACCTGAGGGAAGGTGAGAGAAACAATGACTTGCTCTCCTATCACTCTCAGCTATCTCTATGGCTCTCAGGTTCCTCTTGCAGGCGTGGCTGAAACAGCTGGTCCACAGCGGCAGGTGGTGGAGAGACGAGGCAGGTGGTGGAGTGAGAGACGGAGAGGAGAGAAGAGAGGAAGAGAACAACGAGTGGCCGTGATTGGCGCAGAGAGTGGTCAGTGTGAGAGAGAGAACAAGGAGTGGCCGTGATTGGTGCACCTGAGGCTGTGGCCAGCCAATCACCCGCGCTGCTTTGTTCCAGGTTCGATCTGCGCGGGAAAGGATTTTGGCGCGTAGAAGCAAGAACTCTCACTCTCTCTCTTCCTCTCTCTTTCTCCCTCCCCCATTCTTTTAGGCATTTTTATTGCCTTTCCTTTTGCTTCTGTTCCGCCAACTGTCCTTTACTCTGCCGATCTATTATTTTTCATTCGTTTAGCAGCCACTCCCTCGTCTACACATAAAATTTCGTTTTCAAAATGCCGTGAAAGTGCCAAAAAAAAAAGATTTTTTTCAGGCAGCAAGTTGTCACTTGGAAGTATCAACAGAAAACGAAGATTTCCCTATTAAAAAGGACACAAACATCGTCTCTCTTCAAGACGTGTTCTATTAGCCTCCCCCAGCAATACTGTGGCATCTTGCCCGCTTCTGGAGGCTGCCGGAGAAATGTCAGTAATGGGAAGGTGGTGTATGGAGGCGGGGTAGAGAGTGGACACCCGCCCGCCCCCCACCCGTCAATAATCGCTGCTGATGCACCCAAAATTCTGGAGAAGAAAGTGGGTGGAGTGGCCTCTTGTTTGTGGGATCCGAAGGCGTGCATTGTGACTTTGGCCTCCTGCCTCTCCCTCTTTCCCCAAGTTTCTCTTTCTATTCTCTCTCTCTCCGTCTCACATTCTCACTCTCTTTTCCCTTTCCACCTCTCCTAGTCTCTCCCTTACACACGAAGAGACACGAACAATGCAGGCTAATTGCGAGCCTCACATTGGAGTCGTGCACCCGAACGTCAAGAACGCTCGGGAAAATGACGACGATGATGATGATGGTGATGATGATGATGATGGTGACCACCAAAGTAGGAGTAATTAGCTATTATAATGGAGTAGGGCGAGGTGTTTAACCTGGTGGACCAGCACATGGGAGTGCCAGGGTCGGTGGTGCCAGGGTCGGTGGTGCCAGGGTCGGTGGTGCCAGGGTCGGTGGAGCCAGGGTCGGTGGAGCCAGGGTCGGTGGAGCCATGGTCAGTGGTACCACGTCGGTGGTGCCAGGGTCGGTGGTGCCAGGGTCGGTGGTGCCAGGGTCGGTGGAGCCAGGGTCGGTGGAGCCAGGGTCGGTGGAGCCATGGTCAGTGGTACCACGTCGGTGGTGCCAGGGTCGGTGGAGCCATGGTCAGTGGTACCACGTCGGTGGTGCCAGGGTCGGTGGTGCCAGGGTCGGTGGTGCCAGGGTCGGTGGTGCCAGGGTCGGTGGAGCCAGGGTCGGTGGTGCCCCGGGGTCGGTGGAGCCATGGTCAGTGGTACCACCCTCGGTGGTGCCAGGGTCGGTGGTGCCTGGGTCCCCGTGGTGGCCAGGGTCGGGGTGCCAGGGTCGGTGGTGCCAGGGTCGGTGGTGCCAGGGTCGGTGGGGCAGGGTCGGTGGTGCCAGGGTCGGTGGTGCCAAGGGGGCGGTGGTGCCAGGGTCGGTGGAGCCAGGGTCGGTGGAGCCAGGGTCGGTGGAGCCATGGTCAGTGGTACACGTCGGTGGTGCCAAGGTCGGTGGAGCCATGGTCAGTGGTACCCCGTTTGGGGGTGTGCCAGGGTCGGGGGTGCCAGGGCCAGTGGTGCCAGGCGTTGGGTGCCAGGGGAATTATTGCCGGGTGTCGAAAAAGGGGGAAAAAAACGATATCGATCTATCTATCTATAAATAATGTGATGACAAGGATATATATGTGGCAGTGGCT
>NC_069425.1:36394065-36414113 GCF_026875155.1 Cherax quadricarinatus | reverse complement strand
AACTGTTTTTCCCAGAATTTCCACACCACAACCATTTTCAGCAATTGCCCGGGGGATCCCCGTCCTTCTCTTCACACTTACATCCTCTAAACCACCGTGAAGCCCTCAATGGGAAGCATCCAATAAAACATTCAGAACTTCTTGAATAGATTGCCCACGTAAACCTGAGTATAAAACGAGATCTCCCTGCCCCGTCGCCGATACCACGCCCACGCCCCACTGCACCGGGGGGGGTTAGACAATGGGGGCGATCTTCCCCCCCCCTCTACTCCTCACTCCATGATTACGAGGCAATATATGTTGTTGTTACGCAGCATATGAACACTGCTCCGTTGAAACTCAAACCGCCTTTATTTCCGCTTTTTATCACGCTTTGGGCATTGCCCGCCATATGGTCAACACCCCAAACCTCACGACCCTTGCCGATACGAACTACATTTGCGTACGAAGTCCCCATAACCACATAACGGAATAGGGCTTGAGGGACATTTTCGGGGAAAAACCCCCTCCAGCATCCCAAACAGAGGACCACATGCCACCGCCCATAGTTGCCATTAACCCGGGCCTAGCGTGCAAAAACATTCCCAAATCATCTCGTCCCCCCAAAAAGGGAACTTTTCGTCCCTTGATCCAGGTGAAAAACGGGGAACGGGGAAAGGTGAACAGTGAAAAGGTTTAACAGTTTATCACATCCTATAAGTGAAACCATATTTTCGAAGTACTATTTTGTCTAATTTTGACAAAAAGCCTCAAATTTTTTCCTTTTCAAAAACACCATAAAGATCTTCTTTATTGATGCCATTTACTGGGATTATCGCAGTAACATAGATTGTATTCTGATTGTTGAACGAGCCTGTCACCAATTGAAGCAACGGTTGACTCCCCCAACGTGCACCTTCCGCCATTGTGAGTGCACGAGGAAAACTGCCAGCAATCAACAGAGTCGGGAGCTACTGCGCAGCCTGTCCGTACGCCCAAAGGGTGATACGAACAAACAGATTCTATTAGTGGGTATGCTGATATTTTTTAAACGGAGAAATGGAAGAAAAGGGGGGGGTAGGTGGGATGGAAACATTTAGTGGGTTTAGGGTAACGTGGGGTAGGGGGAAGGGGGAGGGGGATTTTTGGGGGGAGGCATTAGGGGGGAGGAGGGGGGAAGGGTGAATGGTTGATCAGGGGAAGGCACCGGAAAGAGGGGTTACCTAAGTTTTTTTAAACAAAGCGCTTTGGGGAGGTTCGAGGGAGTCCTATTGGAGGTTCTAAATTATATGTTGAAATGGGCAAATGGCGAAAACACAAGAACGGGGTCGTTGTCTGGCCAAAGAAGGGGGGAGGGGAAAAGGGGTTTTTGGGAGATTACTCCGTTGTCGTTAATGTGTACGGATTAAAAAATTTTTCAAAAGGTTTTGGGGGAACGGTAAAGAAGGAATTGGGAGTAGAGTACATGGGGGACAAAAATGGGATTCCGGGAAACATGAAGAAGGGCATAGTGCATAAGGGTTTTTAAAGAACTGTCAGGGAGGGGGGCCTTTGGTTTGGATTGGGCTCAGGCATAACGGTGAAGAGGACTTTTTGTGGGGTTTTTTTGGAAAATTGGTTTTGGAGGGGGGGTAGGGTGGGTGCCACGCTGTAGAGGGGCTGTAATGGGGGTTTCAAGTTAATGGTAAGCTGGGGGGGGGGATGAGGAACAGGATTAAGGAGGGGTTTCCCCTGCACAGTTTCTTTTTGCATGCGTGCAACATCCTTTCTTTGAGGCTGTGGACAGAATTGGGGGAGGGGGGGGGGGAAGTATGGGGGGGGATATAGGTTATGTGGATGAACAACTGTGTTAGTTACAGTGGGGAGGCTTTACTAGGGTGGGGGAGGTCATTAGGGGGCTTTGGGATGTTTTAGGAATGGTAGTTAATTTAGCAAAGTCTAGGTTTTTTAGAAGAGGAAAAATTTGGGGGGAGTTGGGGGAGGAATGGGATGGACGGTTTGGATAGAATTTAAGGGGTGTGGGATATGGGATATGAACAATTTAGGAATGTAGGAGGGTTAACTCAGAAACAGTCACGAGAGGGGTTTTAGGGAAGTTTAAAAGGGTTTTAGGGGCCCTGAAGTGGGGTTTTCAGCAGAGGGGTTGGTAATTAAATTTGGGGGGGTATAGCAAGGTCTGGGGTTAGCGGAGGTGTTCCCTTGAGGGGCAGGATATACAGGAAAAAAAGAGGGGGGGTTAGGTTTGTGTGGGGGGGTTTGGGGGGGCCTGGGTTTTCCAAAATGTGGGGCAGACGGAGGGGAAAAGGGGGGGTCAGTTGTTGGACTTTTGGTCAAAGGGAATGGTTTTATATATTGGCAGAGGTATTTAAAGGGGGGGGGGGAGAGGGGTGTTAGGGTGGATAGGGTATAGGGGTGCTAAAAAACTGGGGGTGTGGTAGGGATTTGAAAAGTGTAAGATGTAAAAGATTAGTTGGCATGGGGCAGGTAAAAAGGTTTAAGGAAAAGCAGGGTGGGTGGTTGGGGGAAGGGTGCATTGCAGGGGGTCACAGTATACCCCATGTAAACTGGAGGCAATGGAGGGAGTTTTAGGGACCTTCGGATACCGCAGGGGTTTGGGAGTTGGGGGATCGTTTTTTAATGGGGGTGGGGATCAAATATATTTCTAAGATGGGGTTTTTTGAGAGGCAACATGTTTTTTTTCTGTGGGGAGGAGGGGACGGCATATCAGGGTATATTTTGTTTATCTTTGGGAAATGGGAGAGTCGGATGGGGGGGGTTATTAGGCTGTTTGGGGGGGGGGGGGTTGGCTTTTTTTAGATCGTTTTCATGGATGTTATGGGGGGGCAAGTGAGGTGGTAGGGCTTTGATGTATTCAGGCAATTATTTTCATGTTTCAGGGTATGAGGGAGATTGTAGGGGATTTGAGGGTAAAAGCGTTTGCACGAGGTTTATAGGGCAAGGTGTAGGAATAGTTTTAAAATATGGGGGGAATGGGATTCAATTTTTCGATAGGGTTTTCGTAATTTTTCTGTAGCAAGCTTCTTTGGGGAAAAGGGGGGGGGGGAAGGGGGAGGGGCTTTTTTTTTGGGGGGGTTTAAGGTTAGATAGCAGTGGAAGGTGGTGTGAGGGTAGATAGAAGGCATATATTTTTGAAATGGGTATGTTCCTGAAGAATTTTGTATTGGGCGATCATACCTTGGATACTTTTTTCAAATTTAATCCTTTCATTACATATTGGGTTTGGGATATTTTGCAACCTTATCGAGGAGAGTGGTTTAGGTGGCTGTTATGCTTTTTAGGCCAAGTAGTACTAAAACAATGAAAAAATGATTTACCATTGAATTATAGTATGTGTTTTTATTAACGTTGAGAAGGGTTTTAAAATATAAAATAAAGCAAGTAAAAACTGTAGTAAAGTTTTTTTTTTAGTAGTTTTAACGTGTAGCTGCAAGTACTTTCCATATTACCCTTGATTAGTTTTTCTTTAGATAATTAGTATACAAGTATTTCCTTTATAACGGTACTTCTTTATAAAAGAAGGATTGTAATACCTTGGCACAAGAGAATGTGAAGAATATGACTTAGTCAAGGAGGTTTAATTGTGTTTCAGATAGGGAGATTTTTTTTTTATATTTTATTTATAACCAATACAGTATACATAAAAATAAAAATAAAAGGAAACAGTATGGATCTCTAACATCATAATCCTACTAGAACATCTACATACTTATCCCATATTCCAAAATACAAATAAACATACAAAGAAAACAGCTTAAAACCGACTCATTACAGTTACAATAAACCCGTATACAAAAATCTCAGACACAAAAGGAATGCGTCTATAAACTGGCTAGAATATATCTGTATACCATACACCAAAAAACTTACGTTAAGAACATAGCATGAAAAACCTTATCAGGTCCCTGACAGTCTATAAGTACATCGTAACATACAAAAACCAAAGAACATAACAAAACCTAAAAAAAAAAACCACTTCATATGGAAAAAGAACAATACCATTTATAATACTATAAAAAGTACATTGAAATGACAATTAAAACAAAGTATCGAAAAGGGAACATACAACAAGCATGTTGAATACCTATAAACCTACACATCACATAACACCACAGAATTATCTTTGTATAACACATTTGAGGACAAAAAGAAAACCAATCATACTTAGATCATCCCTTTGTGTCACCTCAAACCTTCAAACACCCCAAATACTGTGAGAGTACCCTCTCACACTTACACACAATGTAGTGCAACAACACTATTTACATATTATATTCAATACCTTCTAAAAAAACAATGTGAAAAACATATCTTACACAACTACCCCGACCAAACTCACATCACAAAAAGAAGTTATTTTTTATATTACCAAACTACCACCACGCTAAAAACCATACACATGTCCATACTCAAAAAACTAGCCCGCCGCAACCCCTTACTTGACCCCTTAAATCTCTTAAATCCTTCAACCTGAATCTACGATAACCTTCAGTAAATGCTGTCTCCCATCTTCCCCCATAAAGATCCCTATTGCGGCACTTTGTTCTATACATCGTGGCCCCTAACACTCTTATCCTTTCCTCGACTCCCACCTCCCTCATTGCCCAAGAAAATAAAATAAAATCAGTGACCACATACGCAACCGCATTCACCACCTGCTGACTCCACCCACCTATATCTAAACTTAACACCCGAAACACCTGTAACCCTTCCCCACCCACTAACCTAACTACCCTACTTAGCCAGACCCTCACATCTTCTAAACAAGTACAAAAGTAAAACAGCGTGAAATATGGTTTCCGACATCCACAACGCTTTGCACTCCCCACCCTCCTTAATCTCCAAATTAAATAACACAACCCCAGACGGCAAAATCCCATGTAAAAAACCCTAAACAAAAACCTCCCTGACACTTGGTTTTACACGTAGTTGTTGAAGACATTTCCATACAAACCCCATGCATACATAGGGTATGCCCCCTCAACTGCCGCCACCACAGACCCACCCCCCACCCTCTCAAGAACCTTCAGTTTAAGCTGTTTCGGATCCCTTACCATCAGTAAAATTCGCAACATAGCCTCCCCAAACTTAAATCCCTACCCCTCCACCACCTTTTGCATATCCATGCGCAGTCTTAAAGGGCCCCCCCCGCTCACCCCCTCCCTCACAAACCCCCTTTTCAGAAACACACTCAACATACGTTTCTCAAGAGGTATAACCCCCAGCCCCCCCTGGCTAAACGGGAAGCGACACCACCCCTCTACTTAGCCAGCCCAAAACCCATCCCCATATAAATCTGAATACTCGCAGTTGCAACCGTTGCACCTCACACCGTCGAAAACGGATATATTGCCACCACGTGCCATAACTTGCTATACAACAGGACATTCGTGACTAAAACCCCTTTGATGCAACGTTAATTGCTCTGGCCCTCAAACCTCCCAATTTTTTTAAAAATTTCCATCCAGGGTTGCCCTCGATTTGCCTTTTGTGCATCCCTATCATTCCGCATTTTACACTATCCCAAAATATCAAAAAACTGATCTACCACACGCCACCCACCCTCAACTCTCACCATTATGTAAAATACCCCCCTAGATCCAAATACTTGGACTTTACTACATTAATTTTCATCCCCCGTAGCCTCACCAAAAAACGTCTATCACCCTTCCTCCCTTTTATGTAATCCCTCACATCCCTCACCAAGACAGTCGTATAAATCCACGTAACCCACTATACCCGCTTCCCCTTCTTCGTGCAAAACCAAACCCTCGCTCCGCCATACTCCACCTAACTGCCCTAAAAAGGGTTCCTGAAACATGCAAAAAAAATTTTTGCGACAGAGGACACCCCTGTTGAAAAACCCCTTCCCATCTGTAGCTATCACCTAGTCGTCCATTAACCGGGATTCCTCATAACTGCACCCAGATACAAAGTTTTTGGCCCAAGAAACAATTTCCCTCCCGAAACCCAACCAACGCATAAAACTCCATAATGCATCCCTTTCTACGCTATCATAAGCAGCTCTCCAATCCAGAGCCAAAACACCCCTCCCCCCTACCCCCATGCTCTATAAAACTCCAAATAACTCCATGCCCTTTCATACATTGATCTACCCGTATGCCATATTGTCCTCTATCAATTACTTTACCTAAAACCGTTTGATTCTTTTCCCCTAATACCCTTGCAAATAACTTATAATCACCGCACAAAAAGCGATATTGCACGGTAAATCTTCAACCGTTGTCTGTCCACCTTCGGCACTAATACAACAACAGCAGTCCTTTGCTGCTCACCCATTGCCCCATCTTCCTTCATTACATTGAACAATCTGACAAAAAAAATCCCCTCAATACTTCCCAATTCTTAACATAAAAATCATTAGGCAACCCGTCTACACCCGGTGCCTTACCTAAACTTGCACCTGCTATAAGCTTGCCAAATTTCTCCTTCCGTAATCTGTCCTTCCAAAGTCTCCCATCTCTACCATCAAGCTCGCATTGTACATAACCACCCATTTCCCTTAAACCCATCATCTCGTATACCCACATGTTGTGCATATGACCAAAACCATACATCAAGATATCCACTCATACCTTCAGTCGACATCAATACCTGCCCTTCCCTATACCCTCCCATCCCCACATGAACAGTTAATCCCATCATCTCCGTCGCCGCTCTCCTCTTACGCTGTCCTCTCAATACACACGGCCGATGCCTATCACCCCATAACACCTCCTCCAACCCCGCCAAAACGCGTGCACCATAAAAATCTTCATTTTGCAAATCCCTAATGCATCCTTTAATCCCCAATATCTCCCACCGGGTAACTAAACCCTCCCTCGTTCGTAGCAAGCCCTCAACTGCCCCTCAAGAAAGAAATTTAAACCCATACTTTAACCTATTATATTCCCTCCCATTACGTACATAAAAATCCTTAATACCTGATTTCGCCACCGAGTCCCACCATCTAACCAGATCACCATTCCAGGCGCTTCTGCCTCCAAACCCCCCCCAAAACTGTTTAAATGACTGTCTAAAATCTTCTTCATGCAGCAACTTTACATTTAACTTCCAATACCCCCCTACCCCTTCGTGGCAACCCCTCCCAACCCAAATCCACCATAACACCCCTATGATCAAAAATACCACATCCCAAAACCCTCACCCTATGTATGACTACCCTTCGGGACGTACAAACGATCGAGCCTAGCACATACCCACGCCTAATAAAAAGTATGCTCTACCTCCCCCCCACAGATATCGATTAAACCCACCCCTGATAAAAAATTCTCCCAATGTTCCCATACAATGCCCCGCCCCCCTCGGTTCCACATCCTTACGCCTTATCACACAGTTCCAATCACCTCCATCACGGCTACCCCCTGGCAATCCACGCAAGTAGTAAACCAACACGTCCCTCACAAATTTATTCTTAACGCGACGTCTCCCTCTGCCGGGCCATACACACACACCAACGTCATCTGTAAACCCGACCCCATAATCCATCCACACGTATCACCCTCCCCTCCCCCCCTTCACAATGCCTGACAACCAACGGGCTATTTCCTTTACCAATAAAAGCCACACTGCCTTTCAATCTGACCGCATGTTCAACATACACCTTATATCCCTCCACCTTCAACTCATAACCATGTCTATAATTATGCTCCTGCAAGAACACAACGTCAACACCATGACGCTCCAAAAACCCCTAAACCACTCACACTTTCTCTGCGACCTCAAACCCCTTGATGTTCAAAGTCAAGCACTTAAAACCGACAAAGGGGGGTTTCCCTCTTGACACAACCTTTTGTCACCTGATCGCCTCATTGCACTCTTATCCCTCCTCCCCCCTTTTTGTGCACTCTTTCTCGATCCCCGTCCCTGAGTGTCTTTTGAACCCCTCTGCGTGACATCCGCCCATGTTTTCTTCCCTGAACGTTGTGGGGCGTAAGCACTTCAAACTGAATCATAAAGCACTGCTGCGCACTTTCCCCGTCGTACCGTCGACCTGCATCTCGTCATCAAGCTCATCCCCACGATGAACCTCAACCTCCACCGTATTCACCGACAAGACAGCCTTGTCACACACCTTAGGGCGAACTACCTTCGCCCCTCCGTCCTCCATAATAGTCCCAAGATCCAGGATCGTGGCTTCTTCCTGATACGGCCCGTGCCGAAATATCCACAAGGGGTCGTCAAGCCTTCCTCCTTGCTAAACATTCACTTCTGCGATGATCTCCTCCAATGCCTGAACCACGTCCAAGGAAGGGGAGTCCCCCCCACTCGTAGCACCTGCCATCTTCTCTGCCTTCTCAACCCCTCACTCCATGACGCACTCTGCGGAGACAGTGTCGAAAAAGGGTGTTCTTGCTCCACTCTCCTCACCTCTACGTTTCTTCGTTGTTGCAAGTCGTTGTCTCCACTCCTCTACCACATTGCGCTGGCCAGGTGTTCATTTCGACCCACACAAACGACAAGTGCGTCCGTGCCCTGCGTATGTCACAAATACCTGAGTTTTTGAATTCTTCCATCACCACATACGACGGTATAGGATGTCGTATCGTCATCTTTGCAGAGTACGTACCCTCAGGTATTCCCATATACGTACCAGCTGACCAAACTTCTGGGAGTAACCGTAAAAATACCGTCCCCCTATTTACTCATGGCAAAACCTTTTGTCAATGCATCCGCCTCAAATGGCACATTCCGATCTTCACCCAAGTGAAGTAACTTGATACATCATGCATCCTCACCGTGACAGCATGATTCACAGGTATGGCCACTTCCCCGAAACTTGTTAACCACTGTCTCATACATACTCGTCGAATTTAATTTAAGAAATATCCTCTTCGTGCCATTCAAGGCAAGTCCACAAATCTCTTCATTAGCTACGCCGTAGGTGTCTCTAATTATTGCTGGTAGAAGTAGCTCCATAGACGGCCCAGTGATAGCTCCACTGGTTAATTCAATACAGACTGTAAATTTACTCTCCGGCGAAAAAGCCTGCGCCCATGGGTTTTGAAAATATTACTGGGACCCAGTCACACCAGGGGGTAGCAGCAGCACACGTCCTCTCTACTCAAGGGCTGAGAGACGAATGTAGGGAGATTAGAATTTTGTTTAGTCATTAACAAGTTTGCCCCGTCCTTGTGAGAACCCATTTGATATGGTTTATATTAAATATGTACATAGGTTGTTTAAAGAAGTGTATCCTCTAATTTATGTTTAAAACACATGTTTATACAATGATGTTCTGATTTTCATGGGTTGTTGTTTTTTTATTATTTATTGGAATATTGTGGATGTATATTTCTGCCAATTATACAAGTGTGTCCGTGTAGTAACATAATGTACATATCTGTGTTCTTATGTATTGTGATTGTTAGGTTACTTGAGGTTTTTTTTTTTTTTTTTTTTTTTTTTTTTTTTTTTTTTTTTTTTTCAAAACTGTGCATGAAAATATTTTTTGTATGCACTGGTCTAATTAATTTGTTAAAAAGGGTTTGTAAATGGTGGTAATTCACCTAAGGGTAACGTGTTATTTAAGTTCTGGAATGTGTGGTAAGGAATTTTGTAATATCCAGTATAGTTTTTTTATTAATCACTTTTACGTTCTTGTATTCGTTTTAAAATGAGGGGGTAAGAACCGATTATTGGTATGACTTTGTATATAGCCTTTATGTATAATGTAACTACGTGTGATTTTCTTTGGTTTATATAGTCTTTGGGAGTAAGAAACTTGTATTTGGGAAATTTTTTAAACCTTACTGTATGTTTGGGTTGGGTTGCCTTTTGTGCAGTCACATGTATGATTGAATTTTTGGGAATGGCAATCATGTTAAATTGAAGTGTGACTATTAAGTACAGGTTAAGAGCTGGGATAGGGAATGTGGAATTGTTGTTTCATATTTAATGGATAACATGTCTTAGTTTATGTAACGTATGCATAGTATACATATGAATATGTATTGTGCTTTTTTAATAAAATATATAAAAAAAAAATGTCTGTGTTGACGTAAAGATTGAGCACCAGCTGTGTTTTTGATAAAAAAAAAACATCTGGAGAAATGTCTATGGTGGTGTGAAGATGGAGAACGAGCTGTGTTAGGGACAAAATCTGAAGTAATGTCTCTGGTGTTGTAAAGATGGAGCACCTGCTGTGAAGGGAACAAAATCTGGAGTAATGTCTGTGGTTACTTAAAGATGGAGCACTAGCTGAGATGGGGACAAAATCTGGAGTAATGTCTCTCGAGGTGAAAAGATGGAGCACGAACTGTGTTTGGAAAAAATCTTTATTAATGTCTGTACTGTTTAAAGATGGAGCACGAGCAGAGTTGTTGACAGAATCTGGAGTAATGTCTGTGGTGGTGTAATGATGGAGCACCAGCTGTGTTGGGGACAAAATCTGGAGTAATGTCTGTAGTGGTGAAGAGATGGAGGACTAGTTATGTTCTAGACAAAATATGGAGTAATGTCTGTGGTGGTGTAATGATGGAGCACCAGCTGTGTTGGGGACAAAATCTGGAGTAATGTCTATTGTCATATAAAGATGGAGCACCAGCTCTGTTGGGGAGAAAAACTGGAGTAATGTCTGTGGTAGTGTAAAGGTGGAGCGTCAGCTGTGTTGAGGACGAAATCTGGAGAAATGCCTGTGGTTTTGTAAAGATGGAGCACGGGCTGTGTTATTGACAAAATCTGAAGTAATGTCTCTCGTGTTGTAAAGATGGAGCATCAGCTGTTAAGGGAACAAAATCTGGAGAAATGTCAATGGTGGCTTAAAGTTGGTGCAGTAGGTGAGACGGGGACGGAATCTGGAGTAATGTCTGTGGTGTTGTAAAGATGGAGCATCAGCAGTGTTGGGGACAAAATCTGAAGTAATGCCTGTAGTGGAGTAAAAATGCATCAAAAGCTGTGTTTTCGACAAATTCTGGAGTAATGTTTGTGGTGGTGTAACGATGGAGCACTAGCTGTGTTGGGGATATAATCTTGAGTAATGTATGTGGTGGTGTAAAGATGGAGCATCTGCTGTGTTGGGGAAAAAATCTGGAGTAATGTCTTTGGCGGTGTAAAGATGGAGCACCAGCTGAGTTGTGGACAAAATCTGGAGTAATGTCTGTAGAGGTGTAGAGATGGAGTGCTAGTTATGATCTGGACAAAATCTGGAGCAATGTCTGTGGTGGTGTAAAGAAGGAGCAACAGCTGTTTTGGGGACAAAATCTGGAGTAATATCTATTTTGAGGTAAACATGGAGCTCCAGCTCTTTTGGGGACAAAATCTGGAATAATGTCTCTGGTGGTGTAAAGATGGGGCATCAGCTGTTTTGAGGACAAAATCCGAAGAAATATATGTTGTGGTGTAAAGATGGAGCACGAGCTGTGTTAGGAACAAAATCTGATATAATGTCTGTGGTGGCTTAAAGATGGAGCACTAGCTGTAATGGGGCCAAAATCTGGAGTAATGCCTGTGGTGGTGTAAACATGGAACACAAACTCTGCTGGGGACAAAGTCTGGGGCAATGTCTACGGTGGTGTAAATATGGAGAACCAGCTGTTGGGGAAAAACTTTGGAGCAATGTCTCTGTTGATGCAAAGAATGAGCATGATCTGTCTTGGGGACAAAATGTGGAGTAATGTCTGAGGTGGTGTAAAGATGGACTACGAGCTGTTGAGGCACAAAATCTGAAGTAATGTCTCTGGTGGTGTAATGATGGACCACCAGCTGCATTGGGGAGAAAATCTGGAGTAATGTCTGTGATGGTGTAAAGATGGAGCATCAGGTGTGTTGGGGACAAATTCTGGAGTAATGTCTATTGTGGAGAGAAATTGGAGCACTAGCTATGAAGGAGACAAAATCTGGAGTAATGTCTGTGGTGGTGTAAAGATGGACTACGAGCTGTTGAGGCACAAAATCTGAAGTAATGTCTCTGGTGGAGTAATGATGGACCACCAGCTGCATTGGGGAGAAAATCTGGAGTAATGTCTGTGATGGTGTAAAGATGGAACATCAGGTGTGTTGGGGACAAATTCTGGAGTAATGTCTATTGTGGAGAACAAATGGGGCACTACCTGTGAAGGAGACAAAATCTGGAGTAATGTCTGTGGTGGCATGAAGATAGAGCACTAGCTGTGATGGAGACTAAATCTGGAGAAATGTCTGTGGTGGTGTAAAGAAGGAGCACAAGCTGTGTTTGAGAGAAAATCTCGAGTAATGTCTGTGGAGGTGTAAAGATTGACCAAGAGCTGCGTTGGGTACAAAAACTGTACTAATGTCTATGGTGGTATAAAAATGAAGCACGAGCTGAGTTATGGACAAAATCTCGAGTAATGTCTATGGTGGTGTAAAGAGGGAGCACTATCAATGTGGGGGACAAAATCTACAGTGATGTCTGTGGTGGTGTAAAGTTGGAGCACCATCTGTGTTAGGGACAAAATCTGGAGTAATACCTGCGGTGGTGTAAAGATGGAGCACCAGCTGTGTTTGAGAGAAAATCTCTAGTAATGTCTGTGGTGGTGTAATGATGGAGGAAGAGCCGTGTTGGGCACAAAACCTAGAGTAATATGTGTGGTGGAGTAAAAATGGAGCACCAGCTTTTCTTTGGACAAATTCTAGAGTAATGTCTATGGTGGTTTAATAATGGAGCAATAGAGGTGTTGGGGACATAATCTTGAGTAATGTATTTGGTGGTGTAAAGATGGAGCATCCGTTGTGTTGGGGACGAAATCTGGATTAATGTCTCTTGTAGTGAAAAGATGGATCACCAGCTGTGTTGCAGTCAAAATCTTAATTAATGTCTCTTGTGGTGTAAAGATGGAGCACGAGCTGTGATGGGGACATAATCTGGAGGAATGTCTGTGGTTGAGTAAAGATGGAGCACCGGCTGTGTTGTAGACAAAATTTTTAGTAATGTCTGTGGTGGTGTAATGTTGAAGCAAGAGCTGTGTTGGGGATGAAATCTGGAGTAATGTCTCATGGGTTGTAAAGATAGAGCACGAGCTGTGGATAGGGATACAATGTTGAGTAATGTCTGTGGTGGTGTAAAGATGGAGCGGGAGCTGTGTTGGGGACAAAATCTGGAGTAATGTCTGTAGTAGTGTAAAGATGGAGCACTAGTAATGTTTTGGAAAAATCTGGAGTAATGTGTGTGGTAATGGAAAGATGGAGCACCATCTGTTTTAAGGACAAAATATGGAGTAATGTCTATTGTGTTGTAAAGATGAAGCACGAGCTGTGTTGCTGACAAAATCTTCAGTAATGTCCTTGGTGGAGTAAATATGGAGGACGAGCTGTGTTGGGGACAAAATGTGGAGTAATGTCTGTGGTGGTGTAAAGATGGAGCACCTGCTGCGAAGGGGACAAAATCTGAAGTAATGTATATGGTTGCTTAAAGATGGAGCACTAGCTGAGATGGGGACAAAATCTGGAGAAATGTCTCTGGAGCTGTAAAGATGGAGCACGAACTGTGTTGTGAAAAAAATCTTACTAATGTCTGTGGTGTTTAAAGATGGAGCGCGAGCTGAGTTGTTGAAAAAATCTGGAGTAATGTCTGTGGTGGTGTAATGATGGAGCACCAGCTGTGTTGGGGACAAAATATGTAGAAAACATCTGTAGGGGTTTGTAAAGATGGAGCACTAGTTATGTTCTAGACAAAACTGGAGTACTGTCTGTGTTGGCTTTAAAGGGGAAGCACCGGCTGTCTTAGGGACAAAATCGGGGAGTAACGTCTGTTGTGGTGTAAAGATGGAGCACCAGCTGTGTTTGAGAAAATCTTGTGTAATGTCTGTGGTGGTATAAAGATGGAGCACCAGCTGTGTTTTGGACAAATTCTGGAGTAATGTCTGTGGTGGTGTAATGATGGAGCACTAGCTGTGTTGGTGACATAATCTTGAGTAATCTATCTTGTTGTGTAAAGATGGAGCATCTGCTGTGTTATAGAGAAAATCTGGAATAATGGCTGTGGTGGTGTAAAGACGGAGCACCAGTTGTGCTTCGGACAAAATGTCGAGATAAGTATGCGCTGAGGTAAAGATGAAGCACCAGCAGTGTTGGGGATAAAATCTGGATAAATGGCTATGGTGGTTTAAAGATGGAACACCAGCTGAGTTGGGGAAGAAATCTGGAGTAATGTCTGTGGTGGCGTCAAGATTGAGCACCAGATGTGTTAGGGACAAAATGTGGAGTAATTTCAGTGGTGGAATAAAGATGCAGCATGAACTATGATGGGTAGAAAATCTGGACTAATGTATGTGGCAGTGTAAAGATGGATGGAGCACAAGCGGTGACTGGTACAAAATCTGGAGTATTGTGTGTTGTGGTGTAAAGGTAGAGCAGCAGCTGTGTTGGAGACAAAATTTCTAGAAAATGTCTGTGGTGTGGAACGATGGAGCACAAGCGGTGTTAGGGACAAAGTCTCGAGTAAATGTCTTCTGTGGTGTAAAGATGAAGCAATGGCTTTGTTGGGGACAAATTCTGGAGTAATGTCTGTGGTGGTTTAAAGATGGAGTTTTAGTTGTTTTGGCGAAAAAATCTTGTCTAATGTCTGTGCTGGTGTAAAGACAGACCAACAGCTGTGTTGGGGACAACAAAATTTGGAGTAATGTCTTTCTTGGTGTAAAGATGCAACACGAGCTGTGTTGGGGACAAAATCTGGAGTAATGTCTGTGGTGGCATAAAGACGGAGCACCAGTTGTGTTCTGGACAAAATCTGGAGTAAATTCTTTGGTGGTGCAAAGATGGAGCACTAACCGTGTTGGGGAAAATTTCTGCAGTAATATCTGTATTGGTGTAAACATGGAGCAAGAGCTGTGTTGGGGAGAAAATCTGGAGTAATGTTTGTGGTGGTGTAAAAATGGAGCACCAGCTGTGCTGGGGACAAAATCTGGAGTAATGTCTGTGCTGGTTTGAAGCTGGAGCCCTAGCTGTGTTCTGGACAAAATCTGGAGTAATGTCTGTGTCGGTGTAATGACGGACCAGCAGTTGTGTTAGGGACAAAATCTTCAGTAATGTGTGTCTGGTGTAAAGATGGAGCACGAGCTTTGTTGTGTACAAAATCTAGAGTAATGACTATGGCAATGAGAAGATGGAGCACATGCTATGATCAGGACAATATGTGGAGTAAAGTCTGTTGTAGTGAAAAGATGGAGCACAAGCTGTGTTGGCGACAAAATCTGGAGCAACATCTGTAGTGGTGTAAAGATGGAGCACCACTTGTGTTGTTGACAAAACCTGGAGTATTGTCTGTGGTGTTGTAAAGATGGAGCACCAGGTGTGCTGGGAACAAAATCTTGAGGGATATCTATGTTTGTGTAAAGATGGAACAGCAGATGTGTTGGGGCAAAATCTGAGGTAATGTCTGTGGTGGTGTAAAGATGGAGCACCAGCTGTGATGTGGACAAAATCTGGAGTAATGTCTTTTGTGCTGTAAAGATGGAGCGTCAGCTCTGTTTGGGACAAAATCTGGAGTAATGTTTAGGTGGTGTAAAGATGGAGCACCAGCTGTGCTGGGGACAAAATCTGGAGTGATATCTGTGGTGGCATAAGGATGGAGCCCCTGCTGTGTTGGGGAGAAAATCTGGAGTAATTTCTGTTTTGGGTGTAAAGATGGAGCACAAGCTGTGCTGGGGACGAATCAGGAGTAATATGTGTGGTGGTGTAAAGATTGAGCATCAGCTTTGTTGGTGACAAAATTTGGAGTAATGTCTATTGTGGTGTAAAAATGGAGCACTAGCTGTGATGAGGACAAAATCTGGAGTAATGTCTGTGGTGATGTAAAGATGGAGCACCAGCTGTGTTGGGGACAAAATCTGAAGTAATGTCTGTGGGGGTGTAAAGATGGAACACCAGCTGTGTTGGGGACGAAATCTCGAGTAATGTTCGGGTGGTGTAAAGACTGAGCACGAGCTTGTGTTTGGGAACAAAATCTGGAGTAATACAGTGGTGGTGTAAAGATTAAGCACCAGGAGTGCTCGGGACAAAATCTGGATTAATGTCTGATGTGATGTAAAGATGAAGCACCAGCTGTGCTGGGGTTAAAAACAGGAGTGATATCTGTGGTGGTGTAAAGATGGAGTACCAGCTGTTTTGGGGTTTATAAAATCGGGAATAATGTCTGGTGGTGGGGGTAAAGATGGAGCACGAGCTGTGTTGAGGGCAAAATTTGGAGTAGTGTCTGTGGTGGTGTAAAGATGGAGCACCAGCTGTGTTTGGGACAAAATCTGGAGCGATGTCTTTGGTGGTGTAAACATGGAGCACCAGCTGTGTTGGGACAAAATCTGGAGTGATGTCTGTGTGGTGTGAAGATGGAGCCCCAGCTGTGTTGAAGACAAAATCTGGAGTAATGTCTGTGGTATTGTAAAAATGGAGTGTCAGCTGAGTTGGAGACAAAATCTGGAGTAATGTCAGTTGTGGCGTAAAGATGGAGCTCCAGCTGTGTTGGGGTGAAAGACCTCCCATAATGAAATGACTTTCAGTTTTGAAGGTAGCGATCACTAGTGATGGGGGGTCGACCCCAGGTACTGGTTGAGATATTTTTAAGACGTGTTTCCTTAAGACATGCACTGTCCATGTTCACTTGCCAGTTATATAGGTACCTGAGTCTTAGTTGACTGGTGTGGTTCACATCCAGGGAGAAAATTGACTTAATTTGCCCGAAATGCTCTGCTTAATATGTCACTGATGTCATGTAATCCTGTATACCTTTTACATGTACTTGTAGAAATAATGATTATGAGATACTTAAGTCCCATTATGATTCAGCATTCAGTGAGAATTTAATCAGACTAAATGTCGACAATCTAAATGAATTCTTAACGACACACTCAAAATTTGGTTAGAGGTTCTAAGAGGGTTTGATTATGAGAAATATGGATATTTTTGATTGG
Source organism: Cherax quadricarinatus (assembly GCF_026875155.1). Classification (NCBI taxonomy): domain Eukaryota; kingdom Metazoa; phylum Arthropoda; class Malacostraca; order Decapoda; family Parastacidae; genus Cherax; species Cherax quadricarinatus. Next base: position 36,397,233 of record NC_069425.1, on the reverse strand, counting down.
GTTCTTTCTCCACTTTCTGATCGCCTATATGATCTCAGTCTGGTTTATTGGTAATGTGCCATTATTAGTAAGCTCTTCACCACACAACACTTGCCTACCTGATCTTCAGTCTGTTTTATTAGTAATGTGCAATTATTAGTAAGATCTTCACCAGACAACACTTGCCTATATGATCTTCATCTGGTTTAATAGTAAAAGTGACATTAAATTTGTAAGATCTTCACCACACAACACCTGCCTATATGATCTACAGTCTGGTTTATTAGTAATGTGACATTATCCATAAGATCTTCACCACACAACACCTACCTATATGATCTTCAGTCTGGTTTATTAGTAATGTGACATTATTAGTTAGATCTTCACCACACAACAACTGCTTATATGATCTTCAGTCTGGTTTGGATTCTATTCAAGATTGATGGACTGACCACATCGACTCAAGGTTGAGGGACGTGTACTTAGCTGTGGTGACGTGTACTTAGCTCTGTGAAGTTCTGTCCAGTGTGTTCTCCGTGAATCTGTACAAGATGTCCTCTCTTGAGCAACTCTACAAGCAGCTGAAAGAGAAGCTTAGGGTTGCTAAGCTTGAGATAGGGTGATTGACGGAGGAAAACAAGAGGATTCGAAGTAATCCTCCTGTTGTGAGTCCTCAGGTCAAGAGAGGAATCTGATCAGTGGCCAGCCAACATGGAACAAAGCTGAAAATCAAGAAGTGGTGGAAACAACGAAGATCCAGAAGATTGCTGTGGAGATTTCCAACCCATTTTCGGTGCTACCAGACGAATGTGGGTTGTCTACTGGGAACGTCACAACGAGCACCAAGGGAGCATTGGCAGACGTCAGTGAGACATCCCTTGATACCCCAATGAAGACCATCAAGAACGTCATGACAAATTCCACGAATGAAGGTAAGAACATTGTTTTAGTTGGAGACAGTCAGGTTACGTTCATGGATAGGGCCTTTTGTCTTAGGAACAGGAAGAGGAGGCACAGGGTATGTTTTCCTGGGGCTGTGATGGGGGATACTGTTAGCCGTCTGGACGACATCATGAAAGGTAATGGGAGCAATCTGTCTCAGTGCGGGAGGCAACTATGTTGGCAGATGTAGGAGTGAGGACCTGATTAGCAGGTATAGGTCAGCAATAGAGATAATTAGGAAGAAGGGTGGGAACCCTGTCATATGTGGTATTTTGCCAAGGAGAGGAGTTGGAAATGAATGGTTGTTCAGGGCAATTGGTGTCAATTGCTGGCTGGACAAATACTGTAAGGAAAATGCGGTAACATTCATTGACAACTGGGACCTCTTCTATGCAGAAATGACATGTATGCCAGGGATGGGGTTCACTTACCTAGGTCTGGGGTGGGGGCACTGGCAACTGCAGTGGAGGGAGCTGTTAGGGCTTTAAACTAGGAATAGATAGTGGTATGGGTTTTGGCGAGAACACAGTGAAATTCCAGTGTAGTAATACTATGAGTTCTAGGGGAACTAGTAATAGGCAGAATGAGGTGGATATTGGAAAGCCAATGGCACTAGGCGACAAGGACAGTAATAGGTTTAGTAAAAAAACAGATATGAGCAGGAAGGGTAAAGAGACAGGAGGGTCTTTAAAATTATATTATGGTAATAGCCGTAGTGTTAGGAATAAGATGGATGAGTTGAGATTAGTTGCTAGTGCAGGTAACAATGACGTATTTGCAATCACTGAGACATGGTTTAATTCCAAAAGTCGGGACATGCCCTCAGAATGTCACATTCAGGGTTTTAAATTGTTCCAAGTAGATAGAAATATCGGTAAGGGAGGTGAGGTGGCACTGTATGTCCGAGATTGCTTGAACTGTTGCATAAAAATGGGTATTAAGTTTAATGTAACACATACAGAGTCTGTCTGGATGGAATTCTCAGAGGGGCAAAAAAAGTTGAATCTAGGAGTGATATACAGTCCCCCAAAACTAAGATAGAGACCAAGGGAAATTGCTGTGGGAGGAAATTGTTAAGGCCACAAGGCACAATAATGTAGTAATTCTAGGGGACTTTAACTTTGGTCACATAGATTGGTATTTCTTGACTGGGAATTTAGAATCAAATGACTTCTTAGAAGTAGTTCAGGAATGTTTTTTGAAACAGTTTGTGATAGAACCCACAAGGGGAAATAACCTTCTTGATTTGGTTCTGGCGAACAAGGAAACCATTGTTAATAATTTAGAAATTAATGAGGAACTCTGCACAATCGATCACAAATCAATTACCTTTATGGTAATGGTGAAGCTGGAGATGCTGTCCTGGGAGACAGTAATGGTGAAGCTGGAGATTTTGTCCAGGTAGTCGGGAATTATATGCAGGAAGGAATACATATAAATGACCTCATAGGGGACAGGAGCCGTAGTGGGGAAACATAGATAAGATAAAACCAATATTGCAAACTAGAAATACCACAGGAAATAGCAAACAAGAGGACTCCACTAGCAATAGTGAGGATATATTACCAAAAACAACTGGTGGGAGCTCCATTGTTGATGCTAGGGAGGATAGGAATAAGACAGGGAAACATGCACCAACAGGGAATACAGTCACAGAAACCCAAAGCAAACGGAAACCAAGCCTGTGCACATACTATGCACTTGGTATCTGCAGACATGGGAAACCTGGAAAAACAGACGGGATGTGCAACTATGACCACCCTAGAAAATGCCATACCCATATGACAACAGAAAAATGCAAACTCCCTTCCTGTAAGCTTTTTCACAATGAAATGTGTACCTCTTCAGTACAGGAAAGACTGTTCTATAACTTAAATTGCCAGGCACACCATCTAAAGGGGACAAAAAGATACAAAACATCCAGGCCATGGGAAAACCTGGGTAGCCACAGCCACTCAAGAGGGAGAGGTTTTTTAGTGCCAGGAAGGAAAAAAAATGGCAGGAAATGGCAGAAATTGTACACCGAATCCAGTCATTCCTGGAGTGGAACCACAGTCGATGGCCTCCACTCCAAACCAACAGATACAGATACTAATGCCGGAAAAAAAATCCCCCCCCCCAGTACCAACAACACCACCAGTCCGATGACATTATTCTTTGCAAATATACAGGGTCTAAAGCCAGCAACAAACAACAAAATACCTTTCATCCGTGGACTGCTTGCAGACGCAAAGGCAATGTTCGCGG
>NC_069425.1:36366006-36393565 GCF_026875155.1 Cherax quadricarinatus | reverse complement strand
AAAGGCCAGCTGCATTTGGGAAAAATCTGGAGTAATGTCTGTGATGGTGTAAAGATGGAGCATCAGGTGTGTTGGGGACAAATTCTGGAGTAATGTCTGTTGTGGAGAACAAATGGGACACTACCTGTGAAGGAGACAAAATCTGGAGTAATGTCTGTGGTGGCATGAAGATAGAGCACTAGCTGTGATGGAGACTAAATCTGGAGAAATGTCTGTGGTGGTGTAAAGAAGGAGCACAAGCTGTGTTTGAGAGAAAATCTCGAGTAATGTCTGTGGAGGTGTAAAGATTGACCAAGAGCTGCGTTGGGTACAAAAACTTTACTAATGTCTATGGTGGTATAAAAATGAAGCACGAGCTGAGTTATGGACAAAATCTCGAGTAATGTCTATGGTGGTGTAAAGAGGGAGCACTATCAATGTGGGGGACAAAATCTGCAGTAATGTCTTTGGTGGTGTAAAGTTGGAGCACCAGCTGTGTTTGAGAGAAAATCTCTAGTAATGTCTGTGTTGGTGTAATGATGGAGGAAGAGCCGTGTTGGGCACAAAATCTAGAGTAATATCTGTGGTGGAGTAAAAATGGAGCACCAGCTTTGCTTTGGACAAATTCTAGAGTAATGTCTATGGTGGTTTAATAATGGAGCAATAGAGGTGTTGGGGACATAATCTTGAGTAATGTATTTGGTGGTGTAAAGATGGAGCATCCGTTGTGTTGGGGACGAAATCTGGATTAATGTCTCTTGTAGTGAAAAGATGGATCACCAGCTGTGTTGCAGTCAAAATCTTAATTAATGTCTCTTGTGGTGTAAAGATGGAGCACGAGCTGTGATGGGGACATAATCTGGAGGAATGTCTGTGGTTGAGTAAAGATGGAGCACCGGCTGTGTTGTAGACAAAATCTTTAGTAATGTCTGTGGTGGTGTAATGTTGAAGGAAGAGCTGTGTTGGGGATGAAATCTGGAGTAATGTCTCATGTGGTGTAAAGATAGAGCACGAGCTGTGATAGGGATACAATGTTGAGTAATGTCTGTGGTGGTGTAAAGATGGAGCGGGAGCTGTGTTGGGGACAAAATCTGGAGTAATGTCTGAAGTAGTGTAAAGATGGAGCACTAGTAATGTTTTGGAAAAATCTGGAGTAATGTGTGTGGTAATGGAAAGATGGAGCACCATCTGTTTTAAGGACAAAATATGGAGTAATGTCTACTGTGTTGTAAAGATGAAGCACGAGCTGTGTTGCTGACAAAATCTTCAGTAATGTCCTTGGTGGAGTAAATATGGAGGACGAGCTGTGTTGGGGACAAAATGTGGAGTAATGTCTGTGGTGGTGTAAAGATTGAGCATCAGCTGTGTTTTTGGAAAAAAACATCTGGAGAAATGTCCGGGGTGGTGTGAAGATGGGGCACGAACTGTGTTAGGGACAAAATCGGAAGTAATGTCTCTGGTTTTGTAAAGATGGAGCACCTGCTGCGAAGGGGACAAAATCTGAAGTAATGTATATGGTTGCTTAAAGATGGAGCACTACCTGAGATGGGGACAAAATCTTGAGAAATGTCTCTGGAGCTGTAAAGATGGAGCACGAACTGTGTTGTGAAAAAAATCTTACTAATGTCTGTGGTGTTTAAAGATGGAGCACGAGCTGAGTTGTTGAAAAAATCTGGAGTAATGTCTGTGGTGGTGTAATGATGGAGTACCAGCTGTGTTGGGGACAAAATATGTAGTAACATCTGTAGTGGTGTAAAGATGGAGCACTAGTTATGTTCTAGACAAAATCTGGGGTACTGTCTGTGTTGGCGTAAAGTGGGAGCACCGGCTGTCTTAGGGACAAAATCTGGAGTAACGTCTGTTGTGGTGTAAAGATGGAGCATCAGCTGTGTTTGAGAAAATCTTGTGTAATGTCTGTGGTGGTATAAAGATGGAGCACCAGCTGTGTTTTGGACAAATTCTGGAGTAATGTCTGTGGTGGTGTAATGATGGAGCACTATCTGTGTTGGTGACATAATCTTGAGTAATCTATCTTGTTGTGTAAAGATGGAGCATCTGCTGTGTTGGGGACAAAATTTGGAGTAATGTCTGTCGAAGTGAAAAGATGGAGCATCAGCTGTGTTGAGGTCAAAATCTTAAGTAATGTCAGCGATGGTGTAAAGATGGACCACGAGCTGTATTGTTTATAAAATCTAGAGAAATGTCTCTGGTGGTGTAAAGCTGGAGCACTACAAGTGTTGGGGACAAAGTATGGAGTATTGTCTGTGGAGAAGTAAAAATGGAGCACCAGGTGTGTTGGCAACAAAATCTCTAGTAATGTCTCTGTTGGTATAAAGATGGAGCACGAGCTGTGTTGGTGACAAAATCTGAAGTTATGTCTATTGTGGTGAAAAGATGGAGCATAAGCTTTGTTGGGGACAAATTGTGGAGTAATGTCTGTGATGGTGAAAAGATGGAGTACCAGCTGTGTCGGTGACAAAATCTTGAGTAACGTCTGTTGTTGTGTAAAGTTGGAGCACCAGCTGTGTTGGGAAGAAAATCTGGAGTAATGTCTGTGGTGGTGTGAAGATGGGCCACCAGCTGTGTTGGGGACAAAATCTGAAGTAATATCTGTGGTGCTGTAAAGATGGAGCACAAGCTCTTTTGGGGACAAAATCTGGAGAAACGTCTGTGGTGGTGTAAATATGGAAAACCAGCTGTGTTGGGGCCAAAATTTGGAGCAATGTCTGTGGTGATGCAAAAAACGAGCATGAGCTGTCTTCGGGACAAAATCTGGAGTAATGTCTGCGGTGGTGTAAAGATGGAGCACGAGCTATGATGGGGACAAAATCTAGAGTAATGTCTCTGGTGGTGTGAAGATGGACCTCCAGCTGTATTGGGGAGAAAATCTGGAGTAATGTCTGTGGTGGTGTAAAGGTGGAGCATCATCTGTGTTGGGGACAAATTCTGGAGTAATGTTGTTTTGGAGTAAAAATGGAGCACTATCTGTGAAGGAGACAAAATCTGGAGTAATGTCTGTTGTGGCATAAAGATGGAGCACTAGCTGTCATCGGAACAAAATCTGAAGAAATGTCTGTGTTGGTGTAAAGATGGAGCACAAGTTGTGTTGGGAGAAAATCTCGAGTAATGTCTCTGGAGGTGTAAAGATTGAGCACGAGCTGTGTTTGGGACAAAATCTTTATTAATATCTGCGGTAGTGTAAAAATGGAGCACGAGCTGTGTTGGGAACAAAATCTGGAGTAATGTCTGTTGTGGTGTAATGATGGAGCACTAGGGGTATTAGAGACATAATCTTCAGTAATGTATGTGGTTGTTTAAAGAAGGAGCATCCAAACCATACCCCCGGCCGGGATTGAACCCGCGGTCATAGAGTCTCAAAACTCCAGCCCGTCGCGTTAGCCACTAGACCAGCTAGCCACAATAAGATTCATCCAACTAGGTATATTTCTACACCATAGGAAAGTTAGCACAGGCACCTCTGTGACCACAAATGCAAGTTTTTACAGACGAATCTCCAGCTAGCGTGGCCGTGACGAACTCTAGCTCAAGTCCCTTCACTGCCGTCAACATGACTCAAGAAATCGTAATGACACGATTGCAAACAAACCATACCCCCGGCCGGGATTGAACCCGCGGTCATAGAGTCTCAAAACTCCAGACCGTCGCGTTAGCCACTAGACCAGCTAGCCACAATAAGATTCATCCAACTAGGTATATTTCCAGGCCGGGGGTATGGTTTGTTTGCAATCGTGTCATTACGATTTCTTGAGTCAAGGAGCATCCACTGTGTTGGGGAGAAAATCTGGAGTAATGCCTTTTGTAGTGAAAAGATGGATCACCAGCTGTGTTGGGATCAAAATCTTAATTAATGTCTGTTGTGTTGTAAAGATGAAGCACGAGCTGTGTTGGGGACAAAATCTGGACTAATGTCTATGGAGGTGTAAAGATAGAACACCAGCTGGGTTGGGGACAAAATCTGGAGTAATGTCTCTGGTGGTGTAAAGATGGAGCACGAGCTGTGTTAGGGACAAAATGTGAAGTAATATCTATGGTGGTGTAAGATAGAGCACCTGCTATGTTGGGGACAAAATGTGGAGCAATGTCTCTGGTGGTGTAAAGATGGAGCAGCACATGTGTTGGTGACAAAATCTTGAGTAACGTCTGTGGTGATGTAAAGTTGGAGCACAAGCTGTGTTGGGGACAAAATATGGAGTAATGTCAGTGGTGGTGTAAAGATGGAGCAAGAGTTGTGTTGGGGACAAAATCTTTGGTAATATCTGTGGTGGTGCAAAGATGGAGCACCAGCTGTGTTGGTTACAAAATCTGGAGTAATGTCTGTGGTGATGTAAAGATAGAGCAACAGATGTTTTGGGGACAAAATCTGGAGTAAAGTCTATTGTGGTGTAAAGATGGAGCACCAGCTCTGCTGGGAAAAAATCTGGGTTAATGTCTGTGGTGGTGTAAAGATGGAACACGAGCTGTGTTAGGGACAAAAGCTGAAGTAATGTCTGTGGTGTTGTATAGATGGAGCACCAGCTGTGAAAAGGACAAAATATGGAGTAATATCTGTCGTTGCGTAAAGATGGAGTACTAGCTGAGATGGGGAGAAAATCTGGAGTAATGTCTGTGGTGGTGTAATGATGGAGCACCTGCTCTGTTGGGGACAAAATCTGGAGTAATATCTCTGGAGGTGTAAAAATGGAGCATGAGCTGTGTTGGGGACAAAATCTTTACTAATGTCTGAGGTAGTGTAAAGATGGAGCACGAGCTGTGTTGGTGACAAAATCTGGAGTTACGTCTGTGGTGGTGCAAAGATCGAGCACGAGCTGTGATGGGGACATAACCTGGAGGAATGTCTGTGGTGGTGTAAAGATGGAGCACCGGCTGTGTTAAGGACAAAATCTGCAGTAATGTCTGTAGTGGTGTAAAGATGGAGCACTAGTTATGTTCTAGACAAAATCTGGAGTAATGTCTGTGGTGGAGTTATGATGGAGCACCAGCTGTTATGGGGACAAAATCTGGAGTAATGTCTTGTGTGGTGTAAATATGGAGCACCAGCTCTGTTGGGGATAAAATATACAGTAATGTCTATGATGGTGTAAAGACGGAGCATCAGCTGTGTTGGGGTGAAAATCTGGAGAAATGTCTGTGGTGATGTAAAGATATACACGAGCTGTGTTTGGGACAAAATCTGAAGTAGTGTCTGGGGTGTTGTAAAGATTTAGCACCATCTATGAAGGGGACAAAATCTGGAGTAATGTCTGTGGTGGCTTAAAGATGGAGCACTAGCTCTGATGGGTACAAAATATTACGTACTGTCTCTGGTGGTGTAAAGATGGAGCACCAACTGTGTTGCGGACAAAATCTAAAGTATTGTGTCCGGAGGTGTAGAGATGATGCATGAGCTGTGTTGGGGACAAAATCTTTACTAATATCTGTGGTGGTGTAAAGATGAAGTGAGCTGTGTTCAGGACAAAATCTGGAGTAATGTCTGCAGAGGTGTAAAGATGGAGCATCAGCTGTGTTATAGAGAAAATCTGGAATAATAGCTGTGGTGGTGTAAAGACGGAGCACCAGTTGTGCTTGGGACAAAATGTCGAGATAAGTATGCGCTGAGGTAAAGATGAAGCACCAGCAGTGTTGGGGATAAAATCTGGATAAATGGCTATGGTGGTTTAAAGATGGAACACCAGCTGAGTTGGGGAAGAAATCTGGAGTAATGTCTGTGGTGGCGTCAAGATTGAGCACCAGATGTGTTAGGGACAAAATGTGGAGTAATTTCAGTGGTGGTATAAAGATGCAGCATGAACTATGATGGGTAGAAAATCTGGACTAATGTATGTGGCAGTGTAAAGATGGAGCACAAGCGGTGACTGGTACAAAATCTGGAGTATTGTGTGTTGTGGTGTAAAGGTAGAGCAGCAGCTGTGTTGGAGACAAAATTTCTAGTAATGTCTGTGGTGCTGGAACGATGGAGCACAAGCGGTGTTAGGGACAAAGTCTCGAGTAAATGTCTTCTGTGGTGTAAAGATGAAGCAATGGCTTTGTTGGGGACAAATTCTGGAGTAATGTCTGTGGTGGTTTAAAGATGGAGCTTTAGTTGTTTTGGCGAAAAAATCTTGTCTAATGTCTGTGCTGGTGTAAAGACAGACCAACAGCTGTGTTGGGGACGACAAAATTTGGAGTAATGTCTTTCTTGGTGTAAAGATGCAACACGAGCTGTGTTGGGGACAAAATCTGGAGTAATGTCTGTGGTGGTGTAAAAATGGAGCACCAGCTGTGCTGGGGACAAAATCTGGAGTAATGTCTGTGCTGGTTTGAAGCTGGAGCCCTAGCTGTGTTCTGGACAAAATCTGGAGTAATGTCTGTGTCGGTGTAAAGACGGACCAGCAGTTGTGTTAGGGACAAAATCTTCAGTAATGTGTGTCTGGTGTAAAGATGGAGCACGAGCTTTGTTGTGTACAAAATCTAGAGTAATGACTATGGCAATGAGAAGATGGAGCACATGCTATGATCAGGACAATATGTGGAGTAATGTCTGTTGTAATGAAAAGTTGGAGCACAAGCTGTGTTGGAGACAAAATCTGGAGCAACATCTGTAGTGGTGTAAAGATGGAGCACCAGGTGTGCTGGGAACAAAATCTTGAGGGATGTCTATGTTTGTGTAAAGATGGAACAGCAGATGTGTTGGGGCAAAATCTGAGGTAATGTCTGTGGTGGTGTAAAGATGGAGCACCAGCTGTGATGTGGACAAAATCTGGAGTAATGTCTTTTATGCTGTAAAGATGGAGCGTCAGCTCTGTTTGGGACAAAATCTGGAGTAATGTTTAGGTGGCGTAAAGATGGAGCACCAGCTGTGCTGGGGACAAAATCTGGAGTGATATCTGTGGTGGCATAAGGATGGAGCCCCTGCTGTGTTGGGGAGAAAATCTGGAGTAATTTCTGTGTTGGTGTAAAGATGGAGCACAAGCTGTGCTGGGGACAGAATCAGGAGTAATATGTGTGGTGGTGTAAAGATTGAGCATCAGCTTTGTTGGTGACAAAATTTGGAGTAATGTCTGTGGTGATGTAAAGATGGAGCACCAGCTGTGTTGGGGACAAAATCTGAAGTAATGTCTGTGGGGGTGTAAAGAAGAAGCACGAGCTGTGTTGTTTACAAAATATGGAGTAATGTCTGTGGTAGTGTAAAGATGGAACACCAGCTGTGTTGGGGACGAAATCTCGAGTAATGTCTCTGGTGGTGTAAAGATTGAGCACGAGCTGTGTTGGGAACAAAATCTGGAGTAATATCAGTGGTGGTGTAAAGATTAAGCACCAGGAGTGCTCGGGACAAAATCTGGATTAATGTCTGATGTGATGTAAAGATGAAGCACCAGCTGTGCTGGGGTTAAAAACAGGAGTGATGTCTGTGGTGGTGAAAAGATGGAGTATCAGCTGAGTTGGAACAAAATCTGGAGTAATGTCTGTGGTGGTGTAAAGATGGAGTACCAGCTGTGTTGGGTATAAAATCTGGAATAATGTCTGTGGTGGTGTAAAGATGGAGCACGAGCTGTGTTGAGGGCAAAATTTGGAGTAGTGTCTGTGGTGGTGTAAAGATGGAGCACCAGCTGTGTTTGGGACAAAATCTGGAGCGATGTCTTTGGTGGTGTAAACATGGAGCACCAGCTGTGTTGGGACAAAATCTGGAGTGATGTCTGTGTGGTGTGAAGATGGAGCCCCAGCTGTGTTGAGGACAAAATCTGGAGTAATGTCTGTGGTATTGTAAAAATGGAGTGGCAGCTGAGTTGGAGACAAAATCTGGAGTAATGTCAGTTGTGGCGTAAAGATGGAGCACCAGCTGTGTTTGGGACCAAATCTGGAATAATGTCTGTTGTGTCGTAAGGATGGAGCACGAGCTGTGCAGGGGATAAAGTCTGGAGTAATATCTGTGGTGGTGTAAAGATAGAACATCAGCTGTGTTGGTGACAAAATCTGGAGTAACGTCTGTGGTGGTGTAAAGATGGAGTGTCAGCTGTGTTGGCAACAAAATCTGGAGTAAAATCTGTGATTGTGTGAGGATGGAGCACCAGCTGTGTTGGGGACAAAATCTGGAGTAATATCTGTGGTGGTGTAAAGATGGAGCACCAGCTGTGTTGGGGTGAAAGACCTCCCATAATGAAATGGCTTTCAGTTTTGAAGGTAGCGATCACTAGTGATGGGGGGTCGACCCCAGGTACTGGTTGAGATATTTTTAAGACGTGTTTCCTTAAGACATGCACTGTCCATGTTCACTTGCCAGTTATATAGTGGTGTGGTTCACATCCAGGGAGAAAATTGACTTAATTTGCCCGAAATGCTCTGCTTAATATGTCACTGATGTCATGTAATCCTGTATACCTTTTACATGTACTTGTAGAAATAATGATTATGAGATACTTAAGTCCCATTATGATTCAGCATTCAGTGAGAATTTAATCAGACTAAATGTCGACAATCTAAATGAATTCTTAATGACACACTCAAAATTTGGTTAGAGGTTCTAAGAGGGTTTGATTATGAGAAATATGGATATTTTTGATTGGGTTCTTTCTCCACTTTCTGAGGGCCTATATGATCTCAGTCTGGTTTATTGGTAATGTGCCATTATTAGTAAGCTCTTCATCACACAACACTTGCCTACCTGATCTTCAGTCTGTTTTATTAGTAATGTGCAATTATTAGTAAGATCTTCACCAGACAACACTTGCCTATATGATCTTCAGTCTGGTTTAATAGTAATGTGACATTATTTGTAAGATCTTCACACACAACACCTGCCTATATGATCTACAGTCTGGTTTATTAGTAATGTGACATTATCCATAAGATCTTCACCACACAACACCTACCTATATGATCTTCAGCCTGGTTTATTAGTAATGTGACATTATTAGTTAGATCTTCACCACACAACAGCTGCTTATATGATCTTCAGTCTGGTTTGGATTCTATTCAAGATTGATGGACTGACCACATCGACTCAAGGTTGAGGGACGTGTACTTAGCTGTGGTGACGTGTACTTAGCTCTGCGAAGTTCTGTCCAGTGTGTTCTCCGTGAATCTGTACAAGTTGTCCTCTCTTGAGAAAATCTAAAAAGCAGCTGAAGAAAAGCTTGGGGGTTGCAAAGTTGAGATAGGGCGATTGACGGAGGAAAAAAGAGGATTCAAAAGTAACCCTCTGTTGTGAGTCCTCAGGTCAAGAGAGGAATTGATCAGGGGGCCACCCCAACATGGAACAAAGTTAAAAATTTAAAGAATTTGGGGGAAACAACAAAGATCCAAAAGATTGCTTTTGGAGACTTCCAACCCATTTTGGGTTTGCTACCAGGGGAATGGGGGTTGGGTTTTCGGGGAAAAAGTCCAACGGCCCAAGGGGGAGAAATTGGGCCCAGACGCAGTGAGACACCCCTTGATACCCCATGGGGACCATCAAAAGGGTCAAAACAAATTCCACGTTTAAAGGAAAGAACTTTTTTTAAGTTGGAGACGTCGGGTTTAAAAGTTCAGGGGATGGGGCCCTTTTTTTCTTAGGAACAGGAAGGGAGGCACAGGGTATGTTTTCCTGGGGCTGGGGTTTGGGGGATACTTTAGCCGTCGGGGCACATAAAGAAAGGTAATGGGAGAAAAATCTGTTCAGTGCGAGAGGAAAACATTTTGGGAAAGATGTGGGGAATTGGGCCCGGGTTTTGCAGGTATGGTCACCCAATTTGGAGAAAATTAGGAAGAAGGGTGGGAACCCTGTCTTATGTGGTATTTTCCCAAAAGGGGGGATTTGGGAAAATAAAGGGTTTTGTCCAGGGCAATTGGTGTCAATTGCGGGTTTGGAAAAAATACTGTAAGGAAAGCGGGGAAAAAACATTCAATGACAACTGGGACCTTTCTATGCAGAAATGACATGTATCCCAGGGGGGGGGGATGGGGGTTCCCACTTACCTAGGTCTGGGGGGGGGGGCACTGGCAACTGCAGTGGAGGGAGCGTTGGGGTTTTTTAAACTGGGAAATAGTAGGGGTTTATGGGTTTTGGCGTAGAACAAAAGTAAATTTCCAGTGTAGTGATCTATGGTTCTAGGGGAATTGTAATGGAAAATTTGAGGTGGATTTGGAAACCCAAATGGCATAGGCGAAAAGGACAAGGTTTAGGGGAAAAAAAAAGATTGGCGGGAAGGAAAAGGGGACAGGAGGGTTTTTAAAAATTTAAATTATGGAAATTACCCGTAGTGTTGGGAAATAAGATGGTTGATTTGAGATTGGGTTGCTAGTGCGGGTTTAAAATAAACGTATTTGAAATCACTGAGACGGGTTTTAAATTTCCCAAAAGTCGGGACATCCCCTCAGAATGTAAACCACTCGGGTTTTTAAAATTGTTCCAAGTGATGGGAAAATTTCGGTAAGGGAGGTGGCACTGTATGCCCGAGATCGCTTGAATGTTGCTTTAAAAAATGGGTATTAGTTTAATTTTAACACTTACGGGAGTCTGTTGGAGGGAAATTTTTCAGAGGGGCAAAAAAAGTTGAATTTTGGAGTGATTTTTACAGCCCCCAAAAAACAAAAGTTTGAGACCAAGGGAAAATTGCTGGGGGAGGAAATTTTTAAAGGGGCCAAAAGGCCCCAATAATGTAGTAATTCTAGGGGATTTTAAAACTTTGGTCACATGTTTTGGTATTTCTTGAGGGGAAATTTGGGGAATAAAATTGACTTTTAAAAGTGGTTCAGGAATGTTTTTTGAAACAGTTTGTGATAAAACCCCACAAGGGGAAAAAACCCTTTCTTGTTTTGGGGTTCTGGGGGAACAAAAAAAAACCATTGTTAATAATTTAAAAAAATTAATGGGGAAACCCCCCGCAAAATTCGATCACAAATCAATTACCTTTATGGAAATTTGGTAAAGGGCTGGAGATGCTGTCCTGGGAGACAGTAAGGGTGAAGCTGGAAAATTTTGTCCAGGTAGTCGGGAATTATAGCAGGAGGAATCATTTTAAATGACCTCATAGGGGAAACGGAAGCCTAGTGGGGGAAACAAGTTTTAGTAAAAGGGATAAAAAAAAACAATATTGCAAACTAAAAATCCACGGGAAAATAGCAACAAGGGGGACTCCACTAGCTTTTTCCCCATAAAATTGTGTACCTTTCAGTACAAAAAGGGAATGTTCATAACTTAAATTGCCAGGCCCCACCACCCCTAAAAGGGGAAAAAAAAGATACAAACATCCAGGCCAGGGGAAAAAAACCGGGTAGCCACAGCCACTCAAGAGGGGGGGGTTTTTTTAGTGCCGGGAAAAGTAAAAAAAAATTGGCGGGAAAATGGCAAAAAATCGAAACACCAAACCCAGTCATTCCTGGAGGGGAACCCAGTCGATGGCCCCCCACTAAAAACCCAACAGATACAGATACTAATGGGAAAAAAATCCCTCCCCCGGGTACCAAAAACACCACCGTCGAGGGCATTCTTTTTGCAAATATACAGGGTCAAAAGCCAGCAAAAAAAAACCCAAAAACCCTTTATCCGTGGTTGTTTGGGCAGAGGCAAAGGAATGTTCGCGGTTTCCACTGAGAAAAAACAAAAAAGGATACTTGGACAACGAAATATGGATCCCAGGTTACATTATACAGATGTGAAGAGTAAAACAGGAAAAAGGGGGGGGGGGGGTTGGCCTGTAAATTGCAGAGTCACTTGTTTGAAACAAAACTGCTTAATGCGTAAAGGCGAAAAACCAAAAACCTAGTCTTTTTGGGTTTGTTTTACAAGCACCCGGATGAACACCCCAGCAATTCCGGGAAACAGCGGGAAAAAAATTGCCCTCGTCTAAAAAAAATCTTCCAGCCCCCTTTGCCCCAACACCCTTGCCCCTTTAGGGGTTTTTCAATTTTAAGGGCCCACCAAAATGGGGGGGAATATGGGCAAAAAATATTTTTTGCATTTAATAACACCAGGGGGCCCAGCCTTGATAAAAAACTCAAAATCACACGAGTTTTTAAAATTTCTTTGAACAAAATTAAATTTTTAAACCAGCAAAAAATGGGGCCCTTACTGACTGGAGAAGCACTGACCTCATTTTCACAAAACAATGATGATCTGATAAGAAATGTCTCCATATCAAAAACAAAATACTCAAAATCACAACATTAAATTTTGGGGTTTAACATGTATGGTGGGCCCCAGACCCAAATTTAAAGAAAGTCACGAGGGGGGCATTCACCAAAATTAACTTCAATACACAAAAAAATAAAAGTGGGACCAAGTAAACCAAATCCTAACCGATTTAAAACTGGGAAGATATTTTCTAAAACAAACCCCAAAAACCCCCTTATGCCTTAAAAAGAAATTTAACCCTTGGGGGGCACTTATGTATTTCCCAAGGGGTTAATTTCCCCTAAGAAAAAGGAGTAGATAAAAAAATAGAAAGGCCCCCCGCTCCTTTCCCCGGCGACGGGGAAAGAATAACAGGCGGCTAAAAGAAGGTAATATCTGAAATGCGTTTGGGAACAAGGTAGAGAAAAAAAGCAAACTTTGAAAATTAAGCTAAAGGAATCTTAAAGGGGTCAGGGGAATTTGGGGGGAAGAAATAAAAGCCTTTAAAAGAAAAACCCAAGAAACCCCAAAATATTTCTTCTATGCAAATCAAAGTCGAGGGAAAAACCCTCCGATTGGGGGCCCTTTCTTAAAAAAAGATGGGTTACACAGATGACAGAAGGGAATTTAGTGAGCTACTCTTTTGTCCCAAAAATGGGCTCGTTTTTTGCAAGCCCCTACCCCGACTGAGCGAAGGGCCAAAAAGAATTTTTTTTTGAGAGAGCCACCCAAAAATTTTGGGTTTAAAACAAGCCCCATAGGGTGTTATCCTGACCCAAATGGGCTTCGAACAGGCGATAAATGAATGCCCATGCACTTGCCCCGGGGGGAATCATGGAAAATCCGGGGTTTATAAGAACTCCAAAAGGGTCCTATCCCCGAGCCTTTTCCCTTCCCCCATTGGGGGAGGGGAAACATGGGGGCACGGGGGGCGTCCCCCAGTTACTAAAAAAACAGACTTGCCCCACTTTCCCCAAAGGGGGCAGTAAAGAAAAAACAAAGAACTCAGACCGAAGGGAACTAACTTTCCCCTATTTATAAAAACTTTGAAAAGGGGTTTTAAAAAAGAAAAATCACCACCCATCTAGAAACCCCTCAGTTACACAACCCAGGGCAACATGGGTTTAGAAAAAAGGCGCTCCTGTCTTTCTCAACTATTGGATCACTACGGGCAATGTCCTAAAAAGACTAGAAGACAAAAAAAATGCAGATGTTAAAATATACAGCTTTGCAAAAGCCTTCGACAAGTGTGACCCTGGCCCCTATAGCGCAAAATGGTGCTAAAGGAATAAAAAAGGAAAAATCGGTATATGGTTTTATAATTTCCCCCACTAACAGAACACAGGAGGTAGTAGTAACAGAGTAAAAATTTCCCAGGCGCTCGGTTTAAAAACTCTGTTCCAAAAAAGGACGTACTCGCTCCCCTCTTGTTCCTCATCCTCATATCCCAATTGGGCAAGGTTTTCAGCCCCAGCAACCCCTGCCTTCCCTTTTCAGATGACACCCGAATCTGGGATGCAGTGGGCTTCCATGCAGACACTGCAAGGCTCCAGGTGGGGCATCCCAAAAAAACTTTTAGTGGGCTGCAGAAAACCCAAAATGAAATTCAAAGATGAGAAATTTCCCAATTTTCCCCAGATATGGTAAACACGAGGAAAAATTTAAAACTTTTATCAGAGTACAAAACAAAAATTTTGGCCACAAAATGAGCGGGAAAACCCCCAAAGTCCCAAAAACCGGGGGTTTAAACATGTTTGGGGTTTTCACCTTCAAGGACCATAACATTTTATCAATCGCATCGCTGGAAAAATTTACAGGATGGTTAATGAGAAAACCCCAAAAAATAGGGAGGCCCAAACCCATGATGACAAACTTCAGGTCATTTTTCTATCTAGGCTGGAATATTGCTGCACACTAAAAAGCACCTTTTTAAGGCAGGTGAAATTTTCCCGACCTAGGGAAAATTTAACAGAGAACCTTCACGGCGCGGGTACCCGAGATAAACACCTCAATTACCCGGGAGTGCTTGAGGTTCCTAAAATGCATTCCCTGGAACGCAGGCGAGGGGAGATACTTTATTTTTAAAACCCGGAAAATCCTAGAGGGACTTGTACTGAATTGCACACGAAAATCACTTTACACGACAGCAAAAAAACTTGGCAGACGGGTGGGAAAAATCCCCCCAAAGAAAAACAGGGGTGTCAATAGAAGTTAAGAAGGGCCTTATAAATAAGTGTAGGGGCCCCAGACTGTTCAACTGCCTCCCGCATACATAAGGGGGATTACCCAAAAAGACCACTGCAGTCTTCAAGTGGCACTGGGGGAAACACCTAAATTTGGTTCCCGACCCGCCCGGGGTGTGGCTCGTACGGGTTTGGGTTTGGGTGCAGCCCGCGCAAAGCCTGGTTGATCAGGCTTGATCCCAGGAAAGGGCCCGGTCACAGACCGGGCCGCGGGGGCCCTTGACCCCCCGAAATCTCTCCCGGTTTAAAACCCCGGGTAAACTCCAGGTTTTTGCATTGAATTGAAAATATACTAGTAGGGGGAAAAAAGTAACAGTTCCATATTTTGTTAGCAGATTACAAGGGCTTAGAGAACACTTTTTTATTGTTGACTGGGGTAACGAAGAGAGATATTCCCAAAATGACGGGGTTTTTTGAACACCATACATGCAGTCAAAGAAAAATTTTTTCCCGTTTTAAAGGGAAAATTTAAAACAAAAAGAAATGACCCCCAAAAAGGGGTGAATAAAAAGGCTGAAAATCTATTAGGACATAAGAAAAGGGAATTTTTAGGTTTTCAAAAGAGGTGAAAGGGTTTTTCTTTTGAATCAGAAAATTGAAAATTTTAAAAGGGGCGTTAAAAAGGGAATAAAAAAAGCTTAAAAAAAGGGCTATGAATTAAAGTTTTCTATGGATTCGAAAAAATAGCCCGGGAAAAATTTTTTTTTTAGGGGGTATTTGAACAAAAAATAGGGATAAGATAGGTCCCTTAAAAATTTAAATATTTGGGATCCTTTCTGACAAGGGGAATGGGAAAAGGCTCGATTTTAAATAATTATTTTCTTTTCGGTTTTTTTTAAAAAGGAAGAAAATAACAATTTTTTCCCGTAATTTAATTTTTTTTGTGGGTCTGACGAAAATAAATTAAAGTAACATTATGTCACTAGGGAAATGGTTATGAAACAAACAGACGGACAAAGCAAAAAAAAAGTCGCGGGTCCTGATGAGGTTTTTTTCAAGGGTTTTAAGGGGGCAAAAAAGGAACTCTGTGAAACATTAAATAAATTTTTTAATTTATTCTTCAAAAAAAGGGGTAGGTCTGGGTTGTGGAAGATGGGTTAAAGTAATTTTCCCTTTTTTTAGAGCAGGGGACAAAATCGGGTTTCCCTCAAAAATTTCCGCCCCAAAAGGCTGACCTCAGTTGTAGGCCAAAATTTTAGGGGCAATTTTTTAATTTAGATTTTAAGAACCATCTCGATAAGCATAGTTTGATTAAAGTTCTCAGCATGGTTTTACAAGAGGCCGGGGTTGGGCTAACTTTAAATTTTTTAGCTTTTTCAGTAAAAAATTTTGAGGCTGTTGACCACGATAAAGAATTTGATATTATTTACTTAGATTTTAGTAATGCTTTTGATAGAGTTTCGCACCAAAGACTGTTGAAGAAAGTGGCAGCTCATGGCATTGGGGGAAAAGTGCTCTCGTGTGGATCGAGTCATGGCTCACAGACAGGAAGCAGAGAGTGTCCATAAATGGGGATCTGTAACAAGTGGCATTCCACAGGGATCAGTCTTGGGCCCATTGTTCTTTATAATATATATCAATGATCTTAATGAGGGAATTACTAGTGAATTGAGCAGTTTCGCTGATGACACAAAAATAGGTTGAATAATTGATTCAAATAGATATCAGGGAACTTCAGGAGGATTTAGACGAACTCTATTCTTGGTCAGAAAAGTGGCAGATGCAGTCCAATGTAGATAAATGCAAGGTTCTGAAGCTCGGGAATGTCCATAACCCTAGCACTTATAAGTTAAATAATGTAGAACTTAGCCATACAGATTGCAAAAAGGACTTGGGGGTTGTGGTGAGAAGTGGCCTTAAACCAAGACAGAAGTGCCTAAGCATACATAATAAGGCAAATAGATTATTGGGATTTATATCAAGAAGTGTAAGCAACAGAAGTCCAGAGGTCATACTGCAGCTTTGTACATCATTAGTAAGGCCTCACCTAGATTATGCAGCTCAGTTCTGGTCTCAATATTACAGAATGGACATAAATTCGTTAGAAAACGTTCAGCGTAGAATGACTAAATGAATACATAGCATTAGAAATTTTAAAGGAAGATTGAAAAACTATTAAATTACATTCACTTGTTAGACGAAGAATGAGGGGAGATATGATCGAAGTGTATAAGTGGAGGATGGGTATTAATAAAGGGGATATTGATATAGTCTTGAGGATATCTCTCCAAGAGAGAAACCGCAGTAATGGATTTAAATTAAACAAGTTTAGATTTAGAAAAGACATAGGAAAGTATTGATTTGGAAATATGGTAGTTGATGAGTGGAACAGTCTACCTAGTTGGGTTATTGAGGCTAGGACTTTGGGTAGTTTCAAATTTAGGTTGGATGAATATATGAGTGAGAGGGGTTGGGTTTGAGTGGGACTTGCGAATGAGTGGATAGAGTTATCAGAGCTTATTTCTTGGGTAGCATTGAAAATTGGGTTGGCCAAATGTTTTGTTAATGGGATGGATTGTAAAGGACCTGCCTAGTATGGGCCAACATGCCTGCTGCAGTGATCCTCCTTTCTTATGTTCTTATGTTTATTAGTAATGTGACATTATTAGCAAGAACTTCAACAAACAACACCTGCCAATATGATCTTCGGTCTGGTTTATTAGAAATGTAACATTATTAGTAAGATCTTCACCACACAACACTTACATCCACACTTCACCTCCAACATTTTTTATAAACTAAACAACATTTTTTGCCAAAAGACAGAAGAAACACATGCTGTTGTGACTTATAATGACCATAGAGTAACAATGACTTATTATTAGTGTGCAGTAATTATGACTTATGAACGGTGTACAGTAACAATGACTTACCATCAGTGTGCTGCAATTATGACTTATCAAGAGAGTACAGCAACTGTCACTGACCAACAGCATACAGTAACTGTGACTAAACAACAGAGACTGCACTCACTGCACATCCTTATCATTACCTTTTTTAACTGATAACTTGTCACACCACACACCACATACAACACACCACACACCACACACCACATACACACACCACACATCACATACAACACACCACACACCACACACCACATACAACACCACCACACATCACAACAACACACCACACAACCACATACAACACACCACACACCACATACAACACACCACACACCACACACCACATACAACACAACCACACATCACATACAACACACCACACACCACACACCACATACAACACACCACACATCACATACAACACACCACACACCACACACCACATACAACACACCACACATCACATACAACACACCACACACACACACCACATACAACACACCACACATCACATACAACACACCACACACCACACACCACATACAACACACCACACACCACATACAACACACCACACACCACACAGCACACACCACATACAACACACCACACACCACACACCACACACCACCACAACAACACCCACACACACACACCACACACCACACACCACACACCACACACAACACACCACACACCACACACCACATACAACACACCACACACCACACACCACATACAACACACCACACACAAACACCACACAAACACACCACACACCACACACCACACACAACACACCACACACCACACACCACACACCAACATACAACACACCACACACAGCACACTACACACAACACACTACACACCACATACACACACCACACACAAACACACAACACAACACCACGCACACACACACCATACACAACACCACAACACACAACACCATACACCACACACCACACCACACCACACACCACACCACACCACACACCACACCACACACCACACATGACACACCACACATGACACAGCACACCACACCACACACACACCACACACCAACACCACAAACCACACACCACACACCACACACACAACAACCACACACTACACACCACACACCACACCACACCACACACCACATACCACACACAACACCACACCACACATCACACATCACACACCACTAGTGGTGACAGATGTGTGATGGTGGAAAAATATATAGTATAGTGATTATGAATGTATAATGATGGTATAGATGCAGTGTAGTGATGGTAAATGTGTAATTCATTGGTGATAGATAGCACTGATTGTAGACGTGTAATGTAGGGTCGGTAGATGATTAGTGTAGAGATGATAGATGAGTGATATTAATATAATTATTAAAGATAGAAATAATACTAATTAAAAACTGATAAAAATAATTATAATCAAACAAAAATATTTTTTTTTTTTTAAATATTTGTAATAAGAATAAAAATTCATAAAATAGTAGAAAAATCAATAGTAAAGAAAACTAAAACTGCTAAAAATAATACTACTACCACTAAACTACACATTACTCCTACTACACACATACTACTAATATAAAATAATAATAATAATTTTAAATAATAATAAAAAAATAAAAAAATAATAAAAAATAATAAGCCAGCAACAACAAGGCATTAAAAGCAGTAAAAAAAAAAAAAAAATATTTTGTAGATTGGTCAAAATTGGGTTAACTTGAAGTGGTCATCATAGTTATAAAAAGCTAAATTTTTAGTTTCCTTTTAGGATCAGGGACTTTAAGACTTAAAAAAAAAAAAAAATTTCTGTCGTCGTCCCCCTCCTTGCCCTAACCCGGGGAAAATTGCTTTTTATCTGAATGTAACTCTTTATATACTAACAGTAAATGAAACAAAGAAATTATTATTTTAAATGTTACATAGACAAGAGAATTTGGACACCTAGGCCAAAAAAAATGTCCCCCTTTCGATACTTACCACGCATATCCACAATTGCTCGGACCTTTTAAATTAAAAAAATATACATAAAACCAGGAAACGGAAAATATATAAATTTGGGGACTGAATTAAAAATAATAAATGGTTTTATATATATACCAAAATTTACAAAACAGAAGGAAAATATATTTTAAATATCACTCACCAATTTGACGGGAGATTTGTGTTCATACTCAAAAACCCTCACAAACAAAATTTATGAAAATAATGCGGGCCCAAATTATACACAAATCTAAGATTTATCTGAGGTTCCGGAGCTGCTTGCCCATCGTCTGATACTCAAGTTATCGGGAATGCACATCCAACAATTTCCCCTCCTATTTAGAGGTGTCAATCCAATTTTTAAAAACCTCTAGAGAAACAAAAAAAATTTCTCCCCATTCCTCTCCTTTCCTACGCAGACGCGGGCTTTCCTTTTTTCTATGACATAAATATTATTAAATACAGTATGGCCATCTATTTAAAATTTTTATTTATTTATTTTATTATTTTTTTTTATTTTTTATAAATTTGTGCACACATACAGAGGAAAAAAAATACAGAAAAAAGCAGATCCAAAACCCCACTTATCTAGCATAGCTTTTACGGGGCTGGCTTAAAATTAACTTAAAAATTTTTAAACTAACAATAAAGAATCAGTGAAAAAAAACATTAATGTAAACAATTATTATAAAGCACAAGTAGTATTACAAAGAAAAGGTCATAGAAGGATTCTGTTAGGTAGTGTATTTAAAAAAAATAATAAAGTTAATTGGGGGTTTTTAGGTTTAACATTTATTGATAAATTGTGAAAACTTTTTAAGATAACAATTTTATAAGGTTCAGTTATTCAGTATTTATTTGGGGTTTTTGGGTGAGTAAGTGATCTTTGAGTAAACGAATTTAAAAACGGGTAGTGTTTCTTTTAATTTACGGGTAAAATTTCCCAGATTTTGGGGCCTTTTATGTGCATTGATTTTTTTCATAGTGTGAGTGAACACGGGGAAATCAAAGAGTGATCTGTGTTTGTGTTAGGGTCATGTGTTTTTTTGGGGTTTTGGCAAGGAGATGTTTGAGGGGAGGGGTTAAACAGAGTTAAGTTTTCATGTATTAATAGGTGCAGTAATAAGTTGGATTTTTTGTATGGTGGTGGGTTTTAGGTATTGAAATTGGGGGAGTGTGCTGCCTGTAGGAGAATTTGTTATCATTCTAAACTGCACCCTTTTTTTTGGGGTAATTAGTGGTCTGAAGGTTTAAATGTTGTTGACCCCATGCACAAATTCCAAGGTGAATAGGGGAAATAAGAGAGTGATATAGGGCCCGGAGGGGTGACTGTGGAACAAAGTACCTATCTTTTGTATATGCCCACAGCTTGGGGGAAATTTTTTTAGAAATTTGTTGATATGTGTAAAGAAATTTGAGTCTATTATCAAGGTGGGTTCCTAGAAATTTTTCCCCCTTTAGCTTTGGATAGGGACCTTTATCATTTGTTAAGAGGGACATCTGTACTCTGTTACCCCAAACTGAATGAAGTAGGGTTTTGTCAAGTTTAGTGTAAGTTTTTAGTCCCTCCAAAGGGAATATTTTTTTTGTAATTCGGTATTTACGTATTGGCTAGGGGACTGGGGTCGGGGAGAGAAGACGAAATTTTGTCATCTGCAAATAGTGTGGGTTTGTAAATTTCGAACATTTGGAAGGCATTTATTTTTAGGAAAAGAAAGAGGGCCAAGGGACACTTCCCTGTGGGACACCAACTGTAATTTTGGTTGCGAGAAGGTTTGCCCCTTTTCGACACATATTGGCTTTTGTTTCTGAGGTATGACTTGGGTAAATTTAGGGAGTGCCCTCTAATACCAAGTGTGACAATTTTAAAGTGGAGCAAGTCTGGTCAACTGAAAAAAAAAACTTTACGAAAGTCAATGAAGATCCCAGGGGACTTTTTTTTTTTTCATTGCAGTGAATAGTTTTTAGCAGTGATAATAGCATCATTATATTTTTAGGCCTGAAACCCAAAATTTGGCAGGGGGTTAAATGTTTTGGAGTAAGGAGGGGTAAATTCGTTTGTGAATTTGTTTTCAAAAAATTTTTGAAAGGGGGTAATTGGGTTTGGCCTAAGTTTTTTCAACTCGTTTTTCCCTCCTTTGTGGATCGGGGTGACCCTTGCTATTTTAGTACTGTAGGGAAGGGAGGATTCAATGGATTGTTAAAAAGTGTTGCAATGATTGGAAAGCACTTGTGACAAATTTTTTTATTAAAGGGTGGAAGGGACTTAAAATCTCCTGCCTTTTTTTTTTAGTGCATTGATAATAAGGGAGACTGAATTTCGGAAAATATATCTATTTTCACACCTCCATATGACTTGCTAAAAACAGAAAAAGAAAACTTGTCTGTCAGTCGTACATTTCCATCCTGATTTCATTTGAGTTACTAAAAAACTTTACTGTCTCCCTGTTAAAAAAATATTTTTAATATAATAAAAATAGGTAAAAAACCCACAAGGGTTTTCATGTAAATTTTTTTTTTTTTTCCTCCATAAAAGTCCCCAAAACGTTAGTTTCAAAAAAACTAGGAAAAAAAAAAAAAATTTTTTCCCATTGAAATAAGCACTTTTCAAAGCAGCAGCAGAAGAAGGATAGTAATATCAAAGGAAAACAGAGAAACATTATGTAAGGGATGGGTTTTTAAATGTGACTACTATGTTTGTTTTTGTTTAAATAACAAACAGTTTTTTAAAAAGCATCACTAATACAATCCATAACAGTAGCAGATTACATGGTGAGTTTTTAAATATGTAGCCTTATTATAACTTTTCTTTTCACGACACCATGCCCACCCCTTCAGGGGGGGTAGGTCCTGAGTCCGACTTTAGCTCATAAGACTGTCATCCCATTACCCCCCTTGGGGCGGGGGAGGAGACCAAGAGGCCTAGCTTGTGGCTGGGCCTGGGGACAGTTGGTCCCAAAGATGAGGAGGTACTTGTGCCTCCCCCCCATGGGACACTTAGGTCTCAGACACTCCCTAAGAGGGAGCCAAGCCGGGCCACCACTTGGAAAAGGCCGGGCCGGGAAAAATACCGGCTAATCTTTAATAATAATAATAACTTTTCTCTTGACATATGCAAAACATCACCCTCCCTGTAGAAGCAGTTATTATATATTTTTTAGTTAGTTTAATATCTTTATTATGCACCCCATACCCATCCTGTGGGCGGTAGTCAAAAGATTACGAAGGTACATAATGGGTCCAGGGACTGGACCCAAAGTTTGATAGCTGAACTATTTTACAAAGGTAATGAACTCCAGGTAGATCTGGTCACAATCATGGCAAGTTACAAAGGTAATGAATCAGCCTCACTCCTATACATGATTACAGTCATGAACAAATTACAAAGTAATGAGCCACTGATACGTCCACACCTGGTCACAATTGTAATGAGTTATAAATACAAATATTAAGTGGGTCATACACCCCACACGAGCGCGCACGTGCACACATACACACACGAGGGCGCACGCACAGACATATGTACATGAGCGTACTAATATATGCATACACACAAGCATGCACACCCACACACACACACACACACACACACACACACACACACACACACACACACAAAACACACACAAAACACACAACACACACATACATACATACACACACACACACACACACACACACACACACACACACACACACACACACACACACACACACACAAATGGGTTGCCAGAGAGCAACAAGAAAAACCAAGGGACAGGGGGAGGGAAACTGCAAAGGAAGATTGGGCAGCAGAGCTCATAAAAAGGGATCATGAATGGGAAAAGAAACTAGAAGAATTTAGCATGAGAATGGAAGAGAGGATAGATATGGAAAGCAGGAAGTGGGAGGGGGCATGTCAAAGCAGCAGAGGCTAGGATACAGAGTTTTTGAAGAGGAACTGAAAAATCTGAAACAGCCTGAAGAACTAAAGAACATTTTGGGATTGACAACAGAGACTGCTACCTCAGCCACAAATAAGGGGACAGTAGGGAAAGAAGGAGCACAACTGCATGGAGAAGCTCTATCAGAGGAAACTGTAGTGAATGAAAGAGCTAAGCTTTATGTGGAGGCCCTAACATACAACAACAGAGCCCAAGGAAAGCCGAGAAGGGAAAATGACAGGCCACTGAGCCCAAGTATATTAGCTAGTGAAACTGAAGAAAGGAAAGCTGCAGTGCAGGAAACCAAATTAAATTAGGGGATACACAGGGATATGCAGTGGGAGAATGAAAGGGTGAGGTCAGTCTTTGTGTATGGCTCCAGGAAGCTGAAGGGGAAACATATGAAGCAAAAAAACAAGGGGAAAAAAATGCACTTGAAAGCATCATGAAAGCAATAGGAGAAGACGACATGCCCCAGCTGGAAAATTTTCGGGGGAATGGGGGGTTTGTAAAAAAAAAACCGGTCAGTGAAAGTGCCCTTTCAAGGCAGAAGCGCCCTCGGAACAGGATCCGAAAGGAGAAAGCACGATTAAGGGACATGCCGGCATTCAGGAAGGTGTATCTCGCCCCGCGACAGAACACAAGAAAAAGGCAGAAACTGAGAGAGATGGTACAAAGGCGAAAGGAGGAAAGAGAGGGGATGGAGAAGACAGACAGGAGATTCCAGACCAAGGAAGAAGATAAAAATACAGCCTCCCTAAACAACTTCCTATAGAAGCCTCAAAACCGGGTCAACCCCAGTGAAACCCAAACACTCTAAATCAAAACACCCATGCTACATCCAATCCCCCCCCCACTAAAATTACAAACTCCACCCCGACAGCAACAACCCATAGTCCTTACCAGGTCCTCCCACTTCCCCAACCCCAATACACCCCCCCAGACCACAGTCTTAGAAAAGAATTTGAAGGTGGGTATACAAATGCAGATGGAATAACAAACAAGTATGAGGAGTGGCTTGAAAGAACAAGGGGAGACATCCCCAACATAATAGCACTCACAAAAACAAAACTAAACCAGAATAATAACAATTCAATCTTTCCATCCGGATATCAAATCCTCAGGAAAGATAGAGGGAGGAGAGGGGGAGGAGGATTCCCACTGCTCATTAAAAACCAGTGGGGTTTTGAGAAAATGGAAGGAATGAATGGCACGGTGAAAGGGACTACTTAGTAGGAACAATCCAGTCTGAGGACATAAGGTGAATTGCAGTAATGTACAACCCACCACAGAACTGCAGGAGGCCAAGAGAAGAATATGATGAGACCAACAGAGCAATGATCGAAAACACTAGCCGAGTGGCCGGGAGAGCACACATGGGGGAGCAAAAGTTACTAGTTATGGGTGATTTCAATCACAAGGAGAGTGACTGGGAAAAAACCCGGAGCCCCATGGGGGCCCCGAAACATGGAGAGCCAAGATGATGGATGTGTTTGGAAAAACCTCATGCATCAACATGTTAGAGACACTACCAAAAGAGAGAGGAGAGGATGAACCAGCAAGACTGGACCTCGTATTCACCTTGAGTAGTTTTGGACATCGAGGGTATCATGTATGAAAGGCCCCTGGGACTAGTGATCATGTGGGTTCTGTGCTTCGACTACATAGTTGACTCCAAGTGGAGAGAGTAGCAGGAATAGGCTGGGAAAAACCAAACTACAAAAGGGGGAACTAGTCAGGCATGAGGAACTTCCTTCAAGACATTCAGTGGGAGAGGGAACTGACAGGAAAACCAGTACAAGAAATGATGGACAATGTGGCAACAAAATGCAAGGAGGCAGAGGAGAGGTTTGTTCCTAAGGAAAACAGAAATAATGGGAAGAACAGAACGAGTCCTTGGTTCACCCAAAGGTGTAGGGAGGCAAAAACTAGGTGTACTAGAGGATGGAAAAGGTACAGAAGACAGAGAACTCAGGAAAATAAAGAGATTAGTTAAAGAGCCAGAAACGAATATTCACAGATAAGAAGGGAGGCTCAGAGACAATATGAAAATGACATAGCATCAAAAGTAAAGACTGACCCGACGCTGGTTTTTACAGCCACATCAGGAGGAAAACAACAGTCAAGGACCAGGTAATCAGACTGAGGAAGGGTGATGGGAAATTCACAAGAAACGACCGAGAGTTATGTCAGGAGCTCAACACAAGATTGAAAGAGGTATTTACAGTGGAAACCAGTAGGACTCCAGGAAAAACAGAACAGGGGGGGGCACACCAGCAAGTTTCTGGATGAGGTACATATAACCAAGGAGGAGGCGAAGAAGCTGCTATGCAAACTTGACACCTAAAAGGCGGTGGGACCAGACAAACATCTCTCCATGGGGCCTTAAAGAGGAGCAGAGATATTGTGTGAGCCATTAAAAAAAGATCTTCAACACATCATTTGAAACTGGGCAACTCCTGAGGTATGGAAAATGGCAAATGTAGTCCCAAATTTTTAAAAAGGGAGACAGACTTGAGGCACTAAACTACAGACCTGTATCACTAACGTGTATAGTATGCAAAGGTCCCTGGAGAAAATCATCAGGAGGAGAGTGGTGGAGCACCTGGAAAGAAACAAGTGGGATAATTGACAACCAGAACGGTTTCAGGAAGGAAAATCCTGTGTCACAAACCTACTAGAGTTTTAATGACAAGGGGACAGAAGTAAGACAAAAGAGAGAGGGGTGGATCGACTGCATATTTTTGGACTGCAAGAAGGCCTTCACACAGTTCCTCACAAGGGTTACTGCAAAAGCTAGAGGATCAAGCACACTAACAGGAAAGGCGCTGCAATGGATTTAGAGAATACCTGACAGGGAGGCAACAACGAGTCATGGTACGCGACGAGGGTCAGAGTGGGCGCCTGACAAGCGGGTTTCACAGGGGTCAGTCCTAGACCTGTGCGGTCTTGGTATATGTGAATGACTTAACGGAAGGGATAGACTCAGAATTGTCCTTGTTTTCAGATGAAAGCGAAGTTAATGAGAAGAATCAAATCGGATGAGGATCAGGCAGGACTACAAAGAGACCTGGACAGGCTACAAGCCTGGTCCAGCAACTGGCTCCCTTGAATTTAACCCTGCCAAATGCAAAGTCATGAAGATTGGCGAAGGGCAAAGAAGACCGCAGACACAATATAGTTTAGATGGCCAAAGACTGCAAACCTCACTCAAGGAAAAAGATCTGGGGGTGAGTATAACACCGAGCATATCTCCTGAGGCGCACATCAATCAGATAACTGCTGCAGCATACGGGCGCCTGGCAAACCTACGGATAGCATTCCGATACCTCAGTAAGGATTCGTTTAAGACTCTGTATACCATTTAAGTCAGGCCCATACTGGAGTATGCAGCACCAGTTTGGAATCCACACCTAGTCAAGCACGTCAAGAAATTAGAGAAAGTGCAAAGGTTTGCAACAAGACTAGTCCCAGAGCTAGGGGGAAATTGTCCTAGGGAAGAAAGGTTGAGGAAATCGGCCTGACGACACTGGAGAACAGGAGGGTCAGGAGAGACATGATAACGACATATAAAATACTGCGCGGAATAGACAAGGTGAACAAAGACGGGATGTTCCAGAGAAGGGACACAGACACAAGAGGTCACAATTGGAAGTTGAAGACTCAGATGAATCAAAGGGATGTTAGGAAGTATTTCTTCAGTCATAGAGTAGTCAGGCCGTGGAATAGCCTAGAAAGTGACGTAGTGGAGGCGGGAACCATACATAGTTTTAAGGCAAGGTATGATAGAGCTCATTGGGCAGGAAGAGAGAGGACCTAGTAGCAATCAGTGAAGAGGCGGGGCCAGGAACTGTGACTCGACCCCTGCAACCACAAATAGGTGAGTACAAATAGGTGAGTACACACACGTACACGTGGTAATGCATTATTTACAGCTAGCAAAGTCAGGGTATTTCTCCAGAATGGTCTGTAATATACCACTGTGGATAAAATACTTTGCCATTTCTTGAACATTTCTGAGTGAGTTGTCTCTAAATTCATTAATTTTATCGCACTCCAGTACATAACGACGCAAGTTGTGACAATAGTCCATCTGGCAAAGTTTACATTTCGTTTGGTCTACATCTGGTGGTTGTGATTTAACCTGCCAAAGATACTTGTAACCCAGCCGGAGCCGGGCGGTAGTGACATCCAAGAGTCTGCTTATTTTGTTGGATGCGCCATAGACATGTGGCTCCTACTGCATGATGGAATAATGATAGATGGACTGACTTGTGTCAATCTCCCTAAGTCTGAAGTCAATAAAGTTCAATTGAAGTTCTTTTCGTATTATTGTTCTCAAACTACTAACTGACAAGCCAAGATTGTAATCTACTCCCTCTTTGAATGCATACAGCTTAGCCAATTTATCAGTTTTATTATGCATCTGAAGACCAATGTGAGAAGGAATCCACGCAGTGCACTCTGAAATTCCACT
>NC_069425.1:36334159-36365506 GCF_026875155.1 Cherax quadricarinatus | reverse complement strand
GGGTTTTGAGGTGGGTTTTTGGGTGTTGGGGGGTTTGTGGTGTGGGGGGTGTGTTGAAGATGGGGGGATTGTTGTGGGGGGTGGTTTGGGTGGGTGTGTGGTGATGGGGGTTTTGGGGTGTTGGGGTTGTGGTGATTGGTGGTGTTGTGGTGATGGTGGGTGTTGTGGTGATGGTGGTGTTTGGTGATGGTGATGTTGTGGTGATGGTGGGAGTTGTGTTGATGGTGGGTGTTAGTGGTGATGGTGGGTGTTTGTGGTGATGGTGGGTGTTGTGGTTTATGGTGGGTGTTTGGTGATGGTGGGTGTTTTGGTGATGGTGGATGTTGTGGTATGGTGGGAGTTGTGTGATGGTGGGTGTAGTGGTGATGGTGGGTGTATGTGGTGATGGTGTGTGTTCTGTTGGTTTGATGGTGCTGTGTCTGTGGTTGATGGTTGGTTGTTCTGTGGTTGATGGTGTGTGGTGTACTGTGGTTGATGGTGTGTGTACTGTGGTTGATGGTGTGTGTACTGTGGTTGATGGTGTGTGTACTGTGGTTGATGGTGTGTGTACTGTGGTTGATGGTTGTGTACTGTGGGTTGATGGTGTGGGTATGTGGTTGAATGGTGTGTTGTACTGTGGTTGATGGATGTGGTACGGGTTGATGGTGTGTGTACTGTGGTGTGATGGTGTGTGGTACTGTGGTTTGTGATGGTGTGTGGACGTGGTTGATGGTGTGTGTACCGTGGTTGATGGTGTGTGTACTGTGGTTGCTGGTGTTGTGTTACTGTGGTGATGGTGTTGTGGTATGTGGTTGATGGTGTTGTACCGTGGTTGATGGTGTGGTGTACTGTGGTGATGGTGTTTGTGTACTTTGGTTGATGGTGTGTGTACCGTGGTTTGATGGTGTTGGTGTACCGTGCGTTGATGGTGTGTGTCGTGGTTGATGGTGTGGTACGTGGTTGATGGTGGGTTGTACGTGGTTGATGGTGTGTGTACTGTGGTTGATGGTGTGTTGTACCTGTAGTTGGATGGTGTGTGTTACTTGGTTGATGGTGTGTGTACTGTGGTTGATTTTTTTTTGATGGTGTGTGTACTGTTGGTGATGGTTGTGTGTACTGTGGTTGAATGGTGTGTTTGTACTGTGGTTGATGGTGTGTGTACTGTGGTTGATGGTGTGTGTACTGTGGTTGATGGTGTGTGTACCGTGGTTGATGGTGTGTGTACCGTGGTTGATGGTGTGTGTACTGTGGTTGATGGTGTGTGTACTGTGGTTGATGGTGTGTGTGTACCGTGGTTGATGGTGTGTGTACTGTGGTTGATGGTGTGTGTACTGTGGTTGATGGTGTGTGTACTGTGGTTGATGGTGTGTGTACTGTGGTTGATGGTGTGTGTACTGTGGTTGATGGTGTGTGTACCGTGGTTGATGGTGTGTGTACCTTGGTTGATGGTGTGTTTTGTGTGTAACCGCATGGTTGATGGTGTTGTGTTGTACTGTGGTTGATGAAGATTGAGACTCTTATGCGCATAAGTTTTTTTCAAACCATTCATCACACTGTGGTTGATGGTGTGTGTACTGTGGGTTGTTTGGTGTGTGTTCTTGTGTGGTTGGATGGTGTGGTACTGGTGGATTGATGGTTTGTGTGTACTGTGGTTGGTGGTGGTACTGTGGGGTTGATGGTGTGTGGACTGTGGTTGGATGGAGGTGTAACTGTGGTTGATGGTGTTGTGTGTACTGTGGGGGATGATGGTGTGTGTACTGTGGTTGTTGGTTGTGTGTACTGTCGATGGTGTGTGTACGGTGGGGTTGATGGTGTGTGTACTAGTGGTTGATGGTGTGTGTACGGTGGTTGATGGTGTGTGTTACTTGTGGTTGATGGTGTGTGTAATGTGGTTGATGGTGTGTTGTACTGTGGGGTTGATGGTGTGTGTGTACTGTGGTTCAGTTGCACAGTTTGATGTATGTTGAATTTTTTTCCCCTGGGTTCATTAGACTGGCAATGCCAGCCCAAGAGCTGCCACTCCACCTCCTGCAAACAGTACGGTGACGTACGCGCACACACACACACCACGCAACACACACCACACACACACCACACACACACACACACACACCCCCCCAACACACACACAACAACACACACCCACCACGACAGACCAATCTCAGTTGTGTTTTCAGGGAGCGTGGAGCCCCCTGTCTGGAGATCCCCTGTCTGGAGCCCTCCTGTCTGGAGATCCCCTGTCTGGAGCCCCGTCTGGATGATTCCCTGGTGGAGCCCCCCTGTTGGAGATCCCCTGTCGGAGCGCCCCCCTTGTCTGGAGATCCCTGTCTGAGCCCTCCCTGTTGTGAGATCCACCTGTCTGAAGCCTTCATGTTGGAGCCTCATGTCTGGAGCCCCATGTTGCTGAGCCCCATGTTGGAGCCCAATGCGATGAAGCTTCTTCCCCTCCTGCCCCTCGGTGCACTCTACGCGGGCATCGCACACCCCGCACCGGTGGAGCAGATTCCGCCATTTTATTAATGTAGTTACGATGTCATCGGTAGCGACGTAGCCTCCCCTCTTGGCCACCAGTCTCAATTACTTGACCAATATTGTCGCGTGGAAAGAATCTTTGATTCTATTTACTTTCATATTCCTTTTACCTTCCTTCTAATTTTGTCTGTATTTTTTTCCTCTCTTCCTTTGAATGGGTAGGTTTTTTCTTTTTTTGTAGGTCTAGCAGCAAACACGCTGTGTGTGTGTGTTGATGTGATGTGTGTAGTGGTGTGTGTTGTGTGGTATGATCGATATGATAATCCATCTTAAACACTGAATGTGAATAAGTCCTCTCCACGTGACTCTGAGAAAGGATCAGCAAGTTCTCTAATGTTAACTCACCTCTGCAAGAATCCAGCAAATTTGTAATTTATATGAATATCTCTTGACAAGACCTGAGGTCAGTGAAGACGAGCCAGAGTCGCTCTGTTTAAACTATGTAGACGACTCTGCATGAACATTGCCTGCCTGAATGTCTCTAGATATTTCTCTTTATCCCTGAATACCTCAGCATATCCCTGTATACATCTCAGTATCCCTGGATGAGCATATTCCTGTTTATATCTCTATATCTCTGGATATCTCTGTATCCTTGGATATCTCAGCCTACCCCTGAATATCTCTGTATATCGTCATGACTTGCCAAAAAAGAAAATCAAAACGGTATATTTTTACGAATGAATCAATGTGAAGAGAGAGAGAGAGAAGCACCAATATATTTCAATGTCAAATTGGAACCCTCTTTGTCACTCTTGTTAATTAGTATTTTTCTCTCCGTATCACTTCTGTCTACCCATTATTTACCACACTTGTGTAGACAGACATAAGACAAAGTAAACCTCGAAATATATAATTACGGAGGATAATATTTGTGGATTATACTATATTTTATACTTATATTTTGCTCCGTTTTGTGAGTATCCTTGTGGATGTTTATGTGCGTCTGTGATATAGCCAGGCATGTTGCTGCATGTGTATACTCGCTTGTATACCTGTGCATGTTGTTGCATGTGTATACTCGCCTCTAGTATACCTGTGCATGTTGTTGCATGTGTATACTCGCTTGTATACCTGTGCATGTTGTTGCATGTGTATACTCGCCTCTAGTATACCTGTGCATGTTGTTGCATGTGTATACTCGCCTCTAGTATACCTGTGCATGTTGTTGCATGTGTATACTCGCCTCTAGTATACCTGTGCATGTTGTTGCATGTGTATACTCGCCTCTAGTATACCTGTGCATGTTGTTGCATGTGTACACTCGCCTCTAGTATACCTGTGCATGTTGTTGCATGTGTATACTCGCCTCTAGTATACCTGTGCATGTTGTTGCATGTGTACACTCGCCTCTAGTATACCTGTGCATGTTGTTGCATGTGTACACTCGCCTCTAGTATACCTGTGCATGTTGTTGCATGTGTATACTCGCCTCTAGTATACCTGTGCATGTTGTTGCATGTGTATACTCGCCTCTAGTATACCTGTGCATGTTGTTGCATGTGTACACTCGCCTCTAGTATACTTAGGTATGTTGTTGCATGTGTATACTCGCTTGTAGTATACCTGGATATGCTAGGTATACTGTAGTATATCAGGCATACCTAGGTGTACTACAGTACCTATGCTACATCGTACCTAGGTATACTGTAGTATCCCTAGATATGTTGTAGGATGTGTAGGAATGTTGATGTATATTTTACTTCGGTGAAGGTGACCTTAATGCTGCTCTTGATCCAAGGAACTGCGTGCACACTCACTCACCTTCCCCGGATCAAAACCTGAGATTCCTTCCCCCATTTTCCAGCGTGCAACTCTCTCAGCCAGTGACACAGGCTGCTGTGTCACTCAGCCAGTGATACAGACCGGCCCCGGGTGCCCCAAGCCGTGTACAGAGCGGGCTTGTCACTCGGGCCAGTGATACAACGGGTCTGTGTCACTAAACCCCAGTGATACAGAGCTTCAAAAATAAACCCCGGGCCATTTATCAAGCTGTTTTTAATCACTCGGGCCATGATACAGAGCTTTTGTGTAACTAAAACCAGTGATACAAATTTTCTGTGAAAGTCGCCAGTGAAACAGAGCTGTCTGTGTCACTGGGCCAGTGAACAAGTGCCCTGTGCCCACTCAGCTTTCTTCAAGTATGAGAATTATTCATAAAGGATTTGCAGGGCTTTCCTAAAGGCCCTTGTTGACGGGGGTTTTAAAAATTTTTGGGTTTTTGAGGGGAAGGGGAAGGGGAGGGGAAAGGGGGGAAAGAGAGGGAAGGGGAGGGGGAAGGGGGGGGAAAAGGGATTCTGATTTTTTTTTAAATTTTTTTGAATTTGTTTCTTGGCCCCTTGGTATTTTTTTCTGCGCCGTCATCTCTCTTCTGTCTTTTCCCCTTTTCTGTCTCTTCTGTCTCTTTTTTCTGTTTTCTTCCCTTTTTGTCTTTTTAAAAACCTCGACCTTTCCCTTTAAAACCCTTTAAATTTCCCCCCTCCATTCCCCCCCCTTTTTCCCTTTTTGTTAAACACTCCGTTTACCCCCTTTCCCCAAAAAAGTTCCCCTTCCCCCTTTTTTCCTTTTAAAACCCCCCTTCATCCCCCTTAAATACCCCTTCCCCCTTTTCCCTTGGAAAAACCCCCCTTTTCCCAAACCCTTAACTCTCCCCCACCATTTTTCGTTTCTTTTTTCCCAAATTTCTTGGGTTTCCCAAATTTTCACTAGATTTTTCCCTTTTCCCCTTCCCTTCCCTTCCTTTTTTTCCCCCGGGGTTTCTAGAGCTGGCCTAATAGCTGCAGGTCTGATAAAAGCAGACGGGTTGGGTTTTGTTTGATAAAAATCAGGAAATTCCCCCTTGAACACAGATATGGTTTTATTAGTAATTCCTCTTATGCACGAAGAGGGGGTTTTTGTTTGATTTTTTTGGGGTTTCTTACATTACTGGGGGTTTTCCCCCCTTTTTTTTCATTGGAGGTTTTTTAGGGGGAAATTCAGTGTGCAGGTTGGGTAAAGATTCTCCCAGGGTTTTCCCCGGGGTTTCACCCCAGGGGTCTCTCTAAAGGTTTACCCCCAAAGGGACTAAACCCCTTTTTAGGTTTTCTGCCAGGGGTCTTTCCCCGGGTTTGAAGGGTTTTTAAAACGGGTCTTTTGCCCAGGGCCCTCTGAACCGGGCACCCCCTCGGGCCCTCTGCCCGGGCCCAAAATTTTCCATTTCAGGGTCTCCCCCCAGGTCTCACCCCAGGATAGGCGAAATTTCATCCCCTCCCAAAGTCTTTGCAGTGATCGGGTTTTCCCCCATTTAAACCCCCCCATTATTCCCTCTCTTTTTTCCGGCCCCAGCCCAGGACGGGGGGGGAGGAGGAGGGGGGGGGGAGAAAAGAAAAGGGGGAGAGAAAAAAAAGGGGGTTTGAGAAAGGGGGGGGAGATTTAAAAGGGGTTGTGATTTTGCTTTTCCCTCTCTCCCCCCCTCTTCATAAAATTTCCCTTTAATTTTCCCACAAATAAGTGTAAAGGGAAACTTCGAAATGCCAAAGTTTACCCCTTCCCTGTTCTTAGTTTTTAAAACTGTACTGTCAAGTTCAAAAATTCCGTATCTTAGTGTATAACAGTACTTTTCAATTTCAACATTTCCCGGTACCCTTTATGTTTTACTTTACTGTCTATTCAACATTTCCCTGTCCCTTAGTGTTAACTGTACTGTTTATTCAAAAATTTCCCTGTATTTTTAGTGTATAATGTACTGCCTAGTTCAAAAATTTTCCTGTATCTTAGTGTATAACGTACTTTTCTAGTTAAACATTTCCCCTGTATCTTAGTTTTTTAATTTGTACTGTCTAGTTAAAACATTTCCCTGTATCTTATGTAAATTTGGTACTGTCAAGTTCAACACTTTGTATCTTAGTGTAAAAAGAATTTTTCTTTTTTCAACACTTCCTGTTTTATTAGTGTTTTAACTGTACGGGGCAGTTCAACACTTCCTGATCTTGTGTAAAACTGAACGGGCCTATTAAAACCCACTTCCTGATCTTAGTGTAAAAACTGAAAGTCTATTTTCAACACTTCCTTTTTTAGTGTATAACTTTTACTGTCTAGTTAAAACCACTTCCTTTTATTTTTAAGTTTTAAAAACTGTACTGTCTTTTTAAAACACTTCCCTGTATCTTTTGAAAGCTGTACTGCTAGTTCAAACCCTTCCTGTATTTTAGGGGTTAAAATTTTACTTTTTCAAAGTTCAACATTTCCGGAAATTTTAGTGTAAAACTGAAACGGGCCCTATTTTAAACCTTTTCCTGAAATCTTATTTTGGTTTTAACGAAACTTTTCTGGGTTAAAATTTTTCCCTTATTTTTGTGAAAAACCTGTACTTTTCTAGTTCAAACATTCCCTGATTCTTATGTTAAAACTGCCCTGTTTTGTTCAACATTTTCCTGAAATCTTAGGGGTAAACGTACTGCTAGTTAAACCCTTTTCCCCTGAAATCAAAAGTGTAAAAAACTTTAAAACTGTCTTTTCAACCTTCCTGTAACTTAAAGTTTTTAAAACTGTACTTTAGTTCAACATTTCCCTGTTTTTTTTAGGGGTAAAACTGTACTGTCTTTTTTAAAACCCCTTTCCTGAATTTTTAGTGTAAACTGTACTGTTTTGTTCAACACTTCCTGTATCTTAGTGTTAATGTACGGCCCTAGTTCAACCCTTCCTGTTTTTAGTGTAAAACTTACGGGTCTGGGTTAAAACACTTCCCTTGTTTTCTTAGTGTATAACTTTTTCATTTAAGTTCAACATTCCTGAAACTTAGTGTATAACTGTACTGTCTAGTTCAACATTTCCTGTATCTTAGTGTTTTAACTGTACGGGTTTTGTTCAACATTTCCCGTATTTTGTTTTAATAACTGTACTGTCGGGGTTAAACACTTCCTGTATTTAGTTTTATAACTTTACGGGCTATTCAACCTTTTTGGTATTTTTAGTGTAAAACTGTCGTCTAGTTCAACCCCTTCCTGTATCTTTGTGTTTTCCCTTACATTCAAGTTAAAACCCTTCCTGTATTTAAAGTGTATAACTGTACTGCCCCTATTTAAACCCTTTCCCTGTATCTTGTGTTTAACTTTTACTGTCTAGTTCCCCTTTTCCCTTTGTTTCTTATTGTTTAACTGTACGGGCTATTTTCAACATTTCCTTTTTCTTAGTGTAAAAAACGTTTTGTCTAGTTCAACACACCCTTGATGGTTCTATCAAATTTTTTTTTTAAAAAGTTTTTTTTCCCCCCAATCATAATTTTCCGTTTTTCGTCTACCCCCCTCATTTTGGGTTTGCCAAGCCGTGAGGGCATGCCCTAATACATTAAACATCTTCCCTTCTGAAATAGTTCTTTGTTCATTTTTAAAAACTTTCTCCTTTCGTACTTTTTTTTTTTAGTAAACTTAAAGGACATTGTTACACACTTTCCCTTTTTGCCCCAAATGTCCTTTGGGAATTTTTTCCCGGGCCCTCCCCCTTTCTGTTTACTGAAAAAAATTTTGAAGGAAAACGGGTTTAACATAGTGACTGTTCCCCGTTTATGTATTTTCCTGTGACATTTTTGTGAAAAACGGTCACGCCCTTTTTATATTTTTAATATATATTTTTTTTTTTTAAAATTAATATATTTTATTAATATATATATTTATTATTTATAATGGGGGGAAACCGTAAATAAATAAAAAAATGAAATTTGGGGAACGGGAAATTGTTTTCTTGTGACCCAAAATCTTTGAGTACTTTGTTTGTGTCGGTGGGGGAACATTTTTTGGGGCGGTGTGAGTGCATTTTTAGGGTCGGGGTGGGGGATACTTTGTTTGGGTCCTGTGGGGCTTTTTTGGGTGGGTTTGGAGTACATTTTTTGGGGTCAGTGTGAGTACATTGTTTTGGGGTCGGTGTGAGTGCTTTTTTTTGGGGGGTGGGTGTTTTTTGCATTTTTAGGGTCGGTGTGGTTACATTTTTTTGGGGTCGGTGTGAGTACATTGCTTGGGGTGTGATTTACATTGTTTGGGGTGGGTTTTTGGAAGTAAATTTTTTTGGTCGGGTGGTACTTTTTTAGGTCGGTGTGAGTACATTGTTTGGGTTTGGGTTTTTGTGAGTAATTGTTTAGGTCGTGTGATACATTGTTTAGGTCCGGTGTGAGAAAATTTGCTTGGGTCGGTGTAGTCCATTGTTTGGTCGGTTTTAGTCCCATTTTTTTTGGTTTCGGTGGGAGTACATTTTTAAAGGTCGGATGGAGAAACATTGTTTAGGGTTCATTGTGAGCCCATTGTTTAGGTCAGTTAAAGTAAATTTGCTTGGGGTCGGTGTGAGTACATTGTTTAGGTCGGGGGAGTACATTGTTTGGGCCCGGTAGGATACATTGTTTAGGCCCGGGGTGGAGTACTTGTTTAGGTCGGTGTGAGTACATTTTTTAGGTCGGGGGGTGAGTAAAACATTTCACTGGTCACTTCCCAAATTTAATATCTTGTCTTTTCCACTAAACTGCCCAACAATTTAAACTCGAAAAACATAAATCGGGTTAAATTTTTGTTTTTCTTTAAAATTTAATTTGAGGTAATTTTTAAATCTTTTTTTTGCTTTTAATCTCCTGGGTTTCAAGTGTGGCCCGATGCCGGTTTTTTTTTTCGGGGGGGGGGGGGGGGAATACCCGGCTTTTGTTCTTTATTTGGGCTGTGCTAAAGGGGATTCATGTGGGGTTTTGTTGTTTGGGAGGCGGGTTTTTTAAAAATATTGATGCTGTTTTGAAACCAGTTCTTGACCCTTTTTGTACTTTTGGGGGAAAATGGCACTGCCCTGGCATAAAGTGGGGTCCCCCAAAAATTTTTCTTGAAGGTCTGAGCAAATGTTTTTTTTAAAAGTTCTTTCGTTGTTGTACACGGGTCTGTGCGGGGTTTGGTGTGTGTTTTTGTGTGTGTGTGTGTGTGGGGTTGTTTTGGGGTGTGTATTGTGTGTGTGTGGGGTTGTGTGGGGTGTGTGTGGTGTATGGGGTGTGTGTGTGTGTTGGGTTGTTTTTGGGTTGTGTGTGTGTGTGTGTGTGTGTGTGGGGTGTGTGTGTGTTTTTGGGTGTGTGTGTGTGTGTGTTTTTTGTGTGTGTGTGTGTGTGGTGTGTATGTGTGTTGGGGTGTGTGTGTGTGTGTGTGGTGTGTGTGTGTATCTCACCTATTTGTGATTGCAGGGGCCCGAGTCACAGCTCCTGGGCCCCGCCTCTTCGCTGATTGCTACTAGGTCCCTCTCCCCTCCCTGCCCCCATGAGCTCTATCAAACCTCCCCTTTAAAAAACTTTTGTATGGTTCCCGCCTCCACTACGTCATTTTCTAGGCTATTCCATGGCCTGACTACTCTATGACTGAAAAAATACTTCCTAACATCCCTTTGATTCATCTGAGTCTTCAACTTCCCAATTGTGACCTCTTGTGTCTGTGTCCCATCTCTGGAACATCCCGTCTTTGTCCACCTTGCCCTATTCCGGCGCAGTATTTTATATGTCGTTATCATGTCTTCCCTAAACCCTCCTGTCTCCAGTGTCGTCAGGCCGATTTCCCTAAAACCTTTTCTTCTTTAGGACAATCCCCGGTAGCTCTGGGACTAGTCTTGTTGCAAACCTTTGCCATTTTCTCTAATTTCTTGACGTGCTTGACTAGGTGTGGTTTTCCAAACTGATGCTGCATACTCCAGTATGGGCCTGACGTAAATGGATCCAGAGTCTTGTACGAATCCTTACTGAGGTTCGGAACGCAAATCCAGGGGTTTGCCAGGCGCCCGTATGCTGCAGCAGTTATCTGATTGATGTGCGCCTCAGGAGATATGCTCGGTGTTATACTCACCCCCAAGATCTTTTTCCTTGAGTGAGGTTTGCAGTTCTTTGGCCATCTAAAACTATATCTGCGGTCTTCTTTGCCCTTCCCCAATCTTTCATGACTTTGAATTTGGCGGGGTTTTAAACTCAAGGAGCCCAGTTGCTGGACCAGGCTTGTAGCCTGTCCGGGTTTCTCTTTGTAGTCCTGCCTGATCCTCATTCCGATTTGATTCTTCTCATTAACTTCACATCATCTGAAAAACAAGGACACTTCTGAGTCTATCCTTCCGTTATTCGTTCACATATACCAAAAACAGCACAGGTCCTGGGGACGACCCCTGTGGAACCCCGCTTGTCAAAAGGCCCCACACTCTGACCCCCTTCGTCACGTACCATGCCCTCGTTGTTGCCTCCCCTGTCATTTTTTCTCTGATCCATTGCAGTGCCTTTCCTGTTATGTGTGCCTGATCCTCTAGCTTTGCAGTAACCTCTTGTGAAGAACTGTGTCGAAGGCCTTCTTGCAGTCCAAAAAAATGCAGTCGATCCACCCCCTCTCTCTCTTGTCTTACTTCTGTCACCTTGTCAAAACTCTAGTAGGGTTTTTTGACACAGGATTTTCCTTCCCTGAAACCGTGCTGGTTGTCAATTATACACTTTGTTTCCTTCCAGGTGCTCCACCACTCTCCTCCTGATGATTATCTCCATGACCTTGCATACTATACATGTTAGTGATACAGGTCTGTAGTTTTTGTGCCTCATGTCTGTCTCCCTTTTTAAAAATTGGGACTTACATTTGCCATCTTCCAACCTCAGGGAGTTGCCCAGTTTTTAAATGATGGTTTGAAGATCTTTGTTAATGGCACCACAGTATCTCTGATCCCTCTTTAAGGACCACGGAGGAGATGTCTTTGGGCCCACCGCCTTTGAGGTGTCAAAATTCGCATAGCAGCTTCTTCACCTCACTCCTTGGTTTATATGTAACCTCATTTCCCGCATTGCTGGTGTACCCCCCCTGTTCTGATTTCCTGGAGTCCTACTGGTTTCCACTGTAAATACTTCTTTAAATCTCCCTGTTGAGCTCCTGACAAACCTCCGGTCGTTTCTTGTGAACTCCCCATCACCCTTCCTCAGTCTGATTACCTGGTCCTTTTACTGTTGTTTTCCTCCTGATGTGGCTGTACAACAACTTCGGGGGCAGTCTTTACTTTTGATGCTTGGTCATTTTCATATTGTCTCTGAGCCTCCCTTTCTACCTGTGCATATTCGTTTCTGGGTCTTCGGCTAATCTCTTTATTTTCCTGAGTTCTCTGTCTTCTGTACCTTTTCCATTCTCTAGTACACCTAGTTTTTGCCTCCCTACACCTTTGTGTGTGTGTGTGTGTGTGTGTGTGTGTGTGTGTGTGTGTGTGTGTGTGTGTGTGTGTGTGTGTGTGTGTGAATGCGTGCGTGCCAGAGTGCGTCTGAGTGTACAAGTGTGAGTGAGCCGATAGTGAAGCCTCTTACATCCTTCATGCTGAATGATCATAAGAAAGAAAGAGCACTGAGGAAGGCCTACTGGCCTATGCTAGGCAGGCCCAAGTCACCTACTGGCCCAGTCCAGTCAGGTCCAACCCACACCCACTCACGTATTTGTCTAACCGATTTTTAAAACTACAGAAGACTTCAGCGTCGGTGTTGTTGCTCGGGAGTTTGTTCCACTCATCCACAACTGTTACTGAACACTGTGTTCAACGCATCACAAAGTGTTAAGAACAGCTTCTGCACAGCTGATGAACAGCTTCTGCACAGCTGGTGAACATCTTCTGCACAGCTGGTGAACAGCTTCTGCACAGCTGATGAACAGTTTCTGCACAGTTGGTGAACATCTTTGCACAGCTGATGAACATCTTTGCACAGCTGGTGAACAGCTTCTGCACAGCTGATGAACATCTTCTGCACAGCTGGTGAACAGTTTCTGCACAGCTGGTGAACAGCTTCTGCACAGTTGGTGAACATCTTCTGCACAGCTGGTGAACAGCTTCTGTACAGCTGGTGAACAGCTTCTGTACAGCTGGTGAACAGCTTCTGCACAACTGGTGAACAGCTTCTGCACAACTGGTGAACAGCTTCTGCACAGCTAGTGAACAGCTTCTGTACAGCGTTAAAACCTCTCTTGAGAGTTCACACCATCTTATGAATGGGAACGAGACACGTCTGATCCGAGGAAGGAGAGATGGTAATCCCAACGGAACGCAGTAAACAGAAAATGTAGCCACCTCCCCTTCCCACCTGTCACCACCTAAACGAAGACCTACTTAGATCAGTGGATGGTACCACAATGACCCCGCCTCCTGCTTCACCTCACCTGACTACAGTACATAAGCCACGTCTACGGCCCTGTGCTGTACATTCTACAAGATTGATGGACTGAACACATCGACTCAAGGTTGAGGGACTGATTACCTCAAACTTCTCCTCTCTTTACACTATTCTGCTTTGTATTGGACTGATGAAGCCACTGTGTGGCGAAACGTTTCTTCAGTAAAGATCCCCATATGTTGCATAAGTGTCTCAGTCTTCAACTTGTTGGTTTTAAACCATTTATAACACCTAAGGGAAGACCCAGAAATAACTCTAATGTATCTGCTGCCACATTCCTGACCTCACTTCCCCCAGAAGCTGTTTTCTCCCCCAGAAGCTGTTTTCTCCCCCCGAAGCTGTTTTCTCCCCAGAAGCTGTTTTCACCCCCAGAAGCTGTTTTCTCCCCCAGAAGCTGTTTTCTCCCCCAGAAGCTGTTTTCTCCCCCAGAAGCTGTTTTCTCCCCCAGAAGCTGTTTTCTCCCCCAGAAGCTGTTTTCACCCCAGAAGCTGTTTTCACCCCCAGAAGCTGTTTTTCTCCCCAGAAGCTTTCTCCCCCAGAAGCTTTCTCCCCCAAACAGCTGTTTTCTCCCCCAGAAGCTTTCTCCCCCAGAAGCTGTTTTCACCCCCAAGAAGCTGTTTTCACCCCAAGAAGCTGTTTTCACCTCCAAGAAGCTGCTTTCACCCCCTAGAAGCTGGCTTTCACCCAAGAAGCTGCTTTCACCCCCAAGAAGCTGCTTTCACCCCCAAAGAA
This sequence comes from Cherax quadricarinatus, assembly GCF_026875155.1. Lineage (NCBI taxonomy): Eukaryota > Metazoa > Arthropoda > Malacostraca > Decapoda > Parastacidae > Cherax > Cherax quadricarinatus. The sequence continues at coordinate 36,352,104 of NC_069425.1, read as the reverse complement.
GCTGTTTTCACCCCCCAAGAAGCTGTTTTCACCCCAAGAAGCTGTTTTCACCCCCAAGAAGCTGTTTTCACCCCCAAGAAGCTGCTTTCACCCCCAAGAAGCTGTTTTCACCCCAAGAAGCTGTTTTCACCCCCAAGAAGCTGTTTTCACCCCCAAGAAGCTGCTTTCACCCCCAAGAAGCTGCTTTCACCCCCAAGAAGCTGCTTTCACCCCCAAGAAGCTGTTTTCACCCCCCAAAAAGCTGTTTTCACCCCCAAGAAGCTGTTTTCACCCCCAAGAAGCTGCTTTCACCCCCAAGAAGCTGTTTTCACCCCAAGAAGCTGTTTTCACCCCCAAAAAGCTGCTTTCACCCCCAAGAAGCTGTTTTCACCCCCAAGAAGCTGTTTTCACCCCCAAGAAGCTGCTTTCACCCCAAGAAGCTGTTTTCACCCCCAAGAAGCTGTTTTCACCCCCCAAGAAGCTGTTTTCACCCCCAAGAAGCTGCTTTCACCCCCAAGAAGCTGTTTTCACCCCCAAGAAGCTGTTTTTCACCCCAAGAAGCTGCTTTCACCCCAAGAAGCTGCTTTCACCCCCAAGAAGCTGTTTTCACCCCAAGAAGCTGTTTTCACCCCAAGAAGCTGCTTTCACCCCAAGAAGCTGCTTTCACCCCCAAGAAGCTGCTTTCACCCCCAAGAAGCTGCTTTCACCCCCAAGAAGCTGTTTTCACCCCAAGAAGCTGTTTTTCACCCCCAAGAAGCTGTTTTCACCCCCAAGAAGCTGTTTTCACCCCCAAGAAGCTGCTTTCACCCCAAGAAGCTGTTTTCACCCCCAAGAAGCTGTTTTCACCCCCAAGAAGCTGTTTTCACCCCAAGAAGCTGCTTTCACCCCCAAGAAGCTGCTTTCACCCCAAAAAGCTGCTTTCACCCCCAAGAAGCTGCTTTCACCCCCAAGAAGCTGCTTTCACCCCAAGAAGCTGCTTTCACCCCCAAGAAGCTGCTTTCACCCCCAAGAAGCTGCTTTCACCCCCAAGAAGCTGCTTTCACCCCAAGAAGCTGCTTTCACCCCAAGAAGCTGTTTTCACCCCAAGAAGCTGTTTTCACCCCCAAGAAGCTGTTTTCACCCCCAAGAAGCTGTTTTCACCCCCAAGAAAGCTGTTTTCACCCCCAAGAAGCTGCTTTCACCCCAAGAAGCTGCTTTCACCCCCAAGAAGCTGTTTTCACCCCCAAGAAGCTGTTTTCACCCCAAGAAGCTGCTTTCACCCCAAGAAGCTGCTTTCACCCCCAAGAAGCTGTTTTCACCCCCAAGAAGCTGTTTTCACCCCCAATTATTTCCTCTCCCAGTCTCTCAATGAACCACAGGAGGAATAAATAATTTATTTAGGTCCCTCGATCCCTCCCTAGATTAATAAAAAAGTTTGGGAGGTCTTAAAAAGACGGGTTACAGTGGCTGAAATTCATGGGTAAAAAGTTCAGCTGGGAACACTGAAAAGTTCAGCTGGGAACACTGAAAAGTTCAGCTGGGAACACTGAAAAGTTCAGCTGGGAACACTTTGAAAAGTTCAGCTGTGGGTTGTCAGTTCTGCCAGACATTGGATTTTTTACTCTGTTGTTCATTTTTTTTTAATTCGATGTAAGAAACGAATTAAAGTTTTAGAATCGAGTTTGGCTGGTAACACTGTGTAAGTCTCTGGTGGAGTTTTTTAGGGTTGGTAATAGGGTGTGGTGTTTTGCAGGGCTGGCAACACTGTGTGGGTCTCTTGTGGTGTTTTGCAGGGCTGGCAACACTGTTAGTGCCTCAGGTGGAACACTGCAGCGGGCCTACTGGCCCATGCTAGTCAGGTCCAACTCTCACCTTACCAATGAGAACATTAAGACGGAGCGCTGCCTCCCAAGTTTCTCACTTCAGTGGCACTACCTGTGACTTTGTTCCACTTAAATACACAACTCTATTGCCAAACTTGTGCTGATGGTGTGATCCTACAATCTGGGCTTTGTATATCATGTTGTATATCAGTAACACACACATATATAACCCGACGTTTCGGTCCGACTTGGACCTCGGACCAAAACGTTGCAATAAGTTTCCTTGCCGAAAATGGTATAAAATACCAGCAAGCTGAAGATTAAGACACAGTAGACTTCTTCAGTCAGATACAGAGGCAGTAGGTGTAGTAGTGGAATAAAAGTGATGTAATCAGTCCATCAACCTTGGGGGGGGGGGAAAGGGTTTGAAGTGGTCACTGCCTCAGCCTGGAAAAAAAAGTTCAGCTCCATGGGCAGGTTAGCATAGGCCACAACTGTAACCACAAACGCAGATTTTTACAAATGAATCTTCGGCCAACCGGAGATTGAGTGATATCCACTCTGAGGCTGTCTGCTGAGAAGAACTGTCTACTTATATTTATGTTAGTAACTATTGTGCATATATCTAGATATCTGAGGTTAGGAAAGCAAGAGAAGAGAGAGAGAGAGAGAGAGAGAGAGAGAGAGAGAGAGAGAGAGAGAGAGAGAGAGAGAGAGGGAGAGAGAGGGATTTAGTTGTTTGGTGAGGTGCCATTTTCCGATGCTAGTTTCTATTTTTTATATTTGTTGGTCACCGTTGAGTGGGTTTCCCTGTATGTATGCATAGTGATTCACCCATTTTTTCACTGGCCATTTTGGAAAGGGATTTTGTTTTGTGTCTTGACATATTTTGGAGTCGAACTTGAATAAAAATAAAAACTGTATACGTAAAGCCTTTGATATTTGTACGTGTTTATTTATATATATATATATATATATATATATTATATATATATATATATATATATATATATATATATATATATATATATATATATATATATATATATATTATACTATATTTACACACACACATAGCTGCTTCAATGACATGCTATCTTTTCATCCTTTATATTTCTCTACATTATTTCATTCTCTCTTCTCTCGGTGACGTGTACTTAGTTTGGGTGACGTGTACTTAGCTCTTTTGGGTGACGTGTACTTAGCTCTGTGAAGACCTGTTTGTGTGCTCTCTGTGAATCTGAACCAGGATGCCCTCTCATGAGCAACTTTACCAGCAGCCGAGAGAAGAGCTCAGAGTTGCTAAGATGGAGATACGGCGATTAACGGAGGAGAACAAGAGGATTCGTAGTAATCCTTCTGTTGTGAGTCCCCAGGTTAAGAGGGGAGCTTGGTCAGTGGCCGGGCAACATGGAACCAAGCTGAAGATCAAGAAAACAGTTGGAGAGGCAGAAACGAGAAACCAGAAGACTACCGTGGAAACTTCCAACCCATTCTCGGTGCTACCTGACGAATGTGAGTGTTCTACTGGGAATGCCACAACGAGCACCAAAGAAGCATTGGCAGACGTGAGTAAGACATCCCTAGAAACCCCAACGAAGACCATCGAGAACGTCTTGACGAATTCTACAAGTGGTGTAATGCTACCTGGCGAATGTGAGTCGACTACTCGGAGCATCACGACGGACGACGCCAAGGAAGGTAAAAACATTGTTGTTGTTAGGGATAGCCAGATTGGGTACATGGATAGGGCATTCTGCTTGAAGGATAGGAGTAGGAGGCAGAGAGTGTGTTTTCCTGGGGCTGGGATAAAGGATATTGTTAGGCGTCTGGATGACATCATGCGAGGTAATGGGAGCAATCCTATTATCTGTCTCAGTGCCGGAGGCAACGATGTTGGCAGACGTAGGAGTGAGGACCTGATTAGCAGGTATAGGTCAGCAATAGAGATAATTAGGAGGAAGGGTGGGAAACCTGTCATATGTGGCATTTTGCCAAGGAGAGGAGTTGGAAATGAATGGTTGTCCAGAGCAATTGGTGTCAATTGCTGGCTGGACAAATACTGTAAGGAAAATGCGGTAACATTCATTGACAACTGCGACCTCTTCTATGGCAGAAATGACATGTATGCCAGGGATGGGGTTCACTTATCTAGGTGTGGGGTGGGAGCACTTGCCAACGCAGTGGAGGGAGCTGTTAGGTCTTTAAACTAGGAATAGTTAGTGGTATGGGTTTTGGCGGGAAAACTGTGAAGTCGCAGGGTAGTAATATGAGTACTAGGAGAACTAGTAATAGGCAAAATGAGGTGGATATTGGAAAGCCAGTGGCATTAATTGACAAGGACAGTAATAGGTTTAGTGGAATAACAGAAAGGAGCAGGAAAGGTAAAGAGAGAGGAGGGTCTTTAAATATTTATTACACAAATAGTCGCAGTGCTAGGAATAAGATGGACGAGTTGAGACTAGTTGCTAGTGCAGGTAACATAGATGTATTTGCCATTACTGAGACGTGGTTTAATTCAAAAAGTCGGGACATGCCTGCAGAATGTCACATTCAGGGTTTTAAATTGTTCCAAGTAGATAGAAGTATCGGGGAGGGGGGTGGGGTGGCATTGTATGTCCGAGATCGCTTGAACTGTTGCATAAAAACGGGTATTAAGTCTGAAGTAACACATACAGAGTCTGTTTGGATAGAATTTTCAGAGGGGTATGAAAAATTAATTTTAGGTGTGATATACCGTCCCCCAAATTTAGATAGGGACCAGGGGAGACTACTATGGGAGGAAATTGTTAGGGCCACAAGGCACGATAATGTAGTAATTCTAGGAGACTTTAACTTTAGTCATATTGATTGGAATTTCTTGACTGGGAATTTAGAATCATACGACTTCTTAGAAGTAGTTCAGGATTGTTTTTTGAAGCAGTTTGTGACAGAACCTACAAGGGGTAATAACCTGCTTGACTTAGTTCTGGCAAACAATGAATCCCTTGTTAATAATTATCGGTGGCCCGGTGGCCTGGTGGCTAAAGCTCCCGCTTCACACACGGAGGGCCCGGGTTCGATTCCCGGCGGGTGGAAACATATTTCGACACGTTTCCTTACACCTGTTGTCCTGTTCACCTAGCAGCAAATAGGTACCTGGGTGTTAGTCGACTGGTGTGAGTCGCATCCTGGGGGACAAGATTAAGGACCCCAATGGAAATAAGTTAGACAGTCCTCGATGACGCACTGACTTTCTTGGGTTATCCTGGGTGGCTAACCCTCCGGGGTTAAAAATCCGAACGATATCTTATCTTATCTTAATTTAGAAGTTTCAGAGGAACTGGGTGCTAGCGACCACAAATCAATTACATTTAGAATTGAATTTAAGTATGATAGTAGGGATAACTCAGTAACAGTCCCAGATTTTCGCTTAGCAGATTACGATGGGCTTAGAGAACACTTATCATCTGTTGACTGGGGTAACGAAGAGAGCTATCAATATGAGAGTTTTCTGAACACAATACATGCTGCTCAAAGAACGTTTATCCCTTATAAGGAAATTAGATCAAATAGAAATTACCCAAAATGGTTGAATAATAGGCTGAAATACCTACTAGGGCATAAGAAAGGAATTTATAGGCGTATCAAAAGAGGCGAGGGTCATCTTATGAATCAGTATATTGACATTAAGAGGGACATTAAAAAGGGGATAAGAAAAGCTAAAAGGGACTATGAAATTAAAGTTGCTAGGGATTCTAAAACTAACCCAAAAAATGTTTTCCAGGTCTATAGAACAAAAGTCAGAGATAAGATAGGTCCCCCTTAAAAATAACTATGGGCATCTTACTGACAAAGAGAATGAAATGTGCTCGATTTTAAATAATTATTTTCTCTCGGTTTTTACACAGGAAGACACTAATAATATTCCATTAATTAATTTTTATAGTGGGCTAGAAGAAGATAAATTATGTAACATCACAGTCACTAGTGAAATGGTTGTGAAGCAGATAGACCGACTGAAGTAAAATAAGTCACCTGGTCCTGATGAGGTTTTTTCAAGGGTTCTAAAGGAATGCAAAATGGAAGTCTGTGAACCATTAACTAATATTTTTAATTTATCTCTTCAAACAGGTGTAGTGTCTGATATGTGGAAGATGGCTAATGTAATTCCTATTTTTAAAACGGAGGACAAGTCGTTACCGTCAAATTACCGCCCAATAAGCCTGACCTCAATTGTAGGCAAATTACTAGAGTCAATTATAGCTGAGATTATAAGAAGCCATCTCGATAAGCATAGCTTGATTAATGATACTCAGCATGGATTCACAAGAGGCCGGTCTTGTCTAACTAATTTATTAACTTTCTTCAGTAAAGCTTTTGAGGCTGTTGACCACGATAAAGAATTTGATATTATTTACTTAGATTTTAGTAAGGCATTTGATAAAGTTCCGCACCAAAGACTGTTGAAGAAAGTAGCAGCTCATGGCATTGGGGGAAGGGTGCTCTCGTGGATCGAGTCATGGCTCACAGACAGGAAGCAGAGAGTGTCCATAAATGGGGTTAAATCCAAGTGGGGATCAGTAACAAGTGGCGTTCCACAGGGATCAATCTTGGGCCCGTTGTTGTTTATAATATATATCAATGATCTTGATGAAGGAATTACTAGTGATATGAGCAAATTCGCCGATGACACAAAGATAGGTAGGATAATTGATTCAAACGTAGATGTTAGGGAACTTCAGGAGGATTTAGACAAACTCTACTCTTGGTCAGAAAAGTGGCAGATGCAGTTCAATGTAGATAAATGCAAGGTTCTGAAGCTCGGGAGTGTCCATAACCCTAGCACTTATAAGTTAAATAATGTAGAACTTAGCCATACAGATTGCGAAAAGGACTTGGGGGTTATGGTAAGCAGCAACCTTAAACCAAGACAGCAATGCCTAAGCGTACGTAATAAGGCAAATAGATTACTGGGATTTATATCAAGAAGTGTAAGCAACAGAAGTCCAGAGGTCATACTGCAGCTTTATACATCATTAGTAAGGCCTCACCTAGATTATGCAGCTCAATTCTGGTCTCCATATTACAGAATGGACATAAATTCGTTAGAAGACATTCAGCGTAGGATGACTAAATTAATACATAGCATTAGAAATCTTCCTTATGAAGAAAGATTGAAGACTCTTAAGTTACATTCACTTGTTAGACGAAGAATGAGGGGAGACCTGATCGAAGTGTATAAGTGGAAGATAGGTATTAATAAAGGGGATATTAATAAGGTCTTGAGGATGTCTCTCAAAGAGAGAACCAGCAGTAATGGATTTAAATTAGATAAGTTTAGATTTAGAAAGGACATAGGAAAGTATTGGTTTGGAAATAGGGTAGTAGATGAGTGGAACAGTCTACCTAGTTGGGTTATTGAGGCTGGGACTTTGGGTAGTTTCAAATTTAGGTTGGATAAGTACATGAGTGGGAGGGGTTGGATTTGAGTGGGACTTTCACATCAGAGCTTATTTCTTGGGTGGCATTGAAAATTGGGTTGGGCAAATGTTTTGTTAGTGGGATGAATTGTAAGGACCTGCCTAGTATGGGCCAACAGGCCTCCTGCAGTGTTCCTCCTTTCTTCATGTTCTTCTTATGTTCTTTCTCTCTTTCTCTCTCTCTCTCTCTCTCTCTCTCTCTCTCTTCTCTCTCTCTCTCTCTCTCTCTCGCTAGCTCTCTCATTTTTCTTTTTCTTTTTTCTTTTCTCCCACCCCTCTTTAACTCTGCCCCTCCCACAAACCTCTTCCCCTTCCCCTTCCCCCCTTCCCCCTCCCCCCTTCCCCCTCATAATGAGGTAGGTTGCCCTGGAACGGAGTTAGTGAGGCTGGGCTGTTATCTTCCGCTTTTGTTCTCTCAAATTTAGTGGTTTTTCGTCTTCCAGGCTGCCATCTTATCTCCTCCTCCCTCCCTTCACTCCTTGTTTATGTTGCTACCTCATCCCTCTCAGCTGTTTTGTTGTGTGTGTGTGTGTGTGTGTGCGTGTGTGTGTGTGTGTGTGTGTGCGTGTGTGTGTGTGTGTGCGTGCGTGCGTGTGTGCGTGTGTAATTTTGAGAAGGGATCCTTATCGCATAAATCTCAGTACATTGAAAAACGTTTCCCACCAAGATTTCAGTGGGACAACGTTTTGCTCAGTGTAGAACATCAAGTGTGATAAAACTCTACAGAAAGCGAAACGTTGGTTAACTAATAGGGATTAAGTGGCATCAACTCCACGAGGGTCGTCAAGGCCGCTGCCGCCTGCTAACCATCACTCAAAAATACTTTTAATACCTAAAATAGAGATTAAACTTTCAGTATGTACAGTGTTCGTCACGAAATTATGCCGGGGCGCTCCCCCGGCATAATTCCGTGACGAGCACTGTATACCCTGTGAGCCACAAGCCTCACTGTCTTATTCTGTCCTGCCTTGGGCGAAACGTTGTACTAGTAAAGCCTTCGTCTGTATATGGTGTGATGAATGGTTTGAAAAACCGACAAGTTGAAGATTGAGACACTTATGCAGCATATGGGAATCTTTATTCAGGAAACGTTTCGCCACACAGTGGCTTCATCAGTCCAATACAAAGAGGAAGGCGTAAGGAGAGGAGGAGTATGAGGTAATCAGTCCCTCAGCCTGGAGTCGATGCGTTCAGTCCATCAACCTTGGAGAAAAAGTACTTGAGGTGGTCAGTCCCTCAGCCTGGAGAAGTTTAGTCCCATGGAGCCGGACTCTTCTCCAGGCTGAGGGACTGACCACCTCAAACACTTTTTCCACAAGGTTGATGGACTGATTACATGGTCTTTATTTCATTGATTCAATGCAATATTAAATATATTTAAATGGACCTATGCTGTATATATCAGAATTTTGCTAAAACAAATTGAGTTTCTAAGTTTTGGTCCCATAACACAAATATTTGTCATTGTCAAATTTTAATATAATATATATATATATTATATATAATATATATATATATATATATATATATATATATATATATATATATATATATATTTTCACAATGGTGCAGATTCTCTGATGTTTCAAAATAAACGAATGTAATTGAAAATAGTTGATAATATGAATATTATATTACCGATGATTGAAAAAAATTCCTTTCTAATATTACCCTGGACGGTAAATCCATGTGTGGACACGGGAAAAAAAATTTCGTGGGGGAGGGGGGGAACTATGTAGAAAAATATTATTAAAGAATTAGAGGAATATCCAGGGTTAACCAACCAATTTGGGCAATATACTAAACACACACACACACACACACACACACACACACACACACACACACACACACACACATACACACACACACACACACACATACAGTAACCCTTGATAAATTTCTTTCGAGATCCTGGATGCTTGAAGTCACACTTATGTCAAAATATATACACTGAGAGGTGTATTAATCTGTGTGTGTACACAGAGGGTGGTCGTGGTGATAAGAGGGTGTCCCGGCTACAAAAGAGAGGTGTGTCTGTGTGTGTACACAGAGAGGTGTGTCTGTGTGTGTATACAGAGAGGTGTGTCTGTGTGTACACAGAGAGGTGTGTCTGTGTGTGTACACAGAGAGGTGTGTCTGTGTGTGTACACAGAGAAAATGTCTGTGTGTGTACAAAGGGGGTCTGTTCCGTGTGATACACAGAAGTGTGTCTATCTCTGTACACAGCAGGTGTGTTTGCAGGGTCAAAATTTGAGGTGCGTGTGTATATAGCATCTATGTGTGTGTTTGGTGTTTGCAGGGTAGTGCGTGCTGGTATGTTGTATGTGTGGTATGTGTGTGTGTATGTGTGTGTGTGTGTATGTATGCATGTGTGTGTGTGTGTATGTGTGTATGCATTGTGTGTGTGTGTGTGTGCATTGTGTACTCACCTAGTACTCACCTAGTTGAGGTTGCAGGGGTCGAGTCCGAGCTCCTGGCCCCGCCTCTTCACTGATCGCTACTAGGTCACTCTCCCTGAGCCGTGAGCTTTATCATACCTCTGCTTAAAGCTATGTATGGATCCTGCCTCCACTACATCGCTTCCCAAACTATTCCACTTACTGACTACTCTGTGGCTGAAGAAATACTTCCTAACATCCCTGTGATTCATCTGTGTGTGTGTGTGTGTGTGTGTGTATGCATTGTGTGTGTGTGTGTGTGTGTGTGTGTGTGTGTGTGGTGTGTGTGTGTGTGTGTGTGTGTACGTGTACGTGGGCCAGATTGCTAGGGCTTACATAATGCAGGCTCGATCAGGCGGCACCAAACGCATCATGAGCGCAGTAAATGCAAATAGGATAATTGTCGAACTGCAATTACGACCGGGATAATGTTTTTCAATTGTTGTGTCAATATTACGCAGTCAGGACGCCGCTACCCACCAAAAATGATGGGGTGGGGGTCGAACACACTGGCGCTAATGGATATCGGCTTGCTGAGCCCGGGGTCGTGAGTCACGGGTCATGAGTCTCGGGTCATGGGTCACGGGTCATGGGTCACGGGTCATGGGTCACGGGTCATGAGTCACGGGTCATGGGTCACGGGTCATGGGTCACGGGTCATGAGTCACGGGTCATGAGTCACGAGTCATGAGTCACGGGTCATGGGTCACGGGCCATGGGTCACGGGTCATGGATTATGGGTCACGAGTCATGGGTTACTGGTCATGGATCAAAGGCTCTTGATCCAAAAACGTTGAGTAGCTTTTCCTTGGATCAACTCCCATTCCCTCTCAATCCCTAGGCACTATACAATGACATTTACGGGTTTAGCGCTTCCCCGTGATAATGATTTGCTCTTACAAAACTGTAATTATTATCGTTTCATTATCATTTTCATTATTATTGCCATTGTCGACATAAGCGCTTAAAGCGCTAAACCCATACGGCTCACACAGCGCCGAGAGGCTGGGAGGTAATCATGGTTGATCCAAGGAAATGAAGGGTAGCTCCAGTTCCTTGTATCAGGAGCCCTTCACTAGCATCAGATCATGTTTCAAAGTGCTTAGAAACGCGGCCTTACAGAGCGTTGAGTAGGACGTCAGCCGGACGGGAGGAAAGAACGTCAGCTGGACAGACAGAATGTCAGCCGGACAAAACGTCAGCTGGACGGACAGAACGTCAGCCGGACAGACAGAACGTCAGCCTGACACACAGCATCAGCCGGACGGGAGGAAAGAGCGTCAGCCAAACAGAACGTCAGCCGGACGGGAGGAAAGAACGCTAGAACGAAGTCAGCCGGAGGAGAAAGAACGCTAGACAGAATGTCAGACGGACTGAACATCAGATGGATGGACGGACAGAAAGAACAACAGACGGGTAAACAAAGTCAGACAAGCAAACAGAAAATCGAACATTCACACAGACAGACAGACAGACAGGTGGTAATCAGACTGTCCATCTTTGTCAGCACGGCGTCCGCTCTCCCTTTATATTATATATATATATATATATATATATATATATTATATATATATATATATATATATATATATTATAATATATATATATTTAATATGCATTTTGGCTTAAATGCTAACGCTCTTCTTGCCTAATAGGGTAAGCAAAAATTTGTGTATGCAATAATTTCGCAAAAAATCATTCTGAACCCAAAGAAAAAAGTATATTTCATTGTGTTTGTTTATTGTTAAATTGCGCTTGTTATAATAAGGTTAGGTTAGTTTTCTAAGTTTCTTTTGGTACAAAATTAATAATTTTTACTTTAACATAATGAAATATATATATATATATATATATATATATATTATATATATATATATATATATATATATATGTCGTGCCGAATAGGCAGAACTTGCGATCTTGGCTTAAATAGCAACGCTCATCTTGCCATATAGGACAAGTGAAAATTTGTGTATGCAATAATTTCGCCAAAATCGTTCTTAACCTAACAAAAAATATATATTTGATTGTGTTTGTATAGTACTAAATTATTGTAAACATATTTAAAATATATTTAGTTGGGTTAGGCTAAAATAAATTGTGCTTGTTATAATAAGGTTAGGTAAGTTTTCTAAGATTCTTTTGGTGCAAAATTAAAAATTTTTACATTAACATTAATAAAAAAAATATATCTTTAAACGTATAAGATAAAATTTCCGAAAGGACTTAATTTTAAATGAGTTCTTGCTAATTGACCAGTTTTACATATTCGGCACGACATATATATATATATATATATATATATATATATATATATATATATATATATATATTATATATATATATATAATAAAACAAGTCGGCCGTCTCCCACCGAGGCAGGGTGACCCAAAAAGAAAATACTTTCATCATTCAACACTTTCACCTCACACATAATCACTGTTTTTTGCAGAGGTGCTCAGAACACAACAGTTTAGAAGCATATACGTATAAAGATACACAACATATCCCTCCAAACTGCTAATATCCCGAACCCCTCCTTTAAAGTGCAGGCATTGTACTTCCCATTTCCAGGATACAAGTCCGACTATATGAAAATAACCGGTTTCCCTGAATCCCTTCACTAAATATTACCCTGCTCACACTCCAACAGATCGTCAGGTCCCAAATACCATTCGTCTCCATTCACTCCTATCTAACACGCTCACGCACGCTTACTGGAAGTCCAAGCCCCTCGCCCACAAAACCTCCCTTACCCCTATATATATATATATATATATATATATATATATATATATATATATATATATATATATATATATATATATATATATATAAACTTATATATTAGTACCGTCATGGTACAGTGACGGGCAAAATGTTTTAATTATATCATTATGATGGGAAATACTGAAATTAAAAAAGGAACATGGGGGGGAATAATTTAGGTTGTGAATGCTGGCACATAATGTTGACTCCTCTGGATTATGTAAATTTTCCTAATGAGGAGCAATTATGTGATGAGACTAATTACCTGATGAGAAGGCTAATTACCTGTTGAGAAGGCTAATTAGGTCTTTGGTTCATGCGTCTGTTGATGGGGTTGAGGGGAGGGGGTGGCAAGGAGGGGATGGGATATGGGACAATGGCAAGGGGAGGGGATGAAAGTATGGGAGAGGTTGGGGTGGGAGGGGGAGGGGAGAGGTAGGGGTGGGAGGAAGAGGGGAAGGGCTAGGGGTGGTAGTGAGATGGAAGGGGTTGGGATGGGAGGGGAGAGGAACAGGTACACCACACACTGGGTGTGCTCAGTGAGTACAATGATTACAATAATGAGTGCAATAGTGAGTGCATTAGTGAGTGCAATAACTCCATACATACAATAGCTTCTTGAGTACAGTGATTCATTGAATACAGTAAGTCTCCCTCGGACTGAGATGTCTGTCGTACACACTTCTGTACAATGATCTAGAAGAACCCAGTACAATGTCATCATCTTCTAGAACCAATGCCATCATCATCAAGAACCCAATGCAATACCATCATCGAGAACCCAGCACAACGCCATCGTCATCTAGAACCAAGTACAATACCATCATCTGGAACCCGGTATATTACCATCATCTAGAACCCAGTACAATACCATCATCTAGAACCCAGTACAATACCATCATCTAGAACCCAGTACAATACCATCATCTAGAACCCAGTACAATACCATCATCTAGAACCCAGTACAATACCATCATCTAGAACCCAGTACAATACCATCATCTAGAACCCAGTACAATACCATCATCTGGAACCCGGTATATTACCATCATCTAGAACCCAGTACAATACCATCATCTGGAACCCGGTATATTACCATCATCTAGAACCCAGTACAATACCATCATCTGGAACCCAGTATAATACCATCATCTAGAACCCAGTATAATACCATCATCTAGAACCCAGTACAATACCATCATCTAGAACCCAGTACAATACCATCATCTAGAACCCAGTACAATACCATCATCTAGAACCCAGTACTTTACCACAATCTTGTACAAAAATAGTTCCTGAACTCACCATTGGAGAAAATTCTGTCGAAAAACATCCATGCATTTTTATTATTTATAGAAAATGAGTCATGCGAAATATAAAATTTGCAGATTGCATCAGACGTAAACATCATGAAAATAGTGAGGATGGTAGAGGCGTGACACACCGACCAGCTAGATGTTATGTTTATCCAGAGTAACTCGCACATAGAGGACAGATTATTTACACGGAAAAATCAATCTATGGTATACAAGTCTGTCAGAAAATTTGAACGTCGCAATAAGGACGAAGTATTAAAGCATTCGATAACTTATTTTCATTTGGAAAGGTGATGTAGACAATGCAGATGACATGATTTTCTGATAATGTAAAGAAAGTCAGCCAAGAGGAAGTAATAATAAAAGGTAATTACAAGAGAGAAAGAGAGAGGGAGAGAGAGAGAGAGAGAGAGAGTAATTACACAAGGAAGTAATAGTACATACTTTAAAATTCATGAGGTGTTGTGAGAGGCGCTATTTTTTTCAATTAAGAGTTGAGGTTGATAAGATAGAAATATCTGAGTTTTTTTTAAGCTATTTTGCCTAGTTTTTTTTTTTTTTTTTTTTTTTTTTTTTTTTTTTGTGTGTGTGTGTGTGTGTGAATATGCAAAACCCCGTGCGGTATTTATTTAGGTCATAAGAATAAGGAGGAGAAGATTGATGAGTAAGAAAGGTTACTGGTAGACAAAGAGAGAGAGAGAGGTAAGGTAAGGAAGGTTGAGTATACAGTAAGGGAGAGAGAGAGAGGTAAGGTAAGGAAGGTTGAGTATACAGTAAGGGAGAGAGAGAGAGGTAAGGTAAGGAAGGTTGAGTATACAGTAAGGGAGAGAGAGAGAAGGTAAGGAAGGTTGAGTATACAGTAAGGGAGAGAGAGAGAGGTAAGGTAAGGAAGGTTGAGTATACAGTAAGGGAGAGCAACTAAGGAACGCTACATGACCTGACCACTTTGTGTGGGTTTAAATGGAGTGGCTTTTGTCACACAGTAACGAGTTCTTCTAACATACTTCCCCGTTGTGTTCTTGCACGTGTTCTTTCCCAGTTACTAATAAAACACACAAGTGGTTAGGTCATGAACGTCGCTGTTACTGCTCAAGTTAACACTTACGTACATACGCATGCGTGCGTGCGTGCGCTCCTCACGTGGCTGTTACGAACAGAATTTCATTAGATTAAAGCCAGCCAATCAGCGTTAAGCTCTCATCGGCGGTGGCGGTAAGGCTAATCAGCATTAAGCTCTCATTGGTGGTAGCGATGAGGCCAATCAGCTTTAAGCTCTCATTGGTGTTGGAGCTGGGAAGTAACGTAGGTACATCCAATCAGCATTTAGTTTACAGACGAAGGTAGGCGGACCACCACGCTGTCTTGCCCAGCTTTGTAATGTTTCGAACGCTTGTCGCCCAGTGAAAGAAAAGTGAAACGTGCAGTTCATCCCGGCCACGACACCACATAATTCTGGGAGGCCAGACCAAGCTAAACGTAGCTTTCCATAACCTGGTGCACAGGTGGTTCACTAGTGGGAACCAGCTTGTTCGTCTTGTCCTATGTTCATTGTCCATCACTGGGTTGAGGCAAAGTGCATTCGCCTCTCTGCCTGGATGGAGTGTTGAAGGCCTGGGTTAGAATCCTCTCCCTGGGTGGAGAATTAGCGTTTTTGTTAACACTGGTGTTCTTCCAAGGAGGTAGAGTGACCCCTGCCAGAATGGACAGCGACCAGTGTGTGCTGAAGTGTATACACAAATAGGAAGGTGTAGGAGGCAGAGGGAGGCTTATGTACTCGTTAGGTCATTTATAACTCGGTGATTGGTGCTGCTGGTGCGGTGTTAGGAGACACCCTGAGCCTCGTGGCTGATCCTGGCTCGTATTTCATCATTAAACAATGCTGCTTAGAAGCCGCTTCCCCCCAGTTATGGAGTTGCTGGCTGATGGATGAGTCCCACTTTTTGATGCTCTGATTTGTGTGTTTGTGTGTACTCACCAATTGTGGTTGCTGGGGTCGAACCACAGCTCCTGGCCCCGCCTCTTCACTGGTCGCTACTAGGTCACTATTCCTGCTC
Organism: Cherax quadricarinatus; assembly: GCF_026875155.1. Taxonomy (NCBI): domain Eukaryota; kingdom Metazoa; phylum Arthropoda; class Malacostraca; order Decapoda; family Parastacidae; genus Cherax; species Cherax quadricarinatus. The sequence continues at coordinate 36,336,281 of NC_069425.1, read as the reverse complement.
CATGAACTTTATCATACTTCTTCTTAAAGCTATGTAAGGATCCTGCCTCCACTACAACACTTTCCAGACTATTCCACTTCGTGACAACTCTGTGACTGATGAAATACTTCCTAACATCCCTGTGACTCATTTGAATCTTCAACTTCCAATTGTGACCATAAATACTGGTTATCGTTTTGTAGCTCATTTCTTCCTAGGTGCTCCACAACTCTTCTCCTGATAAGCTTCTCCATGACTTTGCATACTATGCATGTCAGTGATACTGGTTTGTAGTTTAATACCTGCCTGTCTCCTTTCTTAAAGATTGGGACTACATTTGCCGTTTTCCACACCTCAGATAGTTACCCTGATTCGATAGAAGTGTTGAAGATTGCTGTTAGTGGAACACGCAATGCCTCTACTCCCTCTCTCAGGACCCACAGAGAGATGTCAGGTCCCAGTGCCTTTGAGGTATCCAGTTCACTTAGCCTCTTCACCTCCTCTGTTGTATGTAATATGTCCAGCGCTTGTTGGCGTACCCTTCCATCCCAGTTTGCTGGAATCCAGTCTGTCTCCACTGAAAACATTTCCTTTAATTTCGTGTTGAGGTTCTCACATATTTTTTTGTCGTTTCTTGTGATCTCCCCTCCTTCCTCAGTCTGATTACCTAATCCTTGACTGTTGTTTTTCTCCTGGTATGGCTGTACAACAGCTTTGGATAAGATTTGGCTTTCGATGCTATGTCATTCACGTATTGCCGTTGGGCCTCTTTCCTTATCCATGTGCATTCATTTCTGGCTCTTCAGCTAATCTCCTTATTTCCCTGGGTCCTTTGTCTTCTATACCTTTTCCATTCTCTAGCGCACTTAGTTTTGTCATCTCTACACCTTCGGGTCAACCAAGGGCTTGTCATGGCCTTCTCGTTATTTCTGTTGCCCTTGAGTACAAACCTCTTCTCTGCTTCCTTGCATTTTGTGGTCACTTATCCCATCATTTCATTTACTGTTTTTCCCACCATTTATCTTTCCCACTGTACCTCGTGCAGGAAATTCCTCGTGCCTGTGTAGTCCCCTCTTTTGTAGTTTGGCTTCTCCCGTCCTTCTCGTGCTGCTTCACTCTTCACTTTTAACTCTACAATATAATCGAAATTCAGGACCATGTGATCACTATCTCCGAGGGGCCTTACATATGTGATGTCTTCAGTGTCAGAACTACTCAAGGTGAATATGAGTTCCAGCCTTGCTGGTTCATCCTTTCCTCTCTATCTGGCAGTGTCCCTGACATGTTGATGCATGAGGTTTTCCAGTATCATCTTCATTATCTTAGCTCTCCACGTTTCTGGTCCCCCATGTGGCTCCAGGTTTTTCCCAGTCATTCTCCTTGTGACTGAAATCATCCACAACTAGTAACTTTTTGCCCTACCCGTATGGGCTTTTCCGGCCACCTCAGCTAATGTGCCCACCCTTGCTCTGTTGCTCTCATCATATTCTTCTCTTGGCCTCCTGCTATTCTGTGCCTGGTTGTATATCACTGTAATCAATACCTTGGGACCCCCTGTCTGAAGTGTTCCTACTATGTACTCCCTTGCTCCCACAACTCCTCCTCCCCCTCTACTCCCTCAAGATCTGAAATCTGGATGGAAAGATTGCATCTGTTATCATCCTTGTGAGCTTTGTTTCCGTGAGAGCTATGATGTCTGGGGATGTCTCCATTATTCTTTCATGACTCTCCTCACATTTATGTTATTCCGGTTGCGTTGGTGCACCAAACCTTCAACTTCTTTTCTAATATTGTGGTCTGGGGGGGTTGTGGGAGTTGGGGGAGTTGGAGGCCTGGCAGGATACTATGAGGAACTGTTGTGAAGATGGAGTTTGTGGTGGTGGATGGGGTGGGGGCTGTGTGTCAAGAGTGTGGGTTTCTTGGGTTAGTTTGCTTGGTTGCAGTGGGGTTGTCGGGGTTGAGGACCTTCTGTAGGTGGTTCTGAGGGAGGTTGTGTTTGCTCTTCCTCCTGAGTCTGGGTTTCCCTGCCTGTCTCCATCCTTGACTATGTTTCCTGCTTCTTGCGTCTTTATATCCGCTCTCTCTATCTCAGTTTCTGTGTGTGTGTATGTATGTGTTTGTGTTTGTGCGCGTGTGCGTGCGC
>NC_069425.1:36324159-36331659 GCF_026875155.1 Cherax quadricarinatus | reverse complement strand
CAAAATACTGAGAGGAATTGACAAGGTGGACAAAGACAGGATGTTCCAGAGATTGGACACAGTAACAAGGGGACACAGTTGGAAGCTGAAGACACAGATGAATCACAGGGATGTTAGCAAGTATTTCTTCAGCCACAGAGTAGTCAGTAAGTGGAATAGTTTGGGAAGCGATGTAGTGGAGGCAGGATCCATACATAGCTTTAAGCAGAGGTATGATAAAGCTCACGGCTCAGGGAGAGTGACCTAGTAGCGATCAGTAAAGAGGCGGGGCCAGGAGCTCGGACTCGACCCCCGCAACCTCAACTAGGTGAGTACAACTAGGTGAGTACACACACACACACACACACACACACACACACACACTAGGGTGTCACTGCACACACACACACACACACACACACACTAGGGTGTCACTACACACACACACACACACACACACACACACACACACAAACACTGGGGTGCCACTACACATAGACACACACACACACAAACACTGGGGTGCCACTACACATAGACACACACACACACAAACACTGGGGTGCCACTACACATAGACACACACACACACACACAAACACTGGGGTGCCACTACACATAGACACACACACACACACACAAACACTGGGGTGTCACTACATACAGGAACTTGCTTGCCTGACCAAGCACTGTTGCATTTTTAAACCCGCCAGCTGACCCCCCAGGACTAAAAAAAAAATTAAAACCTATATACATTTTTGCATGGAAACCGGAGTGCATTTTTTGTGTGAGGTTGTAACGTGGCGGCAGCCAAGCCAGGGCTAAAATATTGCTCTTTTTCTCGCCCTCCTGAGTTTAACATCAAACATTTATTAACGATAATTCATGGCATAAAATGGTTGATTAATTACAGCGGTGTGGCCAAAAGTGCTTTATTTATCCTCGTTCATTAACACTGAAAATCCATACTGACTGCTCTTAGATACTGACGTATTTGTTACTTTATTTTTATTATCAAAATACGGCAGCTACCATGACAGTGTATATAATACTGAGCATATTAATGTCTCATAAATTGTGTGTGTGTGTGTGTGTGTGTGTGTGTGTGTGTGTTAGGTGCAAATATATATATATATATTATATATATTATATATATATATATATATATATATATTATATATATATCTGTAAAGTAAAAGGACACAAGTGCAACTAATGTGACATTTTATTGTGGCAACGTTTCGCTCTCCAGGAGCTTTATCAAGCCATTACAAACAATACATGGACACAGAGGGTATATAATGGCTCAGAGTGAGGTGTAATACTAGTGAGGTAACATTTAGATGTTCACTAGTGGTGGTGGTAGTAGTAGTAGTAGTAGTAGTGACAAAAGTAGTAGTAGTAATACAATATGGTAGAGCAATTAATTCGTACATGAGTAAAAGGATATAAAAGCTATGATTTGCTCTACCATATTGTATTACTACTACTACTTTTTTCACTACTACTACTACTACTACTACTACTACTACTACCACTAGTGGACATCTAAATGTTACCTCACTAGTATTGCACCTCACTCTTAGCCATTATATACCCTCTGTGTCCATGTATTGTTTGTAAAGGCTTGATAAAGCTACTGGAGAGCGAAACGTTGCCACAATAAAATGTCACATTAGTTGCACTTGTGTCCTTTTACTTTACATATTGTCGGTAATTCTACCAACTTTATTACATATATAATCTGGTTTATACCTGAGGTTTGAAGCTGGTGACATAAGAACATAAAAACATACGAAAAAAAGGAACACTGCAACAGGCCTACTGACCCAAGCGGAGCAGGTCCATGTTACCCCCCCGGATTAGACCAATGACCCACCCCCCGGATTATCCCACTGACCCACCCAGCCTGGTCATCTCCACTCAAGGATGGAGCACTGTACCAGACCCAGCAGCACAAGCTAGTCAGGTCAACTCACACCCACCCACACCCACTCATATATTTATCTAACCTATTTTTAAAACTACACAACGTTTTAGCCTGGATAACTGTACTCGGGAGCTTGTTCCACTCATCCACAACTCTATTACCAAACCAGTACTTTCCTATATCCTTCCTGAATCTGAATTTTTCCAACTTGAAACCATTGCTGCGAGTCCTGTCTTGGCTGGAAATTATCAGCACGCTATTTACATCCCCTTTATTTATTCCTGTTTTCCATTTATACACCTCGATCATATCCCCCCTAATTATACGCCTTTCGAGAGAGTGGAGATTCAGGGCCCTCAGTCTATCCTCATAGGGAAGATTTCTGATACATGGGATCATCTTTGTCATCCTCCTTTGTACGTTTTCCAGAGCATTTATATCCATTCTGTAATACGGTGACCAGAAATGAGCAGCATAGTCTAAATGAGGCCTAACCAAGGATATTTAGAGTTGAAGAACAACCTGAGGACTTGAAAGTTAAGACACATGTGCAACATCTGGATATCTTTATTGTAGTAGACGTTTCGCCATCCAGTGGCTTTATCAATACAGATTCTAGGACATAATAGGAAGACAGTAGAACTATATACAAAAGATGAGGTAATCAGTCCCTCGGCCTTGGAGTTAGTGTTCACAGCATCGTGGTGGAGGAGAGTCTGGAGCAAAGGCAAGAACACTGGCGCTTTTTATAGGCGTCAGTGAATGGGACGGGCAGCAGACGAGGTCAGTCACTGGTAGGCGGGATTCCCCAGTGGAAGTAGGTCCTTCCCAAAGAGATGGGTTAGTTGCAGCAGCCGTGAAGAAGGTCTTGTAGATGTCCTCTGAACCAAGATTCCATGATGTTGCAGTGTCTGACAAGTTGTGCAAAGAAAGGTATAAAATACCGACAATATGAAAGTTAAGACACATGTGCAACATCTGGATATCTTTATTGTAGTAGACGTTTCGCCATCCAGTGGCTTTATCAATACAGATTCTAGGACATAATAGGAAGACAGTAGAACTATATACAAAAGATGAGGTAATCAGTCCCTCGGCCTTGGAGTTAGTGTTCACGGCTGCTGCAACTAACCCATCTCTTTGGGAAGGACCTACTTCCACTGGGGAATCCCGCCTACCAGTGACTGACCTCGTCTGCTGCCCGTCCCATTCACTGACGCCTATAAAAAGCGCCAGTGTTCTTGCCTTTGCTCACTCCAAACACATCATCGTAAGACACAGTCGCTCCTCACCTCAAGAAGTGTTCCTTCGATCCCCGTCGGGGAGGGGAACCTATAGTCATCGTACCAGCGCCTGACTTACTCCTTCATGATGCTTGCAAACCGTGTAAGGATCAAACCCAACAGTGGAGTAATAAATGACTCTACTAAACTTGCCCTTGCTGCCGTTGTAAAGACTTGCCTACAGGTTAAATTTACAGCCATCAACTCGACGAAAGACTCATTCATCGTCGTCTGTACCGACGATTATGAAGCCACAAAGCTGATCGCCGACACTTCTATGAAAACCCTCAGAGACCGACAGTTCACCATCTCCCCTTCACCTTTTTTGCTGGCGAAACGTTCCGTTTTCGTCAAACGGCTGGAAAAAACTCGTCACTTCTTTATCAACTGAGGATCTCAAGACCTCTATCGAGGAACAAAATAACTGGGCGTCGATTGACATATCACCAAAATCCCCAACGCCTCTACAATGATCAAGCTAACCTTCTCCAACATCGAGATGGCTACTAGAGCACTGTCTGACGGCCTAGCTATCTCCTACTATCATATCCATCCAAGTCACATAGAACCCGAACGTTTCGCCCACATCTCGCCATGCTGGACCTGCTACTCCTATCACCACTCAACGCCTGACTGTCCTCTCAAAGGAAAAAAGTACTGCACAAACTGCGGTTAAAGACGGCCATGACTTTCAAGGAATGTTCTACTACCACTACCTCTCCTACCTGCCTCAACTGCAAGGGTACTACCCCCACCCTTGCAGCAAAATGCCTCTACGTAAAGAAGTCCTGTCTAAGAAAATCATTGAAGAAACCAAGAAGAACAACCCTAAATCGCCAACATACGCCGCCATTGCAAAAATTCAATCAGATACCACCGAACTCCTTCAAGCTACACAACAATCATCTCCACCCAGCCAGTCCCTCCTTGCTCTTCCTGACGCTGTTCCATCCAAGGTGCTATACTGTATGATGTATGCACACCTTACTAATGCTGCAAACCCTGGCTCATTCAACACAACAATCAATGAACTGTTTCGCCTAAACAACATGCCAAACTTCAACTTTCCAGACTCGCCACCATCACAAGACCTCCTCAAGCTAATTCCAGATATTGTTAACTTCACCTCAAACCCTGGTCCTACTCGTATCTCTGACCAAGACTCTACTCCAGAACCAACACCACCGTCTACTGCCACCTCTCACCACCCCCCACCAGCCCAACAAATCACGACCGACCAACACTCCCTGCCTCCTCTCAACACAGTCACAGAAGACGAAATAGTACCAGAACATTATGAACAACCCTCGTACAACGACGAAGTAGTAGTCGAAGAAGAAACCACAGGCAACCGTTACCTAAGCCAAGCCTTTAATGGGTCTCTAACCTTCTACACACCCCCAACCTCCCAACCGAAATGAGCGCAGCTGATGTGCTCCACTTAATGAAAGAAGGAGCTGTTAAGTACACCTGCACCAAACCTCACCAAATTCCTTTTGAAAACGCACTATCTTACCTCGTGACGAATCTGAACTGCTCCAACTCAGAATGCAAAATATTCCACATGTCCAAGAGAGACTTCAAAAGACTCAAGAGTGGCTCCATCACCAGCGAAGTGTAGCCAAACACACAACACCCTTCCCAACACCTGACGTCCAAACCAGCTCTTCACCTCAGCCTGAAGCATATCAGTCAGCGAGCACTGTCTGCAGTCTGCTCTCTCTTCTATGTCCTCAACATGCCCTCTCTACACTGCCTCGCAGTGCCACGCAGCTGGGTTTAGCCCTGGCTCTTTCATCTACAACTCAAGACCTTCCTCTCACGATTGTTCATCGTCTGTCCACACTTCCCCACTCACCCACCGGAGTCCCAACAGAAGAGCCTGCTATGTGTGTGTTCTCAATGTCTGTCCCACGATCGACTTAGCTGCTGGGTTAAGCCCTGGCTCTATTTCTACTACTAAGAACACTCCTCTCCAGCACTATTCTTCGTCTGTCCCGTCTTCCCCGCTCATCCCATTTGGGATCTTACCTGAACTTTCGTTCGTTCGTTCGTGCCTTTGCTCCAGACTCTCCTCCACCACGATGCTGTGAACACTAACTCCAAGGCCGAGGGACTGATTACCTCATCTTTTGTATATAGTTCTACTGTCTTCCTATTATGTCCTAGAATCTGTATTGATAAAGCCACTGGATGGCGAAACGTCTACTACAATAAAGATATCCAGATGTTGCACATGTGTCTTAACTTTCATATTGTCGGTATTTTATACCTTTCTTTGCACAACCTGAGGACTTCTATTATTTATACTTCTAGATATGAAGCCAAGAATTCTGTTAGCTTTATTGCGAACACTAATGCACTGTTGTCTTGGTTTTAGGTTACTGCTAACCAGAACTCCTAAATCCTTTTCACAATCAGTAGTATTAAGATCTACATTATTTAGCTTATATGTGGCATGGTTATTTAACTGTCCAACATTTAGAACTTTGCATTTGTCAATATTAAACTGCATCTGCCACTTCTCCGACCATTGCGTCAGTCTATTCAAATCATCCTGAAGTGCTCTAATATCCTCATTAGAATGAATTGAACGGCCTATTTTGGTGTCATCAGCAAATTTGCTTATGTCGCTATTTATTCCCTCATCTATGTCGTTTATGTAAATTGTGAACAACAACGGGCCCAACACTGACCCCTGAGGAACACCGCTTGTGACGTGCCCCCATTCTGATTTCTCCCCATTTATGCAAACTCTCTGCTGTCTATTTGTCAGCCATGCCTCTACCCAGGAAAAAATTTCTCCTATTCCGTGTGCCTTAAGTTTCCTCAATAGCCTCTGGTGTGGAACTCTATCGAAAGCCTTACTGAAGTCCATATACAAAATATCATATTCATTACCATGATCTACCTCCTCAAACACCTTAGTGAAAAAAGTTAGTAAATTCGTAAGACAGGAACGCCCCTTTTTAAAACCGTGTTGAGATTCATTAATCAATCTGTGCCTGTCAAGATGGCTACGAATTGCTTCTGCAATTATTGATTCCATAAATTTTCCCACTATGGAGGTAAGGCTTATTGGTCTATAGTTCGAAGCCAAGGATCTGTCACCTGCCTTGTAAATAGGTATTACATTTGCCATTTTCCACTTATCAGGCACTATGGCAGTTTGTAGTGACATGTTAAAAAGATTAGCCAAAGGTATGCTAAGTTCCTATTTACATTCATTTAACACCCTTGCAAACAGTTCATCAGGACCTGGGGATTTGTTAGGTTTTAACTTATCTATTTGTCTGAGGACCATGTCACTAGTTACCGCAATCGCACATAGTTTATTATCATCCTGTTCTACATAATCTATTATTTCAGGAATATCGCTAGTATTTTCCTGGGTGAAAACTGAGAAGTAGGTATTTAGAATTTCACACATATTCTTATCACTGTCAGTGATCTGACCAGAGTTACTCTTAGGTGGGCCAATCTTGTCCCTAATCTTACTTCCGTATACCTGAAAGAACCCTTTTGGGTTAGTCTTTGAATCCCTTGCGACCTTAGCTTCATAATCCCTTTTTGCTTTCCTTATTCCTTTTTTTTTTTTTCTCTCTTTAATTGAATATATTGATTTCTTAACTGCCCATCCCCTCTTTTGATACGCCTATATATGCCTCTCTTTTGACCAATGAGATGTTTTAATCTATTGTTCATCCATTTGGGATCATTTTTGTTAGATCTAATTTCCCTACTCTGAACAAAAGTTGTCTGGGCACCTAGTCCTATTCTCTGAAAAACGTCATGTTGGCAACCAAGATCACCTACCTGACCCATAGTCAGGACAGCCCAATTTAGCCCACCCAAGTAATTTTTCAGTCCCATGAAGTCGGCCAAGCGAAAATCTGGGACAGAGATTTGATTGCAGTTATCTGGATAATTCCATGATATATTGAAACTAAATGATTTGTGATCACTTTCCCCAAGCTCATCATTAACCTCAAGATTATTAATTAGTGAATCTTTGTTGGCAAGAACCAAGTCAAACAGATTGTTTCCTCTAGTTGGTTCTGTCACAACCTGTTCTAAAAAGCAATCCTGAACCGTATCAAGAAAGTCACTAGACTCAAGATTTCCTGTCATATTGTTTCAATCAATTTGTCTAAAGTTAAAATCTCCCATTATCACAACATTTTCATATCTAGATACCTTATGAATTTCGTCCCATAACAGCTTACTGCACTCCCTATCAAGGTTTGGTGGCCTATAAATCACACCTTCACCACACAGTGTAACACTGACACACACCTTCACCACACA
>NC_069425.1:36311659-36319159 GCF_026875155.1 Cherax quadricarinatus | reverse complement strand
TCAGAGTGTGTCACCTGCTTAAGTGAACCAAATTTTATTAATCCAGCCGCTTAGATTTCGGTAATTTGCTTTTGGGAATGAGAGACGTGGAACTAGGAAGGTCAGGGGTTTGGAGAGCTAGAGGGTGGGGGAAGGTCAGGGGTTGGAGAGCTAGAGGGTGGGGGAAGGTCAGGGGGTTGGAGAGCTAGAGGATGGGGGAAAGGTCAGGGGTTGGAGAGCTAGAGGATAGGGAAGGTCAGGGGTTGGAGAGCTAGAGGATGGGGAAGGTCAGGGGTTGGAGAGCTAGAGGATGGGGGAAGGTCAGGGGGTTGGGGAGCTAGAGGATGGGGAAAGGTCAGGGGGTTGGAGAGCTAGAGGATGGGGGAAAGGTCAGGGGTTGGAGAGCTAGAGGATGGGGGAAGTCAGAGGGTTGGAGAGCTAGAGGATGGGGGAAGGTCAGGGGGTTGGAGAGCTAGAGGATGGGGAAAGGGTCAGGGGGTTGGAAAAGCTAGAGGGTGGGGAAGGTCAGGAGGTTGGAGAGCTAGAGGATGGGGAAGGTCAGGGGTTGGTGAGCTAGAGGGGTAAGGTCAGGGGTTGGACAGCTAGAGATGGGGGAAGGTCAGGGGGTTGGAGAGCTAGAGGGTGGGGAAGTCAGAGGTTGGAGAGCTAGAGGGTGGGGGAAGGTCAGGGGGTTGGTGAGCTAGAGGGGGTAAGGTCAGGGGTTGGACAGCTAGAGGATGGGGGAAGGTCAGGGGGTTGGTGAGCTAGAGGGGGGGGGGAAGGTCAGGGGTTTGGGGAGCTAGAGGGGGGAAGGTCAGGGTGTTGGAGAGCTAGAGGATGGGGAAAGGTCAGGGGTTGGGGAGCTAGAGGATGGAGGAAAGGTCAGGGGGTTGGAGAGCTAGAGGTGGGGAAGGTCAGGAGGTTGAGAGCTAGAGGGGGTAAGGTCAGGGGTTGGACAGCTAGAGGATGGGGGGAAGGTCAGGGGGTTTGGAGAGCTAGAGGGTGGGGGGAAGGTCAGGGGGTTGAAGAGCTAAAGGGTGGGGGAAGGTCAGGAGGTTGGAGAGCTAGAGCGGGAAGGTCAGGGTTGAACAGCTAGAGGGGGAAGGTCAGGGGTTGGACAGCTAGAGGATGGGGGGAAGATCAGGGGGTTGGACAACTAGAGGGGGGAAGGTCAAGGGTTGGACAGCTAGAGGGGGGGGGGAAGGGTCAGGGGGTTGGGACACTAGAGGGTGGGGGAAGATCAGGGGTTGGACAGCTAGGGGGGGGGAAAGGTCAGGGGTTGGACAGCAGAGGGGGGGGTCAGGGGGTTGGACAGCTAGAGGGGGGGAAGGTCAGGGGGTTGAGATCAGAGGGGGAAGTCAGGGTTGGACAGCTAAAGGATGGGGGTAAGGTCAGGGGTTTGGGAAAGCTAGAGGTGGGGGGAAGGGGTTTAAGAGGATAGAAAATGAGTTCTGAGGACAGTGGATTGAGGGGGTTATTGGCGGGAAACGGCGTGAGGGCCATCGGGAGTGGTACCTAGGTGTTGAGGATGGAAGGGAACGGTGTACGACAAGAGGGGGTGATGACTGGGGGAATGGTGAACGACACGGGGGGAGTGATTGCGGGGGAACGTGAACGACACAGGGGGGGTGATTACTGGGAACTGTGAACGACACGGGGGCGTGATTACTGGGAACGGTGAACGACAGGGGAGTGAAGACTGGGGGCTTTCAGAATGATAGTAACATTGTTAAGTGAGTGATGACGTTTGGGGGTTTGTAGTCCCATTATCAAGTCTACAGTGTCAGACCTCTGCAGGGTTAACTGTATACATGTAATAGTCAGGTTCAAGACTTGTATACATGCAACAGTCAGGTCCAGGACTTGTATACATGCAGCATATAGTCCCAGACTCGTTCATACGTAGGACTCGGGTCCACCTGGACGACTTTCGTACTGGGTTAATACGAGGAACTCTGAGATGTTACGCTTCTTTGAGTTAACCTGTATGTGACTGGTGGTAGTGTTGTGTGACTGGTGGCAGTGTTGTGTGACTGGTGGCAGTGTTGTGTGACTGGTGGCAGTGTTGTGTGACTGGTGGCAGTGTTGTGTGACTGGTGGCAGTGTTGTGTGACTGGTGGCAGTGTTGTGTGACTGTTGGCAGTGATGTGTGACTGGAGGTAGTGTTGTGTGACTGGTGGGATTTTGTGTGACTGGGGGCAGTGTTGTGTGACTGGTGGTAGTGTTTGTGGACTGGGGGTAGTGTTGTGTGACTGGTGGGAGTGTTGTGTGACTGGTGGCAGTTTTGTTTTGACTGGTGGCAGTGTTGTGTGACTGGGTGGCAGTGTTGTGTACTGGTGGCAGTGTTGTGTGACTGGTGGCAGTGGTTGTTTTGACTGTTTGGGAGTGATGTGTGACTGGAGGAGTGTTTGTGTTGTGGTAGTGTTGTGTGTTGGTGGTAGTGTTGTGTGACTGGTGGCAGTGATGTGTGACTGGTGGCACTGTTTGTGTGACTGGGCAGTGTTGTGTGACTGGTAGCAGTGTTGTGTGACTGGTGGCAGTGTTGTGTGACTGGGGGCAGTGTTGTGTGACTGGTGGCATTGTTGTGTGACTGATGGCAGTGTTGTGTGACTGGTGGTAGTGTTGTGTGACTGGTGGCAGTGTTGTGTGACTGGTGGCAGTGTTGGTGACGGTGACAGTGTTGTGTGACGGGGACGTGTTGTGTGACTGGTGGCAGGTTGTGGGGACTGGGTAGTGTTAGTGTGACTGGTGGCAGTGTTTGTTGACTTTGGCAGTGTTGTGTGACTGGTTTTCAAAATATTGTGTGCTGGAGGAGTTGTTGTGTGACTGGGGTGTGTAGTGTGACTGGGGGCAGTGGTTGTGTGAATGGTGTAGTGTTGTGTGACTGGTGGTAGTGGTATGTGACTGGTGGCAGTGCTGTGTGGGCTGTGGTATGTTGTGTGTTGGTGGTAGTGTTTGTGACTGGTGGCAGTGGTTTTGTGACTGTGGCGTGTTGTGTGACTGGTGGAGTTAGTGTGACTGGGTAGTGTTGTGGGGACTGTGGTAGTGTTGGTGAACTGGTGGCAGTGTTTTTTTGTGACGGTGGTAGTGTAGTGTGACTGGTGTAGTGTTTTGGTGACTGTGGTAGTGTTGTGTGTTGGTGTAAGGTTTGTGTTGTTTGGGGGTAGTGTTGTGTGTTGGTGGTAGTGTTATGTACTGGTGGTAAGTTGTCTGCTGGGGGTAGAGTTGTGTGACTGGTTTGGCAGTGTTGTGACTGGTGGCAGTGTTGTGTGACTGGGCAGTGTTGTGACTGGTGGCAGTGTTGGACTGGTGGCAGTGTTTTGTGACTGGGGGTAGTGTTTTGGGGTGTTGGAGGGAGTGTTTGTGTGATTGATGGCAGTGTTTGTGTGGCTGGTGGCAGTGTTTGTGACTGGGGGGTATGTAGTGTGACTGGTGGTAGTGTTGTTGACTGGTGCAGTGTTGTTGACGGTGGGAGTGTTGTGTGACTGGTGGCAGTGTTGTGTGACGGGGGCAGTGGGTTTTTGGTTTTATGGTAGTGTTGGTGTTTGGTGGTATGTTGTGTGACTGGTGGCAGTGTTGTGTGACTGTGGCAGTGTTGGGGGCTGGTGGCAGTGTTTTGTGATTGGTGGTAGTGTTGTGTGTGGGGGTAGTGTTGTGTGATTGGGGGCAGTGTTGTGTGGCTGGCGGGATGTTGTGTGAGTGGTGCAGTGTTGTGTGAGTGGTGTCGTGTTGTGTGACTGGTGGCGGTGTTGTGTGACTGGTGGCAGTGTTGTGTTACTGGGGTAGTGTATGTGACTGGGGGGCGTGTTGGGTGACTGGTGGCAGTGTTTGTGTGACTGGGCAGTGTTGTGTGACTGGTGGTAGTTGTAGTGTGACTGTTGGCAGTGCTGTTTACTGGTGGTAGTGTTGTGTTGGTGGTCGTGTTGTGTGACTAGTGGTTTTGTGACTGGTGGTAGTGTTGTGTGGTTGTGGGAGTGTTGTGTGACTGGTGGTAGTGTTTTGTTTGGTGGTAGTGGTGTGTGTTGGGTGGTAGTGTTTGTTGTGACTATGGGTAGTGTTGTGTGACTAGTGGTAGTGTTGTGTGACTGGGCAGTGTTGCGATTGGTGGTATGTTGTGTGACTGGTGGTAGTGTTTGTGACTGTGGTAGTGTTGTGTGTGGTGGTAGTGTGTTGTGGGGATAGTGTTGTGTGACTAGTGGTAGTGTTTGTGTGACTAGTGGGAGTGTTGTGTGACTGGTGGCAGGGTTTCGATTGGTGGTAGTGTTTGTGACTGGTGGTAGTGTTGTGACTGGGGCATTGTTGTGTGGCTGGGGGCAGTATTGTGATGGTGGGAGGTTGTTGTGTTTTGGGGGCAGTGTTTTGGACTGGTGGCAGTGTTTATGACTGGTGCAGTGTTGTGTGACTGGTGGCAGTGTTGTATGACTGGTGGCATGTTGTATGACTGGTGGCAGTGTTTTTTGACTGGTGGCAGTGTTGTTTGACTGGTGGGAGTGTTGTGTGACTGGTGGGAGTGCTGTTGACTGGTGGCATGTTTGTGGACTGGTGGCAGTGTTGTGTGACTGGAGGCAGTGTTGTATGACTGGTTTGGGAGGTTGTTGACCTGGTGGCAGTGTTGATGACTGGTGGCAGTGTTGTGTGACTGGTGACAGTGTTGTATGACTGGGGGCAGTGTTGTGTGACTGGGGGCAGTGTTGTGGACTGATGGCAGTGTTTTTTTGACTGGTGGCAGTGTTGTGTGACTGGTGGCATATTGTTGACTGGTGGCAGTGTTGTGTGACTGGGGCAGTTTGGGGACTGGGGGCGTGGTTGTTGTGACTGGTGGCAGTGTTGTGTGGACTGGGCATTGTTGTGTGACTGATGGGAGTGTTGTGACTGGTGGCAGTGTTGTTGACTGATGGGAGTGTTGTGACTGGTGGCAGTGTTGTGCACTGGGGCAGTGTTGTGCACGGTGGCAGTGTTTTTGTGACTGGTGACAATGTTTGTGACTGATGTAGTGTAGTGTGACTGGTGGTAGTGTTGTGACTGTGGCAGTGTTGTGTGACGGATGGTATGTAATGTGACTGGTGGCAGTGTTGTGTGACTGATGGCAGTGTTGTGTGACTGTGGAGGTAGTTTTGACTGATGGTAGTGTAGTGTGACTGGTGGCAGTGTTGTGACTGATGGTAGTGTTTGTGGACTGATGGTAGTGTAGTGGGACTGATGTAGTGTAGTGTGACTGATGGTAGTGTGTGTGACTGAAGGTAGTGTAGTGTGACTGGGGGGGTGGGGGAGTGTAGTGTGACGATGGTAGTGTATGTGAAATGGTGGCAGTGTTGTGTGACTGGTGGGAGTGTAGTGTGACTGATGGTAGTGTAGTGTGACCTGATGGCAAGTGTTGTGTTACTGATGTAGTGTAGTGTGACTGGTGCAGTGTTGTGTGACTGATGGTAGTGTTGTGTGACTGATGGTAGTGTAGTGTGACTGATGGTAGTGTAGTGTGACTGGTGGCAGTGTTGTGTGACTGATGGTAGTGTAGTGTGACTGATGGTAGTGTAGTGTGACTGATGGTAGTGTAAGTGACGATGGTAGTGTTTGTGTGACTGATGGGAGTGTAGTGTGACTGGGGGCAGTGTTGTGACTGGGGGCAGTGTTGTGTGACGGTGGCAGTGTTGTGTGACTGGTGCAGTGTTGTGTGACTGGTGGCAGTGTTGTGACTGGTGCAGTGTTGTGACGTGGGGGCAGTGTTGTGTGACTGTGGCAGTGTTGTGTGACTGGTGGCAGTGTTGTGTGACTGGGGCAGTGTTGTGTACTGGGGCCCGTGTTGTGACTGGGGGGCAGTGTTGTGTGACTGGTGGCAGTGTTGTGTGACTGTGGCAGTGTTGTGTGACTGGTGGCAGTGTTTTGTGACTGGTGGCAGTGTTTTTGTGACTGGGGGCAGGTTGTGACTGGTGGCAGGTTGTGACTGGTGGCAGTGTTGTGACTGTGGCAGTGTTGTGACTGGTGGGAGTGTTTGTGACTGGTGGCAGTGTTGTGTGACTGGTGGCAGTGTTGTGAAATGGGGGCAGTGTTTTTTGACTGTGGCAGTGTTGTGTGACTGTTGCAGTGTTGCCAGAGACTGATAGCATGCAGTAACATAAATATTTCTTTCATCACAAATCAATTTCCTCATTTCAACCCAAATGCCTCAATTTCTTCTATTCACCTTTTTATGGAATTTTTGTTTGTTCTGTTATATTTTACCTCATTGTCCACCTTAGGAATTTTTTTTGTCGTCTTGAAAAAAATTTTGTCGCCAAAATACGAGTTCTGGAGTTAACTTTATTTGTTGTTCAGCCAGTCCCAGCTACCTCACTTTTTCTTTCCACTTTTGGAGCTCACAGTGACCTGAGTTGTGCTACAACTGTGGGTGAGGGCGACAGTGACTCTGAGGTTGTGCTACTAACTGGCTGAGGTCGACAGTGACTCTGAGGTTGTGCTACTAACTGTGCTGAGCTCGACAGTGACTCTGAGGTTGTGCTACTAACTGTGCTGAGGTCGACAGTGAACTCTGAGGTTGGTGCTACTAACTGTGGGGTGAGGTCGAACCAGTGACTATTACAACCCAGGCACAATAAGGTCTGGGAGCAAGGAGCAAACAAACACAAGCTGAATGACTTTGAATTATATTTTCCTTCAAGTGTTGTTATAAGTATTTACAAGTACGTACGCTAATATATATATATATATATAAAATATATATATATATATATATATATATAATATATATATATATATATATATATATATATATATATATAACGTTGGAAATATATGTGGACCACACGGCGAATCAATAGGGAAAGACACAACCTGGAGTCAGAATGGACAACGGTGTTCAACCAGCTCTAGAATGGAAATGAGAAGGGTGGAAACGTGAGTGGTAACCACGTCACCTCCACAATTGCCAGACCCACCTTCTCATTGGCTGAACCTAGGTACTGATCTGACGATAGGGCCCCATCGTCCGACCCTTAGCACCCGGTCCGCTGGTTGAGGAGGTAGCCATTTAATGAGTGTGTGTACATGCGCCGAATAAAGGTTACGTACTCTTTGCATGCCACGGTGACTCTGAGCTTGTGCTACTAACTGTGCTGAGGTCGATTGGGACTCTGAGGTTGTGCTACTGTGCTGAGGTCAACCGTGACTCTGAGGCTGTGCTACTAGCTGTGCTGAGGTCAACCGTGATCTCTGGGGTTGCTTATTGTGGTGAAGTTGATCGACATACAAGGTGGATGTCAGCCCTCTCTCTCTCTCTCTCTCTCTCTCTCTCTCTCTCTCTCTCTCTCTCTCTCTCTCTCTCTCTCTCTCTCTCTCTCTCTCTCTCTGCCTCTCTGCCTCTCTGCCTCTCTCCCCAACACAATCACCCTCACAAGAACTATCTTTCGCCAGACTTTAAATTTCGCGCACGCAATTCCTGTCACGTATCAGGAGGCTAATTTACGAGAGTTTGCGCGAAAATACGGGAATGTTATTACTAGACCATGAATTATTTGTCCGAGGTAC
>NC_069425.1:36291659-36306659 GCF_026875155.1 Cherax quadricarinatus | reverse complement strand
CATCACACTTACCACTGTTCTCTCAGAGTAATAACATCACACTTACCACTGTTCTCTCAGAGTAATAACATCACACTTACCACTCTTCTCTCAGAGTAATAACATCACACTTACCACTGTTCTCTCAGAGTAACATCACACTTACCACTGTTCTCTCAGAGTAACACATCACTTACCACTGTTCTCTCAGAGTAACAACATCACACTTACCACTGTTCTCTCAGAGTAACAACATCACACTTACCACTGTTCTCTCAGAGTAACAACATCACACTTACCACTGTTCTCTCAGAGTAATAACATCACACTTACCACTGTTCTCTCAGAGTAACATCACACTTACCACTGTTCTCTCAGAGTAACATCACACTTACCACTGTTCTCTCAGAGTAACAACATCACACTTACCACTGTTCTCTCAGAGTAATAACATCACACTTACCACTGTTCTCTCAGAGTAATAACATCACACTTAACCACTGTTCTCTCAGAGTAACAACATCACACTTACCACTCTTCTCTCAGAGTAATAACATCACACTTACCACTGTTCTCTCAGAGTAATAACATCACACTTACCACTGTTCTCTCAGAGTAACATCACACTTACCACTGTTCTCTCAGAGTAACAACATCACACTTACCACTGTTCTCTCAGAGTAATAACATCACACTTACCACTGTTCTCTCAGAGTAACAACATCACACTTACCACTCTTCTCTCAGAGTAATAACATCACACTTACCACTGTTCTCTCAGAGTAATAACATCACACTTACCACTGTTCTCTCAGAGTAACAACATCACACTTACCACTGTTCTCTCAGAGTAATAACATCACACTTACCACTGTTCTCTCAGAGTAATAACATCACACTTACCACTGTTCTCTCAGAGTAATAACATCACACTTACCACTGTTCTCTCAGAGTAACATCACACTTACCACTGTTCTCTCAGAGTAATAACATCACACTTACCACTGTTCTCTCAGAGTAATAACATCACACTTACCACTGTTCTCTCAGAGTAACAACATCACACTTACCACTGTTCTCTCAGAGTAATAACATCACACTGGGTCAGTAAGACAACTAACCCATATTAACAAGATTCAATAAGTGTGTTTTGGTATTTTATTGAGAGGACGTTTCACCCACCAAGGACTTATCAGTTCTCACAAAGATGGGTAGAAAGAGAGAACACACGTAGTGGAGAGAAGTGAGGTGTAGAGATGGGTGAGTGAAGTCACTTGCAGATGATGTCTTCAGTAGGTGGACTTCAGTACTTCTCCATGTAACTTATGTAACAACATATGGGAAGAATAAGTTTTGCTAGTGTATCAGGAATGCGGAATGAATCTTATTTCCTTGTGATGGTGTTAGTGGTGGCAATTAGAATAGATTCTAGGCACAGTCGGTGCTGTCTGCTTCCCGGACAATTAGCTGGAGGCTGGGGAAGGACTTGAGAGTCGATAAGTGTTCGTGTCACCTCTCTGGCGGCCACTAATGTGTTCGCTGATCCTCATCTTCAGGTCCATGGAAGTTTCACCAAGGTAAAACTTGTCACAGCCGCCACAAGGTATCGGTGTCCGGAAAAAGAGTAAGGGAGAAAAAGTCACAGAAAATGAGTCACAATTTTGGCTAGGAAAAAAAAGTCACAGAAAAAAGGTCACATTTTATTTAAATGCCATAAACAATTAAAGTAATAAAGCAAAATGTTTTAAATCAGTTATTAAATGACAGTACGTGACTTGTACACGTTGACAACACAATTTAAATGTAAAAAGCATCAAGTTTTATTCCATTTCTTTAGCAAAGTAAGACAATGAAACAAAAACATTTAAGTCAATCATTTGCTGACAATACATGACATATAGAGACTGAAAACATATAATATTGCAGCATTACATGTATATTCAGTGTTAGGTTAGGTTGGTATTGTTGCTTTTTCTGTGACTGTTTCATGGATCCAAGGTATCATGTGGACGCTAGTAGTGATGTCTTTGGATACATGTTCCTTTATATCTAGGACCCTTATTGTGTTGGAAGTTATGACGGCAACCCTGATGTTGCCTTCGGTTAACAACCTGGAGTGGTTATTACTTGTATTGTTGATATGGCTTCCAGTTATGTATGGAACTGTGTAGTATCTTCGCTCTTCTTCGCTTCTACAGTCAGTTATCAGGTGGTGGAGATAAGGTTTTGGGAAGGTTATTAGGAAGGTTTTATTAATATAGTCGCGTTCTTCTTTTAGGAATGTGAGTGAAGAACAACTCATGTGCCCCCATAGAAGAAATCACAGTCGTACACTTCGTTCTATTCTCGAGATGCGATAGGTAGTGCCGGTGCCGAGTCATACATGCAGGAATCGGTAGTCACGGCTCCTGTCCAGGTTTATCTTCGTTCTTGCAGATCATAACGTCCACAAGAGGCACTTGATCGTCTTTTTCTTCCTTGGTGGTAAATTTGACTGAAGGATCTACCGAACTGTTGATGTTAAGAAGACTGAAGGTGTTGAAGCGTCTTGGAGTGTTGACCACGATGTTATCAATGTATCTTAGTTATGTTGATGAACAACAAGCAATTGCAACACTTAGATATGACAACAGGTTTTTTCAGTCAGATACTGGGGAATACAACAATGGAAATAGTAGTAGTAATCAGTCCGTCACTCTCTCTGGTCAGTCCCTGAATTCATGAAGTGTTTTCTCTCTTACAAAGGCATGTCTTACCTTAATAATCAAGGCGTTTCTTGCCTTAATAATCTTAGGCTGAACGCTCTGTTTACATCAAGATTTAAGCGAGCAAATTCACAACACATCAGGTATATATTATCATTATTATTATTATCATTATTATTATGATCTATATTAATCACGTCATTTAAGTTTATTAGCTTTAGTTATAGAGCCAATTTCTGCGTCACTCTCTAAGTAGACGCAATTTCCTGGAGCCTTTGTCAAGCTGACGCAGCGTAAGAGTAATATTAATTGAGGCGTAAATTCTCCTTAATAAATGTAATTCTGCGTATGAAGACTGCTTATGCTGCCTGGTTCTTTTTTTTTTTTTTTTTTGAGGACTGAGAGCGTAATGAAAGAGTAGCGAGTAGCATGGAGGTGTCAGTCATGTCAGGGATACCCTGATTGAGTGTACTTTGACGGGAATACCTCGGCAGGGATCCCTTGACAAGTATACCGTGATAGGTATTTAACTTTAATTGACTGGTATCTCATGACTAGTGTTCCTTGACAAATACCAGTTGTCTGGTGTCCCTTAACGGGTGTCCCTTGACAAATACCAACTGAAAGGTGTCCCTTGACAAATATCAACTGAAAGGTGTCCCTTGAAAGGTGTCCATTGACGAGATGCCATTTGACTGGTGTCCCTCGACCAGTGTCCCATGACAAGTATCCCTTGACGGCTACACACTGCCAGTTGTGGCTGGCACCTTCGATACATTCACTGTTGTTATTTTTCTCTTTTCCTTCATTACCTTCACGTGAAGGAAATGAACCTACCATTGTATAGTACCTACCACCACTACCATTGTATAGTACCTACCACCACTACCATTGTATAGTACCTACCACTACCATTGTATAGTACCTACCACCACTACCATTGTATAGTACCTACCACCACTACCATTGTATAGTACCTACCACCACTACCATTGTATAGTACCTACCACCACTACCATTGTATAGTACCTACCACCACTACCATTGTATAGTACCTACCACCACTACCATTGTATAGTACCTACCACCACTACCATTGTATAGTACCTACCACCACTACCATTGTATAGTACCTACCATCACTACCATTGTATAGTACCTACCACCACTGCCATTGTATAGTACCTACCACCACTACCATTGTATAGTACCTACCACCACTGCCATTGTATAGTACCTACCACCACTGCCATTGTATAGTACCTACCACCACTACCATTGTATAGTACCTACCACCACTACCATTGTATAGTACCTACCACCACTACCATTGCATAGTACCTACCACCACTACCATTGTATAGTACCTACCACCACTACCATTGTATAGTACCTACCACCACTGCCATTGTATAGTACCTACCACCACTACCATTGCATAGTACCTACCACCCCTACCATTGTATAGCACCCACCACCACTACCATTGTATAGTACCTACCACCACTACCATTGTATAGTATCTACCACTACCATTGTATAGTATCTACCACCACCACCATTGTATGGTACCTACCACCACTATCATTGTATAGTACCTAGCACTACTACCATTGTATGGTACCTACCACTACTACCATTGTATGGTACCTACTACCACTGCCATTGTATGGTATCTACTACCACTACCATTGTATGGTGCCTACAACCACTACCATTGTATGGTGCCTACCACTACTACCATTGTATGATACCTACCACTATTACCATTGTATGGTACCTACTACCACTGCCATTGTACAGTACTTACCACCACTATAATTGTATTGTACCTACCACCTCTACCATTGTACAGTACCTACCACCACTATAATTGTATGGTACCTACTACCACTGCCATTGTACAGTACTTACCACCACTATAATTGTATTGTACCTACCACCTCTACCATTGTACAGTACCTACCACCACTATAATTGTATGGTACCTACCACCTCTACAGTACCTACCATCACTATAATTGTATGGTACCTACCACTACTACCACTGTACAGTACCTACCACCACTACAATTGCATGGTGTCTACCACCACTCCCATTGTACGGTACCTACCACCACTACCATTGTACAGTACCTACCACCACCACCACCATTGAACAGTACCTACCACCACCACCAATGTATAGTACCTACCACCTCCACCATTGTATAATACCTACCACCACCACCATCATACAGTACCTACCACTACCACCACCTCCACGATGACCATTGTACTTACCACCACGATCATTACGTGACCATTACGGTGAAGGTGCGGGTGAACACAGGCACGTGGAACACAGGCACATAGAACACAGGCACGTGGAACACAGGCACGTGGAACACAGACAAGTGGAACTCAGACAAGTGGAACACAGATACGGGTGTTATACTCTGGGCAGTGTTCACCTGCTAGGTAATGATTTAATACCCGAGTATTACATCTTACCTGAGGAGAGTCATACCAGTGGTTAGCATACCTTCCTTGGTGAAGGGGGGGGGGTTGTGGGTAGGGGAGGTACTGGGTGGGGGGGAGACCGGCAGTGGTATGTAGGGGTGGGTGGAGGGTTGAGTGGAAGGATGGCTGGTTATGGGTGGTTGTGGGGGGTGGGAAGTTGCGTCCATTGTGAGAAAATGCAATTCAAGATACTTCTACATCTACCACAACAATCACTACTACCACTACATCTACCACAACAACCATCACTACTACCACTACATCTACCACAACCATCACTACTACCACTACATCTACCACAACAACCATCACTACTACCACTACATCTACCACAACCATCACTACTACCACTACATCTACCACAACAACCATCACTACTATCACTACATCTACCACAACAACCATCACTACTACCACTACATCTACCACAACAACCATCACTACTACCACTACATCTACCACAACAACCATCACTACTACCACTACATCTACCACAACAACTATCACTACTACCACTACATCTACCACAACAACCATCACTACTACCACTACATCTACCACAACAACCATCACTACTACCACTACATCTACCACAACAACCATCACACTACCACTAACATCTACCACAACAACCATCACTACTACCACTACATCTACCACAACAACCATCACTACTACCACTACATCTACCACAACAACCATCACTACTACCACTATATCAACCACAACAACCATCACTACTACCACTACATCTACCACAACAACCATCACTACTACCACTACATCTAACCACAACAACCATCACTACTACCACTATATCAACCACAACAACCATCACTACTACACTACATCTACCACAACAACCATCACTACTACCACTATATCAACCACAACAACCATCACTACTACCACTACATCTACTACAACAACCATCACTACTACCACTACATCTACCACAACAACCATCACTACTACCACTACATCTACCACAACAACCATCACTACTACCACTATATCAACCACAACAACCATCACTACTACCACTACATCTACCACAACAACCATCACTACTACCACTACATCTACCACAACAACCATCACTACTACCACTAATCAACCACAACAACCATCACTACTACCACTACATCTACCACAACAACCATCACTACTACCACTATATCAACCACAACAACCATCACTACTACCACTACATCTACTACAACAACCATCACTACTACCACTACATCTACACAACAACCATCACTACTACCACTATATCTACACAAACAACCATCACTACTACCACTATATCAACCACAACAACCATCACTACTACCACTACATCTACCACAACAACCATCACTACTGCCACTACATCTACCACAACAACCATCACTACTACCACTACATCTACCACAACAATCATCACTACTGCCACTACAATCTACCACAACAACCATCACTACTACCACTACATCTACCACAACAAACATCACTACTACCACTACATCTACCACAAACAACCAAATCTACAAACATTGCCACTATATCAACCACAACAACCATCACTACTACCACTACATCTACCACAACAAACCATCACTACTGCCACTACTTCTACCACAACAATCATCACTACTGCCACTACATCTACCACAACAACCATCACTACTACCACTATGTCTACCACAACAACCATCACTACTACCACTACATCTACCACAATCATCACTACTACCACTATGTCTACCACAACAACCATCACTACTACCACTACATCTACCACAATCATCACTACTGCCACTACATCTACCACAACAATCATCACTACTACCACTACATCTACCACAACAACCATCACTACTGCCACTACATCTACCACAACAATCATCACTACTACCACTACATCTACCACAATCATCACTATTGCCACTACATCTACCACAACAATCATCACTACTGCCACTACATCTACCACAACAATCATCACTACTGCCACTACATCTACCACAACAACCATCACTACTACCACTACATCTACCACAACAATCATCACTACCACTACATCTACCACAACAACCATCACTACTACCACTACATCTACCACAACAATTCACTACCACTACATCTACCACAACAACCATCACTACTGCCACTATGTCTACCACAACAACCATCACTACTGCCACTATGTCTACCACAACAACCATCACTACTGCCACTATGTCTACCACAACAACCATCACTACTACCAACTACATCTACCACAACAATCACTACTACCACTATATCTACCACAACAATCATCACTACTACCACTACATCTACCACAACAATCACTACTACCACTATATCTACCACAGCAATCACTACTACCACTATATCTACACCACAACAACCATCACTACTACACTACATCTACCACAACAACCATCACTACTACCACTATATCTACCACAACAACCATCACTACTACCACTATATCTACCACAGCAATCACTACTACCACTATATCTACCACAACAACCATCACTACTACCACTACATCTACCACAACAACCATCACTACTACCACTACATCTACCACAACAACCATCACTACTACCACTATATCTACCACAACACTCATAACTATTACCACTTCATCTACCACAACAACCATCACTACTACCACTACATCTACCACAACAATCACTACTACCACTACATATACCACAACAATCATCACTACTACCACTACAGTCATCACTGCTACCACTACATCTACCACAACAACCATCACCAGTACGATAGTTTTGTGGGCGAAAAGAAAAAAACTTTTAACCACGTTTGTGTGGCATCTCTTACCTCACAGTTTCGTTCCGTTGTCTCTCCAGTTACTGACTCACTGTGCTTAAAACTGCTGAGGATCTGGAAAGTTAGGATTAGAGCTCTTAGTCTCTAAGGGTAAGCGCTGTGTTTCCTATTGTGGTTTGTTCCTTAGTGATGGTACCAGCTTAATCGTGCACTCACACTGAGAGAAGAATGTACTAACATCGTGCTAGAGGATGCTGTACAGCCTCTCTGTCTATTTGCGTCTTTTATGCAATTTGTCGACCAAAACTGGAGAGTATATTGAAGAAAGCAATGTACGAGTGTGTTACTGATGGATCCCTACTGCTGTATTCTGTGTGTGTGTGTGTGTGTGTGTGTGTGTGTGTGTGTGTGTGTGTGTGTGTGTACTCACCTAATTGTATTCACCTTGCAGGGGTTGAGTCATAGCTCCTAGCCCCACCTCTTCACTGGTCTCGACTAGGTCACTCTCTCCCTGCTCCATGAGCTTTGCCATACCTCTTCTTAAAGCTGTGTATGGTTCCTGCCTCCACTACATCACTTTCTAGCCTATTCCACTTCCTGACAACTCTGACTGATAAAGTACTTTCTGACATCCCCTGTGACTCACCTGAATCTTTAACTTCCAATTGTGACCCTTTTTGCTATGTCCCATCTCTGGAACATCCTGCCTCTGTCCATCTTATCGATTCCTCTCAGTATTTTATATGTCGTTATCATATCCACTCTATCTCTCCTGTCCTCCAGTGTCGTCAGGTCGATATCCATTAATCACTCCTCGTAGGATATGCCCCTTACCTCTGGGACTAGTCTCGTTGCAAACCTTTGCACTTTCTCTAATTTCCTGAAGTGCCAGGTGTGGGTTCCAAACTGGTGCTGCAAACTCCAATTTGGGCCTGACGTATACGGTGTACAGGGTCCTGAACGATCCCTTACTTTGATGTTGGAATGCTATTCTTAGGCTTACTAAGCACCTCAGCTGTGCTCGGCAGTATTCTCGCCCCAAGTTTCTTTTCCTTGAGTGAGGTTTATAATCCTTGGCCCCCTAGACTGTACTCTGCGGTGTTCTTTGCTCTTCCCCAATCGTCATGACTTTGCACTTGGTGAGGTTGAACTTGAGAAACCAGTATCTGGAGCAGGCTTGCAAATTGTCCAGATCCCTTTGTAGTCCTGCCTGGTCCTCCTCCGATTCAATTCTCCTCATTAACTTCACATCGTCTGCAAAGAGGAACACTTCTGAATCTATTCCTTGTCATATCATTCACACATATACCAAAAACAGCACCGGTCCTAGGACTGACCCCTGTGAAACCCCGCTCGTCACAGGCGCCCACTCTGACACCTCGTACCATGACTCGTACCATGACTCGCTGTAGTCTTCTCGACAGGTATTTCCTGATCCATTGCAGTGCCTTCCCTGTTATCCCTGCCTGGTCCTCCAGCTTGTGCACTAATCTCTTGTGAGAAACTGTGTCAAAAGCCTTCTTAAGTCCAAGAAAACGCAATCTACCTACTCTTCTCTCTCTTGTCTTACTGCTGTCACCTTGTCATAGAATGCTAGTAGGTTTGTGACACAGGATTTCTCGTCTTCGTATCCGTGCTGGTTGTTGTTAATAAACACATTTCTTTCAAGGTGCTCTACCACTGGTCTGTAATTTAATGTTGCGTGTCTGTCTCCTGTTTTTAAAAATCGAGACTACATTTGCTGTTTTCCATACCTCAGGTAGTCGTCCTGTTTTGATAGATGTGTTGAAGATTGTTGCTAGTGGTTCACAGAGCGCCTCTGCTCCCTCTCTCAGGACCCATCGCCTTTGAGGTATCTAGTTCCCTTAGCAGCTTCTCCACTTCCTCCTCGGTTGTATGTATCGTGTCCAGCACTTGGTGTACCCCATCCGTCCATCTTTCTGGAGTCCTTTCTGTTTCTTCTATGAATACTTCTTTGAATCTCGTGTTGAGCTCCTCTCATACTTCTAGGTCGTTTCTTGTGATCTCCCTTCCTTCCTCAGCCTGATTACCTAGTCCTTGACTGTTGTTTTCCTCCTGATCTGACTGTACAACAGCTTCGGGTCGGAATGGCTTTCGCTGCTATGTCATTTTCGTACTGTCGTTGGGCCTCCCTCCTTACCTGAGCATATTCATTTCTGACTCTTCGACTACTCTCCTTGTCCTGGGTCGTTTGCCTTCTGTACTTCAACGCTCTAGCACACTTGGTTTTGGCGCCTCTACACCTATGGGTTAACCAAGGGTTCGTCATGGCCTTCTCTTTATTTCTGTTACCCTTGGATACATGCCTCTCCTCTTCTTCTTTACATATTGTTGTCACATATTCCATCATCTCGTTTACTGATCTCCCTGCAAGTTCTCTGTCCCAGTGAACCTCGAGCAAGAAATTCCTCATGTCTGTGTAGTCCCCCGACTTCCAAATTCCTTGTTAACTTGCCTCGGACAAACTGTACACTTAAGAACACAATTGACAAAATTAAAATTTCTCTCGCTTGTAATTTGGCTTCATTCGTCCTGCCCTTCCTGCTTCCCTCTCCACTTGTAACTCTACTGTGTATTCGAAGCTCAGAACCACGTGGTCACTGACCCCGAAGGGTCTTTCATAAGAACATAAAGGAGCAACACTGCAGGAGGCCTGTTGGCCCATACTAGGCAGGTCCTTTACAATTCATCCCACTAACAAAACATTTGCCCAACCCAATTTTCAATGCCACCCAAGAAATAAGCTCTGATGTGAAAGTCCCACTCAAATCCAATCCCTCCCACTCATGTACTTATCCAACCTAAATTTGAAACTACCCAAAGTCCTAGCCTCAAAAACCCAACTAGGTAGACTGTTCCACTCATCAACTACCCTATTTCCAAACCAATACTTTCCTATGTCCTTTCTAAATCTAAACTTATCTAATTTAAATCCATTACTGCGGGTTCTCTCTTGGAGAGACATCCTCAAAACCTTGTTAATATCCCCTTTATTAATACCTATCTTCCACTTATACACTTCGATCAGGTCTCCCCTAATTCTTCGTCTAACAAGTGAATATAACTTAAGAGTCTTCAATTTTTCTTCATAAGGAAGATTTCTAATGCTATGTATTAATTTAGTCATCCTACGCTGAATGTTTTCTAACGAATTTATGTCCATTCTGTAATACGGAGACCAGAACTGAGCTGCATAATCTAGGTGAGGCCTTACTAATGATGTATAAAGCTGCAGTATGACCTCTGGACTTCTGTTGCTTACACTTCTTGATATAAATCCCAGTAATCTATTTGCCTTATTACGTACGCTTTGGCATTGCTGTCTTGGTTTAAGGTTGCTGCTCACCATAACCCCCCAAGTCCTTTTCGCAATCTGTATGGCTAAGTTCTACATCATTTAACTTATAAGTACTAAAGGGTTATGGACACTCCCAAGCTTCAGAACCTTGCATTTATCTACATTGAACTGCATCTGCCACTTTTTCTGACCAAGAATAGAGTTTGTTTAAAAACCTCCTGAAGTTCCATAACATCTACGTTTGAATCAATTATCCTACCTATCTTTGTGTCATCGGCGAATTTGCTCATATCATTAGTAATTCCCTCATCAAGATCATTGATATATATTATAAACAACAACGGGCCCAAGACTGATCCCTGTGGAACGCCACTTGTTACAGATCCCCACTCGGATTTAACCCCATTTATGGGCACTCTCTGCTTCCTGTCAGTGAGCCATGACTCGATCCACGAGAGCACTTTTTTCCCCAATGCCATGAGCTGCCACTTTCTTTTAACAGTCTATGGTGCGGAACTCTATCAAAAGCCTTACTAAAATCTAAGTAAATAATATCAAATTCTTTATCGTGGTCAACAGCCTCAAAAGCTTTACTGAAGAAAGTTAATAAATTAGTTAGACAAGACCGGCCTCTTGTGAATCCATGCTGAGTATCATTAATCAAGCTATGCTTATCGAGATGGCTTCTTATAATTTGAGCTATAATTGACTCTAGTAATTTGCCTACAATTGAGGTCAGGCTTATTGGGCGGTAATTTGACGGTAATGACTTGTCCCCTGTTTTAAAAATAGGAATTACATTAGCCATCTTCCACATATCAGACACTACACCTGTTTGAAGAGATAAATTAAAAATATTAGTTAATGGTTCACAGAGTTCCATTTTGCATTCCTTAAGAACCCTTGAAAAAACCTCATCAGGACCAGGCGACTTATTTTGCTTCAGTCTGTCTATCTGCTTCACAACCATTTCACTAGTGACTAATGTTACATAATTTATCTTCTTCTAGCTCACTATAAAAATTACTGGAATATTGTTAGTGTCTTCCTGTGTAAAAACTGAGAGAAAATAATTATTAAAAATCGAGCACATTTCATTCTCTTTGTCAGTAAGGTGCCCATAGTTATTTTTAAGGGGACTTATCTTATCTCTAACTTTTGTTCTATAGACCTGGAAAAAACTTTTTGGTTTAGTTTTAGAATCCCTAGCAACTTTAATTTCATAGTCCATTTTAGCTTTTCTTATCCCCTTTTTAATGTCCCTCTTAATGTTAATATACTGATTCATAAGATGACCCTCACCTCTTTTGATACGCCTATAAATTCCTTTCTTATGCCCTAGTAGATATTTGAGCCTATTATTCATCCATTTTGGGTCATTTCTATTTGATCTAATTTCTTTATATGGGATAAACGTTCTTTGAGCAATATCTGCAATATCTGCACTACTTAAAATGAATACTTGGTCCAGTCTTGCTGGTTCGTCCTCTCTGGTAGTGTCCCTTACGTGTTGATACATGAGGTTTTCCAGTACCACCTCCATCATCTTAGTCCTCCACTTTTCTGGACCCCCATGTGGCCTGTGTGTGTGTGTGTGTGTGTGTGTGTGTGTGTGTGTGTGTTGTGTGTGTGTGTGTGTGTGTGTGTGTGTGTGTGTGTTTAAGGTTTAAAGCAGTAGGTTTATGGCACATGTACATTAACACAAGCTTCATATATATTAAGATCCAGCGGGTTGCCATGGTGGGTTGCCATTGTGGCTTATGGTGGGCTGCCATGGTGGGTTGTGATAGTGGGCTGCCATGGCAACGTGACGTGTTCAGAGGATACCAAAAAGATAAATCCATTTCAACTTTAATCAGTTTCAATATCCGAGTCGCCTGAGTTGAACATTAAATTGCAGAAGTTGCTAAGAGTGAACCACCAGCAGTGTAATTGTTGAACTGTGTATGAAGGATGCAGGTGGTGGTGGTAATTGTGGTAGGTGATGGTGGTAGTAGTGGTAGATGGTGTTGGTAGGTGGTAATGGTAGATGGTGGTGGTTGGTGGTGGTGGGTTTAGGTGGTAGTAGTTGTAGGTGGTGGTGATGGTAGTGGTGGTGATGGTGGTAGGTGGTAGTAGTTGTAGGTGGTGGTAGTTGTAGGTGGTGGTGATGATGATAGTGGTCTTAGGTGGGAATCGTGGTAATGGTGTATGGTGGTAGATGGCAATGGTGGTGGTGGTGGTAGAAAGTGATGATGATGGTTGTAGGTGGTAATGGTGTAGGTGGTACGGTGGAGGTGATTATGGTAGGTGCTAGTGGTGGTGATGGTGGTAGGTGGAGGCGGCGACATCATACAAAGGATTGGACGAAAGCTGTGTATTAGAGAGAGACAGAGAGAAAGGTGAGAGAGAGAAAAAAAAATTATTTATACCAACGTGAACTGCGAAGAAGAGAGGAAACGAAAATAACGTGGAAAAAAACTGGAGTAAGTAACGAATGAAAGGAGGAAGAGGAGGAGAGAAGTAACGAATGAAAGGAGGGAGAGGAGGAGAGAAGAAGTAACGAAGGAGAAAGCATAAGCGACCAGCAAACAGAAGGATAACAAGGGGAAAAGTATTATGAATCAAATAACATTAATAACGAGGCAGACTGTGATTGGTTAACGCTCCTAGCGGTAGATTGTGATTGGTTAATGTCACCGTCTTATCTGTCAGCCGTCTCCTAATCTTATTTCCCATGGCTGAAGTCTCCCAATCTTATTTCCCACTGACTGCTGTCTCCCAATCTTATTTCCCCACTGGCTACCTTCTCCCAATCTTATTTCCCATGGCTGAAGTCTCCCAATCTTATTTCCCACTGACTGCTGTCTCCCAATCTTATTTCCCCACTGGCTACCTTCTCCCAATCTTATTTCCCATGGCTGAAGTCTCCCAATCTTATTTCCCACTGACTGCTGTCTCCCAATCTTATTTCCCCACTGGCTACCTCCTCCCAATCTTATTTCCCATGGCTGAAGTCTCCCAATATTATTTCCCACTGGCTGCCGTCTGCTAATCTTATTTCCCATTGTTCCATTATATCTTGAGTGTTTGTTAGGTAAATTAAGGTAATTGGTTGATAATTACTTTGTAGCAAATTATTTAACGTTGTAAATATCAGTATGACGTTTGTGTTATTTTTTTTTTAATTCGCGAGATGTTATCTTTGTTATTGACTTTGTTAAAAATAATTGACTGGAATGTTATTATGTAATGATTATTTTATGTTTGAAAGTGTTCTTTTATTTTTTTTGGGGGTGGGGGAATAAAAATTTGAACAAAAACGAATGTGAGAAGTTTAATGTTTTGGTGATCTACTCTCTATTCCTCTGACTCCTGTCTCCCAATCTTATTTCCCCTCTCTCTACCTTCTCCATATCTTATTTCTCCATGGCTGATCCTCCTCCAATCTCTCTTTCCTCATCTACTCTTCTCTCCAATCTTATCTCCCTCACTCTCCTCCTCCTCTTATTTCCTCATCTGATCTCCCAATATTCTTCTCACTGGCTCCGTCCTCTAATCTTATTTCCATATGTATATTATATCATGATGTTTGTTAGTAATATAAGGTATTTTATATATATTTAGATAATTATTTAAAGTTTAAATTTTTATCCAGTATAATTCGTTTGAGTTATTTTAAGATCCTGTTAATATCGGACAATTGTTATTTTGCCTATA
>NC_069425.1:36286450-36288659 GCF_026875155.1 Cherax quadricarinatus | reverse complement strand
ACAAACCACCCACAAACATAGACCGCAAACCAACAACCAAGAGTACCCACCCCACCCAAACAGACCACCCCACCATAACCACATAAAACCAAAACCCACACCACCATGAACCAAGTACAAACACCACCACACACACCATGAACACAGTTAAACGCCAAACCACCGAACAACACCAACCAACAACACAGTCAATGCAGTACACACCACCACAACCACAGTACACACCGATAAACCACAAACACCACACAACCACAACCACAGTACACACACACCAAAACCAAGTACATACACAAATCAACCACAACCCCACACAACCACCCAACCACAGACAAACCACCACCATAAACCACAGTAACACCACCCACAACCACGACACACACCCCCATCAAACCACGGCCCCCCCCCAAATCCCACTACCACACGCCCCCCGAACACACACCCCCCCACAACCACTACCCCACACCTCCCAGCCCCCCAACCAAAAACCCGACCAACATCCCCGTACCAACCCCCAAAAACCACAAAACAAACCACCTCACCACAGACACACACCCCCCACAGTACCCACACCATCAAACCACAGACAACGCACCACAACCACGTACCACACCCATCAATCAGAGTCACCCACCATCAATCACAGTGCAACCCCATCAACCACAGTACACTTACCATCAATTACGTACACACCAAGCAACCCAGTACACACAACAACCACAGTCCCCACAATCAATACAGTACACACAAAATAAACCCACAGTAAAAACTCCCCAATAAAAGTACACATAAAATTAAAACCAAAAGTACCCCTTACATAAACCCCACAGTTCACTACAGAAACAGTTTTTTCCCCTGAAAAAAAAAAATTTGCGGGGAAACGCTGTGCCCTGACACAGGTGGACAAAAACCCTTGTGGGAAATCAGTTGAGTCCCTTTGAAGGGCCAAGTTCCTGTGGGGAGGAGCCGGGGGGGAGGAGAAGGCAAACACCTGACCCCCTGCGGGTTTTTCCCCCTCCGCCAGACTTTTCTCATTTTTGAACTAATGGGGCCCCAGGAACCGGCAAGACAGAGAGCTGGGTTTTAAAAGGAGATGGAGGGGAAAGCTGGGGGCGATGAGATCTGTGGGAAACACACTAAAATGGGCAAAAAGAAAAATCGGCAGCAGCTCCGACGGGAAAGCGGGAAGGGTTAGGGCCCCGATGGCAGCAGAGCAGCAGCAGCACAGTGGAAGCATCAACAGCAGTGGGGAACAACAATAATAACAACAATAGCACCCAAAAACAGGGGCCGCAGTGGTAAATAGCAAACAAAAAGGGAGGAGTAACAGAAAGGGAAAAATAAAATAGCAAAAAGCAACGCACAGCCCGGGAGCAGCAGCACTATTAAGGGCCCAAACCCAACCCTTAAATACTGCTTGAAGTGATGTTTGACCGCCACGTTTTAAACTGTAACAATGGGTTTTCTTCCCCAAAAATTCCAACTGCGGAACGCCTTAAAAACCCACTGGGTTCAAAATTTTTTTGCCCTTTAAAAATATTTTCTAGACGAAGGGTTTTCGGAAAAAATGACAAGTCTGTTTGGGTTCTGCTCAATTTTATATAGGTCACTCCTACACTGATGTCCGGGAAAGGTGTATCCCATTTAGGAGAAGGTTGTTTTAAAGGGGTGAGGGGGGGTTATGTTTTGGGGCTTTAAAAAGTAAAGATATAGCAATCAGACGGCAAGGACACAGCAGCTACAACGAAGTTAAGAACGAAGAACGGTGCAAATACGACACACTAACCCTGCTCCCAGCAGAAATTATACAGCCACTGCAACAATAACTATGATCACAGCACAGATACGTCAATCACTGAAAATATCGAGGGTGTAAAAATGTATCTATCATGTACCTATTATGGAAAGTAATCATCGTAGAAGTTAATCTGAAAAGAATTTATTTCTTGAAAGTACCTTTTGACATTATATTTTCTGCAGATTCCTATTCCGGAAAGGAACATTTCTCTAGGTACCTATTTGTGGAAAATAATTCAATTACCTATTCTGTGAAGCAGGTAAGGACCCATCACTAGAGCTGAGGAAAGTAGCTGACACCGACACACTGGGGGAAGTTCCCCGTCACTTTCTTAAAGGAACGAGACAAACATAGATAAGTATGTAAGTCATTTTAATATTTCAGATTCAGTGCGACAGACCCATCAATCATTAC
>NC_069425.1:36236450-36281450 GCF_026875155.1 Cherax quadricarinatus | reverse complement strand
TTCTCTCCAGCAGGAAGAAGATATCTCACACTAACAACAACTGAACAGTGGAAAATCAATTTGTTTCAACAGACAGTGAATGGAGGAGGAACCAAGAAGAAACTAACGGGAGAAAGAACATGAAATATCTCACAGTAGGAAACAAAAGAGACAAGTAGACGAGGAAAAAATGAGAACGAGGAGGAGAAGAGATAAGTGTGAAGATTCACTTCTTAAGCGACTTGGCAGTAAAAGAAAAATATATATCTGAAATAAATTTGCTCCACAGGGACACAAAACTGAAGATAATTTACTTAGAACAAACTGATAAGTCTGAAAGAATGACGACTTTCAGAGAGTGAAAAGAAAGTTATTCAAAACCAAAATAAGAGATCCCAGGATATTAAAAACCAAAGTTACACAACTCATTAAAAACCACAGCACCACATACCAAAGTATTAAAAAAACCACAGTAACCGATCCTAGGGTATTAAAACTCACAGTTACAGATCCCAGGGTATTAAGAACTGAAGAAACAGATCCCGGGGTATTGAAAAATACAATAACAAATCCCGGGGTGTTTAAAACAACAGTAACACATCACAGAAAATTAAAAAAAAAGAAAATTGTGATGTCACACTTTCAACTCTACCAGGCAAAAAAAAAAAAATTAGAAAATAGGCAAACAAAAAAAACTAAAAAACTAAATGTTTTCATCTAAATTTTAAGGTAAATATCTGCTGAGGAAGAATAAACATTATCCTCAGTGTGTGTTTATAACAAGAGGAATTACAGCAACTTCCCACAAGTCAGTATCCACAATAACCACTCAGCGTAATGTTACTGAGAGATAAAGATACCAGCGTAGCTCCCTCAGTCCATCCATGCTCAGTGCCAGCACGGACTCCAAGCTCAGTGCCAGCACGGACTCCAAGCTCAGTGCCAGCACGGACTCCATGCTCAGTGCCAGCACGGACTCCAAGCTCAGTGCCGGCACTGACTCAAAGCTCAGTGCCAGCACGGACTACAAGCTAAGTGCCAGCACGGACTACAAGCTAAGTGCCAGCACGGACTACAAGCTAAGTGCCAGCACGGACTACAAGCTCAGTGCCAGCACGGACAAGCTCAGTGCCAGCACGGACTACAAGCTCAGTGCCAGCACGGACTACAAGCTCAGTGCCAGCACGGACTACAAGCTAAGTGCCAGCATGGACTACAAGCTCAGTGCCAGCACGGACTCAGGTACGGTCAAGTGTATATTACAAAATTAAAACAATTCTATGACAGATTAACAGAGGTCAGGCTGGAAGAGCGGCTTTTGACACATTACCGAAAGGACACCTAGATGCATTCAGGATTCAGGCAAGAGTTATCAAAGTACAGTAAAAACAGAGCTCAAGGTGACAGGAAAGACGAAAATTTAGGAGACCTAATAATGATACCAAAGAGAAGTTCCCGGAAGTAATCCAGGATAAATAAGTCATGGTACCAAAAGACAGTTCCTGAAAGATTATGAGATTTAGGTTATTTTGTTATACAAACTACAAGCCAGAAGGGACCGACTCACTGTGATGTTAGTGTTGGCAGGAGAGGCGCAGTTGCTGAGGTTTAGCACAAATCATCACAACTACACTAAATTACAAGACCATCTTCATAGGTTTATAAAATGTGACAAACCATATTCTTAGTGGAGTTCAAATGCAGTTTCCTGTTAGTAAACTTACTGTCATAACGATAGCGAATTACGGTTTACAATGTCGACAAGCCAATAATGATATCAACTTCTTCAATGGCTGACTCAACATTCCCGGTATAATTATCTTACATAAATCAAATTATTTCAACAAATTCTGTGCATTTTCGTAAAATGTTTCTAACATTAGTTACAACATTCTTATATTGTTCATTCGTGTATGTTGTATTGCTTCAACACTCCTAAACTCTGGTCTATTATAAATTTTAGTGGCGGAGAGTGTCTTCTCATGCCATCATACTCTACATTGTCTTTCCTCGCCTGCAGTTGCTACACCAACCTGCCATGTATACACATTACCCTAAATGAATCCTGCCCAACACCGTCTCTGCTCTTCCATTTCCACCATTCTTACTATAAACACACGTTTCGCTAAATTCAACTGTACAGGTTCAGTACTTTCTAACTCACTATTTTCACAATATTCTTTTTTTTAACCAGTATTTTGTTTTCCTGAAGGTATATAAAGTATTGAACTGAGTTCGGCTTGGCACTGTGTACGTTTGAACCTCAGTATTTACTATTGTAATCTGCTGTAATATTTCTCTCAACGTCAAGACTAAACTGCCTTGATATGCTCCTATTTCTGGCAGTTTACTGGAGGTAGGAACAGAAGAGTGACTAGAAGCGTGGCACTACACGGATGATGATAAACTCACTGAGACGTATGTCAAAGTACATCTGAGCTGAACCTGGCACCAAACTTCCCTCCAGAAGCACAAACATAACATCAGTGATGCATGCCATATTGCAACGACTTTTATAATCTTGATAAAGACAAATCACTTGCCATATGTAACTATGACGTACAAAATATTCCTCGATTCATTTGCAGCATTGTCAGTTAGGTTCATCTTGGAGTACGCGGCGCCAGCATAGAACCTTCACTTGACCATTAATATAAAAATAACCAAATATATAAAGATTCACAACGAGATTGGTGAGAAGCATTGTGAGAGAGATAAGAAGTATATCCAAATAACACCAGAATAAAATAGGACCAGGAAGGACGTGATAATGACTAGCAAAATCTTGAGACGACTAAATAGTGAAAAGGGATATGCTGTTTGAGAAGCGAAAGAGCGAGCAGGGCACAGATGTCAGCTAAGAACATAAGAATGCAGCAAACCTCCTCAAATCTATCTTCTCTCACTCTTAATTTTGCATGACCTATTTTTAAAACTTCCTCATGGTATTAGCTTCAATGATTCTACTTGGAAGTCAGATCCACTCATTGATAACTCTTTTGTAGAACCAGTATGTGAGCCATAGGGACGTTACGAAGCATTTTTCAGCCTCAGGGTTAGTAAGTGCACACAACAAACTAATAAATCCACTTGATAAGCCTTGAGGGGCAGAGCCACGAGCTGTGAGAACCATGCAAGTACAAATGTATGAAAGTACACACACACACACACACACACACACACACGTGCTTCCCTGTCATATTCCATCACGCAGGATGAGGCTCATACAAGGTGTTGAAATCTGTCGGCCTGAACTGGGAGACTTCAGTAGGATAACAAGGATATCATCATTCCAACAAGGGTTCATCAGCTACGGTAGCCTCAAAGATTTCCTTCCAGCATAGCTGATGTTGCTATCACTTGGAAATTGCCGTGTCTCAAGATAGCCTATCCCATACAGAGGAAAAAGAAATCTTTTGAAGATATTTCCATCATCCCAGAGCGGAGGTAAGAGAAATTACACACAAAAGGCAGAGGAGAGGAAAGAAGGTAGAGGGAGAGAGGGCGATGCCTGGGGCTGGATGGGCTTCCCTCGGAGAAACTCTACGGTAATCACACACCACATTTCACTACCACGCGCTCAATATGTGATGTAATGTGAGCGGTAAATATAGGAAAATTTCTCTTCTCACTATTTAACTGTTATAATGAGTAGTGTAGCAGCACACTACTATATCGATGAGCGGACTCAATATCTGTTACATGGATTATGTCACTCTGGCAGGTACAGAGAAATCCCTGACAGCAGTGACTGGTGCAGGGACGGGCCCGTTGTCAACCCTTTCAAAAGTGAAATCATCTGGACCAACTGATCAATCATTAATGCTGTTATATTCATCTTATCAACAGCCTTAACTACCACTCTCTGATAACACATTACTGGAAACTATGGATTTTCAGGATATTTACACGAACCTCGAGGAAAAAGCTGAATGATGTGATGTAAAAAAAAAAAAAAAAAAAGGTAACCAACACGGTCAAAATATTTCTCACCTGTGTACCATTCTTTGACAGCCAAAAATTAAGTGAATACGAAGAACTTTTGAAATCAATATAGAATAAAACACTAAATCTATGATTGGAGGATTACTAGTAAGATGAAACAACATTTACAGTTAGAGTAAGAGGAAACAGGAGTTCACAAGGCGACACTCGGAGACTTTTCCGCATTCCATTCATCGTGTCTTGCATCCAACTCTGCAGACTCTTTAAGAAGAATAGATCCTCTTAAAGTCTACAGTCCCATTAGGACAGTTCCATTATGGATAAAATTGCCTCAACGATGTTTGTCAAAGTATCAGGAAAGGAAAAATACTAGCCTCCCAGCAATGAGGCACCACATGCTGGGGATTTCATCTTGGCTGTCCCTAAAACCTCCCAGGATTATTTGATTATTGTAAACCATGACCTAGCACGCCCCCCCCCATTCTTACCGAACACAGCTGTATGTGTGTGTCAGCAGAACAATTTTAACTTTATGGTCTCATCTGCCCAACGTCAGAAAGAAAGAATGCAGAACACGAGGAAGTTAACGATATTTAGCGATGGCTCGCCACACCTTGTTTCCCATCAGAATAGACACTTAAGTTAACCAGTGCTGACGGTAGCCAGTAGAGGCCGAGTAGTGACCATTTTAGCCAGAAATGATGGCACACAGCACCAGACTACACTTGTGCGTCTACAAGGGTTAATACCCACATATGATGCTCCGAAACTGAAGGCAAAGGAGTTGTGGTGTCGCCAGTTTCAGGCAGACCCAGATGATCAAATATAGGAGCCTGCCACCGTGTTATAACCTCGTTCCAATAGGATCAGAGATCCTCAAATCTTGGGGCAAATGAGCACTTAATCAAATAAGTGAAAGAACTAGGTGATAAACATGGCATGGAAACCAAGGACCCCTAGATCAACCACCCTTATTTTCCAATAACTTAAGTGTTGCAGGTCAAGTGGAAATACCCATAGCATCCGCCGGGGAGCGTTCTGAAGTATTTGATAAACAAGTTATGTGACATCAAGCCTTTTTTCATTACCAATGTGTCATTTAAAATAGTCGTGATTAATTATATATATATATATATATATATATATATATATATATATATTATATATATATATATATATATATTATATATATATATATATATATATATATATATAAATATATATTATATATAATAACAATATATTATAATATATATTTTATAATTAATATAATATATAATTAATATATATATATAATCACACACATATGTATGTGGCATGCAAAGAATACGTAACCTCTATTCGACGCATGTACACACCCTCATTTACAGATTATCTCCCCCAACCAGCGAACCAGGGAACTAAGGGTTGACGATGGGGCCCCGTCGTTCAACAAGTACCCAGGTTCCAGCCAATGAAAAGATGGTTTTGACAATCGCAGAGGTCATGTGGGTACCACTCTCTTGTCTGCTCTTGTCATTTCCAATTTAGAGCTGGTTGAAGCACAGTCTGCTCTCTAGTGGCTACTATTCTGCCTTGCTTACCGTGGAGTGCACTAATACCTATTGTTATACATAGTGTATATAGTGTAAATACTTCTGTTCTAAATTGGTGAAGGATAATACAAGTTAAAAGTTTTTCTGCTGTGTTTATTTTTTATTTTGCTCCCTTTACATCTAGGATAACAGGTCTTTGGGACTCCTGGGTTGTAATATGGGTAGCCTGTCCGAGAGCTGGAGCCGGACTTAGATAACGGGTTGAACCTAGGGTGAAGCTGGAAGCAGGAACATTGTGTAGCTTGCTGTCTGGCATTGCGTCAGCTTTGCCAACGCTATACAAACTTTGCGTGTCAATTGCTTTGCTATGGTCAGCCTTGCTATTGTATGATCGTTCAACAGCTAGCTACTAGCTTGTTCGGTGTGAAGATTTTGCAGTCAGATTTGCTATTGCGTATCCACCTTGTAAGCGTATGCGTATTCTGCAATCGTACTGTGCATAGCTAAGCATGTTCTGCAAATATCGTGTTACGTTGGGGTATTCTGCAATCGTACTGTGCATAGCAAATAACTTTAACATTGGGGTATGCTATCTAGACGAGTCAGACGTCTGCTGTCGGCATACACTTTATTTAAGTTACCTAAATTGTCCCTACAGCGTTATTGGCAAATTGCTCGTTCCATTGGCATTGATTACGAACGCACTCTCACAGCTACGCAACTGCGTTCACTGATCACTGACAAACTTCGGGAAGAGGAGATGGCACATCAGACTCCTCCCTCTACGGGAGCCAGGAATAAAACTCAGATGTTTTCGCGGGAGGAAGATGAGCAAAATCGTCAGTCTAGTGCAGCAGGGTTGCCTCAAGGTGAATCAGCGGCATTGGCACTTGAGCTGGCAAAAATCAATCTTGAGCAGACTAGGGAGCAGAGGGCATTTGCCAAGGAAGAGTTTGATAGGGAAAAAGAAAGAAGGCAGTTTTCGCAACTTGTAAATGACTTTAGTTTACAGAAAGCAGTACAGCTTGTTCCCCACTTTAATGAGGCCGAACCAGAACAATTTTTCGAAGCTTTCGAAAATCAGGCTCGAGCCTTGAGGTGTGCCGGAACAGCATTGGGCATCGTTGGTTCACACAGCATTGTTTGGTAAGGCACATGAATTTACGTCAGTGTTAAATGACACAAAATTTTCCGATTATAAAGTGGTGAAGACCACAGTTTTGAGAGCATATACTTGTATCCCAGCTAAGTATAGGATAAAAATCAAGTTAGGCAGACGACAGCTTGGTCAATCCCTGGTTGATTTTGTGCGACAGCAGACTAAAACTTTTACCAGCTGGTATAAAGCAAGTGGTGTTGCTACCTTCGATGATCTTATGCAGCTTATTCTGGTTGACAACCTGCTGGAGTCTGTAGGACCAGAGGTTAGAGTCTTTCTGCAGGATCATGACTTAACCACTGCATTGGAGGCAGCCAGGTTGGCTGATACGTTTGATACCTTTGTCCGAGCGGTCCCATCTCTCTTTTCAACAGCCTGGCATGAGCAGAGGTCGTCAACCTTGGAGGATGAAGTGCCAGCCGGAGGGAGAACGTCTACGTCAGCCAACTAAGTCACCAGGTGAGCCACGCTTCTCAACTTATGGTCCACCTGGTGAGAGACAAGCCACTCAACGTGGTGTAACTCGACAACAGTATCCAGAGAGACACAAGCCAGAGCGACACCAGTTGCAACGTCAGCAGGGAGTAAAGGGCAAACCTGTTGTCTGCTACCTGTGAAATAAAGTAGGTCACATCCGTCCCAACTGCTCCCACAAACCCCAACCAACTGGGAAAATCTTTAATATCCCTAGTAACATGTCCCTGAAAGAAGTAGCAAAAAGGATGGCCCCTTATTACTGTCAGAGTCTTATTTCCCTTCAGGAAAACTCCAAAACAAATGAAGTCAAAACCTTTAGAGATACTGGAGCATATTGCTCACTTATAAGAGAGGGAATATTACCCCTTTCAAAGAACACCTTAAATTCCTCTGTTTTGTTGGAAGCATTTGGAGGAGCTATATATTCTGTCCCTTTGCATAAAATTTATGTACAGTGCAAATATTACTCTGGGTACTTGACTGTGGGTGTATCCGAGGGATTCCCCATGAAAGATGCCATGTTATTACTGGGTAATAACATTGCCATTGCTAGTGTATGTTCTGAACCTTCATTAGCAGCGCCACTGTTTGGTCTACCAAACAGAAAACAACCTAGTTCCCTATTCGGTTTCTCTAGGGCTGGGTATACCAAATAAATTTTCCAGAATGGTCTCGTTAGCAGAGTTACAGCTTAATCTACCAAATGGAAAACACTCTAGTGCCCTTTTCGGTTTCTCTAGGGTGGGGTATACCAAATAATTTTTCCAGAGACGTCTGATCAGCAGTGCCACAGCCTCCTCTACCAAATAGAAAACCTAGTTCCCTATTCGGTTTCTTTAGGGCTGGGTATACCAAATAAATTTTCCAGAAGGGTCTTATTAACAGCGCCACAGTTTAATCTACCAAATGGAAAACACTCTAGTGCCCTCTTCGATTTCTCTAGGGCTGGGTATACCAAATAAATTATCCAGAGAGGTTTCATTAGCAGCACCAGAGTTTGATCTACCAAATGGAAAACACTAATGCAATTTTCGATTTTTCTAGAGTGGGGTATACCAAGTAAATTATCCAGAGAGGTCTGATTAGCAGTGTCACAGCCTGCTCTACCAAAAAGAAAACACTCTAGTTCCTTTCTCGGTTTCTCTAGGGCTTGGAATACCAAATAAATTTTATAGACGGGTCTCGTTAGCAGCGCCACAGTCTGGTCTACCAAAGAAAACAACGTAGTTCCTTTTTCGGTTTCTTGTGGGCTGGGTATACCACAGTCTCGTTTACCAAACAGAAAACACATTAGTGCCCTCTTCGGTTTCTCTTGTGCAGTGTATACCAAATAAATTTTCCAGAGAGGTCTCATTAGCAGCGCCACTCTTTGGTCTACCAAACAGAAAACGACCTAGTTCCCTATTCGGTTTCTCTAGGGCTGGGTATACCAAATAAATTTTCCAGAAGGGTCTCATTAGTAGCGCCACAGTTTAATCTACCAAATGGAAAACACTCTAGTGCCCTTTTCGGTTTCTCTAGGGAGGGGTATACCAAATAATTTATTCAGAGAGGTCTGATTAGCAGTGCCAAAAACTGCGCTATCAAATAGAAAACACTCTAGTTCCCTTTTTGGTTTCTCGAGGGCTTGGAATACCAAATACAATTTCCAGACGGGTCTCGTTAGCAGCGCCACAGTCTGGTCTACCAAAAAGAAAACAAAGTAGTTCCCTATTCGGTTTCTTGTGGGCTGGGTACCAAATAGAAAATACATTAGTGCCCTATTATTCGGTTTCTCTAGGGCAGTGTATACCAAATTAATTTTCCAGAGAAGTCTCATTAGCAGCACCAGAGTTTAATCTACCAAATGGAAAACACTCTAGTGCCCTTTTCGGTTTTTCTAGAATGGGATATACCAAATAAATTATCCAGAGAGGTCTGA
The DNA here is from genome assembly GCF_026875155.1 of Cherax quadricarinatus. Taxonomy (NCBI): domain Eukaryota; kingdom Metazoa; phylum Arthropoda; class Malacostraca; order Decapoda; family Parastacidae; genus Cherax; species Cherax quadricarinatus. Next base: position 36,272,434 of record NC_069425.1, on the reverse strand, counting down.
TTAGCAGTGCCACAGCCTGCTCTACCAAATAGAAAACACTAGTTCCCTTTTCGGTTTCTCTAGGGCTTGGAATACCAAAAATATTTTATAGACGCGTCTCGTTAGCAGCGCCACAGTCTCATCTACCAAACAGAAAACAATATAGTTCCTTATTCGGTTTCTTGTAGGCTGGGTATACCACAGTCTGGTCTACCAAATAGAAAACACATTAGTGCTCTATTCGGTTTCTCAATGGCAGAGTATACCAAATAAATTTTCCAGAGAGGTGTCATTGACCGCGAGAATATTCTTATTATTGTGAGAATATTCATATGACCGTAGGAAAATTTTGGTGACCGTGGGAATATTCTTATGACCGTGGAATTTTTTTTCTGACCGTGGGAAAATTTTGATGACTGTGGGAATATTACGACCTTGGGAATATTCTTGTGACCGTGGGAATATTCTTGTGACCGTGGGAATATTCTTACGACTGTGGGAATATTCTTATGACCGTATGAAAATTCTGATGACAGTGGGAATATTCTTATTACCGTGAGAATATTCTTATGACCGTGAGAATATTGCTGAGACCGTGGGAATATTCTTATGACCGTGGGAATATTCTTGAGACCGTGGGAATATTATGACAGTGGGAATATTCTTATGACCGTGGAAAAGTTTTTTCTGACCGTGAGAAAATTCTGATGACTGTGGGAATATTACGACAGTGGGAATATTCTTTTGACCGTGGGAATATTCTTGTGACCGTGCGAATATTCTTGTGACCGTGCGAATATTCTTGTGACCGTGGGAATATTCTTACGACCGTTGAAATATTCTTACGACCGTGGGAATATTCTTACGACCGTGGGAAAATTCTGATGACCGTGGGAATATTGTGGCCGTGGGAATATTCTTGTGACCGTGGGAATATTCTTATGACCGTGAGAATATTCTTGTGACCATGAGCATATTACGACGGTGGGAATATTCTTGTGTCCGTGGGAATATTCTTATTATCGTGAGAATATTCTTATGACTGTGGGTAAATTTTTGTGACCGTGGGAATATTCTTATGACCGTGGGAATATTCTTATGACCGTGGAAAAGTTTTTTCTGACCGTGAGAAAATTCTGATGACTGTGGGAATATTACGACAGTGGGAATATTCTTTTGACCGTGGGAATATTCTTGTGACCGTGCGAATATTCTTGTGACCGTGGGAATATTCTTACGACCGTTGAAATATTCTTACGACCGTGGGAATATTCTTACGACCGTGGGAAAATTCTGATGATCGTGGGAATATTGTGGCCGTGGGAATATTCTTATGACCGTGGGAATATTCTTGTGAACGTGGGAGTATTCTTATGGCCGTGAGAATATTCTTGTGACCATGAGCATATTACGACGGTGGGAATATTCTTGTGTCTGTGGGAATATTCTTATTATCGTGAGAATATTCTTATGACCGTGGGTAAATTTTTGTGACCGTGGGAATATTCTTATGACCGTGGGAATATTCTTATGACCGTGGGAATATTCTTATGACCGTGGGAATATTCTTATGACCGTGGGAAAATTATGATAACCGTGGAAATATTACGACTGTGGGAACATTCTTGTGACCGTGGGAATATTTTTATTATCGTGAGAATATTCTTATGACCGTGGGAAAATTCTTATGAACGTGGGAAAATTCTGATCACCGTGGGAATATTACGACTGTGGGAATATTCTTGTGACCGTGGGTAAATTTTTGTGACCGTGGGAATATTCTTATGACCGTGGGAATATTCTTGTGACCGTGGGAATGTTTTTATTATCGTGAGAATATTCTTATGACCGTGGGAAAATTCTGATCACCGTGGGAATATTACGACTGTGGGAATATTCTTGTGACCGTGGGTAAATTTTTGTGACCGTGGGGATATTCTTATGACCGTGGGAATATTCTTGTGACCGTGGGAAAGTTTTTATTATCGTGAGAATATTCTTATGACCGTGGGAAAATTCTGATCACCGTGGGAATATTACGACTGTGGGAATATTCTTGTGACCGTGGGTAAATTTTTGTGACCGTGGGAATATTCTTATGACCGTGGGAATATTCTTATGACCGTGGGAAAATTCTGATGACCTTGGAAATATTATTACCGTGAGAATATTCTTTTGACTGTGGGAAAAGTCATGTGACCGTGGGAATATTCTTATGACCGTGGGAAAAAAAATGATGACCGTGGGAATATTACGACTGTGGGAATATTCTTGTGACCGTGGGAATATTTTTATTATCGTGAGAATATTCTTATGACCGTGGGAAAATTCTTGTGACCGTGGGAATATTCTTATGACCGTGGGAATATTCTTGTGACCGTGGGAATGTTTTTATTATCGTGAGAATATTCTTATGACCGTGGGAAAATTCTGATCACCGTGGGAATATTACGACTGTGGGAATATTCTTGTGACCGTGGGTAAATTTTTGTGACCGTGGGAATATTCTTATGACCGTGGGAATATTCTTATGACCGTGGGAAAATTCTGATGACCTTGGAAATATTATTACCGTGAGAATATTCTTTTGACTGTGGGAAAAGTCTTGTGACCGTGGGAATATTCTTATGACCGTGGGAAAATAAATGATGACCGTGGGAATATTACGACTGTGGGAATATTCTTTTGACCGTGGGAATATTTTTATTATCGTGAGAATATTCTTATGACCGTGAGAATATTCTTATGACCGTGGGAAAATTCTGATCACCGTGGGAATATTACGACTGTGGGAATATTCTTGTGACCGTGGTAATATTCTTACAATCGTGAGAATATTGTTATGACCGTGGGAATATTCGTATGACCGTGAGAAAATTCTGATGACCTTGGGAATATTATGACCGTGGGAATATTCGTGTGACCGTGGGAATATTATCGTGAGAATATTCTTGTGACCGTGGGAAAATTCTTGTGACCGTGGGAATATTCTTATGACATTGGAAAAATTCTGATGACCCTGAGAATAATACGACCGTAGGAATATTCTTATGACCGTGGGGAAATTTTGATGACCGTTTGAATATTACGACTGTGGGAATATTCTTGTGACCGTGGGAATATTTTTATTATCGTGAGAATATTCTTATGACCGTGGGAAAATTCTTATGACAGTAGGAATATTACGACTGTGGGAATATTCTTGTGACCGTGGGAATATTTTTATTATCGTGAGAATATTCTGATGACCGTGGGAAAATTCTTGTGACCGTGGGAATATTCTTGAGACCGTGGGAATATTATGACAGTGGGAATATTCTTATGACCGTGGAAAAGTTTTTTCTGACCGTGAGAAAATTCTGATGACTGTGGGAATATTACGACAGTTGGAATATTCTTGTGTCCGTGGAAATATTCTTATTATCGTGAGAATATTCTTATGACCGTGGGTAAATTTTTGTGACCGTGGGAATATTCTTATGACCGTGGGAATATTCTTATGACCGTGGGAATATTCTTATGACCGTGGGAAAATTATGATAACCGTGGAAATATTACGACTGTGGGAACATTCTTGTGACCGTGGGAATATTTTTATTATCGTGAGAATATTCTTATGACCGTGGGAAAATTCTTATGAACGTGGGAAAATTCTGATCAACGTGGGAATATTACGACTGTGGGAATATTCTTGTGACCGTGGGAATATTTTTATTATCGTGAGAATATTCTTGTGACCGTGGGAAAATTCTTGTGACCGTGGGAATATTCTTGAGACCGTGGGAATATTATGACAGTGGGAATATTCTTATGACCGTGGAAAAGTTTTTTCTGACCGTGAGAAAATTCTGATGACTGTGGGAATATTACGACAGTGGGAATATTCTTTTGACCGTGGGAATATTCTTGTGACCGTGCGAATATTCTTGTGACCGTGCGAATATTCTTGTGACCGTGGGAATATTCTTACGACCGTTGAAATATTCTTACGACCGTGGGAATATTCTTACGACCGTGGGAAAATTCAGATGATCGTGGGAATATTGTGGCCGTGGGAATATTCTTATGACCGTGGGAATATTCTTGTGACCGTGGGAATATTCTTATGACCGTGAGAATATTCTTGTGACCATGAGCATATTACGACGGTGGGAATATTCTTGTGTCCGTGGGAATATTCTTATTATCGTGAGAATATTCTTATGACCGTGGGTAAATTGTGACCGTGGGAATATTCTTATGACCGTGGGAATATTCTTATGACAGTGGGAATATTCTTATGACCGTGGGAAAATTATGATAACCGTGGAAATATTACGACTGTGGGAACATTCTTGTGACCGTGGGAATATTTTTATTATCGTGAGAATATTCTTATGACAGTGGGAAAATTCTTATGAACGTGGGAAAATTCTGATCACCGTGGGAATATTACGACTGTGGGAATATTCTTGTGACCGTGGGTAAATTTTTGGGACCGTGGGAATATTCTTATGACCGTGGGAATATTCTTGTGACCGTGGGAATGTTTTTATTATCGTGAGAATATTCTTATGACCGTGGGAAAATTCTGATCACCGTGGGAATATTACGACTGTGGGAATATTCTTGTGACCGTGGGTAAATTTTTGTGACCGTGGGAATATTCTTATGACCGTGGGAATATTCTTATGACCGTGGGAAAATTCTGATGACCTTGGAAATATTATTACCGTGAGAATATTCTTTTGACTGTGGGAAAAGTCTTGTGACCGTGGGAATATTCTTATGACCGTGGGAAAATTATGATGACCGTGTGAATATGACGACTGTGGGAATATTCTTGTGACCGTGGGAATATTTTTGTTATCGTGAGAATATTCTTATGACCGTGGGAATATTCTTATGACCGTGGGAAAATTCTGATGACCTTGGAAATATTATTACCGTGAGAATATTCTTTTGACTGTGGGAAAAGTCTTGTGACCGTGGGAATATTCTTATGACCGTGGGAAAATTATGATGACCGTGGGAATATAACGACTGTGGGAATATTCTTGTGACCGTGGGAATATTTTTATTATCGTGAGAATATTCTTATGACCGTGGGAAAATTCTGATCACCGTGGGAATATTACGACTGTGGGAATATTCTTGTGACCGTGGTAATATTCTTACAATCGTGAGAATATTGTTATGACCGTGGGAATATTCGTATGACCGTGAGAAAATTCTGATAACCTTGGGAATATTATGACCGTGGGAATATTCGTGTGACCGTGGGAATATTATTATCGTGAGAATATTCTTGTGACCGTGGGAAAATTCTTGTGACCGTGGGAATATTCTTATGACATTGGAAAAATTCTGATGACCCTGAGAATAATACGACCGTAGGAATATTCTTATGACCGTGGGAAAATTTTGATGACCGTTTGAATATTACGACTGTGGGAATATTCTTGTGACCGTGGGAATATTTTTATTATCGTTAGAATATTCTTATGACCGTGGGAAAATTCTTATGACAGTGGGAATATTCTTGTGACCGTGGGAATATTTTTATTATCGTGAGAATATTCTTATGACCGTGGGAAAATTCTTATGACCGTGGGAAAATTCTGATCACCGTGGAAATATTACGACTGTGGGAATATTCTTGTGACCGTGGGAATATTCTTACAATCGTGAGAATATTCTTATGACCGTGGGAATATTCGTATGACGGTGAGAAAATTCTGATGACCTTGGGAACATTATGACCGTGGGAATATTATTATGGTGAGATATTCTTGTGACCGTGGGAAAATTCTTGTGACCGTGGGAATATTCTTATGACATTGGAAAAATTCTGATGACCCTGAGAATAATACGACCGTAGGAATATTCTTATGACCGTGGGAAAATTCTGATGACCGTGGGAATATTACGACTGTGGGAATATTCTTGTGACCGTGGGAATATTTTTATTATCGTGAGAATATTCTTATGGCCGTGGGAAAATTCTTATCGCCGTGAGAATATTACGACTGTGGGAATATTCTTGTGTCCGTGGGAATATTCTTTTGTCCGTGGGAATATTCTTATGACCGTGGGTAAATTTTTGTGACCGTGGAAATATTCTTATGACAGTGGGAATATTCTTATGACAGTGGGAATATTCTTATGACCGTGGGAAAATTATGATGACCGTGGGAATATTACGACTGTGGGAATATTCTTGTGAGCGTGGGAATATTTTTATTATCGTGAGAATATTCTTATGACCGTGGGAATATTACGACGGTGGGAATATTCTTGTGACCGTGGGCATATTCTTACGACCGTGGGAATATTGTTGTGACCGTTGGAATATTCTTATGACCGTGGGAATGTTCTTATGATCGTGAGAATATTCTTATTACCATGGGAAAATTATTGTAACTGTGGGAATATTCTTATGACCGTGGGAATATTCGTATGACCGTCGGGAAATTCTGATGATAGTGGGAATATTACGACCTTGGGTTATTCTTATGACCGTAGGAAAACTCTGATGACTCTGGGAATATTACAACCGTGGGAATATTCTTGTGACCGTGGGAATATTCTTATTATCGTGAGAATATTCTTATGACCGTGGGAATATTCTTATGACCGTGGGAATATTCTTATGACCGTGGGGAAATTCTTGTGACAGTGGGAATATTCTTACGGCCGTGAGAATATTCTTATGACTATAGGAAAATTCTAATGACCGTGGGAATATTACGACTTTGGGAATGTTCTTATGACCGTGGGAATATTTTTATTATCGTGAGAATATTCTTATCGCCGTGTGAAAATTCTTATGACCGTGGGAAAATTCTGATGACCTTGAGAATATTACGACTCTGGGAATATTCTTGTGACCGTGAGAATATTTTTACAATCGTGAGAATATTTTTATGACAGTGGGAATATTCTTATGACCCTGGGAATATTCTTGTGACCGTGGGAATACTCTTATGACCGTGGGAAAAGTTTGATGACTGTTGGAATATTTCGACCGTGGGAATATTCTTGTGACTGTGTGAATGTTCTTATTATCGTGAGAATATTCATATGATCGTGGGAAAATTCTGATGACAGTGGGAATATTAAGACCTTGGGAATATTCTTGTGACCTTGGGAATATTCTTATTTGCTATTCCCAGCCTAAGAGAAATCAAATTGGGAACAAGGGTGTTTTCTATTTGGTAGACAAGACTGTATCGCTGCTAATGAGATCCTTCTGGAAAATTTATTTCGTATGCCAAGCCCTAGAGAAACCAAATAGGGAACTAGGGTGTTTTGTATTTGGTAGAACATACTGTAGTATACCCAGCCGTATAGAAACCGAATAGGGATCTAGTGTGTTTTCTATTTGGTAGACCAGACTGTTGCACTGCTAATGAGACCCCTCTGGGAAATTTATTTGGTATACCCAGCCCTAGAGAAAGCAAATAGGGAATTAGTGTGTTTTCAATTTGGTAGACAAGACTGTATCGCTGCTAATGAGACCCCTCTGGAAAATTTATTTGGTATACCCAGCCCCAGAGATAGCAGATAGGGCACTAGGGTGTTTTCTAATTTTTAGACCGGACTGTGGCGCTGGTAATGAGATATCTCTGGAAAATTTGATTGGAATATGCAGCCCTAGATCTCCGAATAGGGAACTAGGGTGATTTCTATTTGGTAGACCAGACTGAGGCGCTGCTAATGAGACCCCTCTGGAAAACTTATTTGGAATACCCAGCTCTAGAGAAACCAAATAGGGAACCAAGGTGTTTTCTATTTCGCAGACAAGACTATCGCTGCGGAGACCCATCTGGAAAATTTATTTGGTATACCTAGCCCCAGAGGTACCAAATAGGGAACTAGGGTGTTTTCTATTTGGTAGACCAGACTGTTGCACTGCTAATGAGACCCCTCTGGGAAATTTATTTGGTATACGCAGCCCTTGAGAAACCGAAAAGGGAACTAGGGGGCTTTCTATTTGGTAGAACAGACTGAGGCGCTGCTAATGAGACCCCTCTAGAAAATTTATTTGGAATACCCAGCCCTAGAGAAACCGAATAGGGAACTAAGGTGTTTTCTGATTTGCAGATCAGACTGAGGCGCTGCTAATGAGACCCCTCTAGAAAATTTTGTTGATATACCCAGCCCTTGAGAAACGGAATAGGGAACTAGGGTGTTTTCTATTTGGTAGACCAGACTGACGCGCTGCTAATGAGACCCCTCTGGAAAATTTATTTGGTAGACCAGACTGAGAAGCTGCTAATGAGAACTACAGTAGATCAGCTAGATACACTACAGTAGTGCAGCTGCGTGCACTACAGTAGTGCAGCTGCGTGCACTACAGTAGTGCAGCTGCCTGCACTACAGTAGTGCAGCTGCCTGCATTACAGTAGTGCAGCTGCGTGCACTACAGTAGTGCAGCTGCGTGCACTACAGTAGTGCAGCTGCCTGCACTACATTTATTTGCAGTGCCCTGCACAAACAGTAGCGAAGCTGGGTTTGCACTACAGTAGTGCGCTAGGTGCACTACTTTAGTGCAGCAGGTGCACTACAGTAGTGCAGCTAGGTGCACTACAGTAGTGCAGCTAGGTGCACTACAGTAGTGCAGCTAGGTGCACTACAGCAGTGAAGCTGCGTGCATTACAGTAGTGCAGCTGCGGTGCACTACAGTAGTGCAGCTGCGGGCACTACAGTAGCGCAGGCTGCGTGCACTACATTAATGCAGCTGCGTGCACTACAGTAGTGCAGCTGCGTGCACATTAGTGCAGCTGCGTGCACTACAGTAGTGCAACTGCTTTGCAATACAGTAGCGCAGCTGCTTTGAAATACAGTAGTGCAGCTGCGTGCACTACAGTAGGCAGCTGCGTGCACTACAGTAGTGCAGCTGCGTGCACTACAGAAAGTGCAGCTGCGTGCACTACGTAGTGCAGCTAGGTGCACTACAGTAGTGCAGCTAGGGCACTACAGTAGTGCAGCTAGGTGCACTACAGTAGTGCAGCTAGGTGCACTAAAAGTGTGCAGCTGCGCGCACTACTGCAGTGCAGCTGCGTGCACTACAGTAGGGCAGTGCGTGCACTACAGTAGTGGAAGCTGGTGCACTACAGTAGTGCAGCTACGTGCACTACAGTAGTGCAGCTGCGTGCACTACAGTAGTGCAGCTACGTGCACTACAGTAGTGCAGTTGCGTGCACTACAGTAGGCAGCTGCGTGAACTACTGTAGTGCAGCTGCGTGCACTACAGTAGTGCAGCTGCGTGCAGCTGCAGTAGTGCACTGCGTGCACTACAGTAGTGCAGGTATATGCACTACAGTAGTGCAGTTTGCGTGCACTACAGTAGTGCAGCTATTGCTCAACAGTAGTGCAGCTGCGTGCACTACAGTAGTGCAGCTGCGTGCACTACAGTAGTGCACTACGTGCACTACAGTAGTGCAGCTACGTGAAACTACAGTAGTGCAGCTACGTGCATACAGTAGTGCAGCTACGTGCTCAACAGTAGTGCAGCTGCTGAAATACAGTAGTGCAGCTGCGTGCACTACAGTAGTGCAGCTACGTGATTTACAGTAGTGCAGCTACGTGCACTTCAGTAGGGCGGGCTGCGTGCACTACAGTAGTGCAGCTGCGTGCTCTACAGTAGTGCAGCTACGTGCACTTCAGTAGGGCAGCTGCGTGCACTACAGTAGTGCAGCAGCGTGCACTACAGTAGTGCAGCTGCGTGCACTACAGTAGTGCAGCTGCGTGCACTACAGTAGTGCACGCAGCTGCACTACTGTAGTGCACGCAGCTGCACTACTGTAGTGCACGCAGCTGCACTACTGTAGTGCACGCAGCTGCACTACTGTAGTGCACGCAGCTGCACTACTGTAGTGCACCTAGATGCACTACTTTTAGTGCACCTAGCTGCACTACTGAGTGCACGCAGCTGCAGTACTGTAGTGCACGCAGCTGCACTACTGTAGTGCACGCAGCTGCAGTTTTTCTAGTGCATGCAGCGCACTACTGTAGTGCAGCTGCGTGCACTACAGTAGTGCAGCTGCGTGCACTACTGTAGTGCAGCTGCGTGCACTCAGTAGTGCAGGTAGGTGCACTACAGTAATGCAGGTAGGTGCACTACGTAGTGCAGCTACGTGCACAAAGGTAGTGCAGCTGCGTGCACTACAGTAGTGCAGCTACGTGCTCTACAGTAGTGCAGCTGCGTGCACTACATCAGTGCAGGTAGGTGCCACTACAGAAGTGCAGATAGTGCACTACATTAGGGGCAGGCAGGTGCACTACAGTAGTGCAGCTGCGTGCACTACAGTAGTGCAGCTGCGTGCACTACAGAGTGCAGCTCGTCCCACTACAGTAGTGGAAGCTGCGTGCAATAAAGTAGTGCAGCTGCGTGCACTACAGTAGAGCAGCTGCGTGCACTACATAGTGCAGCTGCGTGCACTACATTAGTGCAGCTGCGTGCACTACAGTAGTGCAGGTATTGCACTACAGTAGTGCAGCTAGGGGGCACTACAGTAACTGAAGCTGCGTGCACTACAGTAGGCAGCAAAGGCGCACTACAGTAGCGCAGCTAGGTGCACTACAGTAGTGCAGCTAGGTGCACTACAGTAGTGCAGCTGCGTGCACTACAGTAGTGCAGCTGCGTGCACTACAGTAGTGCAGCTGCGTGCACTACAGTAGTGCAGCTGCGTGCACTACAGTAGTGCAGCTGCGTGCACTACAGTACTGCAGCTAGGTGCACTACAGCAGTGCAGCTGCGTGCACTACAGTAGTGCAGCTGCGTGCACTACAGTTTACCTGGAGTTTACCTGGAGAGAGTTTCGGGGGTCAACGCCCCCGCGGCCCGGTCTGTGACCAGGCCTCCTGGTGGATCAGCCCCTGATCAACCAGGCTGTTGCTGCTGGCTGCACGCAAACCAACGTACGAGCCACAGCCCGGCTGATCAGGAACTGACTTTAGGTGCTTGTCCAGTGCCAGCTTGAAGACTGCCAGGGGTCTGTTGGTAATCCCCCTTATGTGTGCTGGGAGGCAGTTGAACAGTCTCGGGCCCCTGACACTTTTTGTATGGTCTCTTAACGTGCTAGTGACACCCCTGCTTTTCATTGGGGGGATGGTGCATCGTCTGCCAAGTCTTTTGCTTTCGTAGTGAGTGATTTTCGTGTGCAAGTTCGGTACTAGTCCCTCTAGGATTTTCCAGGTGTATATAATCATGTATCTCTCCCTCCTGCGTTCCAGGGAATACAGGTTTAGAAACCTCAAGCGCTCCCAGTAATTGAGGTTTTTCTATCTCCGTTATGCGCGCCGTGAAAGTTCTCTGTACATTTTCTAGGTCGGCAATTTCACCTGCCTTGAAAGGTGCAGTAGTGCAGGTAGGTGCACTACAGCAGTGCAGCTGCGTGCACTACAGTAGTGCAGCTGCGTGCACTACAGTACTGCAGCTAGGTGCACTACAGCAGTGCAGCTGCGTGCACTACAGTAATGCAACTGCGTGCACTACAGTAGTGCAGCTGCGTGCACTACAGTACTGCAGCTAGGTACACTACAGCACTGCAGCTAGGTGCACTACAGTACTGCAGCTGCGTGCACTACAGCAGTGCAGCTACGTGCACTACAGTAGTGCAGCTGCGTGCACTACAGTACTGCAGATAGGTGCACTACAGCAGTGCAGCTGCGTGCACTACAGTAGTGCAGCTGCGTGCACTACAGTAGTGCAGGTAGGTGTGCTACAGTAGTGCAGCTGCGTGCACTACAGTACTGCAGCTAGGTGCATTACAGCAGTGCAGCTGCGTGCACTACAGAAGTGCAACTGCGTGCACTACAGTAGTGCAGCTGCGTGCACTACAGTAGTGCAAGAAGGTGCACTACAGTAGTGCAACTAGGTGCGCAACAGTAGTGCAGCTGCGTGCACTACAGCAGTGCAGCTGCGTGCACTACAGCAGTGCAGCTGCGTGCACTACAGTAGTGCAGTTAGGTGCACTACAGTGGTGCAGCTGCGTGCACTACAGGGGTGCAGCTGCGTGCACTACCGTAGTGCAGCTGCGTGCACTACAGTAGTGCAGCTGCGTGCACTACAGTAGTGCAGCTGCGTGCACTACAGCAGTGCAGCTGCGTGCATTTACAGCAGTGCAGCTGCGTGCACTCAGTAGTAGCAGCTGTGCACACAGTAGTGCAGCTGCGGTGCCTACAGAGTGCAGCTGCGTGCACTACAGCAGTGCAGCTGCGTGCACTACAGCAGTGCAGCTGCGTGCACTACAGTAGTGCAGCTGCGTGCACTACAGCAGTGCAGCTAGGTGCACTACAGCAGTGCAGCTGCGTGCACTACAGTAGTGCAGCTGGGGTGCACTACAGCAGTGTAGCTGGGGTGCACTACAGCAATGCAGCGCGTGCACTACATATTTGCAGGTAGGTGCACTACAGTAGTGCAGCTGCCTCCCATTTACAGCAGTGCACTAGGTGCACTAGAGCGTGCAGCTGCGTGCACTACAGTATGCAGCTGCGTGCACTACAGCAGTGCAGCTGCGTGCACTACAGCAGTGCAGCTGCCTGCATACAGTAGTGCAGGTAGGTGCACTACAGTAGTGCAGCTAGGCGCAACACAGCAGTGCAGCTGCGTGCACTACAGCAGTGCAGCTAGGTGCACTACAGCAGTGCAGCTGCGTGCACTACAGCAGTTCAGGTAGGTGCACTACAGTAGTGCAGCTGCGTGCACTACATTTGCAGCTAGGTGCACACAGCAGTGCAGCTGCGTGCACTACAGCAGTGCAGCTGCGTGCACTACAGTAGTGCAGCTGCGTGCACTACAGCAGTGCAGCTGCGTGCACTACAGCAGTGCAGCTGCGTGCACTACAGTAGTGCAGGTAGGTGCACTACAGTAGTGCAGCTGGGTGCAAACAGCAGTGCAGCTGCGTGCATCACAGCAGTGCAGCTACGTGCACTAGAGTAGTGCAGCTGCGTGCACTACAGTAGTGCAGCTACGTGCTCTACAGATTTGCAGCTGCGTGCACTACATCATTTGCAGGTAGGTGCACTACAGTAGTGCAGATACGTGCACTACAGTAGTGCAGGCAGGTGCACTACAGTAGTGCAGCTGCGTGCACTACAGTAGTGCAGCTGCGTGCACTACAGTAGTGCAGCTGCGTGCACTACAGTAGTGAAGCTGCGTGCAATAAAGTAGTGCAGCTCGTGCACACAGTAGAGCGGGCTGCGTGCACTACATAGTGCAGCTGCGTGCACTACATTAGTGCAGCTGCGTGCACTACAGTAGTGCAGGTATTTGCACAACAGTAGTGCAGCTAGGTGCCTACGTACTGAAGCGCGTGCACTACAGAGTGCAGCTAGGCGCACTACAGTAGCGCAGCTGGGTGCACTACAGTAGTGCAGCTAGGTGCACTACAGTAGTGCAGCTGCGTTGCACTACAGTAGTGCAGCTGCGTTGCACTACAGTAGTGCAGCTGCTTTGCACTACAGTATTTGCAGCTGCGTGCACTACAGTAGTGCAGCTGCGTGCACTAACAGTACTCCCAGCTAGGTGCACTACAGCAGTGCAGCTGCGTGCACTACAGTAGTGCGCTGCGTGCACTACAGTTTACCTGGAGTTTACCTGGAGAGAGTTTCCGGGGGTCAACGCCCCCGCGGCCCGGTCTGTGACCAGGCCCTCCTGGGGGAAATCACCCTGATCAACCAGGCTGTTGCTGCGGGCTGCACCGCAAACCAACGTACGAGCCACAGCCCGGCTGATCAGGAACTGACTTTAGGTGCTTGTCCAGTGCCAGTTTTGAAGACTGCCAGGGGTCTGTTGGTAATCCCCCTTAGTGTGCTGGGAGGCAGTTGAACAGTCTCGGGCCCCTGACACTTTTTGTTGGTCTCTTAACGTGCTAGTGACACCCCTGCTTTTAAATTGGGGGGATGGTGCATCGTCTGCCAAGTCTTTTGCTTTCGTAGTGAGTGATTTTCGTGTGCAATTTTCGGTACTAGTCCCTCTAGGATTTTCCAGGTGTATATAATCAGTATCTCTCCCTCCTGCGTTCCAGGGAATACAGGTTTAGAAAACCTCAAGCGCTCCAGTAATTGAGGTGTTCTATCTCCGTTATGCGCGCCGTGAAAGTTCTCTGTACATTTTCTGGGTCGGCAATTTCACCTGCCTTGAAAGGTTTTTGCAGTAGTGCAGGTGGGTGCACTACAGAAAGTGCAGCTGCGTGCACTACAGTAGTGCAGCTGCGTGCACTACAGTACTGAAAGCTAGGTGCACTACAGCAGTGCAGCTGCGTGCACTACAGTAAATGCAACTGCGTGCACTACAGTAGTGCAGCTGCGTGCACTACAGTACTGCAGCTAGGTACACAAACAGCACTGCAGCTAGGTGCACAACAGTACTGCAGCTGCGTGCACTACAGCAGTGCAGCTACGTGCACTTACTTTAGTGCAGCTGCGTGCACTACAGTACTGCAGCTAGGTGCACTACAGCAGTGCAGCTGCGTGCACTACAGTAGTGCAGCTGCGTGCACTACAGTAGTGCAGGTAGGTGTGCTACAGTAGTGCAGCTGCGTGCATACAGTACTGCAGCTGGGGTGCATTACAGCAGTGCAGCTGCGTGCACTACAGAAGTGCAACTTGCGTGCACTACAGTAGTGCAGCTGCGTGCACTACAGTAGTGCAAGAAGGTGCACTACAGTAGTGCAACTAGGTGCGCAACAGTAGTGCAGCTGCGTGCACTACAGCAGTGCAGCTGCGTGCACTACAGTAGTGCAGTTAGGTGCACTACAGTGGTGCAGCTGCGTGCACTACAGGAGTGCAGCTGCGTGCACTACAGTAGTGCAGCTACGTACACTACAGCAGTGCAGCTGCGTGCACTACAGTAGTGCAGCTGCGTGCACTACAGCAGTGCAGCTGCGTGCACTACAGTAGTGCAGCTGCGTGCCTACATAGTGCAGCTGCGTGCACTACAGCAGTGCAGCTGCGTGCACTACAGTAGTGCAGCTGCGTGCACTACAGCAGTGCAGCTGCGTGCACTACAGCAGTGCAGCTGCGTGCACTACAGTAGTGCAGCTGCGTCCCCACTACAGCCAGGCAGCTAGGTGGCACTACAGCAGTGCAGCTGCTTTGCACTACAGTAGTGCAGCTGCGTGCACTACAGCAGTGTAGCTAGGTGCCTACAGCAATGCAGCTGCGTGCATACAGTAGTGCAGGTAGGAGCACTAAGTAGTGGAAAGCTGCCTGCACTACAGCAGTGCAGCTAGGTGCACTAGAGCAGTGCAGCTGCGTGCACTACAGTAGTGCAGCTGCGTGCACTACAGCAGTGCAGCTGCGGGGCACTACAGCAGTGCAGCTGCCTGCACTACAGTAGTGCAGGTAGGTGCACTACAGTAGTGCAGCTAGGCGCACTACAGCAGTGCAGCTGCGTGCACAAACAGCAGTGCAGCAGGTGCACTACAGCAGGGGCAGCTGCTTTGCACTACAGCAGTTCAGGTAGGTGCATTTACAGTGGCAGCTGCGTGCACTACAGCAGTGCAGCTAGGTCCAACAGCAGTGCAGCTGCGTGCACAAACAGCAGTGCAGCTGCGTGCACTACAGTAGTGCAGCTGCGTGCACTACAGCAGTGCAGCTGCGTGCACTACACAGTGCAGCTGCGTGCCACTACAGTAGTGCAGGTAGGTCACTACAGTAGTGCAGCTAGGTGCACTACAGCAGTGCAGCGCGTGCATCACAGCAGTGCAGCTAGGTGCACTACAGTAGTGCAGCTGCTTTGCACTACGTAGTGCAGCTGCGTGCACTACAGTAGTGCAGCTGCGTGCACTACAGTAGTGCAGCTAGGTGCACTACAGTAGTGCAGGTAGGTGCACTACAGTAGCAACACCTCTTTCTTTATCCCAGCTGGTAAAAGCTTTAGTCTGCTGTCGCACAAAATCAACCAGGGATTGACCAAGCTGTCGTCTGCCTAACTTGATTTTTATCCTTTACTTAGCTGGGATACAAGTATATGCTCTCAAAACTGTGGTCTTCACTTTATAATCGGAAAATTTAGTGTCATTTAACACTGACGTAAATTCATGTGCCTTACCAAACAATGCTGTGTGAACCAACGATGCCCAATGCTGTTCCGGCCACCTCAAGGCTCGAGCCTGATTTTCGAAACCTTCGAAAAATTGTTCTGGTTCGGCCTCATTAAAGTGGGGAACAAGCTGTACTGCTTTCTGTAAACTGAAGTCATTTACAAGTTGCGAAAACTGCCTTCTTTCTTTTTCCCTATCAAACTCATCCTTGGCAAATGCCCTCTGCTCCCTAGTCTGTTCAAGATTGATTTTTGCCAGCTCAAGTGCCAATGACGCTGATTCATCTTGAGACAACCCTGCTGCACTAGACTGACGATTTTGCTTCATTGATGTATCTTCCTCCTGCGAAAACATCTGAGTTTTATTCCTGGCTCCCGTAGAGGGAGGAGTCTGATGTGCCATCTCCTCTTCCCGAAGTTTGTCAGTGATCACTGAACGCAGTTGCGTAGCTGTGAGAGTGCGTTCGTAATCAATGCCAATGGAACGAGCAATTTGCCAATAACGCTGTAGGGACAATTTAGGTAAGTTAAAGTGTATGCCGACACCAGACGTCTGACTCGTCTAGGGTGCATACCCCAATGTACAAGTTATTTGCTATGCACAGTACGATTGCAGAATACCCCAACCTAACACGATATTTGCAGAACACGCTTAGCTATGCACAGTACGATTGCAGAATACGCATACGCTTACAAGGTGGATACGCAATAGCAAATCTGACTGCAAAATCTTCACATCGAACAAGCTAGTAGCTAGGTGTTGAACGATCATACAATAGCAAGGCTGACCATAGCAAAGCAATTGACACGCAAAGTTTGTAAAGCGTTGGCAAAGCTAACGCAATGCCAGACAGCAAGCTACACAATGTTTCTGCTTCCAGCTTCACCCTAGGTTCAACCCGTTCTCTAAGTGCAGCTCCAGCTCCCGGACAGGCCCCCATATTACAACCCAGGAGTCCCAAAGGCCTGTTATCCTGGGTGTAAAGGGAGCAAAATAAACACAGCAGAAAACTTTTAACTTATATTATCCCTCACCAGTTTAGAACAGAAGTATGTACACTAAATACACTATGTACAACAATAGGTATTAATTCACTCCACGGTAAGCAAGGCAGAATAGTAGCCACTAGAGAGCAGACTGTGCTTCAACCAGCTCTAGAATGGGAATGACAAGGGCAGACAGGAGAGTGGTGCCCACATAACCTCTGCGATTGTCAAAACCATCTTTTCATTGGCTGGAACCTGGTTACTGGTTGAACGACGGGGCCCCATCGCCACCCCTTAGTTCCCTGGTTCGCTGGTTGGGGGAGATAGCCTGTAAATGAGGGTGTGTACATGCGCCGAATAAAGGTTACGTACTC
The DNA here is from genome assembly GCF_026875155.1 of Cherax quadricarinatus. Classification (NCBI taxonomy): domain Eukaryota; kingdom Metazoa; phylum Arthropoda; class Malacostraca; order Decapoda; family Parastacidae; genus Cherax; species Cherax quadricarinatus. Next base: position 36,255,061 of record NC_069425.1, on the reverse strand, counting down.
TTTGCATGCCACATACATTATATATATATATATATATATATTATATTATATATATATGTGTATATATTATATATACATTGTATATATATATATATATATACATATACTATATTATAATATATATATATATATATATATATATATATATATATATATATAATATATATATAATATATTATAATATATATATTATATATAATATATTTATATATATATATATATATATATATATATATATATATATAATATATATATATATATATATATATATATATATATTATAATATATATATATATATAATATTATATATATATATATATATATAATATATATATATATATATATATATAAGCAGCTAAATTTAGCGTTTTAAAATACATAATAAATAAACTGTGTCTGTGGTAAAACAAAGCACAAAAGGGTATTTCTATTTATTTTACATAAACAAAATATTTTATGCCAGTTACAAAAATTACAGATCCGGCGGGAAAAAACATTTTAGCCACTTTAAAAATGAAATCGGAATATTTCCGTAGCTGGCGAAAAGAGCAAATCTAAGAGACAAACATGTATACATAAACAGAGAGAGAGAGCGAGAGAAAGAGCGATAGAAAGAGCGAGATTGCGAGCGAGAGAGAGAGAGAGAGAGAGAGGAGAGAGAGAGAGAGAGAGAGAGAGAGAGAGAGAGAGAGCGATGGGCATTATGGAGACCGAAACAGAGAGGCCAGTTTGTCTGCGAGTCTCTCTCCGCTTTTCTCTATGTCTGTCTCTATGTCTATTTCTTTCTCTGTCTATCTTTACTCACTTCAGCACCAGTTACAAGTTCTGCACAGTCGGCTCCAGCACATCAACTTTCCATACTGATCTGACTCATCCACCTGTACAACTTTTCATCCATGTATCCGGAGACTGAATTTCAGCAAGAACCAAATGCGTGTGGGTTACTGTACGAGCTGCAATAATCGTGTCGCAAACAGAGCATTGTGCTGTAAGCCATGACGAGCAACAGTTACAACACCAGTCAACGAGGGTGAACTGGACACACTATTTGATGGTGATTCTAAACCTTATTTCACCAGACGCTGTGTACACTAAATGTAAAGTGTACAATCACTGTCAACACGAGCTGATCTGGTCAGTGAACAGTGAAGGTACAAAACTGTAGAACAGTGAATACTCTCAACAATAAACAGTGAATACTCTCAACAATAAACAGTGAATACTCTCAACAATAAACAGTGAATACTCTCAACAATAAACAATGAATACTCTCAACAATAAACAATGAATACTCTCAACAATAAACAGTGAATACTCTCAACAAATAAACAGTGAATACTCTCAACAATAAACAGTGATACTCTCAACAATAAAACAATGAATACTCTCAACAATAAACAGTGAATACTCTCAACAATAAACAGTGAATACTCTCAACAATAAACAGTGAATACTCTCAACAATAAACAGTGAATACTCTCAACAATAAACAATGAATACTCTCAACAATAAACAGTGAATACTCTCAACATAAACAGTGAATACTCTCAACAATAAACAATGAATACTCTCAACAATAAACAATGAATACTCTCAACAATAAACAGTGAATACTCTCAACAATAAACAGTGAATACTCTCAACAATAAACAGTGAAACTCTCAACAATAAACAGTGAATACTCTCAACAATAAACAGTGAATACTCTCAACAATAAACAATGAATACTCTCAACAATAAACAGTGAATACTCTCAACAATAAACAGTGAATACTCTCAACAATAAACAATGAATACTCTCAACAATAAACAGTGAATACTCTCAACAATAAACAATGAATACTCAATAAACAGTCAGTACTCTATCATAAAGAATGAAGGGCAAGAGAGCACCATCTGACAGCCTGAGTCAGTCTCAACTGCTTGTTAACAATACCCCGAGCAATATAATCAAACAATTCCATTAACTGGCCTCTGAGAGGTGAGAATGCACCACCGTACCTGGTGGCCACCGCACCTGGTGGCCACTGTACCATCTAAGGCAGAACAACAACACTGGATGGCTCTGGTCGCTGTTCAACTGTCAAACGTGATCGTACAATCCTCCCATTTTATTTGTAATGAATAATATATGACACACAAATAACTGGAACATAGGAGAGCTTATGATGACGTTCCGCTCTGACTCGGTCCAAGTCGGACCAAAACCTTGTCATAAACCTGTCTCTCCATGTGAGGGTTGTGTATTGTTCCAGGCGCGGTATTGTGTATTATTCTTTTAAAATGCACGATATGCGCCATGCAGTACACTCGTTCCGTGCTCAGTGCACGGAACAGGTCATTCAGGGCATGGACCTTCCTCTGACCAGTCAGACTCTTGGTGATGGCCCCATACATCCAGAACATGTCTCATGTTCTTCGTCCTGGGAAAGTTCTTCTCACGTGAATCAAGAACACGTCTCTCTCTCTCTCTTCCTTCTCGTGGGGAAATTATTCTCGTTCTTTTCTCTGTGAGAATTTCTGCTGTCTGTCTATCTTATGCAAATCTTCATTCCTTTAGTCTGGCAAGGTTTTCAGGAAGCCGCCTCTGAAGAGAATTCTTTTTGTCCTGTGTATGTAAAAATTTTTGCTTGTCCATCTTGTATAAATCTCTGTACGCCTTTTTTTTGAGTTCGGGCGACGTGGGTGATGGTGAGCGCGAGGAAAGGTGATGGGGTGATGGGTAGGGGTGAGGGGAGGTGATGGGGGTGGAAGGGGGTGATGAGGTGATGGATGGGTGTGAGGAGAGGTGATGGATGGGAGGGGGGAAGGTGAAGGGATGAGGGTGATGGGGTGAGGAGTGGGGAGGTGATGGGGTGAGGGGTGGGGATGAGGGAAGGTGATGGGGTTAAGGGTGGGGGTGAGGGAAGGTGATGGGGTGAGAGGTGGGTGTTAGGGGATGTGATGGTGGGTGTGAGGGAAAGTGATGGGGTGAGGGTGAGAATGAGGGAGGGGTGATGGGGTGAGAGGTGAAGAAAGGTCTTGGAAGATGATACGATACGGTGAGGGCTGGGGAGAAAAGGTGGTGAAGGTTATGGGAGTGAGGGTGAAGAGGGTAGGTGATAGTGAAGAGGATGGGTGTTGGTGGGTGAGGGTGGGTAAGGGCAAAGAGGGTGGGTGAGGGTGGGTAAGGGTGAAGAGGGTGGGTGAGAGTGGGCGAGAGTGAAGAGGGCGGGTGTGGAGTGGGTGAGAGTGAAGAGGGTGGGTGAAGGTAGATAAGGGTGGATGAAGATGAAGGTGGGTGAGGGTGGGTAAGGGTGGGTAAAAGTGAAGAAGTATGAGAGGGTGGGTAAGGGTGGGTGAGGGTGAAGAGGGTGGGTGAAAATCAAAAGGGTGGGGTAAGGGTGAGTGAGGATGAAGAGAGAGGGTGATGGTGGGTGATGGTGGATAAGAGTGAAGAGGGTGGGTGAACGTGAAGAAGGTGGGTAAGGGTGGATGAGGGTGAAGAGGGAGAGTTTCGTGATGCTTGGCTAAGGAAATCCTTTTTTTTTTTTGTTATTCACAAGGAATTTCATCCCCCACCTCCCCTCACCCCTCCACATTTTCCCCTCACCACTCCACAACCTCCCATCTCCCATCCTCCAGCCTCCCATCTCCCAGTCTTCTATTCCACGGCCTCCTATCCCACGGCCTCCCATCCCTCAGCCTCCCATCCCCCACCTTCCCTCCCCAGTAACGTCTATCAGATAGATAAAAACACCGACACTGCCTCTCTCGGAGTCTCTTCACGTGGGTCCAGAGGGAAATTACTTCCGTCTCTCACCTCAAAAACCAATGCATTATTTGTATACCATAAACCCACTCCCACACCCACGCGCTACTAGCAGGAGGAGGAGAGTACAACATAGTGGCACAACAGGAGGAGCAGGGGTGCTAATTGTTTAGTTACAGTAACTATACAACAGATCATGTCCTATACAAGCATCAATAAGTATAACATTGTGCCATCGTCTCATTGACCAACCACAGGTGTAGTAGAGAGAGGCACTTGAAACCATCGACTACTAGACACCGTAAATATTGAATTCTTGTTGAAATGGACAATAATTGCAGATTATTTTCAACACACCGGGCGCCTCCTAGCAGGTGTGACCAGCGTGTAACACGTCTGATGAATCACACTGATACACTGCAGGTATCGGGTCGTGTCAGGGAGACAAGTCTGCAATATGTAGAGAGACGTTCTTAATTGGCTTCCCTGAACTAGCAAAGATTGTGCATGACTATGACACAAAAACAGGAATTGTGAAGACGTCGTAAAGGTATTTCTCACAGAATAGCAAGTATGAGAGATGTACACAAGACTGATAAATAAAAAAATGCCAGAGTTCAGCACTAAAGTCTGATGCAACTGTTGATACAACGGAAGAACTAAATTGTATAAAAAATACACGAGAACAATGAACACACTGACCCCCGAAACTCTCTCCAGGTAAACACTTGGTGGTCTGGTGTCTAAAGCTCTCGTTTCACACGGCGAGAGTCCGGGTTCGATTCCCAGCCAGGGTAGAAACATTGGGCTGTTTCTTTACACCTGTTGTCTATGTTCACCCATCAGTAAAATGGGTACCTGGGTGTTAGTCGACTGGTATGGGTCGCATCCTGGGACAAAACTGACCTATTTTGACCGAAATGTTCAGCATAAAAAAGGGCTTTATATATAGTAGTATGTCACTGATGTCAGCTAGGACTGTATACCTTGTACATGTACTTGTAGTAAATAAAGATATATAACCAGCTCGAGTACATCTTCAGAAACTGAATCATTTGCCAATAAATACCACACAACTCACAGCCAACGGGAAATCGAAATGTGCATATCTATGTTTGGAGTGTATGCAAATAGGATATATTGGGGAAAAAAGAATGGGACATGCATCCTCCCGTCCCCCCCCAAAAAAAATAAAATGGTCGCTTTTGTCGTTCTGACTGTTTCATACATTTGCACCCTAATGAGTCACGAAATCGTAATAACGCGATTACAAACAAACCAGGGAAGGGGTGAGGCCTGAACCCAGGTGAGTGCTGAAACTCCAGGACGGCGAGCTAACCACTGAGCCAACGGCCTCTAATAAGATTCATCCTACTAGTTATATTTTTATACACCATAGGGAAGTTATCATGGGCCACTACTGTGACCACAAATGCAGGTTTTCTGAAGGGACTTAAGCTTAAGCGAGCCACAGCCACTCTGGTGTTGGATTCGTCTATAAAAACCTACATTTATGGTCAGTGTGGTGGCCCATGCTAGTGTCCCTATGGTGTATATAAATATACTTAGATAAATGAATGTTATTACAACCAACTGGCCGAGTAGTTAGCACACTGGCTTGTGAGTTGTAGAACTCACTTGACCTGGGTTGAAGCGCCACCCGTTCTGTGTTTTTTTTTTTCCCCTAAAATGTGTTATGCATTGATCCATAAGAAATAATGTTATAACACAAAGTGTCCCACATCACTTGTAAGGAAGCAGGTGGTGCCAGCCGTCTGAGTAAATACAGAGTTTTATAGAACCAGGAAAATAAGAAACAATGTTAAGGAATGGCAAGAAGATTCCATTACCTGGTTGGCATGATTCTGAATTGACAACAGAACCAGTGGCTGTCTCGTCAGAACCACAGATATTGATAAAAATAATCCAATATATAATATATATTTAAAAATAATAAACGATACAAATCTTAAACCAGACAATAACAAAATACCGTTTTTTTAGCGGGTTATTTGTGTATCACTGTTTGCTACTTTCAAACGCCAATACAACATAATTCTTCAACAGTGATGCATAGATACGTGGGGACAGTCTATTCAGTGTCCACAAGGAGTCGCTTATTTCCACTGAGTTACTGTATTAACATCACACATGACGCAGTGGAACCGCTGGCGGTAAAAATCCTTAAAATCATAATCTAATTATTGTATGTGTGTACATAACACTAGAAGCAACTTCCTAGCAGTTCCAGACGAACTGACGAGAACAGAATGCAAGAATAGCACATTCTCTTGAAAATCTTTCACACCCAGCCACAAACCACCTCTTGTATGGTAATTTCAGTTTAAGGCATCTGTAGTGAAACAGCAGTGAAAATTATCAGATGGAGAAACACCCTCCACTTGATACTCACCACCAAGTAACTGTTAGACCTGGGGCAGCAAGACGCAAGTGACTGTCAGACCTGGGGCAGCAAGACGCAAGTGACTGTCAGACTTGGGGCAGCAAGACGCAAGTGACTGTCAGACTTGGGGCAGCAAGACGCAAGTCACTGTCAGACTCGGGGCAGCAAGACACAAGTGACTGTCAGACCTGGGACAGCAAGACGCAAGTGACTGTCAGACTTGGGGCAGCAAGACGCAAGTGACTGTCAGACTTGGGGCAGCAAGACGCAAGTGACTGTCAGACCTGGGACAGCAAGACACAAGTGATTGTCAGACCTGGGACAGCAAGACACAAGTGACTGTCAGACCTGGGACAGCAAGACACAAGTGACTGTCAGACCTGGGGCAACAAGACACAAGTGACTGTCAGACCTGGGACAGCAAGACACAAGTGATGGTCAGACCTGGGACAGCAAGACACAAGTGACTGTCAGACCTGGGGCAACAAGACACAAGTGACTGTTAGACCTGGGGCAGCAAGACACAAGTGACTATCAGACCTGGGGCAGCAAGACACAAGTGACTGTTAGACCTGGGGCAGCAAGACACAAGTGACTGTCAGACCTGGGGCAGCAAGACACAAGTGACTGTCAGACCTGGGGCAGCAAGACGCAAGTGACTGTTAGATCTGGGGCAGCAAGACACAAGTGACTGTCAGACCTGGGACAGCAAGACAAGTGACTGTCACACCTGGGACAGCAAGACACAAGTGACTGTCACACCTGGGACAGCAAGACACAAGTGACTGTCACACCTGGGACAGCAAGACACAAGTGACTGTCACACCTGGGACAGCAAGACACAAGTGACTGTCACACCTGGGACAGCAAGACACAAGTGACTGTCACACCTGGGACAGCAAGACACAAGTGACTGTCACACCTGGGACAGCAAGACACAAGTGACTGTCACACCTGGGACAGCAAGACACAATGTGACTGTCACACCTGGGACAGCAAGACACAAGTGACTGTCACACCTGGGACAGCAAGATAAGTGACTGTCAGACCTGGGGCAGCAAGACACAAGTGACTGTCACACCTGGGACAGCAAGACACAAGTGACTGTCACACCTGGGACAGCAAGACACAAGTGACTGTCACACCTGGGACAGCAAGACACAAGTGACTGTCACACCTGGGACAGCAAGACACAAGTGACTGTCACACCTGGGACAGCAAGATAAGTGACTGTCAGACCTGGGGCAGCAAGACACAAGGAGTCTTGAGGTTGTGTTCAGCAAATTCGCTTTTAACCATAAATACTCTAATTTGAATCCAATAAATTATGACCTTGCTGAAATATGTTGATGTTGTATGAATTATATATAGTGATGTGCATGTTCAGTGATGTGTGATGTGCACATCAGCTGTGAGTTGTGAGACTGGAGGGAGAGGAGGAGGAGGAGGAGGAGGAGGAGGAGGAGGAGGAGGAGGAGGAGGAGGAGGAGGTTGTGATGTGAGTTTAAAACTATATTTTGGGTGGATTAGTAGATGAGTAAGTGGACGAGTGATTGGAGTTGGTGAGTGAGTGGCAAGGTGACTTAGTGGGTGAGTGGGTTAGTGAGTGAGTGGTTGGGTTAGTGACTGGATGGGTGAGCAACAGCATCACTACCACCACAGCAACCATTTCCCGCACACCATCACCACCCCCACCACTCTCCCACATCACTCGCCCAGTCACCCCCACCACTCTCCCACATAACTCGCCCAGTCACCTCCACCAATCTCCCCATCACTCGCCCAGTCACCTCCACCACTCTCCCCCATCACTCGCCCAGTCACCTCCACCACCCTCCCCCATCACTCGCCCAGTCACCCCCACCACTCTCCCACATCACTCGCCCAGTCACCTCCACCACTCTCCCCCATCACTCGCCCAGTCACCCCCACCATTTCCCCCCATCACTCGCCCAGTCACTCCCACCATTCTCCCCCATCACTCGCCCGGCCACCCCCACAAGACATACAACAGGCGTGCTGGCAGCATACTCGCAGCATGGTAAACTGCTCGCCTGTTATACCCGGCAACATAACTCGGTCCGGCTGCGGCTCTACCATGAAAGGCCCAGCCGGCAAAACGGCCCCGAGCAGGCGGGAACGGGCCATAAAGCAGCCCCAAATGTACTTTATATCACAAGTACATTAAGAAGCAGACTTTCCCACATATGCAGATGACTGCTGCAGAGTAAAAGCTGCTTTATACACCCAAAAATCTCACACCCAGGTTGCCTGAATGAGGCTACCACCACTAGTAGGAGGGGAGGGGAGGGGGGGGGTAAGTAGATTATATATATATATATATTATATATATATTTTATATATATATATATATTATATATATATATATTATATATATAATCTACTTACTATTATATATATATATATATATATATTATATATATATATATATATATTTATATATATTTTTATATATATATTATATATATATATATCAACAGTAAGATCACAGTAAACAGGGTGATATCGCAATATGCAGAACAAAACCCAAAGTGAAAAAATAGTGAAATTCCAAGCTCTTTCGTGATTTCTCAAAGAACTATGACTTCGCTTTTTTCGTCTCACAGAATATGTGCTTCAGTGGGGATGACCATTTCTTATTACCACTCAGCCAGAGTGCAGAGAATGCTGAACGTGTATGCACACACACACACCAGACCACACACACACACAAAAACACACACACAGACACACACACACACCACACACAAAACACAAACACAAAACACACAAAAAAAACCACAACGTCTCAAGTATCAGTTTAGAGATGAAAATCAAAAAAAGTTTGGTGCTCTCTTTGTGTGTTTTGATGTGCGCTAGTGAGCAGAATAAAAAAAATTTGTTGAAGATCCCATCAAAAAATTTGGGCAGAGAGGGGAGAGGGGAGGAGAGAGAGGAGAGAGAGAGAGAGGAGAGGAGAGAGAGGGGAGAGTTTGGAAAGAGAGAAGAGAGGGGAGGAGAGGAGGAAAAGAGAGAGAAAAGGAGAGACGGGATGAGAGGAGAGGAGAGAGTGAGAGGAAAAGGAGGAGAGGAAGGAGAGAGAGAGGAGAGGAGGAGAAAAGGAGAGAGGGGGGAAAGAGAGCTCCTTTATTTCATAACCTCAAAAGGGCAGTGCAGAAGATTTTCCCCATACTTGACAATAATTTTTGAAAAAACTCAAAACCCGTAGGGGTCACGCAGAGTCCCCGGGAGAAAGATAGTAGCGGGGGGGGGGGGGGCGAGAGACCTTTTTTTCGTAAAGAAAATGGAAGCTGTTGTTGTTTGCAGGCCGCTGCGGTGTATGTTGTCTAAAGTGTTGTGCTCAACGGCGGGAGGAAAATAGCAACAACCCCCGTTACCCCCAGTAAAAAACAGGACGGCAGCAAAATTTGCAACAGCAGCACAGGCAACAGGATCAAAAATGGGACAGCCCCGGGCGGGATTGAGTAGTACGAATAACGGGAACCCACCCCACCAAAAAACAAATAACAGAAACCCACCATTTAACGTGAGAGCAGAAACAGAGCCTTCCAAACCCCCCAACAGAAAGAACGGGAAAAAAACAGAAAAAGGCCCACGTTCAATCTTTTATAAAATTCTGAAGCTTCGGTTTTCGGGTCAAATCAAAAAAACACCCTCAAAAACAGAAAAGAACATAAAGTGTCAAAACCCAGCAGCAAAAACAACACAAGCAATATCACCCAGAAATCAGGGCGGGAAAACTTAGCTAAAACAGCCCCAACTTCAACATCAAAAGAAAATTAAGGTGGAGGGGTTTAAGCCGTGACAGTCCGAGGAAAATTTTAAAAAAACAAAAATTTCAGCGGGTTGAGCCCTCTTACCACTGTGACCTAGGCCCAAACAAGTCCCCCTACCACGGGTTACCCGGCCAGGAAACTGGCCGTCCTACCACTGTGCCCCGGCCCAAGGGCAACACTGGCTCTTTTTCCACTGGGGCCCCGGCCCAGGAACATTAAAATTATCTCCTAAAGGGAACTTTTAACCAAACCAAAACGTAATCTAAAATATCTAATGAAACCCTTCCCTTAACCTAATCAAACCCTTTAATTAAATTATAGCCAAACCCCTAATCCAATTTAAACCCTAACCTTTTTTAACCTAACCTAATCCTTTTCTAATTTAAAAAACCCCTGAGATCCCAAACCAAACCGTAACGGCATTAGAAAAATTTCAGCCTTTTTAAAACGTTGAATGGAAAAGAAGGGGGGGGGAAGGAGGGGGTTTTGGAAAAGGGGTTTGGATGAGATCAGGGGGAAGAAGAAGAGGAAGAGGGGGAAAACATAATGTAAGTAAAAGAGCCGGGTTGAGGGGGAAGAAAAACTCTCATTGAGAAACAGCCTTTTAAGAAAACACATTTTCCCCGTCAGAAAAATGAGAGACGAGAATGCAACCCAAAAAAAAAAAATTAAAAGGGGAAGAAAAAAAAGAAGCTCTTGTCTGCAAAATGCAAAAAGGGGAAAAAAAAAAAATTTTTGGGAGACTTGGGTCCCTGAAGACACAGGAGAAGCTATCAGGTCTTGGGACCACCCTTTAAAAGCCCGGGGAATTTAAAATTAACAGGGGGAAGGGGAAAAAACAAAACCCCGAACAGAAAAGAGTTTTGCCACCTTCTGCGGGAATTGGGGTGCCGCCTTGTTTTCTCGGGTCGGGTTTTCCCCCTTAAATCATTCGCGGATATTGGAGGGGGTTGTTGAGGTGGTGGAAAGGGGGGGGGGGAAGGAGAAAAAGATGCTTTTCCCTGGGAGATGAGTGGGGATGCACAATTTTGTCGTGGGAAAAGGGGGTAGGAAGGGGGGGGGGGGGAAGGAGGATTTGGGGAAAACAAAGATACTGTGGAAAAAAACCCTTCCCTTTTTATCAAATTACTGAGGTTTGTCCCCATCCCCCCCTCCCTCCCAACCCTCCTCTCTTTTCTCCTCTCTCTCTCTCTCTCCCCTCTCTCTCCTCTCTCTCTTCCCCCTCCCTCTTTTCTCTTCCTCCTTCTGGTATGATGATGTCAGTGTAGGAAAAGGAAGGTGTCACTTGCAGGGCAGGAAGATAATACCGAGTCTGTTTTTTCTAAATTACTTTGGGCTTCTACTTCCAAAAAAAGGTAAAAAAAAAAATACGTATTTTTTCGGGACGCACATGGGGAATTAAAATATATATTATATTTTTATATTATAAATATATTATATATTATATATTTATATATATATATTTTTAAAAAAAAAAAAAATATATATATTATATATATACATATATATATATATATATATTTTTATATATATATATAATATATATTTATATTTATATATATATAATATGTCGTCCCGAATATGTAAAAATGGTCAATTAGCAAAAAACTTTTTAAAATTTAAGACCTTTCTAAAATTTTTTCCTTTATACGTTTAAAGATCATTTTTTTCTTTAAATTTGTTATGAAAAAAAATTTAAAATTTTCCCACCAAAAGAATCTTAGAAAACTTACCTAACTTATTATAAAAAGAGCAATTTATTTTAGCCAAACCCCAAACTAAATATTTTTTAAAATATGTTTAAAATAATTTGTACTAAAACCAAACACAATCAAATATATTTTTTTCTTTTGGGGTTTTTTTTTTCAGTTTGTTTTTGGGCGCAATTGTTGCTTTACAAAAAATTTTCACTTGTCCTATATGGAAAGTTTAAAGTTTTTCCCTTTTTAACCCAAGATCGCAATTTCTGCCTATTCGGACGAAAACTTTTATAAAATATTTTTTATTTTTATATTTTTTATTTATATATATATATATTTTTATATATATTATATACGTTTTTAAAATTTTTTATATATATAATTCTGACTAGAAAAAAATTTAATTTATATTTAAAGGGGGGCGTGCTGCTGTGGGCGGGGTTTTGGTGTTTTTGAATGTGGGGGGTGCTTGTAATGTGGTGGTGTTTGGGGTGGGGTTGGTGGTGCTTTTGGAACGTGGTGGGGGGGGTTTTGTGAATGTGGGGTTTTGTTTGTGAATGTGGGTTGGTGCGGGGGGGTTTTTGGGGGGTTGTGCTGTGGGAAGGGGCCGAAAAAATGAAAATGGTGTCAACCACGGGGTTATTAAGACTGAAATTTAAAACCCCGCCAATAACAACATTTCCCCCCCTATATGACAAAAGGGGGTAATCTACTTTGCAAATACCCCACTCGGGAATATTTTATTCACCCCATCCCATGCATATACCCTGAGAGACATCTCTGGGCGTACGGGACGACCGTCTTTTACACCATCGGGGGTTTTTTCGGGCGACACACTTCCCGATGAAAACGCGACTCGCCCGTTCAGAGGGTTTAGTTTTATTGGGGGTTGTGGGAAAATACCCAGTGGGCCCCGTATGGCCCTGCCTTTCGATCCCCGGGAAACAAAAAACCCCCCACTGTGCCCAGCTTTTTTGGTTTGTCAGGTTCACGATTTTCTCCCTAAAACGAGGTTGTCGCCTCTCCACTAAAACCAAGGTTTTTAAACCTCCCCACTCAACCGGTTGTCACCCTCTCCACTCAACCGGGTTTGTAAACCCTCTCCATCAACCGGGTTTGTCAGCCTCTCCACTAAATTCAGGTTGTCAACCTCCCCATTTAAACCGGGTTTAAACCCTTCCCCAAACTCAATCGGGTTTGTAAACCCTCTCCACTCAATCGGGTTTTGTAAAACTCCCCACACATGGTTTGTAAACCTCCCCACCCCCAGGTTGTCGGGCCTTTCCCCTAAAACCAAAGGTTTGTAAACCTCTCCACTCTCCGGGTTTTTTAAACCTCTTCACTCAACCAGGTTGTCAGCCTCTCCACTCATCCGGTTGTCAGCCTTTCCACTCAACCGGGTTTTAAAACCTCTCCACTAAACCGGGTTTTGTCACCCTCTCCACTAAACCCAGGTTGTCACCCTCTCCACTCAACCGGGTTTTGGTCAGCCTCTCCACTCAACCAGGTTGTCAGCCTCCCCACTCAAAAAGGTTTTGTAAACCCTTTTCCATCAACCAGGTTGTCAGTCTCCACTCAACCGGTTTATCAACCTCCCCAAATTCAACGGTTATAAACCCTCTCCACTAAAACAGGTTGTAAACCCTCCCCACTAAAACCGGTTGTAAAACCTCTCCACTCAACCAGGTTGTAAACCTCTCACTAAACCGGGGAAATCAACCTCTCCCCCTCAACCGGTTTTGTCAACCTCTAACTCAACCAGGTTATAAAACCTCTCATCAACCAGTTGTAAACCCTTTCCCCACTCAACCAGGTTTTAAAGGACCCCAAACCCCTTTCGAAAAAAAACACTTTAACCCCAAAAAATTTAAGGGATTTACATGACAGGTTAATCCACTTATCCGTAAAACGCCCCAGTAGTCCGTATCTTATTACGGGAAAATTCGCAAATTCATCTCCTTTAAAAAAAACCCTTGAATAAGACCTCAGAGTGGGGGGTAATAAATTTTCTTCTATTCCCCAGCAATCCCAAAATAAAAAAAAATTCGTTTTCTGCATTTTTTTTACTTTTTTTTTAAATTTCCCTTTAAAGTAAAATTTTTAAAAAAAGTTGTCATTCCTTTATTTCGTTTTTTTTTCCTTTAAAAACCCAAAAAATTTTTCCCCCCCCCCCAAATATTCCCCCCCCTTTAATATATATTTTTATATTATTTATTTCAAGGGTTTTATTAAAAATTGGGGGAAATTTTATTGTGAAAAAAAATCTGTTACCTTAATTAATTAATTTCAAAAATTTAAAGTTTGTTGGCTCCAAAAAATTTGTTTTAGTTAGTTTTTTTTTGTTTTAATTTGTTCTCTAAACTGTGGTTTATTTTTTTTCAGTTTTTCACTCAAAATTTAAAATGAGGGGAATTTTTTCCTATTGTCGAGGTTTTTTTAAAGGGGGGGGGGCTGACAACAACACTGGTGTTGAATAATGGGACTGACAAAAACACTGGTGTTTAAAAAATGGGACTTTAAAACAACATGGTGTTGAATAATTGGGGTGCAACAACAAAGGGGTTGGGAAAAATGGGACGACAACAACAATTGTGTTTGGGAAAAATGGGATGACAACAACATGGTGCTGGGAAAAATGGGACTTTACAAAACCACTTGTGGTTTAATAATGGGACTGACAAAAACATTTGCTGAATAATGGGAATGACAAAAAACCTTGTTTTTGAATTTAAAGGGGACTGACAACAAATGGTGCCCGAATAAAGGGGGCTGACAAAAACACTTGGGGTTGAATAATGGGGTGGGAAAAAACACTGGTGTTTAAAAATTTGGGGGTGACAACAACACTGGTGTTGAATAATGGGGGGTACAACAACCCCTGGTGTTGAAAAATGGGATGACAACAAACCCCTTGTTTTGAATAATGGGACTGACAAAAACACTGGTGCGAAAAAAATGGGACTGACAACAAAAACCCCTTTTGTTGAATAATTTGGGGGGAACAAACACTTGGGGGTGAATAATGGGACTGACAAAAAACACTTGTGTTGAATAATGGGACTTACAACAACACTGGGGGCTGAATAATGGGCTGGAAAAACAATACTGTTGAAAAAATGGGACTGAAAAAAACATGGTGTTGAATAAAAGGGAAATGACCCCCAATACTAAATGTTTTAATAAAGGGACTGAAACAAACCAAATGGTGTTTTTAATAATGGGAATGACAAAAACCCCTTGGGGTTGAATAATGGGATGACAACAACACTTGTGTTTAATTTAAAGGGACTCTCAAAAAACCCCTGGTGGTTTAAAATTGGGGGTGACAAAAACACTGGGTTGAAAAAATGGGACTGACAACAAATGGGTTTTTTGAATAATGGGGTGACAACAATTCTAGTGTTGAAAAATGGGCTGACAACAACACTGGTTTTGAAAAAATGGGACTGGGCAACAACACTGGTGTTGAATAATGGGACTGACAAAAAAAACTTGTGGGTTTAAAATGGGGCTGGAAAAAAAAATGGTGCTGAATAAAGGGACTGACAAAAACCTTGTGTTGAATAATGGGACTGACAACAACATGGAGCTGAATAATGGGACTGACAACAAATTTCTGTTGGGAAAAATGGGGGGTGACCCAAAAAACACTGGTTTTTGGAAAAATGGGACTGACAACCCAAAACTAGTGTTGAAAAATGGGATGACAACAAAAAAACTGGTGTTGAATAATGGGGAAATGACAAATATACTAGTGGGTTTAATAATGGGAGGGCAACAAAACTGGTTTTTGAATAATGGGACTGACAAAAATTTTTAGTGTTAAAAAATGGGACTGACAAAAAAACACTGGTGTTGAATAATGGGATGGCAACAATACTATTTTTGAATTTAAAGGGAATGGGCAACAATTAAATAGTGTTTAATAATGGGACTGACCAAAAAAACCCGGTTTGAAAATGGGGGCTGACAAAAAATCTGGGGTTGGAAAAAAAAGGGGGTGACAACA
Organism: Cherax quadricarinatus; assembly: GCF_026875155.1. Classification (NCBI taxonomy): domain Eukaryota; kingdom Metazoa; phylum Arthropoda; class Malacostraca; order Decapoda; family Parastacidae; genus Cherax; species Cherax quadricarinatus. The sequence continues at coordinate 36,239,399 of NC_069425.1, read as the reverse complement.
AAACTAGTGTTGAATAATGGGGCTGACAAAAAAAAATGGTGTTGGAAAAAGGGGGCTGACAAAAAAATATAGTGTTGGGAAAAATGGGAAATGGCAACCCAAAACTAGTGGTTTTTAAAAATTGGGGGGCGACAAAAATATGGTGTTTAATAATGGGGCTGGCAACTATAGTGTTGGGAAAAAGGGGGGCTGACAAAAAACATGGTGTGGGAAAAATGGGGCTGCCCAAAAACCCCTGGTGTTGAATAATGGGACTGAACCCAAAACACTTGTGGGTTTATTAAAGGGGGGGTGGGCAACAACCTTGGGGCTAATAATGGGACTGGGCCCAAAAAACTGGTGTTGAAATTTAAAGGGACTGACAACAACCCCTGGGGGTTGAAAAATGGAAAAAGAAAACAACACTGGTGTTGAAAAAGGGGGTGACAACCCAAAATGGTGTTGGGAAAATTGGGACTGACAACAAAATGGTTTTTGAATTAAAGGGGGTTTACAACAACACTGGTGTTGAATAATGGGGCTGGGGCAAAAAACCCCTGGGTTGAATAATGGGAAATGACAACTTATGGTGTTGAAAAAGGGACAACACTTTTGTTGAATAATGGGGGCTGACAACAAAACCTGTGTTGAAAAATGGGGTTGGGCAAAAAAAACGTGGGTTTTAAAAAGGGAAATGACAAAAACACTTGTGTTGAATAATGGGACTGACCCAAAGGGACTTGTGTTGAATAAAGGGACTGACAACAGACTTGTGTTTAATAATGGGACTGACAACAACTGGGGTTGAATAATGGGACTGACAAAAAGCACTTGGTTGAATTTAAAGGGATGGGAAACACTTGTGTTGAATTTGGGGTGAAACTTCCCCTTTTGTTGAATAAAGGGATGACAACATCCCCTTTTGTTGAAAATGGGATGACAAAAAACACGGGGGCGAATAATGGGTTTAAAAAAACACTGGTTGGCCGGGAAAAATGGGGTGATAATAACATTTGGGCGAATAATGGGGGTGACAACAAAACTGGGATGAATAATGGGACTACAAAACCATTGGTGCCCGAATTTAAAGGGACTGACAACAAAAATGGTGCTGAATAATGGGGGCTGACAAAAAACATGGGGCTGAATAATGGGACTGACAACAACATGGTGCTGAATAAGGGGAAAAGACAACAAAAACTGGTGCTGAATTTAAAGGGACTGAAACTTTTGGGGCTGAATTAATGGGACTGACAGCAACTTTGGTTTTGGTTAAAAGGGATGGGTAATAACATTGGTGCTGAATAAAAGGGGGAAATGAAAACAAAAATTGGGCTGAATAATAGGCTGACAACAACATTGGTGCCCGAATAAAGGGACTGACAAAAAACACTGGGGCTGGAAAAAATGGGATGACAATTTCTGGTGCGAAAAATGGGACAGACAAAAATTGGGGCTGGGTTAAAGGGGGCTGCAACAAAACTGGTTTCCCGAATAAGGGGGTTGGGGCAACAAAAAATTGGGGCTGAAAAATGGGGGCTGACAACAACATGGTGCTGAATTTAAAGGGAGTGACAACAAAACCCGGTGGGTGGAAAAAAGGGGGTTTACAAAAACCCCTGGGCTGAATAATGGGGGTGGCCCCAAAAAACTGGTGCTGAATAAAGGGACTGAAACAACACTGGTGCCGAATAAGGGGCTGCTTTGTATCCTCACAGGTTGTCAGGATGAGGCAAAAAGGTTTAAAAATGTTGTGTTTTGTGTGTACTCAACTAATTTTTGGTTTCACGGGTCGAGATCAGCTCCCCAGGGCCCCCCCTCTTCACGAGTTGGGTTAACTATTCCCCCTCTCTCCCTGCTCCTGAAAATTTTTCTACCCCTCTTTAAAATATGTTTGGCCTGCCTCCACTACCTCACTTTTCTAGGGGTATTCCACTTCCTGACTTGAATGAAGAAAAAAATTTCTAAAAATCCTTTGATCATCTGGGTCTTCAACTCCCCAAATTTTGACCCCCTTTTTTCTGCCCTCCCCCCTCTGGGAAAATCCTTTTCTCTGTTTTTCCCCCTTGGGCTATTAAAGCGTATTTTGTATGTCGTTATCATTTTTCTCCCCCAAAACCCCCCTGTCCTCCCGTGGTCAGCCGTTTCCCCCGAACCCCTTTTTTCTAGGCATTCCCTGAGCTCTGGAAAATTTAAACCTTTGTCCCCAAACCTTTTTCCTTTCTCTAATTTTGGACGTGCTTCCAAATGTGGGTTCCCAAACACCCTGCTGCATACTCCAGTTGGGGGTTTGGGGTTTCACGGTGTACAGTGTCTTGAATGATTGCTTACTAAGGTATCGGAACGTTGTTCTCAGGATTGCCAGGCGCCCATATGCTGCAGCAGTTATCTGGTTGATGTGTGCTTCCGGAGACATGCTCGGTGTTATACTCACCCCAAGATCTTGTGTGGTGTGTGTGTGTGTGCGTGTGTGTGTGTGTGTGTGCGTGTGTGTGTGTGTCTGTGTGTGTGTGTCTGTGTGTGTGTGTCTGTGTGTGTCTCTGGCTTCCAACTTCACCTCGACTCTGGGCTATTACCTTCAGACTTGCAGAGTGAAGGCAGCAGCTACTGCTCTCCTCTCCGCAAAACTCACCCACAAACCACTTGAAAATTCTTCACCAAAATTCTTCGTTGTTACCGCTCGTTTCGTAAAGTATATGAATTTTGTACACTATAAAAAAAAAGCTTTGAGAGAAGTAAAAGACGAGAATTCTTAAGCAAGTCCAGAAAATCGAAATATATAATATTAAATAACATTACACACACACATATATATATTACTGTACCCACGAACGAATGGTATTGATCAATAGCAACACTGCGCTAGCCAAGGATTCGAACCCATGTTGTACTGGCCTGCCTCATGGTAAGCGAGAACCATATGACGCTTTAAACCACAGGACCACTCAACCCTACAAGAATGGCGCAGCC
>NC_069425.1:36218950-36231450 GCF_026875155.1 Cherax quadricarinatus | reverse complement strand
GAGCCAACTAGGGGAAATAACCTCCTTGACTTGGTTCTTGCCAGTAGGGAAACACTAATTAATAATCTTGAGGTTAATGATGAGCTTGGGAGAGTGATCACAAATCACTCAGTTTTAACATATCATGGAATTCCCCTATAATGGCAATCAAGTCTCCGTCCCTGACTTTCGCTTGGCTGATTTCATAGGACTGAAAAATTACTTAGGTGGGCTGAACTGGAATGACTGACTAGGGGTCAGGTAGGTGGTGATGGTTGCCGATATGATGCTTTCCAGGGCATAGTTCTAGCTGCTCAGTCAAATTATGTTCCAAATAGGGAAATCAGATCAAACAAAAATGATCCTAAATGGATGAACAATAGATTAAAATATCTGATTGGTCAAAAGAGAGGCATATATAGGCAAATCAAAGAGGAGAGGGGCAATTAAGAAATCGATATATTCAGTTAAAGAGAGAAATAAAAAAGGGAATTAGAAAACAAATAGAGATTATGAGGTTAAAGTTGCAAGAGAATCGAAGACTAACCCAAAAGGATTCTTTCAGGTATACAGAAGTAAGATCAGGGACAAGATAGGCCCACTCAAAAGTTCCTCGGGTCAGCTCACTGACAGTGATAAGGAAATGTGTAGAATTTTAACACATACTTCCTCTCAGTTTTTACACAGGAGGATACCAGCGATATTCCAGTAATGATAAATTATGTAGACAGGACGATAATAAACTGTGCACTATTAGGGTCACAAGTGACATGGTCCATAGGCAAATAGATAAATTAAAACCTAACAAATCCCCAGGCCCTGATGAAACTGTATGCAAGGGTCTAAAGGAATGTAAAGAGGAGCTTAGCACACCTTTGGCTAATCTTTTCAACATATCACTACAAACTGGCATGGTGCCAGATAAGTGGAAAATGGCAAATGTGATACCTATTTTCAAAACAGGTGACAGGTCCTTAGCTTCGAACTATAGACCAATAAGCTAACCTCCATAGTGGGAAAATTTATGGAATCAATAATTGCCGAGGCAGTTCGTAGCCACCTTGAAAAGCATAAATTAATCAACGAATCTCAGCATGGTTTTACAAAGGGGCGTTCCTGCCTTACGAATTTATTAACTTTTTTCACTAAGGTATTTGAGGAGGTAGATCATGGTAATGAATATGATATTGTGTATATGGACTTCAGTAAGGCTTTTGACAGGGTCCCACATCAGAGACTATTGAGGAAAATTAAAGCACATGGAATAGGAGGAGAAATTTTTTCCTGGATAGAGGCATGGTTGACAAATAGGCAGCAGAGAGTTTGCATAAATGGGGAGAAATCAGAGTGGGGAAGCGTCACGAGCGGTGTTCCACAGGGGTCAGTGTTGGGCCCCTGCTGTTCACAATCTACATAAACGACATAGATGAGGGCATAAAGAGCGACATCGGCAAGTTTGCCGATGACACCAAAATAGGCCGTCGAATTCATTCTGACGAGGACATTCGAGCACTCCAGGAAGATTTGAATAGACTGATGCAGTGGTCGGAGAAGTGGCAGATGCAGTTTAATATAGACAAATGCAAAGTTCTAAATGTTGGACAGGACAATAACCATGCCACATATAAACTAAATAATGTAGATCTTAATATTACGGATTGCGAAAAAGATTTAGGAGTTCTGGTTAGCAGTAATCTGAAACCAAGACAACAGTGCATAAGTGTTCGCAATAAAGCTAATAGAATCCTTGGCTTCATATCAAGAAGCATAAATAATAGGAGTCCTCAGGTTGTTCTTCAACTCTATACATCCTTGGTTAGGCCTCATTTAGATTATGCTGCACAGTTTTGGTCACCGTATTACAGAATGGATATAAATTCTCTGGAAAATGTACAAAGGAGGATGACAAAGATGATCCCTGTATCAGAAACCTTCCCCATGAGGATAGACTAAGGGCCTGAAACTGCACTCTCTAGAAAGACGTAGAATTAGGGGGGATATGATTGAGGTTTATAAGTGGAAGACAGGAATAAATAAAGGGGATGTAAATAGTGTGCTGAAAATATCTAGCCTAGACAGGACTCGCAGCAATGGTTTTAAGTTGGAAAAATTCAGATTCAGGAGGGATTATAGGAAAGTATGGTTTGGTAATAGAGTTGTGGATGTAGTGGAACAAACTCCCAAGTACCGTTATAGAGGCCAGAACGTTGTGTAGCTTTAAAAATAGGTTGGATAAATACATGAGTAGATGTGGGTGGGTGTGAGTTGGACCTGATAGCTTGTGCTAACAGGTCGGTTGCCGTGTTCCTCCCTTAAGTCAATGTGACTGACCTGACTAGGTTGGGTGCATTGGCTTAAGCCGGTAGGGACTTGGACCTGCCTCGCATGGGCCAGTAGGCCTTCTGCAGTGTTCCTTCGTTCTTATGTTCTTATGTTCTTATGTGCTGTTGGAGTGTGAGCAAAGTAACATTTATGAAGGGGTTCAGGGAAACCGGCAGGCCGGACTTGAGTCCTGGAGATGGGAAGTACAGTGCCTGCACTCTGAAGGAGGGGTGTTAATGTTGCAGTTTAAAAACTGTAGTGTAAAGCACCCTTCTGGCAAGACAGTGATGAAGTGAATGATGGTGAAAGTTTTTCTTTTTCGGGCCACCCTGCCTTGGTGGGAATCGGCCAGTGTGTTAATAAATAATAAATATATATATATATATATATATATATATATATATATATATATTTATATATATATAGCCAGTTCCTTCTTTGAAAACTCTCGTCATGATTGCAATATTTCTGACATTTACTGGTAGTAGGTTGAAGAGTCTTGGGCCACGCATGCTGATACTGTGTTCTCTCATTGCATCCGCGGCGCCCCTGATCTTCACAGGGTTTATTTCACATTTTCCCTCGCCAAGAAAAAGCCTCGGTCAGATGACCAAACACTCCAACGGCAGGTCATCATCTAAGACCCGCGTCAGGAAGCACTTGTTTCCCTACGAGCCTAACCTAACCTAAACTAACCTCACCTAACCTAACCTCACCTAACCTAACCGAACCGAACCGAACCTAACCTAACCGAACCTAACCTAACCTAACCTAACCTAACCGAACCTAACCTAACCTAACCGAACCGAACCTAACCTAACCTAACCTAACCTAACCTAACCGAACCTAACCTAACCTAACCGAACCTAACCTAACCTAACCGAACCTAACCTAACCGAACCTAACCGAACCTAACCTAACCTAACCTAAACTAACCTAACCGAACCTAACCTAACCTAACCTAACCTAACCTAACTATCCTATCACTTACACAGTCATATGTGTCACGTTGAGAGTCAAGTGAGACAGTCATTGACTGTCCCTTGCTGGGTCAACTCTTTTTCCCCTTAAATTACTACATAAATTACCCTCGCAACTGCCCTTAATTACCTTTTAAATTACTTCACAGTATATCTTTAATTATCTTCTAAATAACCTTACAAATTATTATACATTATCTTAACTAATCTTTTAATTACGTTACAATAAATTACCTACTAAATTACCTTACCAATTATGAATTGCCTTCTTAATTGCCTTTTAAATTACCTTGCAAATTATAAATTATCTAGTTAATTACCTTCTAAACTACCTGGCAAATTATTATAAGTTACCTATTAAATTACCTTCTACAATACCTTACAAATTATAAATTACCTTATTAAATGCTTTCTAAATTACTTCATAAATTACTTTAAATACCTTCTAAATTACCTTAATTACCTTCTAAATTACTTTACAAATTATATATTACTTGTTAAATTACCTTCTAAATTTCCACCTAAATTACCTCTTAAATTACCTGCTAAATTACATCACGCTACCCAGCGCTAAACCCGTAGGAAGGGGGGTCATACAAGGCCAGTGGGGTGGAGAGTAGCTCTAAATCCTTGGATCAAGAGCCCTTCAAGAACAGCTTTTGCGCTGCTTGTTGATCTGATGTTTTAAGCTGTGATCTTCCTTGATCCCATTATTTCTCCCCCATGCAGTCCCCATTATTGCTCCCCCATGCAGTCCCCATTATTGTTCCCAAATGCAGTCCCCATTATTCCCACATGCAGTCCCCTTTATTGTTCCCACATGCAGTCCCCATTATTGTTCCCACATGCAGTCCCCATTATTGCTCCCCCATGCAGTCCCCATTATTGCTCCCCCATGCAGTCCCCATTATTTCTCCCCCATTCAGTCCCCATTATTGCTCCCCCCATTCAGTCCCCATTATTGCTCCCACATGCAGTCCCCATTATTTCTCCCCCCATGCAGTCCCCATTATTGCTCCCCACATACAGTTCCCATTATTTCTCCCCCATGCAGTCCCCATTATTGCTCCCCACATACAGTTCCCATTATTTCTCCCCCCATGCAGTCCCCATTATTGCTCCCCACATACAGTCCCCATTATTGCTTGCCCTATGCAGTCCCCATTATTGCTTTCCCTATCAGTCCCATTATTACTCCCCCTCATGCAGCCGCCCCCCCCCCCACCACCATCACCACCCTGCTGGCCACTCCACAATTTCATGGTGTGGGAGGAATTTAAAACTTGCCCTGTTTACTCTCTCAAAATTTCATGGATGAAGCACAAATTTCTGACCCAGACACATCTGAATTTTATGGAAGAGGCTGGAAAGTTGTGTGTAAGACGGAGAGTCGGGGGGAAGGAAGGTGGGAAGGGAGGGACGGGGTGGGGAGGAATGGGAGGGAGTGGGGAGGAGAGGGGAGACTTGAGGAGTGGGACGAGAAGAAGGGTCAGAGAATAGAGAGGACTGGGAGGAGTAGAGAAGGTGGGGAGGGTAGTGAGGGTTGGGGAAGGTAGAGAGGGTTGAGGAGGGTAGAAAGGGTTGGGGAGTGTACAGGAGGTGGGGAGGGTAGAGATGGTTGGGGAGATGAGTGGGGCTGGAGTGGATGGTATCTCAGTTCTTAGTGTTGAGAGGTGTATGTCCACCAGCACCACTCATCCACCACCTGGTTACCTGGAGGTTATTCCGGGGATCAACGCCCCCGCGGCCCGGTCCATGACCAGGCCTCCCGGTGGATCAGGGCCTGATCAACCAGGCTGTTACTGCTGGCCGCACGCAGTCCAACGTACGAGCCACAGCCCGGCTGATCCGGCACTCATCCACAAGAGCCAGCACTCATCCACCACAGTCAGCACACATCCACCACAGCCAGCACACACCCACCACAGCCAGCATTCATCCACCACAGCCACCACACATCCACCACAGCCACCACACATCAGCACTCATCCATCACAGCCAGCACACATCCACCACAGCCAGCAAACATCCACCACATCCAGCATTCATTCACCACAGTCAGCACACATCCACCACAGCCAGCACACATCCACCACATCCAGCATTCATTCACCACAGTCAGCACACATCCACCACATCCAGCATTCATCCACCACAGCCAGCACACATCCACCACAGCCAGCACACATCTACCACAGTCAGCACTCATCCATCACAGTCAGCACACATCCACCACAGCCAGCACACATCTACCACAGTCAGCATTCATCCACCACAGCCGGCACACATCCACCACAGCCAGCACACATCTACCACAGTCAGCATTCATCCATCACAGTCAGCATTCATCCACCACAGCCGGCACACATCCACCACAGCCGGCACACATCCACCACAGCCAGCACACATCTACCACAGTCAGCATTCATCCACCACAGCCGGCACACATCCACCACAGCCAGCACACATCCACCACAGCCAGCACACATCTACCACAGTCAGCATTCATCCACCACAGCCGGCACACATCCACCACAGCCAGCACACATCCACCACAGCCAGCACACATCTACCACAGTCAGCATTCATCCACCACAGCCGGCACACATCCACCACAGCAGCACACCATCCACCACAGCCAGCACACATCTACCACAGTCAGCACTTCATCCACCACAGCCGGCACACATCCACCACAGCCGGCACACATCCACCACAGCCGGCACACATCCACCACAGCCAGCACACATCTACCACAGTCAGCATTCATCCACCACAGCCGCACACATCCACCACAGCCCAGCACACATCCACCACAGCCGGCACACATCTACCACAGTCAGCACACATCCAACTATACCAGCATTCATCCACCACAGTCAGCACTCATCCATCACAGTCAGCACACATCCACCACAGCCAGCACACATCCACCACAGCCAGCACTCATCCATCACAGTCAGCAATCATCCACCACAGCCAGCACACATCCACCACAGCCGGCACACATCCACCACAGCCAGCACACATCCACCACAGCCAGCATCATCCTTCACAGTCAGCACACATCCACCACAGCCAGCACACATCCACCACAGCCAGCACACATCCACCACAGCCGGCACACATCCACCACAGCCAGCACACATCCACCACAGCCAGCACTCATCCATCACAGTCAGCACACATCCACCACAGCCAGCACACGTCTACCACAGTCAGTACTCATCCATCACAGTCAGCAATCATCCACCACAGCCAGCACACATCCACCACAGTCAGTACTCATCCATCACAGTCAGCAATCATCCACCACAGCCAGCACACATCCACCACAGCCGGCACACATCCACCACAGCCAGCACACATCCACCACAGCCAGCACACATCCACCACAGCCAGCACACATCCACCACAGCCAGCACACATCCACCACAGCCGGCACACATCCACCACATCCAACATTCATCCACCACAGCCAGCACACATCCACCACAGCCAGCACACATCCACCACAGCCGGCACACATCCACCACACCAACATTCATCCACCACAGCCAGCACACATCCACCACAGCCAGCACACATCCACCACAGCCGGCACACATCCACCACATCCAACATTCATCCACCACAGCCAGCACACATCCACCACAGCCAGCACACATCCACCACAGCCGGCACACATCCACCACATCCAACATTCATCCACCACAGCCGGCACACATCCACCACAGCCGGCACACATCTACCACAGTCAGCACCATCCATCACAGTCAGCACACATCCACCACAGCCAGCACACATCCACACAGCCAGCACACATCCACCACAGCCAGCACACATCCACCACAGCCAGCACACATCCACCACAGCCGGCACACATCCACCACTGCCAGCACACATCCACCACAGCCTGCACTCATCCATCACAGTCAGCACACATCCACCACAGCCAGCACACGTCTACCACAGTCAGTACTCATCCATCACAGTCAACAATCATCCACCACAGCCAGCACACATCCACCACAGCCGGCACACATCCACCACATCCAACATTCATCCACCACAGCCAGCACACATCCACCACATCCAGCACTCATCCACCACAGCCAGACACATCCACCACAGCCAGACACATCCACCACAGCCAGCACACATCCATCACAGCCAGTACTGAGGGTGGTGGATGATGTGGTAAACCCGTAAGGGTCAAACAGCAGCTGTGTTAAACCCTCCCGCTGTTTAAGTTTCTTATTCGCAAACTCTCATTTAATGTCTCAGAATAGTGTACATTGCAACGTGTTCACTTTTTTGTACTATGTTGTTCTTGCAACATAGAAAGGCAAGCTGTTTCAGCATTTTGTGGAACGTTTGATAAAAAGAGAGCCCTAACAGAAGTTTATGTTGCTTCTCCTGCCCCCGAGTTTCATTCCGCGGGTTCACGATACCGTTTTTCCATAAGCTACACCGAGAACTTCTTATAGCTGCTGCTACTTCTTCCTCTTCTTCGCCGCTTAAGGCTGTTCAACAGAGAGGTAATTAGCACCACCAGACTCGCCCATCTGTGGTTGCAGGGGTAGAGTCTTAGCTCCTGGCCCTGTCTCTTCGCTAGTCGCCACTAGGTCCACTCTCTCTCCCTGCTCTAAGAGCCTTATCATAACTAACTATGTATGGCTCCTACATCAACTACTTCACTTTCTACATGTTACACTTCCTGACAACTCTAAGGCCGACGTGTGTGTGTGTGTGTGTGGGGGGGAGGGTGAGTATACAGACATCCACCACCACTACGGATGACCGGGTGTGTCAACCTGGCTTAATACATCCAGGATACTGGTGGATATCCTTAATATCTCTGGGATATCCAGTGGTTGAACTTCGTTCCTGAGGGAAAGCACGTAAGTTCAACCACTGGAGAACCGAGACGCGCAGCTACTGACCCGCGTATACTTAAATTACCACTTGGAAAAAAAACTACTGAGTCTTGCATGTGCTACTGCACTCAGCTGCACCCCACCTGTACTCAGTACTCTCAGCTGCACCCCACCTGTACTCAGTACTCTCAGCTGCACCCCACCTGTACTCAGTACTCTCAGCTGCACCCCACCTGTACTCAGTACTCTCAGCTGCACCCCACCTGTACTCAGTACTCTCAGCTGCACCCCACCTGTACTCAGTACTCTCAGCTGCACCCCACCTGTACTCAGTACTCTCAGCTGCACCCCACCTGTACTCAGTACTCTCAGCTGCACCCCACTGTACTCAGTACTCTCAGCTGCACCCCACCTGTACTCAGTACTCTCAGCTGCACCCCACCTGTACTCAGTATTCTCAGCTGCACCCCACCTGTACTCAGTACTCTCAGCTGCACCCCACCTGTACTCAGTACTCTCAGCTGCACCCCACCTGTACTCAGTACTCTCAGCTGCACCCCCACCTGTACTCAGTACTCTCAGCTGCACCCCACCTGTACTCAGTACTCTCAGCTGCACCCCACCTGTACTCAGTGCTCTCAGCTGCACCCCACCTGTGCTCAGTACTTTTATCTCTGTGTGATGAATGGTTTGAAAAACCGACAAGTTGAAGATTGAGACACTTATGCAACAATCTTCAACTTGTCGGTTTTTCAAACCATTCATCACAACTGTCAAACACTGCAGCATCATGGGATCTTGTTACAAAGAATTCTTCAACACTTGTTCAACCTTTGGACAAAGACCTACTTCGACTAGTGGATGGTACCACTATGACCCCGCCTCCACCTGCTTCACCTCACCTCACTACAGTATATAAGCCACGTCTACGGCCCTATGCTGTACATTCTACAAGATTGATGGACTGAACACATCGACTCCAGGCTGAGGGACTGATTACCTCAAACTCCTCCTCTCCTTACGCCTTTCTACTTTGTACCGGACTGATGAAGCCACTGTGTGGCGAAACGTTTCCTGAATAAAGATTCCCATATGTTGCATAACTGTCTCAATCTTCAACTCTTATCTCTACTGCACGTGTAACAAAACCAATGTAGCTTTTATATTTTCTGTATTTATTGGTAAGTTATCCTGTAATTTATTTTTATTATATTATTTGGATAAGTACGTGTGAGAGAGAGAGAGAGAGAGAGAGAGAGAGAGAGAGAGAGAGAGAGAGAGAGAGAGAGAGAGAGAGAGAGAGAGAGAGAGAGAGAGAGAGAGAGAGAGAGAAAGACAGAGAGAGAGAGAGAAAGACAGAGAGAGAGAGAGAAAGACAGAGACATACAGAGAAAGACAGAGGGAGAGACATACAGAGAAAGAGAGACACACATACAGAGAGAAAGAGTCAGTCTCTTACTCCAGTGACAACAAGACACAACACCACTAGCAAATAAAATAACTTTCCTTGGGTGAGAGTGTTACTAAGCGACTCCTGTGTCGTGACTGTGACTCTGTGTTTCGTCTCTCTTAAACCCCTCTCTTTATTTCTTTCCTTCCGTCCTCCCTTCTCCTCGGCATCTCCTCTTCCTCCCATGAGAACAATTCAAGGGCCGCGCAGAGGTCAACAACAGGAGGCGAGGTTGAGGGAAGACAATTTATGTGGAATTTCTTTGTATTACATTTAGAGTGTGTGTGTGTGTGTGTGTGTGTGTGTGTGTGTGTGTGTGTGTGTGTGTGTGTGTGTGTGTGTGTGTGTGTGTGTGTGCGCACGCTCACCTAGTCGTACTCACCTAGTCGTACTCACCTAGCTGTAGTTGCAGGGGTCCAGTCACAGCTCCTGGCCCCGCCTCTTCACTGGTAGCTACTAGGTCACTCTTCCTGCTCCATGAGCTTCATCATACCTCTTCTTAAAGCTATGTATGGATCCTGCCTTCACTACATCACTTCCCAGACTATTCCACTTTCTGACTACTCTGTGGCTGAAGAAATACTTCCTAACATCCCTGTGATTCATCTGAGTCTTCATCTTCCAATTGTGTCCCCTTGTTGCTGTGTCCCATCTCTGAAACATCCTGTCTTTGTCCACCTTGTCAATTCCTCTCAGTATTTTGTATGTCGTTACCATTCCCCCCTATCTCTCCTGTCCTCCAGTGTCGTCAGGTTGATTTTCCTTAACCTCTCCTCGTCGGACGTTCCCCTTAGCTCCGGGACCAGTCTTTTTGCAAACCTTTGCACTTCCTCTAGTTTCCTCACATGCTTGGCTAGGTGAGGGTTCTAAACTGGTGCTGCATACTCCAAAATGGGTCTAACGTACACAGTGTACAGGGTACTGAACGGTTCCTTATTGAGATGTCGGAATGCTATTCTTAGGTTTGCTAGGCGCCCGTATGCTGCAGCAGTTATATGGTCGATGTGCACCTCAGATGTGCCCGGTGTTATACACATCCCAAGATCCTTTTCCTTGAGTAATGTTTATAGTGTCTGGCCCCCTGTACTGTACTCCGTCTGCGGTCTTCTTTGCTCTTCCCCAATGTTCATGACCTTCCACTTGGTGGGGTTGAACTCCATGAGCCAGTTTCCGGACCAGGCCTGCAGCCGGTCCAGATCCCTTTGTAGTTCTGCCTGGTCCTCATCCGACTGAATTCTTCTCATCAACTTCACATCATCTGCAAACAGAGACACTTCTGAGTGTATTCCTTCGGTCATGTCGTTCACATACTCCAGAAACATCACCGGTCCTAGGACTGACCTCTGTAGAACCCCGTTCGTCACAGGAGCCCACTCTGACACCTCGTCACGTACCATGACTCACTGATGTCTTCCCGACAGGTATTCCCTGATCTATTGCAGTGCTTTCCTTGTTATACCTGCCTGATCTTCCAGCTTATGCACTAATCTCTTGTGTGGTACTGTGTCAAACGCCTTCTTACAGTCCAAGAAAACGCAATTACCCACCCCTCTCTCTCTTGTCTTACTGCTGTCACCTTGTCATAAAACTCCTGTAAGTTTGTGACACATGATTTCCCGTCCCTGAAACCGTGTTAGTTGTCGTTGATAAGCTCATTTCTTTCTAGGTGCCCAACGACTCTTCGCCTGATAATCTTCTCCATGACTTTGCATACTATACGTGTTAGTGACATTGATCTCTAGTTTAATACTTAGTTTCTGTCTCCTTTTTGAAAACTGGGACTACATTTGCTGTCTTCCATACCTCAGGTAGTCGCCCTGTTTTGATAGATGTGATGAAGACTGTTGTTAGTGGTACACACAGCGCCTCTGCTCCCTCTCTCAGGACCCATGAAGAGACGTTATCCGGCCCCATCGCCGTGTGTGTGTGTGTGTGTGTGTGTGTGTGTGTGTGTGTGTGTGTGTGTAATTACACCTTCATACGAGGTCGTTGGACACAACTGGCCAACAACAAAGATTTATAAAGACTCAGCTCCTACAAGACATTTGTTTTCCCGTTGTATGACGCCTCTCCTGCAATACCTTGCTACAGGGGAGATGTGCAATTCCTTTGATGAATAAAACACATGTGCAATAAAGACACCCAAGTGTTTCACATGCGTCTTATACATCAACCTGTCGGTATCCAGTATCACTAATACAATACCCCCCTCTACCCTTCCCTTCCCTAGGAACATACAGTAGCGTGTATTCACAAGTATTAAGGTCCGCATTGTTTATCCTTTAATCTTCCATTCAGACTTAAATCTTTGTTCAGTTAGCACATTATTTTTGTGTGTGTGTAGCATTCAGCATTATTATGCTTCAGTAAACTTAAACCTGAAGCTTCTTTGACGCAATCGTGTCCTTGAAAAATCTGTCCTCGTAATACGCAACATTGAATTTGCAAGATTATCATCAGCCTATCTTACAGGGTAAAATGATTTGCCACCACCAATAAGATAAACTTTAAAATTTATATTACGTGAACCCAGTGTGACTAGTCAATGGTTCAAATCAGACCGAAACATCGTCATAAGGTTCAACCTATGTGCGGGTTCTCTGGCACGATATTGTGCTTCTTTTGTTCTTTATGCGATCCCATTCTTTTCCTAAATCCATATAAGAGCATTCTAATGCCAATATTTCTACTCAGTAACCTTTGCTGTCATCACTGAGAATACCAAATTTTAATAGAGACTTGGGTAGCGAGAGCAGTGTCTTCCTGTCTGTTAGTTCTTATGAAGCGAATTAAATCTTTCTCCAGAAATTCTCAGAGTAATTAAAGATCAAAATGCATGGCCCCTATGTCGACTCAAAGGAAGAAAATGATGCCAAGAAATCTTCAGAT
>NC_069425.1:36148950-36213950 GCF_026875155.1 Cherax quadricarinatus | reverse complement strand
TAACCTCTCCTCGTAGGACATATCCGTTAGCTACGGGACTAGTCCTGTTGCAAACCTTTGCACTTTCTCTAGTTTCTTTACGTGCTTGGCTAGGTGAGGGCTCCAAACTGGTGCTGCATACTCCAATATGGGCCTAACGTACACGGTGTACAGGGTCCTGAACAATTCCTTATTAAGATATCAGAATGCTGTTCGTAGGTTTGTTAGGCGCCCATATGCTACAGCAGTTATTTGGTTGATGTGCGCCTCAGGAGATGTGCCTGGTGTTATACTCACCCCAAGATCTTTTTCCTTGAGTGAGGTTTGTAGTCTCTGGCCCCCCTAGACTGTACTCCGTCTGCGGTCTTCTTTGCCCTTCCCCAATTTTCATGACTTTGCACTTGGTGGGGTTGAACTCCAGGAGCCAGTTGCTGGACCAATCCTGTGTGTGTGTGTGCGTGTGTGTGTGTGTGTGTGTGTGTGTGTGTGTGGTGTGTGTGTGTGTGTGTGTGTGTGTGTGTGTGTGTGTTTGTGTGTATCTATGTGCCTTTGTATATATTCTTTATCTGTGTGTCTGTGTCTGTCCGTCTGTTTTCCTTACGTAATTTATCATCGACTTCCTTTCGTCTCTAAGACCGTCCAGTCTTGCGTGTGGACACCAGTTGGACGCTTCCAATTTTAAGGACTCTTGATCTGACTAGTAAAGGCTTTGCAAAGTTCCATAGAACTTGAGCGTCTTCTAGAACTTGGCTAAGGCGTTCAAGGTTTCAGTTTTTGATTTCCAGGCCTTAAATGGTAATATGATACTATCATAGTCTGATAGTAATTCATTGCACATTGATGAACTGAACTGATACTATCCAGAACCTTACTATCAACTATTAGAACCCAGTTACAGTGTTTTAATCAGTGACTGTGATCCCTTAGAACCTTACTATAAGCGGCTGAGCCCATGAATAAACCTTTATAATTCTTTGAACCTGAAGAAAGTTCTTTTGAACCAAATTCTGCCACAGATGGGGTTTTCACAACCCATCTGTGGTCCCTGTGAGCATGAAGATGGTTCTGTGGAACACCATTATTCATATTCTCTCGTGGAGTGGAACCACTTGAAAACTGTCGTAGTTTTGAAGCTATTGTGGAATACTTAACGATATCCTCATCACCCTAGTGAAGCTTGTCAGCTAAGGCTGACATATTTCATCACCTCGTGCATAAAAGCCATCCTATGTGATGGGGTATGACAGGGGAGGGGGAAGGGTATGACAGGGGAAGGGGAAGGGTATGACAGGGGAGGGGGAAGGGTATGACTGGGGAGGGGGAAAGGTACGACAGGGAAGGGGGAAAGGTATGACAGGGGAGGGGGAAGAACGAAGCTAGCTTTTGTTCCCGCTATGTGACTGTCACATAGCACAGGTTAGCAGCATGCTACTGATGCCCCAAAATTTTGTTTAAAGGTAAACGGTATAAGATACGAAACTTTTATGCTCGTAGAGCTTTATCGAGGCTTTAGAAAGCTTAAGGAGAGACGTAAAAGTACCACAGTGAAAGCTTGTGCTATACCATACTTTGTTTCTTCAGTGTTACCATGGTGCGAAAATCCTTTCCAATACGAGTAGCAAGAAAATATCATTCAACCCCCTCCCTCCCCCCCTAAAAAAATATGAATGGAGGGTGAAGGCTTGAGCAGGTCGTCGCCATACTTGACACATTCCGAAAAGATTTTCCATACTGTGGCTGTTCACCACTAGAGGCCACCGGTGTAATCATCATATTTTTACACGGTGAGTTACGAACCTGAATCACGGTGCATGGTGCCGCCGGTCCTCCCACCTCACAACCTGGGAACTCAACCTTTTTTTTGATAATTGGCGCAGGCGCCGGTGATCGTCCAGGTGAGTGCCACTAGGAAGAGCATCTGTTTCGCCCTTGGCAGACGGAGGATCGGGCCTTCACCACGTCTTAAGCTGGATGGCCCACGTGGAAGAGTCGTTTACATGCATCATTCATACAGGGAATCTCTCCTTCTGTTTAGAATTATTATGGGGATTTAGTTCGACGTATTTATTGTGGATTCCAGATTTGACTTTTAGAGGAGAATGTAACAGATTTTTTTTTATGTAACTCAACTCGTCTCCTCTTTTAACTTTGTCCATTGCAGCATCGCTGCCTCTGTTGTAAAATAATTTGAGACACTGCAGGATTGTGTTCTCGTCAGAGGTGTCCGGGACACGGGAGTCCAGCGTGTAATTTACGACGCTCGTGAACGCCTTGTGCTGTATAGGTTGTCAACTCTTGTTAAATACGTCCATAAATATTTTCGACTTAAGTCGAGACTTACGTTTCGAATTCCTTCGAATGAAGCTGAGACTTCATTTGATACTCGTGTTTGGACTCGTGTTTGGACTCGTGTTTGGACTCGTGTTTGGACTCGTGTTTGGACTCGTGTTTGGACTCGTGTTTGGACTCGTGTTTGGACTCGTGTTTGGACTCGTGTTTGGACTCGTGTTTGGACTCGTGTTTGGACTCGTGTTTGGACTCGTGTTTGGACTCGTGTTTGGACTCGTGTTTGGACTCGTGTTTGGACTCGTGTTTGGACTCGTGTTTGGACTCGTGTTTGGACTCGTGTTTGGACTCGTGTTTGGACTCGTGTTTGGACTCGTGTTTGGACTCGTGTTTGGACTCGTGTTTGGACTCGTGTTTGGACTCGTGTTTGGACTCGTGTTTGGACTCGTGTTTGGACTCGTGTTTGGACTCGTGTTTGGACGGTACTTGAAACAGGAGATCCTGCTCTACTCCTCACACCTCTACGTAACCTAAGTGGGGAAAGGCACTAAAACTGGAAGCTGAAGAGATGGGTCTCAGGAGCTGCAAGTTAACACTCGCACACGCATGCATATGAACGCAAATATATGTCAGCTCGAGTGCGCGCGCGCACGCACGCAAACGAATACATACACGCACGCACGCACACGCATACATAAATGCAAAGTCATGAAGATAGGGGAAGGGCACAGAAGACCACAGACAGAGTATAGGCTAGGTGGCCAAAGACTGCAAACCTCACTCAAGGAGAAAGATCTTGGGGCGAGTATAACACCGAGCATGTCTCCGGAAGCACACATCAATCAGATAACTGCTGCAGCATATGGGCGCCTGGCAAACCTGAGAACAGCATTCCGACACCTTAGTAAGGAATCATTCAAGACACTGTACACCGTGTATGTCAGGCCCATACTGGAGTATGCAGCACCTGTTTGGAACCCGCACTTGATAAAGCACGTCAAGAAACTAGAGAAAGTACAAAGGTTTGCGACAAGGTTAGTTCCAGAGCTAAGGGGAATGTCCTATGAAGAAAGATTAAGGGAAATCGGCCTGACGACACTGGAGGACAGGAGGGTCAGGGGTTACCTGGAGGTTACCTGGAGGTTATTCCGGGGATCAACGCCCCCGCGGCCCGGTCCACGACCAGGCCTCCCGATGGATCAGGGCCTGATCAACTAGGCTGTTGGGGAGACATGATAACGACATATAAAATATTGCGTGGAATAGACAAGGTGGACAAAGACAGGATGTTCCAGGGAGGGGACACAGAAACAAGAGGCCACAATTGGAAGTTGAAGACACAAATGAGTCAGAGAGATAGTAGGAAGTATTTCTTCAGTCATAGAGTTGTAAGGCAGTGGAATAGCCTAGAAAATGACGTAGTGGAGGCAGGAACCATACACAGTTTTAAGACGAGGTTTGATAAAGCTCATGGAGAGGGGAGAGAGAGGGCCTAGTAGCAACCGGTGAAGAGGCGGGGCCAGGAGCTAGGACTCGACCCCTGCAACCACAAATAGGTGAGTACAAATAGGTGAGTACACACACACGCACACGCAAACGCACACACACACACACACACACAACACACACACACACACACACACACACACACACACACAGCCTCTTGCTTACCCTCACATCGATCAGTCAACCTGACGAGCTCCACAAAGTACATGACAATCACGCCTGGCTCTTTCACACACATCTAATCCCAACTCCCTTCTCTCCCTCTCCCTCTCCTCGATTGTTGAATAATATATATATATATATATATATATATATATATATATATATATATATATATATATATATATATAATATATATCTGCTGAATAGGTAAAGCTTGGGATGCTTAAGTAGCAACGCTCTTGCCGAATAGGACAAGCGAAAATTTGTGTATGCAAAAATTTCACAAAAATCATTCTGAACCTAACGAAAAAAAATATTTCATAGTATTTGTTTATTAAATTATTGTAACAACGTTTAGCTCTCCAGGAGCTTTGTCAAGCCGGCTTGACAAAGCTCCTGTAGAGTGAAACGTTGCCACAATAATAAATTATTGTAAACTTATCTAAACTATATTTAGTTGGGTTAGGCTAAATTAAATTGTGCTTGTTATAATAAGATTAGGTAAGTTTTCTAAGGTTCTTTTGGTACAAAATTATTAATTTTTACGTTAACATAAATGAAAAAAAATACATCCTTAAACATATAAGAGAAAATTTTACAAAGAACTTAATTTAAAAAAGTTCTTGCTAACTGACTAGTTTTACCTATTCGGGACGACACACACACACACACACACACACACACACACACACACACACACACACACACACACACACACACACACACACACGCACGTACACACGCACATATGGTGGATAGGGACAGGATGGTTGGGAGATGGAACACAGCAACAGGTCACAACTGGAAGCTGAAGACTCAGATAAGTCAAGTGGAACAGTCTGGAGAGGGATGTACTGGAGGCAGGATCCATACATACCTTCAAGAAGAGGTATGATAAACTCATGGAGCAGGGAGAGAGTGAACCTAGTAGCGACCAGCAAAGAGGCGGGGCCAGGAGCTATGAATCGACCCCTGCAACCATAAATGAGCACACTGTATATCTCGTAAATGAATGGATCACTTCTCCAGTGAGTGGGTGAGTGTGGGAGTACCCGAGTGGGTGAGTGTGGGAGTACCCGAGTGGGTGAGTGTGGGAGTACCCGAGTGGGTGAGTGTGGGAGTACCCGAGTGGGTGAGTGTGGGAGTACCCGAGTGGGTGAGTGAATGTTGGTATGAGTGAAAGTGCGAGTAACTGACCCAGTGATTGAGTGAACGGGTGCACAAACATCAGCCCTCAACTAAACCACCCACTTCTCCCTCGCCACAAACCCAATTATCAGCCACTCTTCCAAAACCCCTACAAATACAACAAGCGAACAGATAAACCCACCAAATAAACGAGAATGATCCAACCGTAAATAACGAATCCCGCAAAATCCATAACCCGTAGAAAAAAAAAATCCTTATTTGTCCACCATCGACACATTGCCCAGCAGTGAAGATGGATTTCTTTCAGAGTGTAAACACAACAGTCCCGATATACAAACAGTAATTACACTTGTGCACATTCTCTTCATGGAGGACCTTCAGTGTGTCTCACGCTACGGGAAACGAAGTCGAAGGTAATCGGCTCACTTCCTTTTTTTTCACTCTTCGTTACTCAAAATAAGCTATTTAAAGAGAGGACAAAGGAGAAAAAAAAATAGAAAAAAAGAGAAATGTGAAGTGGAGCTGTTGGTTTGTCACGCCATGAGCCGAGGACGTGATTCATGGCGCACGTCGATGGTTGATCGTAAAAAATGTTGATGGCTTACGTTCATTCCACTCTTTGTGGCGTGACTGTGATTGTGTGTGTGTGTGTGTGTGTGTGTGTGTGTGTGTGTGTGTGTGTGTGTGTGTGTGTGTGTGTGTGTGTGTGTGTGTGTGTGTCTGTGTGTGTGTGTGTCTGTGTGTCTGTGTGTCTGTGTGTCTGTGTCTGCGTGCGGGGGTGGTTTACTCACCTCACCTAATTGTGATTGCAGGGTCTAGTCACAGCTCCTGGCCTCGCCTCTTCGCTGGTCGCTGCTTGGTCTACTCTCTTCCTGTTCAGTGAGCTTTACCATACATCTTGAAGCTATGTATGGATCCTGCCTCCACTACATCACTCTCCAGACTGTTCCATTTCCTGACAACTCTATGACTGGAGAAATACTTCCAAACATTTCTGTGACTCATCTGAGTTTCCAGCTTTCAGCTGTGACCTCTTGTTGATGTGTCACATTTCTGAAACATACTGCCCCTGTCCACTTTGTCAATTCCTCTCAGTATTTTATATGTTATCATGCATGCTCCAACATGGGCCTGATGTACACGGTGTACAGTGTCATGAATGACTCCTTACTTAGATGTCGACACACTATTCTCAGGTTTGCCAGGAGCCCGTATGTTGCAACAGTTATTTGGTTGACGTGCTTCTCAGGAGATGTGCTCGGTATAATGCTCACCACAAGATCATTTTCCTTGAGTTTTGCAGCCTCTGACCTCTTAGGCTGTACTCCGTCTGTGGTCTCCTTTGTCCTTTCCCGAGCGTCGTAACTTTTCCCTTGCTGGAGTTAAACTCCAGGAGCCATTTGTCGGACCAGGCTTACAGCCTGTCCACATCCCCTTGTAGGCTTACCTGATCCCCGTGCGCTTGTATTCTCATCAGTTTCACATCGTCTGCTAACAGGAACACCTCTGACTCTCCCTTCCGTCATGTCATTCACATAAACAAGATACAGCGCCGGACCAAGGACTGAGCCTTGTGGAACCCCACCCGACACATGCACCCACTCTGACACCTCGTCTCGTACCGATACCCGTTGTTTCCTTCCTGTCAGGTATTCCCTGATAAACTGGAGTACTTTGCCTCCTATTCCTGCCTACTCCTCTAGCTTTTCAACCAGTCTCTTGTGTTGTACTGTGTCGAAAGCGTTCTTACAGTCCAAGAAGATGAAATCTACCCATCCCCTTTCTCTTCTGTCTTACTTCTGTATCATAGAGCTCCAATAGGTTTGTTATGCAGGATTTTCCTTGAACATTAAAATGGTATAAAATACCGACAGGTTGTTAGGTAAGACACATATGCAACAGTTAGGTATCTTCATTTCGAAACGTTTCGCCTACACAGTAGGCTTCTTCAGTCGAGTACAGAAAAGTTGATAGAAGCAGAAGAGACTTGAAGACGATGTAATCAGTCCATCACCCTTAAAGTTTTGAGGTGGTGAGTCCCTCAGTCTGGAGAAGAGCATTGTTCCATAGTCTGAAACAATATTGTTTCAGACTATGGAACAATGCTCTTCTCCAGACTGAGGGACTCACCACCTCAAAACTTTAAGGGTGATGGACTGATTACATCGTCTTCAAGTCTCTTCTGCTTCTATCAACTTTTCTGTACTCGACTGAAGAAGCCTACTGTGTAGGCGAAACGTTTCGAAATGAAGATACCTAACTGTTGCATATGTGTCTTACCTAACAACAGGATTTTCCTTCCCTGAAGCCGTGTTGGTTGTCATGTATTAGTTCATTCCTTTGTAGGTGCTCCACCGCTCTTTTCCTGATAATCTTCTCCATAACTTTACATACAGTACATGTCAGCAACACTGGTGTGTAGTTTAGTGCAGTCTGTCTGGAAGCCTCTCTGTATCCACCGTGAATTCCTCCCTGAATCTTGAGCTGAGCTCTTCACATACTTCCTGGTTTTTCCCTGTGAGCTCCCTTCCTTCCTTCCTTCCTTCCATCCTCAGCCTGATTATCTGGTTCTTGACTGTTGTTTTCCTCCTGATGTGACTGTATAACAACTTTAGGTCAAATTTAGCTTTTGATTCTATGTCATTCTCCTATTGACGCTGGGCTTCTCTCTTTATCCATGCATATTCCTTTCTGGCTCCTCGGCTCAACTGTGTATGTGTATGTGTGTGTGTACTCACCTATTTGTACTCACCTATTTGTGGTTGCAGGGGTCGAGTCCTAGCTCCTGGCCCCGCCTCTTCACCGGTTGCTACTAGACCCTCTCTCTCCCCGCTCCATGAGCTTTATCAAACCTCGTCTTAAAACTGTGTATGGTTCCTGCCTCCACTACGTCATTTTCTAGGCTATTCCACTGCCTTACAACTCTATGACTGAAGAAATACTTCCTACTATCTCTCTGACTCATTTGTGTCTTCAACTTCCAATTGTGGCCTCTTGTTTCTGTGTCCCCTCCCTGGAACATCCTGTCCTTGTCCACCTTGTCTATTCCACGCAGTATTTTATATGTCGTTATCATGTCTCCCCTGACCCTCCTGTCCTCCAGTGTCGTCAGGCCGATTTCCCTTAATCTTTCTTCATAGGACATTCCCCTTAGCTCTGGAACTAACCTTGTTGCAAACCTTTGTACTTTCTCTAGTTTCTTGACGTGCTTTATCAAGTGCGGGTTCCAAACAGGTGCTGCATACTCCAGTAATGGGCCTGACATACACGGTGTACAGTGTCTTGAATGATTCCTTACTAAGGTGTCGGAATGCTGTTCTCAGGTTTGCCAGGCGCCCATATGCTGCAGCAGTTATCTGATTGATGTGTGCTTCCGGAGACATGCTCGGTGTTATACTCACCCCAAGATCTTTCTCCTTGAGTGAGGTTTGCAGTCTTTGGCCACCTAGCCTATACTCTGTCTGTGGTCTTCTGTGCCCTTCCCCTATCTTCATGACTTTGCATTTGGCAGGATTAAATTCGAGAAGCCATTTGCTGGACCAGGTGTCCAGTCTGTCCAGGTCTCTTTGAAGTCCTGCCTGGTCCTCATCAGATTTAATTCTCCTCATTAACTTCACATCATCTGCAAACAGGGACACTTCTGAGTCTAACCCATCCGTCATGTCGTTCACATATACCAAAAATAGCACTGGTCCTAGGACCGACCCCTGTGGGACCCCGCTCGTCACAGGTGCCCACTGTGATACATCATTACGTACCATGACTCGTTGTTGCCTCCCTGTCAGGTATTCTCTGATCCATTGCAGTGCTCTTCCTGTTATATGCGCCTGATGCTCTAGCTTCTGCACTAATCTCTTGTGAGGAACTGTGTCAAAGGCCTTCTTGCAGTCCAAGAAGATGCAATCAACCCACCCCTCTCTTGTGTGTGTGTGTGTATGTGTGTGTGTGTACTCCCCTAGCTGTGTTTTCAAGGGTTCAAGTCTTGGCTCCTGGCACTTCTCTCAACTCTTATCGATCGACAGAGTTCTAACCATTCCAGAACCTTCAGATCTAGCCTCAAGGTACAGGCTGACATTACAGGACCTCCAGATTTAGCCTCAATGTGCAGGTTGGCATTCCAGGACCTCCAGATTTAGCCTCAAGGTACAGGCTGACATTACAGGACCTCCAGCTTTAGCCTCAAGGTACAGGCTGACATTCCAGGACCTCCAGATCTAGCCTCAAGGTACAGCCTGACATTCCAGTACCTTCAGATCTAGGCTCAAGGTACAGGCTGACATTCCAGAACCTCCAGATTTAGCCTCAAGGTACAGGCTGACATTCCAGAACCTCCAGATCTAGCCTCAAGGTACAGATTGACATTCCAGGACCTTCAGATCTAGGGTCAAGGTACAGGCTGACATTCCAGGACCTCCAGATCTAGTCTCAAGGTACAGGCTGACATTCCAAGACATCCAGATCTAGCCTCAAGGTACAGGCTGACATTCCAGGACCTCCAGATCTAGCCTCAAAGCACAGGCTGACATTCCAGGACCTCAAGATCTAGCCTCAAGGTACAGGTTGACGTCTGTCAGTAATTCAGGTAAAGCATGACACACTTCATCTCATGCTGATTTTTCAGATACCGAACTACTGAAAATTTTGGATGGTAGTAACCTCAGGTATTTCTTCAGGACATCTAAAGTACAGTGAATGGAAAGTTGCCGACCAACTTGCAATCAAAAACCACAGGTAGCCGAGTGAAACGTTAGTCTTAGGCGACATTTCGAGCAAAAAGTGGTACTATCAAGTATAGATAAAGTGTCGGGTAATAAGACACTTTTGATAAATGTGTCTCACATCTGAAGTGAGACACAACGTCACTGCTCACTTGACTGCACTGCAAGACAACGTCAGTGCTCACTTGATTGCACAGCAAGACAACGTCAATGCTCGCTTGATTGCACTGCAAGACAACGTCACTGCTCGCTTGATTGCATTGCAAGACAACGTCACTGCTCGCTTGAATGCACTGCAAGACACACATCACTGTTCGCCTGAGTTCACCTAGTAAGTCACTGGAGATGAAGTTATCTTTTATCAGAGAGTGATATAACAGTGACACAGACCACCTTAATTGTTGCAGGGAATACTGAGCTAGACTACAGAATTCCTCTGGCAAACGTGATCAGTGGAAGTAGTCACAGGTCATCCCCACACCCGGGTCACTAGCGAGGGGGACCTCCAGGTCTCTAGTGAGGGGGACTTCCAGGTTACTAATGAGGGAGACCTCCAGGTCACTAGTGAAGGTTCTCCAGGTCTCTAGTGAGGGGGTACCTCCAGGTCACTAGTGAGGGGGGTCCTCCAGGTCACTAGTGAGGGGGGTCCTCCAGGTCACTAGTGAGGGGGGTCCTCCAGGTCACTAGTGAGGGGGGTCCTCCAGGTCACTAGTGAGGGGGGTCCTCCAGGTCACTAGTGAAGGAGGGACCTCCAGGTCACTGGATTATTATACTCATAACTAAGCGCTAAACCCACAAGGATCATGCTAGATTACTACAGTAATTTTTCTCAGGTCTTCATGAAAGTGGATCGTTAAATGATTATTTTTTTCTATTTTCTTTTTCCTTTCCTCAATTGTTCCTTTCCATTTCGCTCATGACACGAGAAAACCTAATCCGATCGGCTAGAAAATTTCGATGCGAGTGTACAATAACAAAACAAGATACTTAGAACAACTGGCATGCGCAGGTACCCGATACCACAGCAGTACAACACTGGACTCTGGTGGCCTGGTGGTTAACGCTCTCGCTTCACACGGTGAGGGCTTGGGTTCGATTCCCAGCCAGAGTAGAAACATTGGACGTGTTTCTTTCCACCTGTTTTCTATGTTCCCCATCAGTAAAATGGGTACCTGGGTGTTAGTCGACTGGTGTGGGTCGCATCCTGGGACACTGACCTAAGGAGGCCTGGTCACAGACCGGGCCGCGGGGGCGTTGACCCCCGGAACTCTCTCCAGGTCTCCAGGTCTTTCCCTGCTTCCTACAATCAGTGGCGGACCTACATTTTTGAGACCCTGAAGCTGGAACTGTTACTGGGGGCCCCTTCGCAACCACTTCTCATACAGTAGACCCAAAATTTTTCAAGTAATGTGGACTGTAGTGGCTTATAGGGCCCCTCCGGGATTAGGGGCCCTCAAACTTAAGATTCGTTAGTTTTACAGTAGATCCGCCCCTGTCTACAGTGGCTCTGATAACTTGCAAAACTCTCTCCTGCTTGGCTTCAAACATTAAAAAAAGTGTTTCCTAATATATATATATATATATATATATATATATATATATATATATATATATATATATATATATATATATATATATATATATATACATCTTCTGAAGTTGCATAACTGATAATTTTAAATTCAAAGTAATGCGAAATTTTTATTCCTGTTAAATCACGTTAAATGTATTTGAGTCTACGTCTTCTAAATGGCTTCGATATTTAACGGCTGCTGTATTTTAATGACAGAATAACAGTGACCGTTGAGGTCGGTTTGTGCGCCGACAAATTTATCAATGTATTAAATTAGTTTTAAAATGTCGGAATTGTTGGAATTCTTTAATAACTGGGGAATGACTCTTCTGGTCGGCTTCAAATTTTCGCCATGTGTGTGTTATTAACCCTCATGTTTCTCTGGAAAGAAAATTTCAAGTTATTAGGTAGCTTAAATCCAAATTTAACAATTTCGTTAATTTGTGATACCGATTTCCGTTCAATATCTGAAGAACGACTCGTCTTATCGGCTTCAAAATATTAACGCTGATACATTCCACAAGGATGGTGACACCTTATAACTTTAGGTAGGCTGTTTAGGCCCAAATCTGAAAAGTTAATGAAGTTTTGATATAACTTGGAACCGTTGGTTTCACAGCAAATACTGGAGAATGCCTTTTCTGATAGGTTTCAAACTTTCAGTCTAGATGGGCTTTATTTAAAGAAAGACTGGCTTTCACTAAGTAAATTGCAAACTTTCAGTTGTATTAAATAAATTGGCTTTCAGGTAATAACTATAGAATGCTTCTTCTGCTCGGCTTCAAACTTTAAACTTTGGTTTTTCTTAATTGGAAATATTTCGTCTTGAATTTCAGCGGTATATCTACCAATCTGCCAATTTTATAGAAAAAAAAATAAAAATGGACCAATTTAATTTTTTTTACATTTCATGGGTTTGCAATTTTTTTTAAAATACGATAAAACCGATGTAGATGCAAGTTATATTTTAAGGTAACAAGTTGTGTACCATAACAACCAATGCTAAGTCCATTACTTTTACTGCTCTATTGCTATATGTAAATAACTTTATCATGGGGTCAAATCGTGTGTGTGTGTGTGTGTGTGTGTGTGTGTGTGTGTGTGTGTGGTGTGTGTGTGTGTGTGTGTGTGTGTGTGTGTGTGTGTGTGTGTGTGTGTGTGTGTGTGTGGGGTGTGTGTGGTGTGTGTGTGAGAAACACCGCTAAGTACGACCACCGAATAAACCTTGACAATGTCGTACTTATGGATACGAGAAACAAAACACGAAGTGAGAGACTTCCTGACCAGTCTGACTGGGCCTCGGAAACATGCGCTTGTGTACAGCAACACAGCTGCTGCGCTTGTGTACAGCAACACAGCTGCTGCGCTTGTGTACAGCAACACAGCTGCTGCGCTTGTGTACAGCAACACAGCTGCTGCGCTTGTGTACAGCAACACAGCTGCTGCGCTTGTGTACAGCAACACAGCTGCTGCGCTTGTGTACAGCAACACGGCTGCTGCGCTTGTGTACAGCAACACGGCTGCTGCGCTTGTGTACAGCAACACGGCTGCTGCGCTTGTGTACAGCAACACAGCTGCTGCGCTTGTGTACAGCAACACAGCTGCTGCGCTTGTGTACAGCAACACAGCTGCTGCGCTTGTGTACAGCAACACAGCTGCTGCGCTTGTGTACAGCAACACAGCTGCTGCGCTTGTGTACAGCAACACAGCTGCTGCGCTTGTGTACAGCAACACAGCTGCTGCGCTTGTGTACAGCAACACAGCTGCTGCGCTTGTGTACAGCAACACAGCTGCTGCGCTTGTGTACAGCAACACAGCTGCTGCGCTTGTGTACAGCAACACAGCTGCTGCGCTTGTGTACAGCAACGCAGCTGCTGCGCTTGTGTACAGCAACGCAGCTGCTGCGCTTGTGTACAGCAAAACAGCTGCTGCGCTTGTGTACAGCAAAACAGCTGCTGCGCTTGTGTACAGCAACACAGCTGCTGCGCTTGTGTACAGCAACACAGCTGCTGCGCTTGTGTACAGCAACACAGCTGCTGCGCTTGTGTACAGCAACACAGCTGCTGCGCTTGTGTACAGCAACACAGCTGCTGCGCTTGTGTACAGCAACACAGCTGCTGCGCTTGTGTACAGCAACACAGCTGCTGCGCTTGTGTACAGCAACACAGCTGCTGCGCTTGTGTACAGCAACACAGCTGCTGCGCTTGTGTACAGCAACACAGCTGCTGCGCTTGTGTACAGCAACACAGCTGCTGCGCTTGTGTACAGCAACACAGCTGCTGCGCTTGTGTACAGCAACACAGCTGCTGCGCTTGTGTACAGCAACACAGCTGCTGCGCTTGTGTACAGCAACACGGCTGCTGCGCTTGTGTACAGCAACACAGCTGCTGCGCTTGTGTACAGCAACACAGCTGCTGCGCTTGTGTACAGCAACACAGCGCTGCGCTTGTGTACAGCAACACAGCTGCTGCGCTTGTGTACAGCAACACGGCTGCTGCGCTTGTGTACAGCAACACAGCTGCTGCGCTTGTGTACAGCAACACGGCTGCTGCGCTTGTGTACAGCAACACGGCTGCTGCGCTTGTGTACAGCAACACAGCTGCTGCGCTTGTGTACAGCAACACAGCTGCTGCGCTTGTGTACAGCAACACAGCTGCTGCGCTTGTGTACAGCAACACAGCTGCTGCGCTTGTGTACAGCAACACAGCTGCTGCGCTTGTGTACAGCAACACAGCTGCTGCGCTTGTGTACAGCAACACAGCTGCTGCGCTTGTGTACAGCAACACAGCTGCTGCGCTTGTGTACAGCAACACAGCTGCTGCGCTTGTGTACAGCAACACAGCTGCTGCGCTTGTGTACAGCAACACAGCTGCTGCGCTTGTGTACAGCAACGCAGCTGCTGCGCTTGTGTACAGCAACACAGCTGCTGCGCTTGTGTACAGCAACACAGCTGCTGCGCTTGTGTACAGCAACACAGCTGCTGCGCTTGTGTACAGCAACACAGCTGCTGCGCTTGTGTACAGCAACACAGCTGCTGCGCTTGTGTACAGCACACGGCTGCTGCGCTTGTGTACAGCAACACAGCTGCTGCGCTTGTGTACAGCAACACGGCTGCTGCGCTTGTGTACAGCAACACAGCTGCTGCGCTTGTGTACAGCAACACAGCTGCTGCGCTTGTGTACAGCAACACGGCTGCTGCGCTTGTGTACAGCAACACGGCTGCTGCCCTTGTGTACAGCAACACAGCTGCTGCGCTTGTGTACAGCAACACAGCTGCTGCGCTTGTGTACAGCAACACAGCTGCTGCGCTTGTGTACAGCAACACAGCTGCTGCGCTTGTGTACAGCAACACAGCTGCTGCGCTGTGTACAGCAACACAGCTGCTGCGCTTGTGTACAGCAACACAGCTGCTGCGCTTGTGTACAGCAACACAGCTGCTGCGCTTGTGTACAGACAACACGGCTGCTGCGCTTGTGTACAGCAACACAGCTGCTGCGCTTGTGTACAGCAACACGGCTGCTGCGCTTGTGTACAGCAACACAGCTGCTGCGCTTGTGTACAGCAACACAGCTGCTGCGCTTGTGTACAGCAACACGGCTGCTGCGCTTGTGTACAGCAACACGGCTGCTGCCCTTGTGTACAGCAACACAGCTGCTGCGCTTGTGTACAGCAACACAGCTGCTGCGCTTGTGTACAGCAACACAGCTGCTGCGCTTGTGTACAGCAACACAGCTGCTGCGCTTGTGTACAGCAACACAGCTGCTGCGCTTGTGTACAGCAACACGGCTGCTGCGCTTGTGTACAGCAACACGGCTGCTGCGCTTGTGTACAGCAACACGGCTGCTGCGCTTGTGTACAGCAACACGGCTGCTGCGCTTGTGTACAGCAACACAGCTGCTGCGCTTGTGTACAGCAACACGGCTGCTGCGCTTGTGTACAGCAACACGGCTGCTGCGCTTGTGTACAGCAACACAGCTGCTGCGCTTGTGTACAGCAACACAGCTGCTGCGCTTGTGTACAGCAACACAGCTGCTGCGCTTGTGTACAGCAACACGGCTGCTGCGCTTGTGTACAGCAACACAGCTGCTGCGCTTGTGTACAGCAACACGGCTGCTGCGCTTGTGTACAGCAACACGGCTGCTGCGCTTGTGTACAGCAACACAGCTGCTGCGCTTGTGTACAGCAACACAGCTGCTGCGCTTGTGTACAGCAACACAGCTGCTGCGCTTGTGTACAGCAACACAGCTGCTGCGCTTGTGTACAGCAACACGGCTGCTGCGCTTGTGTACAGCAACACGGCTGCTGCGCTTGTGTACAGCAACACAGCTGCTGCGCTTGTGTACAGCAACACAGCTGCTGCGCTTGTGTACAGCAACACAGCTGCTGCGCTTGTGTACAGCAACACAGCTGCTGCGCTTGTGTACAGCAACACAGCTGCTGCGCTTGTGTACAGCAACACAGCTGCTGCGCTTGTGTACAGCAACACAGCTGCTGCGCTTGTGTACAGCAACACAGCTGCTGCGCTTGTGTACAGCAACACAGCTGCTGCGCTTGTGTACAGCAACACAGCTGCTGCGCTTGTGTACAGCAACACAGCTGCTGCGCTTGTGTACAGCAACACAGCTGCTGCGCTTGTGTACAGCAACACGGCTGCTGCGCTTGTGTACAGCAACACGGCTGCTGCGCTTGTGTACAGCAACACGGCTGCTACCCGTCCACGAGAAAACGTTAAAAGCAAGAAATTTGAGAGAGTTATAGAGGAGACGAGTAAAATAGACCACTTGATGCGTCTGGGGCGATCGATCGGCAATAACATCGACAGGTTGATTCACGTTTGTCGAAGCTTCGAGGAAGGCGGCAGCGCTTGTGCCTAGAAGTCATGGTAAAGTTGGAGATTAAGATGCATGTAACTTAATCTTCAAGTTGTGGGTATTTTATCCCATTTTTAACATGATGGTACTGCATTGTGTCATTGTCCGTGTCTCACCACAACACCTTCCTGCACGGACGTGTTACGTCGTCCGTCGTAATAAACTTTAATGGCCCGTGAAAGGTTTATCTGGCGGATTGCCATGAAGAATATTTTGAAATACACAAATAACCCGCACATAGGAGAAACAAACTCCTGACAACGTTTCGGTCCGACTTGGACCATTAGCTAGTAACACACACAAGTGCGGAGTCTGACCGAAACGTCTTCATCAATTTCTCTGCGAGATACTTGTGTATTGTTGACCCCCTCCAGGGAGGTTCCTTGACACTGGTGAGGGGCTCTTGATCCAGGGAATTAGACCTGTGCTCCGCTTTCCTGAATTAAGTCTGAATGCCTTCCATCCCTCCCCCTCACAGGCGTCGTACAATCCCTACGGGTTTAGCGCTCACCATAATAATAATAATAATAATAATAATAATAATAATAATAATAATAATAATAATAATAATGTGTATTGTTCCAGTCACGGTATTGTGCCGTCTCGTTATTGTGCCGTCTCGTTATTGTGCCGTCTCCTTATTGTGCCGTCTCGTTATTGTGCCGTCTCGTTATTGTGCCGTCTCGTTATTGTGCCGTCTCGTTATTGTGCTGTCTCGTTATTGTGCCGTCTCGTTATTGTGCCGTCTCGTTCTCCAACATACTGAAACGTAAAGCGGGATGAACGTGGGTGTGGAGAGCCGAGCTGATGCACTGACCGTGTTTTACAAAGCCTGGTAAAACAGCGCAGGTTGCAATACGGTGCTAAACTTAGAGAGGTTTTCAACACGTGGTGTTAAGCGGAGCAACACTGAGGTACTTAAAATTAGTAAAGAACTTTGTGTTAGTGTTGAGCTGCGCACTTGGTGTTTCTCTGACGACTTGCGCTTTGAAAATTTAAGAGAATATAAGAACGGAGCAGCAGGCCTACGGTCCCATGCCAGGCAGGTTCTTTTGAAACCCACCCGCTTCCACCCACGTATTTGTCCAATCTTTTCCCCAAGCCACCCAGCAGAGTGCGTGACACACCCAGCAGAGTGCGTGACACATCCAGCAGAGTGCGTGACATCCAGCAGAGTGCGTAACACACCCAGCAAAGTGCGTGACACACCCAGCAGAGTGCGTAACACACCCAGCAAAGTGCGTGACACACCCAGCAGAGTGCGTAACACACCCAGCACAGTGCGTGACACACCCAGCAGAGCGCGTGACACACCCAGCAGAGCGCGTGACACACCCAGCAGAGTGCGTGACACACCCAGCAGAGTGCGTGACACACCCAGAAGAGCGCGTGACACACCCAGCAGAGTGCGTGACACACCCAGCAGAGCGCGTGACACACCCAGCAGAGTGCGTGACACACCCAGCAGAGTGCGTGATACACCCAGCAGAGTGCGTGACACACCCAGCAGAGTGCGTGACACACCCAGCAGAGTGCGTGATACACCCAGCAGAGTGCGTGACACACCCAGCAGAGTGCGTGACACACCCAGCAGAGTGCGTGATACACCCAGCAGAGTGTCGCATGGTAATCCCACACACTGAAGGATAAGCACCAGACATTAGGAGGAAAATCGAAGTTGGCGTGGTAGAATATGGCGTTCCCTAACTCCCTCCCTCTCCTCCTCCTTCCCTACCTCCCTCCTTTCGTCCGTCCCTCAGTCTCTCCCTACTCTCCTTCCTTCCTTCCCTCCCTCCTTTCATCTCTCCCTCCCTCCCTCCCTTCCCTTCCTCCCTCCCTCAAGTTCAGGAAGAAGGGGAGGGGGAGGGGATGCGACCCCCTCCATATATTTTGGGAATGTCGTCTCTCTTCACTGGTCAAAACTTTTTAAGAAAGTTTCAAACCTGCTCAGTACTGAAGGTGACACCATCACCTGCTCAGTACTGAAGGTGACACCATCACCTGCTCAGTACTGAAGGTGACACCATCACCTGCTCAGTACTGAAGGTGACACCATCACCTGCTCAGTACTGAAGGTGACACCATCACCTGCTCAGTACTGAAGGTGACACCATCACCTGCTCAGTACTGAAGGTGACACCATCACCTGCTCAGTACTGAAGGTGACACCATCACCTGCTCAGTACTGAAGGTGACACCATCACCTGCTCAGTACTGAAGGTGACACCATCACCTGCTCAGTACTGAAGGTGACACCATCACCTGCTCAGTACTGAAGGTGACACCATCACCTGCTCAGTACTGAAGGTGACACCATCACCTGCTCAGTACTGAAGGTGACACCATCACTGCTCAGTACTGAAGGTGACACCATCACCTGCTCAGTACTGAAGGTGACACCATCACCTGCTCAGTACTGAAGGTGACACCATCACCTGCTCAGTACTGAAGGTGACAACCATCACCTGCTCAGTACTGAAGGTGACACCATCACCTGCTCAGTACTGAAGGTGACACCATCACCTGCTCAGTACTGAAGGTGACAACCATCACCTGCTCAGTACTGAAGTGACACCATCACCTGCTCAGTACTGAAGGTGACACCATCACCTGCTCAGTACTGAAGGTGACACCATCACCTGCTCAGTACTGAAGGTGACACCATCACCTGCTCAGTACTGAAGGTGACACCATCACCTGCTTAGCACTTAAGATGTGGAGCACACACACTGCTCAATACAGTGTGTGTGTTGAGCTCGACTCCACAACACAGTGTTATAGTCTGGTAGTCCAGGACCTCAGAGGAAGAGACGTCACACCTCGCCTCAGCAAGAGGAAGAATAAAAGAAACTAATGGAAGAATTGGAAGGAGGAGGAGGACGACGACGACAGAGAGAAGAGAGAGAGAGAGAGAGAGAGAGAGAGAGAGAGAGAGAGAGAGAGAGAGAGAGAGAGAGAGAGAGATAGAGAGATGAATTAATATTTTCTCATTAAAATCTTTCTACAGTCCTCTACACCATTTAAATTCCTATATGGTATTAACCATTATATATATATATATATATATATATATATATATATATATATATATATATATATATATATATATATATATATATATATATATAATGCAAAACAACCACTGTGAAAGAATAGAGAAATTCCAAGCGCTTTCGTGACAACTCACATTATCAATTGTTCCTTGATAATGTGAGTAGTCACGAAAGCGCTTGGAATTGCTCTATTCTTTCACAGTAGTTTTGCATATTCTGAAATCACCTGTTTACTGTGATCTTATTGCATATATATATATATATATATATATATATATATATATATATATCCTAGGTAGTAGGTTGGTAGACAGCAACCGCCCAGGGAGGTACTACCGTCCTGCCAAGTGAATGTAAAACGGAAGCCTGTAATTGTTTTACATGATGGTAGGATTGCTGGAGTCTTTTTTTTTTTCTGTCTCATAAACATGCAAGATTTCAGGTACGTCTTGCTACTTCTACTTACACTTAGGTCACAAAACACATACATGTACAAGCTTATATATACACACCCCTCTGGGTTTTCTTCTATTTTCTTTCTAGTTTTTGTTCATTTCCTGTTACCTCCATGGGGAAGTGGAACAGAATTCTTCCTCCGTAAGCCATGCGTGTTGTAAGAGGCGACTAAAATGCCGGGAGCAAGGGGCTAGTAACCCCTTCTCCTGTATATATTACTAAATGTAAAAGGAGAAACTTTCGTTTTTCCTTTTGGGCCACCCCGCCTCGGTGGGATACAGCCGGTGTGTTGAAAAAGATTTATATAATATATATATATATATATATATATATATATATATATATATATATATATATATATATATATATATATATATATATATATATATACACATTACATGTACACACACGCTTGCGTTAAAAATAAAAATATTCTTGAGTGTAGTCTTCCTTATGTTCGAGACATAGTTTGGTCTTCAATATTTACCTTAAATATTTTAATATTTACCAGCGGGAATGGGATGTAATTTCACTTACAAATATATTTTATTTCTATCGAAGCCTGACCGACGCTGCAATTACACTGACATCAACGTGTGTACTCACTGCCACTGCAAGCCAGCCGGCCACACTCATTTGGGTTAAATCCTGACGGTAATTGTAGTTAATTTCACGCTGTCTAAACCAGGTTAGGTCATACCAGATGC
The DNA here is from genome assembly GCF_026875155.1 of Cherax quadricarinatus. NCBI lineage: Eukaryota > Metazoa > Arthropoda > Malacostraca > Decapoda > Parastacidae > Cherax > Cherax quadricarinatus. The sequence continues at coordinate 36,193,490 of NC_069425.1, read as the reverse complement.
TGGTGTTTACACAGTGGGTGGTGGAGTTCAGGACGGGGGATAAAGAACGGGGGGGGGGGAGGCTTTTCACCCTCCTTATTTCTGGCACACTTCTCAGTGTATACGTCCGGGTGTTTGTTTTGTTACTGGTGGCTACTAGGTTTTTGTTATAGGTTCGCACAGTACTTCACTTCTTTATCTCAAATCCTGTGCAATATGCTGTTAGGTTGTATTTTTTTTGGTGTGTGTGTGTGTGTGTGTGTGTGTGTGTGTGTGTGTGTGTGTGTGTGTAATTAGCTTCCTGGCTTGTTTATCTTATAGATGTTTGTTGCTGAGTTACTGCACAACAAATCGCTGCTCATTGGCTCTCACTGATTCATTAATATGAACCGTCTTGAATCTTCTATTATATTTACCTGGAGGAGAATGTTCCGGGGGTCAACGCCCCTGCGGCCTTGTGCTTGACCAAGCCTCGCGGTACTCAGGGCCTGATCGACCAGGCTGTTACTGCTGGCTGCACATAATCCAACGGACGAACCACAGCCCGGCTGGTCAGGCACTGACTTGTCTTATGTGCTTATTTTTTCTTCTCCATCTTTATTTTGAGCTTCGCTATATTTTTCTCTCTTTTGTACATGTGAATCAGTAATTTCTTTTCCCTTTCACGTGATGTTATTTACAACCTGCTGCTCCGTTTCCTTTTTTTTTTTTTATCCCGCATAATCGTCTTTCCCTTCATTCTTGCTTTATTTCCAATGTCTTTTGTTTTTCTCTTTGTTCTGTGCTTTTTCCATCCTCTTTCACTTCTTGATTTGACTTTAGTACATCTCGAATTAAACCATTAAATTCATCACATTATTTTCTCTGGTTTGAAGCTATCTTTGGCCTCCTTCCATTATCCAGTTTTCTTTTGTTATCTCGTAAGCTGCTTCTCCTTCCATTTCCCTTCCCCATTTTAATTCCTTTCAAGAACTATGTCACCCTTCAAAATCCATTCCTGTATGTTAGTTCTCTGTTCATCTCTTCTTCCATCATCCATTCCCGTTCGATATCTGTCAGATATCTCAGTATAAGCAGTAACTGGTCACTGACTCAGTGTAGTATCCCAATAATCTCTTCTTCTCATGACTGATTTACTGTGAGCTTCAGGGCCCGTCTTGCTCATCTGGCTGTTCTTAACATTCTCGGTCGTAAAGCTTTTCATTCTTGACTCCATCGACTATGCTCTCCAAGTTCCTGGCCTCTCCCCCACTATCTTCTCTTCCTTTCCGTAAATAGATCCCAGTTCTTCCAGTCTGTTTTATTGTGGTGGAGTCTCCTGTAATCAAGAGTTGTGCCGTGGGCGTGCATGCTTCCTCTGTTGCTGTCTACAAAATAATGTACTGTGGGTCATCCTTAGTCTTCTGTTGTTCGGTGGTGAGTGGAAGAGGAGGGAGAGTTGAAGAGGAGGGAGAGTGGAAGAGGAGGGAGAGTGGAAGAGGAGGCAGAGTGGAAGAGGAGGCAGAGTGGAAGAGGAGGCAGAGTGGAAGAGGAGGCAGAGTGGAAGAGGAGGGAGAGTGGAAGAAAGGAGAGAGTGGATATTTAAGGGGGATGGGAACGGGGAGGAAAGTTGTACTTGTATAACATCGCTACTGTTATATTTGTTCCTTTGGTTGTTATTATGTCTACTGTTCAGTCTTGAAGACTCGGCCGTTAAGATTTCCGATCACCTGGAGCTTGACAACCTGAAAATTCGTGATAGTCCTTCATCTCTGTTTTCCTTCTCTATTTTCACTGTCTGGTGCCTTCTTGTGAATAATGTGTTATTTTTCCAACGAGTCTTTGTCTCTGTGAGAGCTATTAACTTTGATTTTCTTTCTTTACTCTTTTCTTTAATGCACAGTTTTTAGTGCCTCTGTATACACGCTGGTATACCACACCCCGGTTCTTCTGTCACTCGTTAGTTACTTTAACCTTGATAGCCATTTCTTGGAATATCGGGAGGGGGGAAGGTGGGAGGGGGAGGAAAGGAAGAGGGAGAGGGAGAGGGAGGGGAATTTGGTGGATTATATTGCATTTAGGAAGCATGGACTCTTGTGTTAGTGACACTTTGTAAATGGTCGAAGTCGGACCGAAACGTCGTAGTAAGGTTCTCTCTCCTATTTAAGAGTTACCTGTGCACTGAAAGATGCCCTCCACCGGTGCACTCTAACTCCACTCACCAGAAACAAATCTGAAATCTACTTTTTTTTTAATTATTCAAACCTCCTTTACCTGTGATGCTGACCCTAGCCCCATGCCAGGCCCCGAAGTCCCCAACATCTTTTTCAATCCACACGTTCCCCCTTACCTCCCCTGCCAACCCTATTCCAAGCCCCCTTCAATAATAGAAAAGAAGAAGAAGAGAGGGTGGATTGAATAGACGGCATCTAGTATCTTTACGAGTCCTTCCTGGCTCTTAAAAACCCGAATGACGGAGAATGGTGGAAAATAAACGTATATTGTTTGAGAAGACGAGTAGATGAAGTCTACACGAGTCTCCCCTCCTTCAGTCTTGAGAGATCCAGCATCCGAATAGCACTGCACACTGCTGCTCCTGCGCCCAGTACACACTGCTGCTCCTGCGCCCAGTACACACTGCTGCTCCTGCGTCCAGTACACACTGCTGTTCCTGCGCCCAGTACACACTGCTGTTTCTGCGTCCAGTATACACTGTTGCTCCTGCGTCCAGTAAACACTGCAGCTCCTGCGCCCAGTACACACTGCTGTTCCTGCGCCCAGTACACACTGCAGCTCCTGCGCCCAGTACACACTGCTGTTCCTGCGTCCAGTATACACTGCTGCTCCTGCGTCCAGTACACACTGCTGCTCCTGCGTCCAGTACACACTGCTGCTCCTGACTCCAGTACACACTGCTGCTCCTGACTCCAGTACACACTGCTGCTCCTGACTCCAGTACACACTGCTGCTCCTGACTCCAGTACACACTGCTGCTCCTGACTCCAGTACACACTGCTGCTCCTGCGTCCAATACACACTGCTGCTGCTGCTTCTCCTGCGTCCAGTACACAATGATGCTCCTGCGTCCAGTACACAATGATGCTCCTGCGTCCAGTAAACACTGCTGCTACTTTTCCTGCGTCCAGTACAAACTGCTGCTCCTGCGTCCAGTACACACTGCTGCTCCTGCATCCAGGACACACTGCTGCTCCTGCGTCCAGTACACACTGCTTCTCCTGCGTCCAGTACACACTGTTACTCCTGCGTCCAGTACACACTGCTGCTCCTGCGTCCAGTACACACTGCTGCCCCTGCGTCCAGTACACACTGCTGCTCCTGCGTCCAGTACACACTGCTGCTCCTGCGTCCAGTACACACTGCTGCTCCTGCGTCCAGTACACACTGCTGCTGCTGCGTCCAGTACACACTGCTGCTCCTGCGTTCAGTACACACTGCTGCCCCTGCGTCCAGTACACACTGCTGCTCCTGCGTCCAGTACACACTGCTGCTCCTGCGTCCAGTACACACTGCTGCTGCTACTGCTTTTCCTGCGTCCAGTACACACTGCTGCTCCTGCGTCCAGTACACACTGCTGCTGCTGCTTTTCCTGCGTCCAGTATACACTGATGCTCCTGCGTCCAGTACACACTGCTGCTGCTGCGTCCAGTACACACTGCTGCTCCTGCGTTCAGTACACACTGCTGCCCCTGCGTCCAGTACACACTGCTGCTCCTGCGTCCAGTACACACTGCTGCTCCTGCGTCCAGTACACACTGCTGCTGCTACTGCTTTTCCTGCGTCCAGTACACACTGCTGCTGCTGCGTCCAGTACACACTGCTGCTGCTGCGTCCAGTACACACTGCTGCTCCTGCGTTCAGTACACACTGCTGCCCCTGCGTCCAGTACACACTGCTGCTCCTGCGTCCAGAAACACACTGCTGCTCCTGCATCCAGTACACACTGCTGCTGCTACTGCTTTTCCTGCGTCCAGTACACACTGCTGCTGCTGCGTCCAGTACACACTGCTGCTGCTGCGTCCAGTACACACTGCTGCTCCTGCGTCCAGTACACACTGCTGCTGCTGCTTTTCCTGCGTCCAGTACACACTGCTGCTGCTGCGTCCAGTACACACTGCTGCTCCTGCGTCCAGTACACACTGCTGCTCCTGCGTCCATACACACTGCTGCTGCTACTGCTTTTCCTGCGTCCAGTACACACTGCTTTTCCTGCGTCCAGTACACACTGCTGCTCCTGCGTCCAGTACACACTGCTGCTCCTGCGTCCAGTACGCACTGCTGCTGCTACTGCTTTTCCTGCGTCCAGTACACACTGCTGCTGCTGCGTCCAGTACACACTGCTGCTGCTGCGTCCAGTACACACTGCTGCTCCTGCGTCCAGTACACACTGCTGCTGCTACTGCTTTTCCTGCGTCCAGTACACACTGCTGCTGCTGCGTCCAGTACACACTGCTGCTCCTGCGTCCAGTACACACTGCTGCTCCTGCGTCCAGTACACACTGCTGCTGCTACTGCTTTTTCCTGCGTCCAGTACACACTGCTGCTCCTGCGTCCAGTACACACTGCTGCTCCTGCGTCCAGTACACACTGCTGCTGCTACTGCTTTTCCTGCGTCCAGTACACACTGCTGCTGCTGCGTCCAGTACACACTGCTGCTCCTGCGTCCAGTACACACTGCTGCTCCTGCGTCCAGTACACACTGCTGCTGCTACTGCTTTTCCTGCGTCCAGTACACACTGCTTTTCCTGCGTCCAGTACACACTGCTGCTCCTGCGTCCAGTACACACTGCTGCTCCTGCGTCCAGTACACACTGCTGCTGCTACTGCTTTTCCTGCGTCCAGTACACACTGCTGCTGCTGCGTCCAGTACACACTGCTGCTGCTGCGTCCAGTACACACTGCTGCTCCTGCGTCCAGTACACACTGCTGCTGCTACTGCTTTTCCTGCGTCCAGTACACACTGCTGCTGCTGCGTCCAGTACACACTGCTGCTCCTGCGTCCAGTACACACTGCTGCTCCTGCGTCCAGTACACACTGCTGCTGCTACTGCTTTTCCTGCGTCCAGTACACACTGCTGCTCCTGCGTCCAGTACACACTGCTGCTCCTGCGTCCAGTACACACTGCTGCTGCTACTGCTTTTCCTGCGTCCAGTACACACTGCTGCTGCTGCGTCCAGTACACACTGCTGCTCCTGCGTCCAGTACACACTGCTGCTCCTGCGTCCAGTACACACTGCTGCTCCTGCGTCCAGTACACACTGCTGCTGCTACTGCTTTTCCTGCGTCCAGTTCACACTGCTTTTCCTGCGTCCAGTACACACTGCTGCTCCTGCGTCCAGTACACACTGCTGCTCCTGCGTCCAGTACACACTGCTGCTGCTACTGCTTTTCCTGCGTCCAGTACACACTGCTGCTGCTGCGTCCAGTACACACTGCTGCTGCTGCGTCCAGTACACACTGCTGCTCCTGCGTCCAGTACACACTGCTGCTGCTACTGCTTTTCCTGCGTCCAGTACACACTGCTGCTGCTGCGTCCAGTACACACTGCTGCTCCTGCGTCCAGTACACACTGCTGCTCCTGCGTCCAGTACACACTGCTGCTGCTACTGCTTTTCCTGCGTCCAGTACACACTGCTGCTCCTGCGTCCAGTACACACTGCTGCTACTGCTGCTGCTGCTTTTCCTGAGTCCAGTATACACTGATGCTCCTGCGTCCAGTACACAGTGCTGCTGCTGTGCCCAGTACAGAGTCCGTCTCTTCAAATTTAATTTACAGAATTAATAATCGAGGTTGGACGGTGTTTTATTTGTAAGGAAAAATTTGTTGGATAAAAATGTCACTTGATTTTGGGTATCATTATGCAACTGCTGGGATACCCATTGCTGGGTATCATTATGCAACTGCTGGGATACCCACTGCTGGGTATCATTATGCAACTGCTGGGATACCCACTGCTGGGTATCATTATGCAACTGCTGGGATACCCACTGCTGGGTATCATTATGCAACTGCTGGGATACCCATTGCTGGGTATCATTATGCAACTGCTGGGATACCCACTGCTGGGTATCATTATGCAACTGCTGGGATACCCACTGCTGGGTATCATTATGCAACTGCTGGGATACCCACTGCTGGGTATCATATGCAACTGCTGGGATACCCATTGCTGGGTATCATTATGCAACTGCTGGGATACCCACTGCTGGGTATCATTATGCAACTGCTGGGATACCCACTGCTGGGTATCATTATGCAACTGCTGGGATACCCACTGCTGGTATCATTATGCAACTGCTGGGATACCCATTGCTGGGTATCATTATGCAACTGCTGGGATACCCACTGCTGGGTATCATTATGCAACTGCTGGGATACCCACTGCTGGGTATCATTATGCAACTGCTGGATACCCACTGCTGGGTATCATTATGCAACTCCTGGGATACCCACTGCTGGGTATCATTATGCAACTCCTGGGATACCCACTGCTGGTATCATTATGCAACTGCTGGGATACCCACTGCTGGTATCATTATGCAACTGCTGGGATACCCACTGCTGGTATCATTATGCAACTGCTGGGATACCCACTGCTGGGTATCATTATGCAACTGCTGGATACCCACTGCTGGGTATCATTATGCAACTGCTGGGATACCCACTGCTGGTATCATTATGCAACTGCTGGGATACCCATTGCTGGTATCATTATGCAACTGCTGGGATACCCACTGCTGGGTATCATTATGCAACTGCTGGGACACCCACTGCTGGGTATCATTATGCAACTGCTGGGATACCCACTGCTGGGTATCATTATGCAACTGCTGGGATACCCACTGCTGGGTATCATTATGCAACTGCTGGGATACCCACTGCTGGTATCATTATGCAACTGCTGGGATACCCACTGCTGGGAATCATTATGCAACTGCTGGGATACCCACTGCTGGGTATCATTATGCAACTGCTGGGATACCCACTGCTGGGTATCATTATGCAACTGCTGGATACCCACTGCTGGGTATCATTATGCAACTGCTGGGATACCCACTACTGGGTATCATTATGCAACTGCTGGGATACCCATTACTAGGTATCATTATGCAACTGCTGGGATACCCATTACTGGGTATCATTATGCAACCGCTGGGATACCCACTGCTGGGTATCATTATGCAACTGCTGGGATACCCATTACTGGGTATCATTATGCAACCGCTGTGATACCCATTACTGGGTATCATTATGCAACCGCTGGGATACCCACTGCTGGGTATCATTATGCAATTGCTGGGATACCCATTACTGGGTATCATTATGCAACCGCTGGGATACCCACTGCTGGGTATCATTATGCAACTGCTGGGATACCCACTGCTGGGTATCATTATGCAACCGCTGGGATACCCACTGCTGGGTATCATTATGCAACTGCTGGGATACCCATTACTGGGTATCATTATGCAACCGATGGGATACCCATTACTGGGTATCATTATGCAACTGCTGGGATACCATTACTGGGTATCATTATGCAACCGCTGGGATACCCACTGCTGGGTATCATTATGCAACTGCTGGGATACCCATTAATGGGTATCATTATGCAACCGCTGTGATACCCATTACTGGGTATCATTATGCAACCGCTGGGATACCCACTGCTGGGTATCATTATGCAATTTCTGGGATACCCATTACTGGGTATCATTATGCAACCGCAGGGATACCCACTGCTGGGTATCATTATGCAACTGCTGAGATACCCACTGCTGGGTATCATTATGCAATTGCTGGGATACCCATTACTGGGTATCATTATGCAACCGATGGGATACCCACTGCTGGGTATCATTATGCAACTGCTGGGATACCCATTACTGGGTATCATTATGCAACCGCTGGGATACCCACTGCTGGGTATCATTATGCAACTGCTGGGATACCCATTGCTGGGTATCATTATGCAACTGCTGGGATACCCACTGCTGGGTATCATTATGCAACTGCTGGGATACCCACTGCTGGGTATCATTATGCAACTGCTGGGATACCCATTTCTGGGTATCATTATGCAACCGCTGGGATACCCACTACTGGTATCATTATGCAACTGCTGGGATACCCACTAATGGGTATCATTATGCAACTGCTGGGATACCCACTGCTGGGTATCATTATGTAACTGCTGGGATACCCATTACTGGGTATCATTATGCAACTGCTGGGATACCCACTACTGGGTATCATTATGCAACTGCTGGGATACCCACTACTGGGTATCATTATGCAACTGCTGGGATACCCACTGCTGGGTATCATTATGCAACTGCTGGGATACCCATTACTGGGTATCATTATGCAACTGCTGGGATACCCACTGCTGGGTATCATTATGCAACTGCTGGGATACCCACTACTGGTATCATTATGCAACCGCTGGGATACCCACTGCTGGGTATCATTATGCAATTGCTGGGATACCCACTACTGGGTATCATTATGCAACCGCTGGGATACCCACTGCTGGGTATCATTATGCAACTGCTGGGATACCCACTACTGGGTATCATTATGCAACTGCTGGGATACCCACTGCTGGATATCATTATGCAACTGCTGGGATACCCACTGCTGAATATCATTATGCAACTGCCGGGATGCCCACTGCTGGGTATCATTATGCAGTCCTGCAGGAAACATTTAAGTGGATAATTGAGATACTTGGAATCGTTGGATTCAGAGGAATTACTATAGAATGTCTCTTCAGATAGGCTTAAAACTTTCACTGTTGACAGGCTTTATTTAAAGACAGCCTGGCTTTCACTTTGAGCTATCTAAATTTTCGTCTGCCAGTTTTATTAAATAAATTGGTTTCCGTGTAACAACTAGAGAATTATTCTTCTGGTAGGCTTCAAACCACTGAACCGTTGGTGTATTTTAATTTAAAGTATTTTGTTTTAAAATTGGGCATAGCGCATGCCGGTCTGCCAATTTTACATTATTTTACAAAAATATTTTTTTTTGTTACAAAACGGGATATTCTTCAGAAAAAAATCATTTTTTTTCCTTAGTGTTTTTTTTTTTTAATAAACGGTGACAAATTGAAAACTCGCGTTTTTATGGCGTTTTTAACTTTCACGAATTATTGGAACCATGACAGAGCCACTACTGTGGTCCCATCTTCCACTGACGTCCGTCTTACCTGGACAGAGAAAGACGATTAAAAACACAGACAGAACAGACAGACAGGCAAAGAGGCCCGACAAACCAGACAGACTAGAGCGACACAAACAGGAGGAGAACGAAATATCACGATCTGGAGAGACATTACCTATCTCACATATATCTCTCAGGCTCTAAATAGTAATTTCTCAGACCATAACATTCTCATTTTGTCTGTCTGTCTGTCTCTCTCTCTCTCTCTCTCTCTCTCTCTCTCTCTCTCTCTCGCTCTCGGGTGAAACAAGACTCAGCTGGTGGTTATGGAACTCAGCTGGCTCATATATGAATCAGCTGACAGACACAGGAGCCAGCTGGAGGGTGAGTGAACCATCTAACAGATACAGGAGCCAAATGCATCGTGAGTGAGCGAACTAGAGGCTCCAGAACCAAGCTGGAAAATCCAAAACCCAACTGGTGGTTCAAGAACCCAGATGACGGTTCCAGAACCAACCTGGTGGCTTCAGAACCCAGCTGGCGGTTCCAGAATCAAGATGGCGGCTTCAGAAAAAGCTGGAGGCTTCAAAACTCCAGCCGGCGGCTCCAGAACCCAGCTGGCGGCTCCAGAACCAAGCTGGCTGCTCCAGAACCAAGCCGGCGGCTCCAGAATCCAGCTGGTGGCTCCAGAGCTCATCCAGTTGGCGGTTCCAGAACCAAGATGGCGGCTCCAGAACCAAGCTGGAGGCTCCAGAACCAAGCTGGAGGCTCCAAAACCCAGCTGGTGGTTCAAGAACCCAGATGGCAGCTCCAGAACCAAGCTTGTGGCTCCAGAATCAAGCTGGCGGCTCCAGAACCCATCTTGCACTCCAGAACCCAGCTGGCGGTTGCGGAACCAAGCTGAGGGCTCCGGAACCAAGCTGATGGCTCCAAAACCCCAGCTGGCGTCTCCAGAACCCAGCTGGCGGCTCTAGAAGTCAGTTGGCGACTCCAGAACCCAGCTGGCGGCTCCAGAACCCAGCTGGTGGCTCCAGAGCTCATCTAGCACTCCAGAACCCACCTGGTGGCTGTTCCAGAAGCCAGCTGGTGGCTGTTCCAGAAGCCAGCTGGCGGTTACATCAGGCCCACAAACTCACGCAATTTTCAAATTACTGATCCCTTGCTTCCCCCTGTCCCTATTTTTTACAGTTCTCTCTCAATTATACTTCTATTTCTATCACTGTCAATTATAGCATCAATTGACCATTTAATATAACAATTATATACATTACGAACTCACTGTCATCCACTGGACGTAATTTTCCACTGACTAACTGACGGTAAACTTTTTTGCACTGAAAAATCTGGCATTCGAATTTTTTTTTCTATTGACATACTGGTATTAATTCAATTTTCTAATGGAAAATTTGTATTAATATTTTTTATAAATTGAAAATTGCTATTTTTTTTTCCATTGGGAAATTAATATTAATATTTTTTTAAATAGAAAATTGGTATATTTTTTTTCCACTGGAAAATTGGTATTATGTTCCACTCGAAAATTGGTATATTTTTTTTCCACTGGAAAATTGGTATTATGTTCCACTCGAAAATTGGTATATTTTTTTTCCACTGGAAAATTGGTATTATGTTCCACTCGAAAATTGGTATATTTTTTTTCCACTGGAAAATTGGTATTATGTTCCACTCGAAAATTGGTATATTTTTTTCCACTGGAAATGTGGTATTATATTTTTTCAACTGGAAAATTGGTATATTTTTCAACTGGAAAATTGGTATATTTCTTCAATTGGAAAACTGGTATATTTAATCAAAGGAAAATTGGTATTTTTGTCCACTGGAAAATTTTTATTAATCTTTTTCCACTGAAAAACTGACATTAATTTAATTTTTTTAAACTGGAAAATTGGCATTATATTTTTCCACTTAAAAATATTATTTTTTCCCCACTGAAAATTTAGTATTTTTCCACTGAAGAATTATATTTTATTTTACTGACAAATTGTTATTAATTATTAATGGTATTTCTTCCACTGGAAAATTAGTATATTTTTCAACTATAAAATTGGTATTATTTTCCTACTGCAAAATTGGCATTATATTTTTCAAATATAAAATTAGTATTTTTTTCCACTGGAAAATTGATATATTTTTCGACTATAAAATAGGTATTAATTATTTTCCCATTGGAAAACTGGTATTATATTTTTCAATTAAAAAAATTTGTATTTTTTTCACTGGAAAATCAATATTTTTGCCACTGAAAAATTGATATTAACATTTCTTCCACTGGAAAATTGGTATTAAATGCAGTTTTTCGACCAATTCAAATCATGGCATAAAATGGGACTTGGACTTACACCGAGTGTCTTTCTGCCGGGTTTGATCCAAGGTAGGGGATGGTAGTTCCAATCCCTAGGATCAAAAGCCCTTCACCTGCATCAAGGCACCACCTCCCTTATTTAGAGATAATTGATGTTAAAGGGATGGTTGGTTAATTGAGGTGGTAATGATCCTCGTGCACTCGATAGGTGGTAATGAACCTCGTGCACTCGATAGGTGGTAATGAACCTCGTGCACTCGATAGGTGGTAATGACCCTCGTGCACTCGATAGGTGGTAATGACCCTCGTGCACTCGATAGGTGGTAATATCTGACCGAAGGGGAAAAAATTCAAAAATTAATAACAGTGCATCAAGGGTGAAAACCCCTTCCTATATAAAAAACCCCCACTCAAATTTTAATGACCCCGTAAATGATAGGGGAATTTGGGAAAAGTGGGAAGAGGCAGAAGGTGGTAAAAAGTGACTTTTAAATTCATCAAAAAGCCCCTCGGCCTATTTAATGTTTTAATCAAAAGGGGGAATCCCCTCCCAATATATGAATTTTTATATGGTGAAGGGTTTTATAGGGGAAAAGACCCCGGTCACCCAAGGGGTCCCCTTGTCACTCATATTTAATACCTGGCACCATAAATACCCTCTCCCCTTTACCACCCCCAATTAATCCTTCACCAAATTAATCCCCTCACCAAATTAAACCCTCTCACCAATTTAAACCCTCTCACCAAAATCCCCTCTAACCAAAAAACCTTACCCAAATTTTAATACCCCCCCAATTTTAAGACCCTCCTCAAAATACCCCTCCTAAATACCCCCAAAATTTTAAAACCCCCTCTACCAATTAAATTTTAACCCAAATTACCCTTTTTAAAAATTAAACCCCCCCTTTATAATACCCCCCCTTAAAAAAACCCAAACCATAATTCCACAAAACTTAACCCCCCTTTTCCAATAAACAACAAAAAACAACCAATAACTCAAACACCCCCATTAAAAAATTAAAAATTAAAACATTAAAACCCCTTTAAATTACATACAAAACTTCCCCATTTTTTTTTTTTTTAAAATTTAAACCAGTTACAATCAATAAAACCCATTTTTTTTAACAATTAAGCCAAACAACCCTTTAAATCCTACCATCCCACACCTACCACACCCCTCCACCCACCAAACATTCCACTCCTACCATCACCACCACAATTCCCACATCCTACCACCCACCAAATTACCACACCCCTACCACCCCCAAAAACAATTTTCCAAAAACAATTAAAATTCCAAAAATTAAATCCCTACCTCCAAAAAATTTCCCTCCCTACCTCACCCAAATTAACTCCCCTAATCCAAAATTACACAACCCCAATCAAAAATTAAATTAACCATAAAACCTAAATTAAAAATTAACATTAATAACCAAATTAAATTAAAAAAATAACTCCCCCACCCCCAAATTAAACCCCCTCCTCAACCCCTTCCAATTCCCATCAAAATTAAAACATTAATAAAATTAAATTCCACCAAAAAAATTAATAAAAAATTTAAATTTAAAATTTTCCCAATTCCCAAAAAAATAAATTTAAAAAAAACCACTTCCCTACCCTTCACCCCAAAAATTCCACACCCTCCTAACCACCAACCACCCCTTAAACCCCCACTTCCACTCCCCCCTCCCCACCACTTACCCACACCCTTACCACCTTCCAACCCCTCCACCACTAAAATTTTGAATAAAATTGAAATTTAAAAATTCAATTTGAGGAAATTTTTTTGCGGCCTTTTGGGAAAAAATAAAGGGACACGTGCCCCAAAAAACCTCCGTGGCTTTAAATTTAAAACCGGGGTGAAAACTCAAAAATTTTTGTTTTGGCAGGGGAAAACAGTCAAAGGAAAAAAGGTTTTGTTGTTTGTTTTTTTTTTTTTTTAAAAATTTTTTTTTTTTTTTTTATAAAAATTTAAATTACCTGGCCCATGTGGGCCGAATATAAAAACCCAAAACCCAAATTTCAAAGGTTTTTTGTAAAATTTTTGCAGAAAAATTTTGTTTTTTTTGTGGTTTTTTTTAAAAATTCACTTTCACTTTGGGCCAAACACGTGCCCGACATGTAGCACTGACGACACTGTGCTCATTTCCCTTTGAGAAAAGGAGGTCACGACACTGTGCCACTCCCACTGTGCACGACACTTGAGTTTTGCACGACACTGTCGGTTTGTTCCCCCCCCTTACTGTCTCGACATTACACTGTGCACACACTGTCAGGTTACCCCAAGTTCCCGTGCACGACATGTGCACGACACTGTGCACGAACTTGATTTTTTGGCCCCTTCCCCTAAACCCTGTGCTCACCCACTGTGCACCCCCGGAACCCCTTTGGGGGCCCCCCTGTCCGCCCTTTTTTTCCTTGCCGCCCCACTGTGCACAAGGGACCCCTGTCCCGCAGGGCCGACACTGTGCTCACTTCACTGTGCCGAAAAATGGGGCCCCTCCACCTTCACAATGTGCACGACACTTGCTCACTCTCACTGTGCCGACACTGGCCCCTCACTGGCACGACACTTGCTCCTCTCACTGTGCACGACCCCTGTTCACTCACTGTCCCCACGACCTGTGTCACTCTCATGGCACGACCTGGCTCACTCACTGTGCACGGCCGTGCTCACTTCACTTAAATTGTTTTTTGCACGACCCTTGCTCACTCTCCCCGCACTTGCCCCTTCCCACGACACTGTGTCATTTTTCACGCACTGTGCTTCATCTCTTTTCACGAACCTGTGCCACTCACTGTGCACGACACTGTGCCACTTACTGTGCACGACACTGTCTCACTCCTGTCCCCACCGAACTGTGCTCACTCTCACTGTGCACGACCCTGCTCCCTGTAACAGAAACAATAACAATGAAGTTCTTAAGAATACCAGCAAAACAGCGGGGGGGCACAAGGTAAAAAACATTGGGGAAAATGATATAGTGTGTTAGGTATCCCTCAATCGTATCTTTAAGATGACCACTCGGGGATACCTAACTTTTCGTCAGGGATGCCATTCCCCAACATTTATGGGGGTTTCCTTTTTCCTTTCTTTGAAAACTGATAACGCCTCACCCAAGGATCAAATTCGTAACAACTGTTTTCACCCCCCTTTTTAAAACCCCATTACCATCTCCTGGTGGCTGGATAACTTAAAATCGTGGCGGAGTTTTAAAACCTTTAAAAAAAGCCCCCAAAAAACATAACGGTGAAGAGTGAAATTCAGATGGTAGGCGCGATGTACCTTGTTGTGTAAAAACAGTGGGACGTTTTATTCCGGTAAATAAATTTCCCCTCTTTTAAACGGTTTCAATACTCAAAATGATGCATCTTGGGGCCGGGGGATAAATTTGTCAATGCAAGCCCAGCACTGATTCTTGAATGACTGAGAACGGCCCAAGGCCCCGTTTTGCTTTTAAAATTTTTCATCACAGGTACGACGGTATTGTCTCCTCCCTCCCTCCATCATTTTTTTCCTTAGAAAGAAAGGGGGTCGCTGCCCCTTTTTTGCTCAAGGGTAAGATTCGCCAATTCGAGAACCAACGAAGGGGATTGATCCTGAATAACACGAGTTCCGGCAACACCAGCTATAACAGGGAAAATACATGTTGATACTCATCCCTTTTAGCTTTTTATAAAGTAGCTCCAAAATTTGGGGGCAGATTTAAAAGTACGCGACATTTAATGGAACAGAATAGCAATACCAGCAGCGTAAGGGGTACCCCGGGGCAAAAGGATCATAGGAATTGTCGTCAAAAAAACGCCTAACACCGCAGGTGGCTTTAAACCCGGGCAGTTCAACTTAAGCACCGCAGGGTAATCACTCAGTGCAGGGCACCCGTAATGCAGCATAAACGGGCAACGAAAGCAAGACAGCGCAGTAAAAAAAAAACAATTCTTCAGAACAAGCACCCCTATTGTAAAACTCATGTCCCGAAGAAAGTCCCGTTGTACCTGCCCGTCTAAAGTCTCCTGAAAAGGAACAATCCTCAAGCAAAAAAGGAAAAGGGAAACCAAAGGGTAGTTTCATTATATTAGATATTTTACAATATTACAAAGCAAAAAAGAAGATGGCGAGAGAACCAAGCGAGGTAAAAAACCAAACTCTTTGATTTGGGTTTTTTCCCACCTCAACATAGCCCAGGTTAGTGAGCGTTGTTCCCACCCACGTGGGGGAAAAAATAACAAAAACTGGTGGGCAAACTCTCACCCAGTTGTAAACTGGCAGCAAATAAGAATGTCTGGGCCGCTATTAAATACACCCAACCCGCTGCCGTTTGGGCTGCCACAGGGGTTTCACAAAGGGATGTTTGATGACTGCCGAATAATTGAAAGTACTCGGTGCCGCCACAGCACTGGGAAAGTTTGAACTAGATTTGGTCTTTTGATGTCCAAATTTACCATTTTTTTGAAGAATTTTTACATTTTTTTTCCATCTAACTTGTAACCCCTTTTTTCATTTTCCCTTTAAAAATTTTCGAAGCTATATTTAATTCATTGCCAACTTAGGGCCGCACTAGCATACCGTGGCGTGCATTGGCACAGGGGTTTGGGGTTAGGGTGGGGGGACCCTTTTCCTTTATTTTTTTTAAATTTGGAAAGTTTAATTTTTTCCCTTTTTTAAAAAATTTTTTTAATTTGTTGTTTTTTGGGGTGAATTTTGTTAAAAAATTTTTCTTTTCTTTTTTAGCTCCGGGAAAATCCCTGGAAAATTTTTTTGAAAATTTTGAAGTTTTGAACCAAAAGTTTTCGAAAAAATTAACGAAATAAATCTTTAACCTGAGAAAAATACAAAGGCTTTCCCTGAAATGGGAAAAAGGAACCCTTTTAAGTTTTTTGCATATTTTGGAAACTTTAACTTCCGGGGGGTCCTTAAGGGTAAAAATTTTTTCTTTCCCGGGGGTGTTAAAAATTTTGGGGGTGGTAAATTTTCCGGGGTGGAGGCCCCGGGGCCCCTTTTTTAAAATTTTGGGGGGTCAAATTTTGTTTTATTTCCCCCGGGAGTTTTTTTTTGGTTTGAGGTGTTTGGGGGGGGAGGGGGGGGGGGGGGGAGTAAGAAGGAGGAGTTTGGGGCCCCCCCCCTTTTTTAAAAAAATTTTTTTAAAGGGGTTTTAAAAAATTTAAAAAAAGAACAAAAAAAAATTTTTTTTTTTATTTAATAATTTCCCCCAAAATTTCCCCCGGGAACATAACTTTTTTGTCTATTAATTTTGGGTTTCCCCCAAAAATAATAAAAATAAAATAAAAAAAGTTAAAAAAAAGATAAAATAAAAACAACCCAAAAAAAAAATAAATAAAAAGAATAAACTAAAAAAAGAAAAAAAAAAAAGAAAAAAATAAAAAAAAAAAAACCCAAATAAATAAATAAATAAATACCAAATAAACCCAAAAAAAAAAATTAATAAATAAAAAATATAAAAAAAAAAAATTTAAAAAAAAATAAAAACCCAAAAAAAATATAAACCCCCAAAAAAAAAACCCCCAAAAAAATTTTAAAAAAAAAAAAAAAAAATAAAATTAAAAATATAAAATACAAAAAAAATTTTTTTTAAAAACAAAAAAAAAAAAATAAAAAAAAAAAAATTTTTAAAAATAAATAAAAAAAAAATATACAAAAAAAAATAAAAAAAATAAAAAAATTTTAAAAAAAATAGATAAATAAAAAAAAAAAAAAAAATAAAAAAAATTTTTAAAAAAAAATTTAAAAAAAAAAAAATAAAAAAAAAAAATAAATCCCCCCAAAAAAAAAAAAATTTTAAACCCCCCAAAACTAAAAAAAAAAAATAAAAAAAAATCAAATTTAAAAATAAAAAAAACTAAAAAAAAAAAAAAAAAATAAAAATAAAAAAAAAATAAAAATTTAAAAAAAAAAAAAAACCCCCCCCCAAATAAATAAAAAAAAAATAAAAAAATAAACTAAAAAAAAAATTTTCCAAAATAAAAAAACTAAAAAAAAAAAAAAAATAAATAAAAAAAAATATAAATAAAAAAATAAATAAAAAATCAAAAAATTTTTAAATAAAAAAAAAAAATAAAATTTAAAAAAAAATTAAAAAAAAAAAATTAAAAAGTAAAAAAAAAAAAAATTTTAAAAATATAAAATTTAAAATAAAAATAAAAATAAATCCCCCCCCAAATTTTTTTAAAAAAACCCAAAAATAAAATTTAAAAAACAAAAAAAAAATAAAAAAAAAATAAAAAAATAAATAAAAAAAACCAAATATAAAAACCCCTAAATAAAAAAAAAACCCCCCCATAAATAAAAAAATAAAAAAATAAATAAATAAAAAAAAAATCCCAAAAAAAAAATAAAAAAAAAAAAATTTAAAAAAAATACCCCCCCAAAAAAAAAAAACCCAAAAAAAAAAATATAAAAAATTTAAATAAACAAAAAAAAATAAAAACCCCCAAAAAAAAAAAAAAAAATAAAAACCCCCCAATTTAAAAAAAAATTTAAAAAACAATAAAAAAAAAAAAACAAAAAAAAAATTAAACAAAAAAAACCCAAAACCCCCCAAAATCAAAAAAAATAAAAATTAATACCACACCCCCCCCCTCCCAAAAAAACCCCCCCCAAAAAAAAAAAATAAAAAAAAAATTTAAAAAAAAAATTAAAAAAAAAAAATTTTAAAAAAACCCAAAAAGTACAAATAAAAAAATAAATAAAAAACTTTAAAAATAAAAAAAAATCAAAAATATAAAAAAATAAAATTTAAAAAAAAAAAATAAAACAAAATAAAAAAAAAAAACATTTAAAAAAAAAAAAAAAAAAAAAAAAAAAATCCCCCCCAAAAAAAAAAAATAAAAAAAAAACCCAAATGTAAAATAAAACCCCCCCAAAACAAAACTAAAAAAGAAAAAAAAAAAAAGGGAAAACTAAACCCAAAATAAATAAAACCCCCCCCCCAATTAAAAATAAAAAAAAAAATTTTAAATAAATAAAAATAAATAACCCCCCAAAAGATAACCTAAAAAACCCCAAAAAAAAAAAACCAAACCCCATAAAAAAAATAAAACCCAAAAAAATAAAAACCCCCCCAAAAATATTAAAAAAAAAAATATACAAAAATCATAAAAAATTTAAAAAAAACCCCCCCAAAACTAAAAAAATAAATAAAAAAAAAAAATAAATAAATACCCAAAAAATTTAAAATAAAAAAAATATTTTAAAAAAAAATACTAAAAAAAAATATAAATCCCCCCCCAAAATATAAAATAAAAAAAAAAAAATAAAAATTTAAAATAAAAAAAAATATTAAAAAAAAAAAAAAAAAAATAAAAAAAAATAAAAAAAATAATAAAAAAAAAAAATAAAAAAAAATTTTCAAAACCCCCCAAAAATAAATTTAAAAAAAAAAATTTAAAAAAATAAAAAAAAACTAAAAAAAAAAAAAACCCCCAAAAAAATAAAAAAAAATCAAAAAAAAATAAAAAAAAACATAAAAAAAAATAAACCCCCAAAACCCCCAAAAAAAAAAAAAAAAAAAAAAATAAATAAAAATTATAAAATAAAAAACAAAAAAAAAACCCTATTACAAAAAAAAAAATATAAAAATATTAAATAAAAAAAAATTTTTTTTTCCCCCCCTTTAAAAAAAAATTAAAAATAAAAAAAATAAATTAAAAATTAAAAAAAAAATAAAAAAAAAAAAAAAAAATTTTTAAAATTTAAATAAAAATATTAAAAAATTTACCAAAAAAATATAAATAAAAACATCAAAAAATAAAATAAAAAAAAAAAATATACAAAAAATAAAAAAAAAACCCCCAAAAAAAACCCCCAAATAAAAAATTTTAAAAATCCAAATAAACCCCCTTTTTAAATAAATAAAAAAAATAAAAAAAAAAAATTATAAAAAAAAAAAAATAACCCCCCCCAAAAAATAAACTAACCCAAAAAAATTAAAAAAAATTAAAAAAAAAAATTAAAAAAAATAAAAAAAAAAAAAATTTAAAAAAATAAAAAAAAAAATAAAAAAAAAAAAAAAACCCCCCAAATAAAAAAAAAAATTAAAAAAAAAAATTTTAAAAAAAAATTTTTAAATACCAAAAAAAATTTTTAAAAAAAAAAAAAAATTATAAAAAAAAAAAAAAAAAAAAAAAAAAAATACCCAAAAAAAAAATTAAAAAATTTAATAAAAAAAGTTAAATAAAAATAAAAACAAAAAAACCCCAATTTAAAAAAAAAAAAATTTTAAATAAAAAAAAACAAAATTCCAAAAAATAAATAAAAAAAATTTAAATACCAAAAAATAAATAAAAAAAAATCAAAATAACCCCCCCAAAATAAACTTAAAAAAAAAAAAAAACCCAAATATAATTTAAAAAAAAAAAAAAAAAAGTAAAAAAAAAAAATAAATACCAAAAAATAAAATAAAAAGATTAATTCCCAATAAATAAAATAAAAATAAAAAAAAAAAAGTTTTAAAAAAATTAAAATAAAAAAAATTTAAACAAAACCCCCCCAAAAATATAAAAAAAATAAAAAAACCCCCCCCCAAAATACTACCAAAATTTTTTAAAAAAAATTTAAAAAAATAAAAAAAAAAAAAAAATAAAATAAATAAAAAAAAACCCAAAAAAAAAATAAATAAAAAAAATAAAATAAAAAATATCAAATTTAAAAAAAAATAAAAAAAAATAAAAAAAAAAATTAAAATTTAAAAATAAAAAATAAAACCCCAAAAAATAAAAAAAAAAATTAAATAAATAAATTTAACTAAATAAAAAATCCCCATAAAATAAAAAAAAAATATAAAAAAAAAAAAAAAAATATCATAAAAAAAAATAAACCCAAAAAAATAAAACAAAAAAAAACCAAAAAAAAAATAAAAACCCCCCCAAAAAAAAAAAAAAAATAAATAAAAAAAAATAAAAAAAATAAAAAAAAAAAAACCAAAAAATTTTAAAAAAAATAAATAAAAAATCAAATTTAAAAAAAAAAAAAAAATAAAAAAAAAAAAAAAAAAAAAAAAAAAAAAAAAAATAAAAACCCCAAAAAACACTAAAAAAAAAAAAAATTTAAAATATTAAATAAAAAAAAAACCCCCCCCCATAAAATAAAAAAAAAAACTAATAAAAACACCCATAAATCAAAAAACCAAAATATAAAAAAAAAAATAAATAAAATTTAAAATAAAACAAAACAAATTTAAATAAAAAACCCCAAAAAAAAAAAAACCCACAAAAAAAAAACCCAAAAATAAAAAAAAAAAAAAAACCCCCCTTTTTAAAAATCAAAATAAAAAAAAAAAACCAAAAAACCCCCAAAAAAAATTTCCCAATTAAAAACCCTTTAAAAAAAACCAAAAAAAAAAACCCCCCCAATACAATACCCAACCCCCCCAATTCCACACACACCCCCCAACTCCAAAAAACAAACCCAAACCCCCATCACCCCAACACCACACCCCCAAAACCAAACCCCCCTTTCAACCCACAACCCCAACACCCCACTCACAACAACCACACCCACCATCACTCACGTGTTACAGTATCTTATCAGATAGCACACCCCACCAACACTCACTACCAACACCCATCAACACACACAAGCAACCACACCCACCATCACTCACAACTACCACACCAACACCACAACAACCACACCACCAACACTCATCTACCAGCAGCTACTCCCATCAACACTCACAACAACCACACCCACCAACACACACAACCACCAACAAACGACCAACACTCCACAACTACCACACCAACACTCACAACAACCAACACATACAACACTCACAACAACCACACCAACATCACTCACAACTACCACACCCACCAACACTCACTACCACTACACCCATCAACACTCACAAGAAACAACTCACACCCACCATCACTCCACAACTACCACACCCACCAACACTCACTACGCCCTCCTATCAACCACTTCTACAACTTAACCTCATTTGACACCTCCCTCATGCAGAGCACACTTGACTGCTAACTACCGGTACGAAATGATACCTCACCAACATTAACTTCACGTTACCGACAACCTATCAACCCTCACTGTGTCCCCCGCTCCCCGGGGGATGGTGTGGCCATCTCACTCAAACCCTCACACTAACTACCACTCGACTCCCTCCCATGCACGTCAACCGCCACCGTACCAGGTACAAAAACCCATGGCACATCCCAAACACAACTACCACACACACCAACAACTCACAACCACACCCATCCAACCCTCACAACTAACCACACCCACCAACACTCCACAACCACCACCACCAACTACACACAACTACCCACATCCAACACACACAACGTACCACACCTATCAACACGACACAAACCACCACACCCACCATCACACACAACAACCACACCCACCAACACTCACTTAACACACCCATCAACACCAAAACAACCACACCACATCACTCACAACTACCACATCCCACCAACACTCACTACCTAACAACTATCAACACTCACAACTACCACACCCACCACACGCACAACTAACCACACCAACACTCACAACCACACCTATCAACACTCAACAACAACCACACCTATCAACACTCACAAGTACCACACCCACCAACACTCACACCTAAAACCACACCCCCCATCACTCACAACTACCACACACACCAACACTCACTAACCACACCCATCAACACTCACAACGACCACAAACCCATCAACACGACACAACTACCACATCCCCACATCACTCACAAACTACCACACCCACCAACACACACAACAACAACACCCACCAACACTCAACTACCACACCTTATCAACACTACACCACTACCACAACAACCCACCATCACTCACAACCTAACCACACCCACCAACACTCATACTACCACACCTATCAAAACACTGCACAACTACCTCACCCACCATCACTCACAACTACCACAGTCACACACCACCACTCCAACAACCACACCCATCAACACTCACAACTAACCACACCCACCAACACTCACAACAACCACACCCACCAAACACTCACAACAACCACACCCATCAACACTCACAACAACCAAAACCCATCAACACTCACAACAAACCACACCCACCAATCACTCCAACCACACCCATCAACACTCACAACAACCACACCCACCATCACTCACAACTACCACACCCACCATCACTCACAACAAACCACACCCACCATCACTCACAACCACCAAACCCACCAACACTCACAACCACACCCACCAACACTCACAACCACCACACCCACCAACACTCACAACCCACACCCACCAACACTCACAACCACACCCACCAACACTCACAACCACCACACCCACCACCACTCAAAACCACCACACCCACCAACACTCACAACTACCACCCCCACCAACACTCACAACTACCACACCCACCAAACTCACAACTACCACACCCACCAACACTCACAACTTCCACAACCCACCACACTCACAACTACTACACCCACACACTCACAACACCACACCCACCAGCACTCACAACTACTACACCCCACCACACTCACAACTACTACACCCACCAACACTCACAACTACCACACCCACCAGCACTCACAATACTAAAACCCACCAGCACTCACAACTACCACACCCACCAGCACTCACAACTACTACACCCACCAACACTCACAACTACCACACCCACCATCACTCACAACTACCACACCCACCAACACTCACTACCACACCTATAAACACTCAACAACTACCACACCACCATCACTCACAACTACCACACCCACCAACACTCACTACCACACCTATCAACACCCCACAACCACCACACCCACCAACAACTCACAACTCCCCCACACACCCACCAACACCACAACAACCACACCCATCAACACCACAACTACCAACCCCCCCAACACTCACAACAACCACACCCACCAACACTCCCCAACAACCACCCATCAACACTCACAACAACCACACCCATCAACACTCAAAACAACCACACCCACCATCACTCACAACCACACCCCATCAACCTCCAACAACCACACCCACCATCACTCACAACTCCACACCCACCACACTCACAACTCCACACCCACCATCAACTCCACAACCACCACACCCACCAACACTCACAACCACACCCACCAACACTCACAACCACCACACCCCCCAACACTCACAACCACACCCCCAACACTCCCAAACCACACCCACCAACACTCACAACCACCACCCCACCAACACTCACAACCACCACACCCCCCAAACACTCACAACTACCACCCACCCCAACACCACAACTACCACACCCACCAACACTCCAACAACACCACCCCACCAACACTCACAACTACCACACCCACCAGCACTCACAACTACTACCCCCCCCCCAAACACCTCACAACTACCACACCCACCAGCACTCACAACACTACACCCACAGCCACACAACTACTACACCCACCAACACTCACAACAAACCACACCCACCAGCACTCACAACTACACAACCCACCAGCACTCACAACTACCACACCCACCAGCACTCACAACTACTACACCCACCAACACTCCAACTACCACACCCACCAACACCACAACTACTACACCCACCAACACTCACAACTACCACACCCCCCCAACACTCACAACTACAACCCACCAGCACTCACAACACACACCCCCAACACCACAACTACCACACCCCACCAACACTCACAACTACCACACCCACCAACACTCACAACTACCACACCCACCAACACTCACAACCACCACACCCACCAACACTCACAACTACCCACACCCACCAACACTCACAACTACCACACCCACCAACACTCACAACAAACCACACCCCCCAACCACTCACAACTACCACACCCACCAACACCACACAACCACAACCCATCAACACTCACAACCACCACACCCACCAACACTCACAACTACCACACCCACCAACACTCAAAACCTACCACACCCACCAACACTCAAACTACTACACCCCCAAAAACCACAACTACTACACCCACCAACACCACACTACCACACCCACCAACACTCGCAACCACCACACCCACCAACACTCACAACTACCACACCACCAACACTCACAACTACCACCCCCACCAAACCACTCACAACCTCCACACCCACCAACACTCACAACTACCACACCCACCAACACTCACAACACCACACCCCCACCAACCACTCACAACTCCCCACACCCACCAACACTCAAAACCTCCAACCCCCCAAACACTCACCAACTACCACACCCACCAACACCACAACCACCACACCCACCAACACTCACAACTACCACACCCACCAACACTCACAACTACCACACCCACCAACACTCACAACCACCACACCCACTCACCACAATACGTCAGCTCCCACAATTCTACAAGTCCCGCCTCTAATACCTGTAAGTCTAAGCTAATTTGCATATTTTTTTTTGTGTGTGGATTTGCAATTACTATAACTGGTCTGTTACAGATGTATTATTGGTCTTGGACCACTCTTGTGGGTCTCAGTGTAATGAAAGACACGTTTGTATTTTTTCATGAGAGAGAGAGAGAGAGAGAAAAAGGGCAGATAACATACAGAGAAAAGGAGGGGAGAAGAGAGAGAAGAGAGAGAGAGAGAGAGAGAGAGAGAGAGAGAGAGAGAGAGAGAGAGAGAGAAGGAGGCAGATGAACATACAGAGAGAGAGAGAGAGAGAGAGAGGCAGATAGACAAACAGAGAGAGAGAGAGAAGAGAGAGAGGCAGATAGACATACAGAGAGAGAGAGAAGAGAGAGAGAGAGAGAGAGAGGAGAGAGAAGAGAGAGAGAGAGAGAGAGAGAAGAGAGAGAGAGAGAGAGAGAAGCGAAAGTATAAATTTTGAGTGGAGTGAAGGAGGGAGTGGGATTCCTCCCAGGGAAGGATGACAGGGAGGTTTTATGTGCTAGGGGCTTGGACAACTAACAGATTTGTATAAGGGTGTTAGATAAGAGTGCAACCAAATATTTTGCTATGACTTCACGGGCTGTTGGAGTGTGAGGAAGGGAACATTTATAAAGGGATTCTGGAAAACAAATTTGCCGGACTAGAGTCCTGGAGGTGGGAAGCAGAGTGGCAGCACTCTGTAGGAGAAGCGAGGATGCTGGAGTTCGGAGGGTCATCTGAACTGTGATGTCAGCAAGCTTCTGGCAAGACAGTGATTGAATGAATGATGGTGAATGTGCTCTCTCTTTCTTTGGGTCATCCTACCTTGGTGGGAGACGGCTGACGTGTTAAAATAATAATAATAATAATAATAATAATAATAATAATAATAATAATAATAATAATAATAATAATAACAGCATTAATATTAATTTTATTTTCTTCACTACCCCATTAATGATTCAGTCAAGATAGACTTGTTTACTGACAATTTCAGTTCTTTTCTGTTCATTCTCGCCTCATTTACTCTCCATTCCCATTTCCTCTGTACTTAACTGATACTCTCATGACAACCTTCACAAAATCATTACATTCCAGCATTAAATTTCGTGACTTGGCCGAGGTCATGCCAGCCCTTCAGGGCATGCCAGCCAGGGTCATACCCGCCCCTCAGGGCACGCCAGCAGCACGCCTCAGGGTCATGCACGACCCCTCACAGCACGCCACCACCCACGACGCGACACGCACCTACCTTCAGGCAGTGTATCTGCTCAAAGCATAACATTCCTCCAGTGCTTCACGAACGCAAGATTTACTCTTGATTGAGAAAAATGTTGGACACGAAACTCGTGCGATTTAAAACATTGATCCGAGTTCCGTTTAGGCGAAAAATTCCCAACAGAATTAGAATCTCGTGTTGCGTGGGCCGGAAGAGTGGTGTGTGGGCAGGGGGCGGGTCAGCGAGTGGGTGGACGGGGTGGGTAGTAGTAGTAGTAGTGTGATAGGTGGGGGGATGGAAGTGAGAGGTTGGTGAATGAGTGGAGGGAGTTGAGGGTGGAGCGGTTGAATGGAAGTTGGTTGGCAACACTCAATATTTTTTTTTTTTCTTAGTCGCTATTCTGTGTGATAGTTACAGAGTGGGAGCAAAAGCTAGCTATGTTTCCCCTGTTATATTCCATCACACAGGATGGTACCCATGTCATATTCCATCACACAGGATGGTACCCTTGTCATATTCCATCACACAGGATGGTACCCTTGTCATATTCCATCACACAGGATGGTACCCTTGTCATATTCCATCACACAGGATGGTACCCTTGTCATATTCCATCACACAGGATGGTTCCCTTGTCATATTCCATCACACAGGATGGTTCCCTTGTCATATTCCATCACACAGGATGGTTCCCTTTTCATATTCCATCACACAGGATGGTTTTCCCCCGTCATATTTTCCCTCACACAGGATGGTACCCTTGTCATATTCCATCACCAGGATGGTACCCTTTCAATTCCATCACACAGGGTGGTACCCCCTTTTCATATTCCATCACACAGGATGGTACCCTTGTCATATTCCATCACGCAGGATGGTACCCTTGTCATATTCCATCACACAGGATGGTACCCTTGTCATATTCCATCACACAGGATGGTACCCTTGTCATATTCCATCACACAGGATGGGTACCCTTGTCATATTCCATCACACAGGATGGGACCCTTGTCATATTCCCTCACACAGGTGGTACCCTTGTCATATTCCATCACGCAGGATGGTACCCTTGTCATATTCCATCACACAGGATGGTACCCTTGTCATATTCCATCACACAGGATGGTACCCTTGTCATATTCCATCACACAGATGGTACCCTTGTCATATTCCATCACACAGGATGGTACCCTTGTCATATTCCATCACACAGGATGGTACCCTTGTCATATTCCATCACGCAGGATGGTACCCTTGTCATATTCCATCACACTGGATGGTTTTCATGCACTTGGTATTGAAATAGGTCAGCCTAAGCTGGGGAATTCAGTATTGAAGATATTGTCATGTATTCCATTAAAGGGTCATCAGCTACGGCAACTTCAAAGGTTTCCTTCCAGCAGAGCTGCAGTTGATATCACATGGATCTGGAGAGCCAGTGGAAGAACTCGGTCAGAGGACCAAAAGCTGCAGCGGCGGGTCATCATATGACTAAAATCCGAGTCAGGAAACACTTTTCCTGAGGAAGCTTACGTAACCTAACCTATTACTCGGGAATTTCAGTCTCTCAGGATGGACTTTCCATGGGATGAGCTGGAGCGGTAGATGGTGATGGGGATGGGGGATGAGGGGAGGCTTACGCATAAAAACATAAGAATGGAGGAACACTGCAGAAGGCCTACTGGCCCATGCAAGGCAGGTCTTTATCAAAAGAAAAAACTATTAATCGTGTTTTTGTTTTCGTGTTTTTGCTTTGTTTTGCTGTTCCGTCCTTTGTTTTGTTGTCATCAAATGTGATTATCTCACTCCCTTCCAATTCCCAAGTGCCCTCATAATCCTTGATGGTTTAGCGCTTAACCATGAAAATCGCAAGACTTGCTTCTGTACACACTGACCCGGGGTGCGACTCCCATCCACCCACACACCCACCCATCGGAGTGTGAATCCTACCCAACCGCCCACCCGCCGGGGTGCGACTCACGTCCACTCACCCACTCATAAATTTGTTCCTGAACAGTATAACAGATTGACATATACAGCAGGAGTGATAAGTACTAATCATACCTCCCTCCCCCCCTCTCTCTCTCTCCTCCTCTCTCTCCTCTCTCCTCTCCTCTCTCTCATCTCCTCTCTCTCTCTTACTCTACGTAGTCACCTGCAATATCAGGTACAAGAATCAACATCTGTCATATGTAAATCTCGTTTTGTATGTTTGTGTGTGTGTGTGTGTGTGTGTGTGTGTGTGTGTGTGTGTACTGACTATATCAAAGGCAATGGAGCACTTGGGAGGTAATTTTCTTGCCATTTTCTCAGGTTCTCCCTCACTACACACACAACACTGGGAAAACACTCCATTACTCCGCCATTATGACTCCGATTGAACCTAAATCACCAAGAAAACACCACTGTGTGTGTGTGTGTGTTGTGTGTGTGTGTGTGTGTGTGCGTGTGTATGTGTGCGTGTGTGTATGTGTGTGTGTGTGTGTGTGTGTGTGTGTGTGTGTGTGTGTGTGTGTGTGTGTGTGTCTGCGTGCGTGTGGTGTGTGTGTGTGTGTGTGTGTGTGTGTGTGTGTGTGTGTGTGCGTGCGTGCGTGTGTGTGCGTTTCGTGGTGTGTGTGTGTGTTGTGTGTATGTGTGTTGTGTGTGTGTGTGTGTGTGTGTGTGTGTGTGTGGTGTGTGTTGTGTGTGTGTGTGTGTCACTTGTGTATGGGGTGAGCTCTACTTCCTGGTTCCCCGCCCTTACCTTCCATAAGAACATAAGAACATAAGAAAGGAGGAACACTGCAGCAAGCCTGTTGGCCCATACTAGGCAGGTCCTTTACAATTCATCCCACTAACAAACATTTGACCAACCCAATTTTCAATGCCACCCAAGAAACATGCTCCGATGTGCAAGCCCCTCTCAAATCCAACCCCTCCCACTCATGTACTTATCCAACCTAAATTGAAACTACCCAAAGTCCTAGCCTCAATAACCCAACTAGGTAGACTGTTCCACTCATCAACTACCCTATTTCCAAACCAATACTTTCCTATGTCCTTTCTAAATCTAAACTTATCTAATTTAAATCCATTACTGCGGGTTCTCTCTTGGAGAGATATCCTCAAGACCTTGTTAATATCCCCTTTATTAATACCTATCTTCCACTTATACACTTCGATCAGGTCTCCCCTCATTCTTCGTCTAACAAGTGAATGTAATTTAAGAGTCTTCAATCTTTCTTCATAAGGAAGATTTCTAATGCTATGTATTAATTTAGTCATCCTACGCTGAATGTTTTCTAACGAATTTATGTCCATTCTGTAATATGGAGACCAGAATTGAGCTGCATAATCTAGGTGAGGCCTTACTAATGATGTATAAAGCTGCAGTATGACCTCTGGACTTCTGTTGCTTACACTTCTTGATATAAATCCCAGTAATCTATTTGCCTTATTACGTACGCTTAGGCATTGCTGTCTTGGTTTAAGGTTGCTGCTTACCATAACCCCCAAGTCCTTTTCGCAATCTGTATGGCTAAGTTCTACATTATTTAACTTATAAGTGCTAGGGTTATGGACACTCCCGAGCTTCAGAACCTTGCATTTATCTACATTGAACTGCATCTGCCACTTTTCTGACCAAGAGTAAAGTTTGTCTAAATCCTCCTGAAGTTCCCTAACATCTACGTTTGAATCAATTATCCTACCTATCTTCGTGTCATCAGCGAATTTGCTCATATCACTAGTAATTCCTTCATCAAGATCATTGATATATATTATAAACAACAACGGGCCCAAGACTGATCCCTGTGGAACGCCACTTGTAACTGATCCCCACTCGGATTTAACCCCATTTATGGACACTCTCTGCTTCCTGTCTGTGAGCCATGACTCGATCCACGAGAGCACCCTTCCCCCAATGCATGAGCTGCTACTTTCTTCAACAGTCTTTGGTGCGGAACTCTATCAAATGCCTTACTAAAATCTAAGTAAATAATATCAAATTCTTTATCATGGTCAACAGCCTCAAAAGCTTTACTGAAGAAAGTTAATAAATTAGTTAGACAAGACCGGCCTCTTGTGAATCCATGCTGAGTATCATTAATCAGGCTATGCTTATCGAGATGGCTTCTTATAATCTCAGCTATAATTGACTCTAGTAATTTGCCTACAATTGAGGTCAGGCTTATTGGGCGGTAATTTGACGGTAACGACTTGTCCCCTGTTTTAAAAATAGGAATTACATTCGCCATCTTCCACATATCAGACACTACACCTGTTTGAAGAGATAAATTAAAAATATTAGTTAATGGTTCACAGACTTCCATTTTGCATTCCTTAAGAACCCTTGAAAAAACCTCATCAGGACCCGGTGACTTATTTTGCTTCAGTCGGTCTATCTGCTTCACAACCATTTCACTAGTGACTGTGATGTTACATAATTATCTTCTTCTGATCCACTATAAAAATTAATTACCGGAATATTATTAGTGTCTTCCTGTGTAAAAACCGAGAGAAATAATTATTTAAAATCGAGCACATTTCATTCTCTTTGTCAGTAAGATGCCCATAGTTATTTTTAAGGGGACCTATCTTATCTCTGACTTTTGTTCTATATACCTGGAAAAAAACTTTTTGGGTTAGTTTTAGAATCCCTAGCAACTTTAATTTCATAGTCCCTTTTAGCTTTTCTTATCCCCTTTTTAATGTCCCTCTTAATGTCAATATACTGATTCATAAGATGACCCTCGCCTCTTTTGATACGCCTATAAATTCCTTTCTTATGCCCTAGTAGATATTTCAGCCTATTATTCATCCATTTTGGGTCATTTCTATTTGATCTAATTTCCTTATAAGGGATAAACGTTCTTTGAGCAGCATGTATTGTGTTCAGAAAACTGTCATATTGATAGCTCTCTTCGTTACCCCAGTCAACAGATGATAAGTGTTCTCTAAGCCCATCGTAATCTGCTAAGCGAAAATCTGGGACTGTTACTGAGTTATCCCTACTATCATACTTCCATTCAATTCTAAATGTAATTGATTTGTGGTCGCTAGCACCCAGTTCCTCTGAAACTTCTAAATTATTAACAAGGGATTCATTGTTTGCCAGAACTAAGTCAAGCAGGTTATTTCCCCTTGTAGGTTCTGTCACAAACTGCTTCAAAAAACAATCCTGAACTACTTCTAAGAAATCGTATGATTCTAAATTCCCAGTCAAGAAATTCCAATCAATATGACTAAAGTTAAAGTCTCCTAGAATTACTACATTATCGTGCCTTGTGGCCCTAACAATTTCCTCCCATAGTAGTCTCCCTTGGTCCCTATCTAAATTTGGGGGACGGTATATCACACCTAAAATTAATTTTTCATGCCCCTCTGAAAATTCTATCCAAACAGACTCTGTATGTGTTACTTCAGACTTAATACCCGTTTTTATGCAACAGTTCAAGCGATCTCGGACATACAATGCCACCCCACCCCCTTCCCGATACTTCTATCTACTTGGAACAATTTAAAACCCTGAATGTGACATTCTGCAGGCATGTCCCGACTTTTTGAATTAAACCACGTCTCAGTAATGGCAAATACATCTATGTTACCTGCACTAGCAACTAGTCTCAACTCGTCCATCTTATTCCTAGCACTGCGACTATTTGTGTAATATATACTTAAGGACCCTCCACTCTCTTTACCCTTCCTGCTCCTTTCTGTTATTCCACTAAACTTATTACTGTCCTTGTCAATTAGTGCCACTGGCTTTCCAATATCCACTTCATTTTGCCTATTACTAGTTCTCCTAGTACTCATGTTACTACCCTGCGACTTCACAGTTTTCCCGCCAAAACCCATACCACTAACTATTCCTAGTTTAAAGACCTAACAGCTCCCTCCACTGCGTTGGCCAGTGCTCCCACCCCACACTAGATAAGTGAACCCCATCCCTGGCATACATGTCATTTCTGCCATAGAAAGGTCCCAGTTGTCAATGAATGTTACCGCATTTTCCTTACAGTACTTGTCCAGCCAGCAATTGACACCAATTGCTCTGGACAACCATTCATTTCCAACTCCTCTCCTTGGCAAAATGCCACATATGACAGGTTTCCCACCCTTCTCCTAATTATCTCTATTGCTGACCTATACCTGCTAATCAGGTCCTCCCTCCTACGTCTGCCAACATCGTTGCCTCCGCACTGAGACAGATAATAGGATTGCTCCCATTACCTCTCATGATGTCATCCAGACGGCTAACAATATCCTTCATCCCAGCCCCAGGAAAACACACTCTCTGCCTCCTACTCCTATCCTTCAAACAGAATGCCCTATCCATGTACCTAATCTGGCTATCCCCAACAACAACAATGTTTTACCTTCCTTGGCGTCGTCCGTCGTGATGCTCCGAGTAGTCGACTCACATTCGCCAGGTAGCATTAACACCACTTGTAGAATTCGTCAAGACGTTCTCGATGGTCTTCGTTGGGTATCTAGGGATGTCTTACTCACGTCTGCCAATGCTTCTTTGGTGCTCGTTGTGGCATTCCCAGCAGGACACTCACATTCGTCAGGTAGCACCGAGAATGAGTTGGAAGTTTTCCACGGTAGTCTTCTGGTTTCTCGTTGTTTCCGCCTCTCCAACCGTTTTCTTGATCTTCAGCTTGGTTCCATGTTGCCCGGCCACTGACCAAGCTCCCCTCTTAACCTGGGGACTCACAACAGGAGGATTACTACGAATCCTCTTGTTCTCCTCCGTTAATCGCCGTATCTCCAGTTTAGCAACTCTGAGTTCTTCTCTCAGCTGCTGGTAAAGCTGCTCAAGAGAGGGCATCCTGGTTCAGATTCACAGAGAGCACACAAACAGGTCTTCACAGAGCTAAGTACACGTCACCACTGTGAACTAAGTACACGTCACCACTGTGAGCTAAGTACACGTCACCACTGTGTTAAGTACACGTCACCACTGTGAGCTAAGTACGTCACCACTGTGAGCTAAGTCCGACTGAACCGACGTCGCTCTGTAATATTGCTAGAACCCTCATATATGGTCCACTTACCCTGTCACTGGCCACTTCATCCCCACTCCACTCCACTCCACTCCACTCCACTCCACTCCACTCCACTCCACTCCACTCCACTCCACTCCACTCCACTCCACGCAACCACAACTCCTCCTCCCCCAACCCCACCATCACCTCGTGTCCACCCCACATACAATACCACAATGCAACACAATTTCCCAAAATATTTCTCGAAGGCGAAATTTAACCCCTCTCTCCCCTCCCCTTCTCCCCCCTTTCCCTCTTCCCCCTAAAAAAAAATCGTCTAAGCTTAACATAATTCAATTCCATATATTTTCCTACCATTTCAGCCACAAATACAAGAAATCTCTGCACACAATTTTGAATCTCAAGAGAGGAAAAAAAACACGCACTCAGGTGAAATATGTCATTTATACCCAAAATCCAAAATTTATTATCGTAATATGTAATCTACTATTTTTTTGGGTCCCCCCTTCCTTCAGGTGGGAGAGGCTTCCGTGTTAGAGCGGCATAAGTGGGGCCACAAATGTGGACATTCCGGCAGGTCACGATAGTGTGCAGGTTCATGTGCAACAGATTACTGCCAGTTGGTGTATTTTACTTTAGTTAGTCCTGAGACACAATGTTTTAGTTAGTCCTGAGACACAATATTTTAGTTAGTCCTGAGACACAATATTTTAGTTAGTCCTGAGACACAATATTTTAGTTAGTCCTGAGACACAATGTTTTAGTTAGTCCTGAGACACAATATTTTAGTTAGTCCTGAGACACAATATTTAGTTAGTCCTGAGACACAATTTTTAGTTAGTCCTGAGACACAATGTTTTAGTTAGTCCTGAGACACAATATTTTAGTTAGTCCTGAGACACAATGTTTTAGTTAGTCCTGAGACACAATATTTTAGTTACTCCTGAGACACAATGTTTTAGTTAGTCCTGAGACACAATATTTTAGTTAGTCCTGAGACACAATATTTTAGTTAGTCCTGAGACACAATGTTTTAGTTAGTCCTGAGACACAATGTTTTAGTTAGTCCTGAGACACAATATTTTAGTTAGTCCTGAGACACAATGTTTTAGTTAGTCCTGAGACACAATATTTTAGTTAGTCCTGAGACACAATGTTTTAGTTAGTCCTGAGACACAATATTTTAGTTAGTCCTGAGACACAATGTTTTAGTAGTCCTGAGACACAATATTTTAGTTAGTCCTGAGACACAATATTTTAGTTAGTCCTGAGACACAATGTTTTAGTTAGTCCTGAGACACAATGTTTTAGTTAGTCCTGAGACACAATAATTTTAGTTAGTCCTGAGACACAATGTTTTAGTTAGTCCTGAGACACAATATTTTAGTTAGTCCTGAGACACAATGTTTTAGTTAGTCCTGAGACACAATATTTAGTTAGTCCTGAGACACAATGTTTTAGTTAGTCCTGAGACACAATGTTTTAGTTAGTCCTGAGACACAATATTTTAGTTAGTCCTGAGACACAATATTTTAGTTAGTCCTGAGACACAATGTTTTAGTTAGTCCTGAGACACAATGTTTTAGTTAGTCCTGAGACACAATGTTTTAGTTAGTCCTGAGACACAATATTTTAGTTAGTCCTGAGACACAATATTTTAGTTAGTCCTGAGACACAATGTTTTAGTTAGTCCTGAGACACAATTATTTTAGTTAGTCCTGAGACACAATATTTTAGTTAGTCCTGAGACACAATGTTTTAGTTAGTCCTGAGACAAATATTTTAGTTAGTCCTGAGACACAATATTTTAGTTAGTCCTGAGACACAATGTTTTAGTTAGTCCTGAGACACAATGTTTTAGTTAGTCCTGAGACACAATATTTTAGTTAGTCCTGAGACACAATATTTTAGTTAGTCCTGAGACACAATGTTTTAGTTAGTCCTGAGACACAATATTTTAGTTAGTCCTGAGGACACAATATTTTAGTTTAGTCCTGAGACACAATGTTTTAGTTAGTCCTGAGACACAATATTTTAGTTAGTCCTGAGACACAATATTTTAGTTAGGGCCTGAGACACAATGTTTTAGTTAGTCCTGAGACACAATATTTTAGTTAGTCCTGAGACACAATATTTAGTTAGTCCTGAGACACAATGTTTTAGTTAGTCCTGAGACACAATGTTTTAGTTAGTCCTGAGACGTGACTTAAGAAATCGTAATGACACGATTGCAAATAAACCATACCCCCGGCCGGGATTGAACCCGCGGTCATAGAGTCTCAAAACTCCAGCCCGTCGCGCTAGCCACTAGACCAGCTAGCCACAATAAGATTCATCCAACTAGGTATATTTCTACACCATAGAAAAGTTAGCACAGGCACCTCTGTGACCACAAATGCAAGTTTTTACAGACGAATCTCCAGCTAGCGTGGCCGTGACGAACTCTAGCTCAAGTCCCTTCACTGCCGTCAACATGACT
This sequence comes from Cherax quadricarinatus, assembly GCF_026875155.1. NCBI lineage: Eukaryota > Metazoa > Arthropoda > Malacostraca > Decapoda > Parastacidae > Cherax > Cherax quadricarinatus. Next base: position 36,157,892 of record NC_069425.1, on the reverse strand, counting down.
TAAGAAATCGTAATGACACGATTGCAAATAAACCATACCCCCGGCCGGGATTGAACGTCACGGCCACGCTAGCTGGAGATTCGTCTGTAAAAACTTGCATTTGTGGTCACAGAGGTGCCTGTGCTAACTTTCCTATGGTGTAGAAATATACCTAGTTGGATGAATCTTATTGTGGCTAGCTGGTCCAGTGGCTAGCGCGACGGGCTGGAGTTTTGAGACTCTATGACCGCGGGTTCAATCCCGGCCGGGGGTATGGTTTAGTCCTGAGACACAATGTTTTAGTTAGTCCTGAGACACAATGTTTTAGTTAGTCCTGAGACACAATGTTTTAGTTAGTCCTGAGACACAATATTTTAGTTAGTCCTGAGAAAACAATATTTTAGTTAGTCCTGAGACACAATGTTTTAGTTAGTCCTGAGACACAATATTTTAGTTAGTCCTGAGACACAATATTTTAGTTAGTCCTGAGACACAATGTTTTAGTTAGTCCTGAGACACAATATTTTAGTTAGTCCTGAGACACAATATTTTAGTCAGTCTTGAAACACATTCAGTTAGTATTCAGTCACATTGTTTTAGTAATTATTTTACATGATAAAAAATTCAGCTTTGTCATCCACTTATCTGAAACCAAAAAAAATATCCCTTTTTTTAATTAATAAAAAAATTAAATAGAATAAAACAAACTCCTTCCAGAATCTTGATAAAAATTCGTAATTAAGGTCAGGAAAAATGCAGAAAAATAGGAAAATGGTGGAGAGTTTGAGGTGGGAGATGAGGATTCCCACTTCATTCCCACATTCCTGCCATTACCACTTAATTCCCACTTCATTCCCACATTCCTGCCATTACCACTCTTTAATTTGCTAGACCACCTTGGCTTTAAACCTCGGCCTCCTTAATGAACTGTCTGGGGACGCTAGTGGTGGTGGAGGGGGGGGGGGTTGATGGTAGTGGTGGTGGTGAGTTTGGTGCTGGGGTGGTGGTGGAGGAATGTGGTGGTGGGGGAATGTGGTGGTGGGGGGAAGTTGTGGTGGGTTGGTAGTGGTGTTCGGTGATGATGGTTGTGAAGAAAAAGGCATCAATCTGGTTGACGAATTTGTAAAATTTATGAAAAGAAAGGAAGGTGCCTGAGGGACTCATCAGCTCAAAACTACTACTACTCCAACCACCACCACCACCACTACTACTACTACCACTACTACACCAACAACCACTACTATTCCAGTGCTATATTCGCCTGTATTCGGCTGGAGGTTGTTGCCCAGATTGAAACTTTTCGTCAATAAAAATTCCCTTCATATAAGCTTAGTAGATGTGAGCTTATCTGAAGGTTGAGCCGTCCTGCTGCCTCTGTTGAGATGTCAAGTCAAGTCTACCTATTTTGGGAGATGAGCAACTGGCGTTAAGATTCGGGGAATAAGAGGGAATAACGTGTGTTTGTGTGTGTACTCACCTAGTTGTGGTTGCAGGGGTCGAATCACAGCTCCTGGCCCCGCCTCTTCACTGGCCGCTACTAAGTCACTCTTCCTGCTCCATGAGCTTTATCATACCGCTATGTATGGATCCTGCCTCCACTACATCACTTCCCAGACTGTTCCACTTCCTGACAATTCTGTGACTGAAGAAATACCACCTAACATCCCTGTGATTCATCTTGTCTTCAACTTCCAACTGTTACCCCTTGTTGCTGTGTCCCATCTCTGGAACATCCTGTCTCTATCCACCCTGTCAATTTCTCTCAGAATTTTACATGTCGTTATCATATCCCCCCTATCACTCCTGTCCTCCAGTGCCATCAGGTCGATTATCCTTAACCTCTCCTCGTAGGACATATCCCTTAGCTCTTGGACCAGTCTTGTTGCAAACCTTTGCACTTTTTTAATTTCCTGACGTACTTGGCTGGGTGTGGGTTCCAAACTGGTGCTGCATACTCCAATAAAGTCCTAACGTACACGGTGTACAAGGTCCTGAACGATTCCTTATTGAGATGTCGGAATCCTATTCTTAGGTTTGCTAGACGCCCGTATGTTGCAGCAGTTATTTAATTGATGTGCTACTCAGGAGATGTGGCTGTTGTTATACTCACCCCAAGATATTTTTTTTTTTTTTGAGTGAGGTTTGTAGTCTCTGGCCCCCTAGACTGTATTCAGTCTGCGGTCTTCTATGTAGTTCTTCCTGGTCATCGTCCGACTGAATTCTTCTCATCAGCTTTACATCATCTGCAAACAAGGACACTGCTGAGTTTATACCAGAAACAGCACCGGTCCTAGGATTGACCCCTCGTCACAGGCGCCCACTCTGATACCTCGTCACGTACCATGACTCACTGATGTCTTCCCGACAGGTATTTCCTGATCCATTGCAGTGCCTTCCCTGTTATCCCTGCTTATTCCTCTAGCTTTGGCACTAGTATCTTGTGTGGAACTGTGTCAAACGCCTTCTTACAGTCCAAGAAAACGCAATCTACCCACCCCTCTCTCTTGCCTTACTGCTGTCACCCTGTCATAGAACTCCAGTAGGTTTGTGATACAGGATTTCCCGTCCCTGAAACCGTGCTGGTTGTAGTTGATAAGCAGCTCATTCGTTTCTAGGTGTTCCACCACTCTTCTCCTGATCTTCTCTATGACTTTGCATATTATACATGTCAGTAACACTGGTCTGTAGTTTAATGCTTCGTGTCTGTCTCCTTTTTTAAAAATTGGGACTACATTTGCTGTCTTCCATACCTCAGGTAGTCGCCCTGTTTCGATAGATGTGTTGATTGTTGTTAGTGGTACACACAGCGCCTCTGCTCCCTCTTTTAGGACCCATGGAGAGATATTATCAGGCCCCATAGCCTTTGAGGTGTCTAGCTCGCTTAGCAGCCTCTTCATTTCTTCCTCGGTTGTATGTATAGTGTCCAACACTTGATTGTGTACCCCACCTCTCTGTCTTTCTGGAGCCCCTTCTGTCTCCTCAGTGAACATTTCTTTGATCTCGTGTTGAGCTCCTCACATACTTCACGGTCATTTCTTGTGATCTCCCTTCCTTCCTCAGCCTTATTACTGTTGTTTTTCTCCTGATGTGGCTGTACAACAGCTTCAGGTCAGATTTGGCATTCACTGCTATGTTATTTTCGTAATGTCGTTGGGCCTCCCTTCTTACCTGCGCATACTCATTTCTGGCTCTACGACTGCTCTCCTTATTCTCCTGGGTCCTTTGTCTTCTATACTTCTCACATTCTCTAGCACACTTGGTTTTTGCCTCTCTGCTCCTTTGGGTAAACCAAGGGCTCATCCTTGTTTTCTCGTTATTTCTGTTACCCTTGGGTACAAACTTCTCCTCAGCTTCCTTGCATATTGTGACACATATGCAATCATCTCATTTACTGACTTCCCTACCAGTTCTCTGTCCCACTGAACCCCGTGCAGGAAATTCTTCATGCCTGTGTAGTCCTCTCTCTTGTAGCTTGACTTCATTCGTCCTGCTCTTCCTGCTTCCGCCTCCACTTATAACTCTATGTATTCGAAGCTCAGAACCACGTGGTCACTGGCCCCAAGGGGTCTTTCATATGTGATGTCCTCAGTATCTTCACTACTCAAGGTGAATACTAGGTCCAGTCTCGCTGGTTCATCCTCTCCTCTTTCTCTGGTAGTGTCCCTTACGTGTTGCTACACGAGGTTTTCCAGTACCACCTCCATCATTTTAGCCCTTCTCATTTCTTGGCTCCCATGTGGCTCCAAGTTCTCCCAGTCTATTTCATTGTGATTGAAGTCACCCATGATCAGCAGCTATGCCTTGGTCACATGAGCCCTTCTGGCCGCTTCAGCCAGCGTGTCAACCATCGCTCTATTATTCTCATCATACGCTTGCCTTGGCCTCCTGCTGTTCTGAGGTGGGTTATACATCACTGCACTTGCCACCTTGGGACCTCCAGACTGAAGTGTTCCTATTCTGCAGTCTTTTGCCTCTCCTCTGTCTCCTCTCTCCGGCTCATCACTGCCACTCCTTCACCCCCCTCTATTCCCTCTGTCTTTCCTCATGATCTGATATCCCGCTTTTAAAGATGGCATCCGTTCTCATTCCTGTGAGCTTGGTTTCTGTGAGAACTATGATGTCCTGTGATGCCTCTTTGAATCTTTCATGCCACTCCTCCCACTTATTCGTTATTCCATCAGCGTTTGTGCACCATACCTTCAGTTCCCTTTCCAGCACAGTGTTCTGTGGGGTCTGTGAGGGTGGGGGGCCTGGCAGTGTGCTGTGGGATTCTACAGCATAGTGTGGGGTGGGCGCTGTATGGATTGTGGTTTTTGTAGGGGTAGCGTGTTTGGTTGAGGGTGCTAGGGATGGTTCTGTGTGTGCTTGCGCTTGTTGCTGTGCTCTGCACCGGTTGTCCTCTGCTTACTCTGTCCTTGTCTCTCTTCCTAGCCTCTTTCGTTTCTGTGTCCTCTCCCTCAGCTGCTGTCGTTCTGTTCTCGTTCTCTTTGGGTCCACGAACACCCTCTTATATGTTGATGATTCCTTCAGCTGTGTGTGTGTGTGTGTGTGTGTGTGTGTGTGTGTGTGTGTGTGTGTGTGTGTGGGGAGAGAGAGAGAGAGAGAGAGAGAGAGAGAGAGAGAGAGAGAGAGAGAGAGAGAGATTAAATAGGACATGGCCCTGGAATGCTTATTATTTGATAGTAATAATAATATTAATAATAATAATAATGTCGAGCATTGCAAACTATCTGATAATTTCAGAATTACGTGAAAATAATTTTAAGCAGGAGAGGCTCTCTCTCTCTCTCTCTCTCTCTCTCTCTCTCTCTCTCTCTCTCTCTCTCTCCTCTCTCTCTCTGGCTGTGTATATCTCTTACTCTTCCCCTCTTCTCCATAAACTTTCTCCCTCGTGCTTGCCTACATTTATCCTATGACCCTTTCACTATGCCTTTTCTTACCCCTGCGCCAACTCTTCCTTATCTCTCCATATTCTCCCTTTCTCTTATACCTCTCCTCAGTCTCGCCAATGTTTCTCTCGTGCCTTGCCCCCCTTTTTTTTCCCTCTGCACCCATCGCCACTTTTCTATTCCCCATTCCCTCTCTCCGCCGCTCTTTACTCCCTATTCTCCAGCATCAAGTGACGCTTGGGCTTTGTAACGAGGTCCCAGTGCGATTGGCTGGTTCCTAAGCTCTTCCTCCCCTCCCACTCTTTCCCCTCTCCCCTTTCTCTTACATCTCTCGAGATATACGTGAGCCGAGTTCTCATTTGCTCAGATGACATCAATTGCTCAGCTGACATGATTTTGCTCAGCTGAAATCAATTGTAAAATATTTGGTGGTATCTGAGGATGAATGACCAATGGGATGGATGAATGACCACTGGTGAAGGATGAATGACTACTGGGGGTGGGTGAATGACTGCTGGGGGTGGGTGAATGACCACTGGTGTAGGATGAATGGTAATTGGTGAAGGATGAATAACCACAGGGGTGGATGAATGACCACTGGTAAAGAATGAATGACCACTGTTGAAGCATGAATGACCACTGGTGAAGGACGAATGACCACTGGGTGGATGAATGACCACTTGTTGTTTAATAAATAATAATAATAATCATAATTTACATATCTAGCCATCTGTGCGTTACTTGACATTTCACACACAACACAGAAGAGGCGGGGCCACAACTAGGTGAGTACAACTAGGTGAGTACAACTGAGTACAACTAGGTGAGTACAACTAGGCGAGAACAACTAGGCTAGTACAACTAGGTGAGTACAACTAGGCGAGTACAACTAGGTGAGTACAACTGAGTACAACTAGGTGAGTACAACTAGGTGAGTACAACGCGATACACAGGCGAGTACAACTAGGTGAGTACAACTAGGCGAGTACAACTAGGTGAGTACAACTAGGCGAGTACAACTAGGCGAGTACAACTAGGCGAGTACAACTAGGCGAGTACAACTAGGCGAGTACAACAGTACAACTAGGTGAGTACAACTAGGCAGACAACTAGGATACAACTAGGCGAGTACAACTAGGTGAGTACAACTAGGCTAGTACAACTAGGTGAGTACAACTAGGCGAGTACAACTAGGTGAGTACAACTAGGCGAGTACAACTAGGCGAGTACAACTAGGTGAGTACAACTAGGTCGAGTACAACTAGGCGAGTACAACTAGGCGAGTACAACTAGGCGAGTACAACTAGGTGAGTACAACTAGGTGAGTACAACTAGGCGAGTACAACTAGGTGAGTACAACTAGGCGAGTACAACTAGGTGAGTACAACTAGGCGAGTACAACTAGGCGAGTACAACTAGGCGAGTACAACTAGGTGAGTACAACTAGGTGAGTACAACTAGGCGAGTACAACTAGGCGAGTACAACTAGGCGAGTACAACTAGGCGAGTACAACTAGGCGAGTACAACTAGGCGAGTACAACTAGGCGAGTACAACTAGGTGAGTACAACTAGGTGAGTACAACTAGGCGAGTACAACTAGGCGAGTACAACTAGGCGAGTACAACTAGGTGAGTACAACTAGGTGAGTACAACTAGGCGAGTACAACTAGGCGAGTACAACTAGGTGAGTACAACTAGGTGAGTACAACTAGGCGAGTACAACTAGGCGAGTACAACTAGGTGAGTACTAGGTGAGTACAACTAGGTGAGTACAACTAGGCGAGTACAACTAGGCGAGTACAACTAGGCGAGTACAACTAGGTGAGTACAACTAGGTGAGTACAACTAGGCGAGTACAACTAGGCGAGTACAACTAGGTGAGTACAACTAGGCGAGTACAACTAGGCGAGTACAACTAGGTGAGTACTAGTGATACAATAGGTGAGTACAACTAGGTGAGTACAACTAGGCGAGTACAACTAGGCGAGTACAACTAGGTGAGTACAACTAGGTGAGTACAACAGTGAGTACAATAGGTGAGTACAACTAGGTGAGTACAACTAGGCGAGTACAACTAGGCGAGTACAACTAGGTGAGTACAACTAGGTGAGTACAACTAGGCGAGTACAACTAGGCGAGTACAACTAGGCGAGTACAACTAGGCGAGTACTACTTAGGCGAGTACACTAGGCGAGTACAACTAGGCGAGTACTACTAGGCGAGTACAACTAGGCGAGTACAACTAGGCGAGTACAACTAGGCGAGTACAACTAGGTGAGTACAACTAGGTGAGTACAACTAGGTGAGTACAACTAGGTGAGTACAACTAGGCGAGTACAACTAGGTGAGTACAACTAGTGAGTACAATAGCATACAACTAGGTGAGTACAATTTGGCGAGTACAATAGGTGAGTACAACTAGGCGAGTACAATGGTGAGTACAAAAGGTGAGTCAACTAGGCGAGTACACTAGCGAGTGACAATAGGCGAGTACAAGCTAGGGAGTACAACTAGGTGAGTAAAGTAGGTGAGTACAACTAGGCGAGTAACTAGGTGAGACAGTAAGTTGACGATGATCATAAGGACAGATTGCTATTAACGTAAAATAACCATCGCAGAAATTACCTTTAATAACAGTCCGGCATTTGTGATGGAGAGAGGGAGGGTGAGGGAGAGAGGGAGGACGAGAGAGAGAGGGAGGGGAGAAAGATGATGGAAAGAAGGGCTAGAAAAGAAGGAAAGGTGGAAAAACTGGAAATGGAGAGTAAGGTAAGGATGGAGTGCGGGACGGAGAGAGGGAGGGTAGAGAGATGGAGAAGAGGCGCAAGAAGGAATGGAGTGAAGGAGTGAAATGGATAGATAGGAAGGGATTCATATGGAAGAAGGAAAATGAAAGGCAGCGGAAGAGGCAGAGAGCGGGAGAGAGAGAGAGAGAAATTTGAGACACACGAAAGAAATACTGAGAAGAGAAAAAGAGCTCTCTCTCTCTCTCTCTCTCTCTCTCTCTCTCTCTCTCTCTCTCTCTCTCTCTCTCTCTCTCTCTCTCTTCTATCTACGTCTTCCTCCTCCTTGTCCCCATTTCTTGTCTTTTTTTCACTCTTTTCCTCCTCCTCCTCCTCCTCCTCTTCCCCCTCATTAATTCTTAATTACGGTCATTAATCTCACCAATATGAGCAATCACAGAGACACAAGCCAGACTTACTGAGCAGACTCACTAAATTGCTCTGTTCTCTTTATTTACTAAGACAGCTGGCCTGCAAGACAGCCTTGAGACAGCTGCTCGAGGGGGTAACAGCTGATCGAGGGGTTACAGCCGATCGAAGGGTAACAGCTGATCAAAGGGTAACAGCTGATCAAAGGGTAACAGCTGATCGAAGGGTAACAGCTGATCGAAGGGTAACAGCTGATCGAGGTAACAGCTGATCGAGGTAACAGCTGATCGAGGTAACAGCTGATCGAGGTAACAGCTGATCGAGGTAACAGCTGATCGAGGGGTAACAGCTGCATCAAGAACACAGTCTGACAGGCAAACAAACTTATACACTGGTAGACTACAATATATCGTTGCAATACATTGATACAATACATCGATGCAATATACTTATGCAGTTAAGTGACAGAACACAACACTGCCAAGAAATTCGGAGACAACACAACATACTGAAACAATGCAGTGACAACACAATACACTGACTCAATACAATGATACAACGCAATACACAGAAACAATAATTCAAGATTCCACACTGAAACAATGCTGTGGTATAACACAACACAAACAATGATACATCGATACAATACAATGACACAACACGAGATATCGATACAAGGATACAACAGGATACATCAATACAAGGATACAACGCAAGAAGTAACACGTACAATACTCCACCTTTCAAACATCACAATAAAAAATATTATTTTTTTTAGACTAATTCTTATTTAAAACAGACAGGATAATCTACGTAATTACATTGAAACTAAGGAATAGGTAAACCACACACGATTACCAGACATAATTGCTAATAATTTGTATCCTTACGTATTAGGTTAATTACAGCCGATGAGAAATG
>NC_069425.1:36073950-36146450 GCF_026875155.1 Cherax quadricarinatus | reverse complement strand
GTAGTACATGGTTATGTATGGAAGTATATGATTATGTATGGTAGTACATGGTTATGTATGGTAGTATAGGGTTATGTGTGGTAGTACATGGTTATGTATGGTAGTATAGGGTTATGTATGGTAGTACATGGTTATGTATGGTAGTACATGTGTATATAAGGTAGTACATGGTTATGTATGGTAGTACATGGGTATGTATGGTAGTACATGTTTATGTATGGTAGTACATGTTTATGTATGGCAGTACATGTTTATGTATGGTAGTACATGGTTATGTATGGTAGTACATGATTATGTATGGTAGTACATGGTTATGTATGGTAGTATATGATTATGTATGGTAGTACATGGTTATGTATGGTAGTATATGGTTATGTATGGTAGTACATGGTTATGCATGGTAGTACATGGTTATGCATGGTAGTACATGTGTATGTATGGTAGTACATGGTTATGTATGGTAGTACATGGGTATGTATGGTAGTACATGGTTATGTATGATAGTACATGTTTATGTATGGTAGTACATGGGTATGTATGGTAGTACATGGGAAAGGCTGACAGCAGAGGACTTAGAAGTCCTCACCGAGGATATCTGCTGACAGCTCTCTACCTCTGTCTAGGTTAAGGACCACCGTGTATCATGTCTGAGGCAAGAATAGTGAAGCAAAAGACTGTATGTCAATGTTTATGTATTCCTGGATAAGTGCATGTCACAACTCTTATCGAAATAGCTATGGGGAAAAAAATTAAAATCAGAATGTAGAGGAACAACGTTGATGTTGGAAGGTAAGTGATGTCTGCGTCAAGTGTTTGCACTAAAGCGTGCGAACAGTTTTGCTTATACGAAAAAAAGTTTTTTTTGTATTTATGGATCTAGAATAGGCCGGGTGGAAAAGAGGACAATGTGGCAAGTATTGTAAATGTACTGACGAGGTGGAAAGTTAATTCAAAAATATATTTGTTTTATTAGAAAGGCTTAGGCTAGGATGCGTAGACGAGAAAGGGAATATTTTCCAGTTAAAGTAGGGCATAGATATATGATGTCAGTGATTCTGTTTAATGTAGATATAGATTTGCAAAAGACGTTAATGCCATTGCGTGTAGACACGGATATGCGACGTCACTATTCCTCGTTAAACTGAAATAACTAAAATAAGTGTGTCGAATTACTTAATTATTACATCAAGTGATAGGCTCGTCAACGAAAAAATTCTAGAATTTCGAGAAGTGGGAGGTATATAAAAAAATGTTTTCCAACAAACAAAATAAATATGATTGTAATCAAAAGACACGTAGCAATTTCTCGCGCTCGACCTTTGCTCTCACAACATTAAAAATGAACCTATAATCCCATTTACAGTACAAACTGGTGTATAAGGACACCAACTGTGTCCTCCAGCCATGAGTGTTAAACAGATTGATTTCAAGCTGAGAGAACAGGTAGGTGTGAGGTAGTAGTGTGTTGTACTGGAGAGTAAACACACGACCCAAGCTGTCTGACACACTGATGAAGGAGACATAAAGAGACGATGAAGAGAAGGATGGAGAAAGATGAATTAAGAGGAAGACGAGGAGAGAGACATGGGAGAAACACTAGGAGAAAGAGGTGAGATGCATAAAATATATATAAATACACCACACACATATATATTATATATATATTATATATATATTTATATAATATATATTATATATATATATATATATATATTATATATATATTATATTATTTTATATATATATATATATATATATATATCCCCCAGCCCCCCTCTTCCCGTCCCCCCAGCCCCCTCTTCCCGTTCCCGCCCCCTCTTCCCCGCCCCCCTGCCCTTCTCTCTTCCCTCGCAGTCTTAATTACACAATTTTATTGCCTATAACAGAATTGTTTTTCCTGCTAACAAAAGACTGGTATTTCAAAAGAGAGAGAGAAAGAGAGAGAGAGAAAAAAAAAGATGGAAGGCATCTTTTTGGGAAGGGAATGTGTTCAATTTTATACATTTAAGTGTGCCTCTGCGTGAAATATTTGCGTCACTTTAAAGGCTAAAATTTTATACTCGTACGAGCTCTCGGAGCCTCATATTTCTATACACTAAAAAAACAAAAAAAAAAATAAAAACAAAGAAATACCCTTACTGCGCACGTCCAAATCCGCAGTTTTAATAAGTCCATTTTTTTCCGCGGAGCAAAAACTAATTAAATTAATATGGATGGCGGTCTGGATGTATATTTAGAGGCACTGACTAATAAATGCGAACCTAATAAGATTTTTTTGAAAAATAAATTTGGCCATGCAAAATGGTTTAAAGGGAGGACTATTATCCAGAGGATATTTAATATTATTTTCTCTGGCGAGTTCCTCGTAACAAGCTCACCACAAGTGTTATCACCACACTATTAATATTTATATCCTGTAATAATGTTGCTATAGCACTCATTATGTTCTTTATGTGTTATATGTAAGGCGCTTCACTCAAACTATGTGTGTGTGTGTGTGTGTGTGTGTGTGGTGTGTGTGTGTGTGTAAAACAACGACTGTGAAAGAATAGAGGAATTCCAAGTGCTTTCGTGACTACTCACGAAATGTGAGTAGTCACGAAAGCACTTGGAATTCCTCTATTCTTTCACAGTGGTTGTTTTGCATATTCTGAAATCACCTGTTTACTGTGATCTTATTGCGCAATATATATATATATATATATATATATATATATATATATATATATATATATATATATATATATATATATTTTTTATTTTATTATTATCACACTGGCCGATTCCCACAAGGCAGGGTGGCCCGAAAAAGAAAAAAATTTTGCACCAAAAGAATCTTAGAAAACTTACCTAACCTTATTATAACAAGCGCAATTTATTTTAGCCTAACCCAACAAAATAATTTTTAAATACCTTTACAATAATTTAATAGTAAACAAACACAATGAAATATATTTTTTTCGTTAGGTTCAGAATGATTTTTGTGAAATTATTGCATACACAAATTTTCACTTGTCCTATATGGCAAGATGAGCGTTGCTATTTAAGCCAAGATCGCAAGTTCTGCCTATTAGGCACGACATTATATATATATTATATATATATATATATATATATATATATATTTATATACATGCGCAAAGCAGCCACAGGAGGCTGAATGATAGCTCTAGGCCATTCGTGTTGAAACCAACATATCAGGAGCTTGCAATTTTGCAGAAAAGGGGAGGTCAAAACAAATATGATCACAGGGAGTGCCTTTGTAGGATACATAATCTATGGCTGTTTTTCTTGAAATTACAAATGCCTTTCCCTTTAAATGAGTCCCTTTAAGTGAATAATTAGTTGATATCTCTATATTTGGTATGTGAAGTCATTTATGTCATATCCAGCGTCTGCCTCAGAAGATTGTGGGATAAAACTATGGCTGCCTCTCTTTGTATAACTTACAGAAGTCTCCCTTTAAATGGACCCGTTTTCTAGAGCTGTGGAAACTCCTAAGATAATTGCCAGTGACATTCATATTATTGGCAATATATGTAAAGCTATTAAATATGTAAAGTTATTTATATTATAGCACAGTCTGACCGAATTTTTAGTAACCGCCATGTTACGTTCATTAGGTTATTACAATATCAGTGCTTGTGGGCCTGCTTTTCTTCTAATTTTATAATATTCAATATTTCTGGCTGTGGGTAATAGTATACCTGGGGGCACTTCCTGCTTCCTGCTTCCCTTCTCTCTGACTCACTCCAGCGCTCCCTGTGATTGTATTTGCTTAGACCTCCTCTGTTCAGCAATATTGCAAGCTTCTGATGTGTTGATTGCAGCATGAAAGGCCTAAGGTTATCATTCAACTCTCCCCGTGCTTGTTTTGCATCTTGTGTCGACTGTTACATATATATTAATAAAATCACGAAGCAAGTGATTTTGAATCATTAGGGAAACTGTGGCTGGCCGAAACTCGATCCCGCGTCATCTTGTCCAGCCCCGTGGGAAGTCGCAAATCGTTCCCATTGCTCTAACCATTACACCACCAATCCTACAAACAACATGACTCTAGCGAAGGTTGTGTGGCTTCCCACGGGGCTGGACAAGGTGACGCAGGATCAAGTCTCGGCCAGCCGCAGTTTCCTTAATGATTCAAAATCACTTGTTTCATGATTTCATTAATATACAGACTGCTCGTGAAGGCTGGTATTCAAACGGGAGTAGATTGAAATTAGCTCTGAGCTTACCGTAACCGATGCAAAACACCCCGAATGAAAAGTAGGGCGCCATTAGTACACTAAGAGGAAACACCATAAGTGTCCGGGGCCCAAGACTATTCAACAGCTTCCCACCAAGCATATGGGGGAATTACCAATAGGTCCCTGGCTGCCTTCAAGAGGGAGCTGACAGATACTTAAAGTTGGTGCCGGATCAGCCGGGCTGTGGTTCGTACATTGGACTACGTGCGGCCAGCTGTACCAGCCTGGTTGATCAGGCCCTGAACCACTGGGAGGACTGGCCGTGGACCGGGCTGCGGGGGCGCTGATCCCCGGAATACCCTCCAGGTAGACTCCAGGTATGTCCTCGCAACATAAAGGAAGTCTACTTCGCTAGACTCTTATTTGTAGGATTGGCGGTGTAATGGTCAGAGCAATGCGAACGTTGTGTGCATTCACACGGAGCTGGACAATGTGACGCAGGATCGAGTCTCAGCCAGCCGCAGTTTTGTTAATGATATACATATATATGTTGGAAACACTGTAATGAATTATTATAACTTTTTACATGAAGGAGTGTAACTTGGAGTTAGAAGATACAAACTCTCCACACTACTGGCTGGGCTGTGGTAACTTCAGAGCTACAACAAGGGATTTCTAGCTATAAGGGTTTGTGCCTACATACCCAAGGTTGGTTTCTCCACAACTCCTTCGTGCAAACCAAATATACATACATGAATGACAAAACCTGAAGCGTAATGAAGGCAAGTCAATGTTTGAGAAAAACAACAATATAAATACGATACTGCCATAAGATATATCTTTCGATCTTCATACGAGACCTTCCTCAGCAGTTACAGAAATTAAGAGAAAACTGCATTTATGAGGGTAAATAAAGGAATGCAGCTATAAGGACCTATATCGGAAATAAGGTAAGGTGTTTAGTAATTTTTCATATGTGGATGAGGGTTTTTAACTCCAAATGAAGGTTAGGATAGGTTAGGTTAGGTTAGGATAGGATAGGTTAGGTTAGGATGGGTTGCTGACATGTGCTTTCTCAGGGAACATTTTGCAACGCCATCCGACCTCCAGTGACCTGGCCAAATATTAAGTTTATTAGCGGTGTCAACGACAATTGATTCTTTAGCTTTTATATTGCAACTGCATCCTTTTTTGTGTGTGCTCCGTGTTGGTGATTCCATAGTGCTGTGGGGAGGAGAGAGAAGGGTTGTTGATAGTGTAGGGAGGGGAACTGGGTGGGTCACGACTTGAACCTTCTGAGAGATTAACGGGGGGGGGGGGGAGCCCTGAGTCGAAGATTCTGAGAGATTAACAGGGGATGAGCTTTGAGAGGTTTCTGTAGGCTGGATCTTCCCTTCTCTTTCCATTCTCTCTGCTTCTCCTTTCTTAAACCTACGATCATTTACATGATTCCTCAACTGTTCCCTCTCCGTTTCTGTTCCGTCTCGTTCCAGGTACACAGGTTGATCTCCCATACTCCCCAAGAACGCTTTCTGTCTTAATATCTTGCTTTGAGCTACTTGTGACCAGAAAAGTTAGATCGACATGGGTTGTCTAGCTTGCAGTTACCTTCCCATCTTCTGAAAATGTTCACTCAATATACTCCACTTCATCCTGTTCTAAACATTCAGTGTGTGTGTGTGTGTGTGTGTGTGTGTGTGTGTGTGTGTGTCCCTCACAATCACTCATAACCTCTGCTGACGTCTCACGGCCTCTACCTCACGACAAAGCTAACCTTGAAGCCTGAGGCCACTTTCCGCCTACATTCCGTTGTGTCAAATCTCGCACATTCTTGCCCGCACGCCCAGGCGGCAAGCACCTTGAAACACACACACAAATACTTGGACGACTCTGTTGTTCCTTTTTTGGGATTATCTGAAAGACGAATCCTCCTTCGTTCAAATATTTTCTAATGCCTTAAGATGATTTCTCTACTGGGTGGATTACGGCAGGATTTCTCGAAATCTTCATGTAGTGATTTTTCTGCTAAACGTGGGGATTACTTCTGTGAAGGATTTCTCGAAACCCTTCTGGGGGATTTTCCTGCTACATGAGGGGATTATTTCCGGGATGAATTTTAGAGAACATTTAATAGCCTTTGAAGATCTGACGTCGTGTCAAGGTTATACTTGAGCGCATCTCAGAGGATTTTCACCACACTTGTGAAAACCTGGGAAATCTTGCAGGTCACGAAGAGCACACACTTCGACGAGACAATAATACACAAGGTCCGGTCCAACCTGCATTATTACGAACTTCATGAAGGTCCAGGAAGGATCGCAACAGTCTCTGAAGTTCTCTTAAAATGTGGCCGATCTGCGAATTGTTTTAGTCCGGGTATTAACAGTTGTAACGTTTACAATACAGAAGCTGGAGCCAATATGTTAATTTTTCAGCCACGTTAATGCGAGTCTTCATCGAGGTGCTGCTACGTGATTGGCTGATTATTTGTATTAACAAACAGCTGCATAAGTCTACCTAATAAAATGACCACAATGTGTGTGTGTGTGTGTGTGTGTGTGTGTGTGTGTGTGTGTACTCACCTAATTGTACTCACCTAATTGTGGTTGCAGGGGTCGAGACTCAGCTCCTGGCCCCGCCTCTTCACTGATCGCTACTGGATCCTCTCTCTCTCTGCTTCCTGAGCTTTGTCATACCTCTTCTTAAAACTATGTATGGTTCCTGCCTCCACTACTTCACTTGCTAGGCTATTCCACTTGCTGACAACTCTATGACTGAAGAAATACTTCCTAACGTCCCTGTGACTCGTCTGAGTCTTCAGCTTCCAGTTGTGACCCCTTGTCCCTGTGTCCCCTCTCTGGAACATCCTATCTCTGTCCACCTTGTCTATTCCCCGCAGTATCTTGTATGTCGTTATCATGTCTCCCCTGACCCTTCTGTCCTCCAATGTCGTCAGTCCTCCATTCCTTCCTTCGTTGGAGAATAAGACGAAATCAAGTTTATCCCAAAGAGGATAACTCCCACACCTAGGATCAAAAGCCCTCCTCCAGCAACTAGGATCAAGAGCCCTTCTCCAGCATCAAATATCAAGAACTCTTCTCCAGTACCTAGGATCAAGAGCCCTTCTCCAGCACCTAGGATCAAGAGCCTTTCTCCAGCACCTAGGATCAAGAGCCTTTCTCCAGCACCTAGGATCAAGAGCGCCATTCTCCAGCATCAAGGTGCGCCCCTTGAAGGAATCTAAGCCACAAGTCACTTCTTCGTATCTCTGAAAACTAGCTTCGTCCTGCCACTAACCCTCCGTGTAATTGGAATTCTATCAGTACGTAATCAGATCCTATTAATTGGAAGAGAAGATGGTTGAGATATGCTTGGCTAATCCCTGTGAGTATACCTTAATGATTGATTAACCAATCAATTCAATCTATTAATTAGTGGGAATTAATACCAAGGAATCAGCTAGTGGTTGGGAGAGGGGGGAGGGGAGGGAGGGAGGGAGGGAGGGAGGGAAAGGAGGGAGGGAGGGAGGGAGGGAGGGAGGGAGGGAAGGAGGGAGGGAGGGAGGGAGGGAGGGAGAGAGGGAAGGAGGGAAGGAGGGAAGGTGAGAAGGATGACTTGTGGGATGGAGAGAGACAGAGATGGAAAGAGGTGGGGTTCAGCGATAAAGACAGAGTCAGGAAGGAAGAGGAAAGGAAGGATGGGGAGAAAGGGAAGAAGGAAAAAAAGTGAAGGAGGAAAAGGGTAAAAGAGGGGAAGAGGAAGGAAAGGAAGAGGAAAAGAGGGAGAAAAGGAGGGAGGAAAAGAGGGAGAAAAGTGGGAGGGAGGGAGGGAGGGAAGGATGGAAGTAGAGAGGTAAGGAAGAGAGAGAGGGAGGGAAGAAATGAAGGAGGGGAGAGTAGGGAGAAAGAGACAGGAGGGAATGAAGGAGAGGAAGGGAAGGAAGGTAAAAGGGAAGAAAGGAGGAGAGGAAGAAAGGGAAGGCTGTACCCTTCTCCAGAACATCACCTCATCTGAGATCATATATACCCAGGATGACTCGAGTATGAAACACATTCGTACAGCATAATGATGTCAACGAGATAAAGTCAGTTGATCAGATGAAAATGCTGGCCCACAGATGGCTCCAACTTCATCCTGTTCCCTACTTGTATGCTCATAACAATAAAAATGCTTTCAAATGAGCTGATGTAGGTAACAGCTCTTAGCTTGCCAATAAAGTTAGGAATCCTTAACTTGTAAATAGCTTGTGAAGGGGAGAAAAGATCAAGAGGGAGGAAAAGAGGAAGGACGTGTGAAAATTGCTCCAGCAGACTGTTGTTCCTGCGTGTTGCATCGTCTTCTGCAACAGCGACAACAGTAGAAGCAACAACAACAACAACAGCAGTAGCATTAAACACATTTCGTCTATTGATGAATATATAAAAAATAGTTACCAAATTAAATCTGATCAAAGAAAAGAGGACTAGGCTGTGTGCAGTAGAAATAAATGAATAACAACGTGAAACATACGAGTATTTAGGCCACGACAGAAAAATGAAAGTTGATGAGAGAAAAAAAATTGAGTTTCATTACAATGGGTTGAACTCTTTTAATACAAATAAATACATGGTATAAATTATTTAAACAAGGAAAACATATATACACTTTAATTTACATACTTTAATGTACATTAATTTTTTTAAAGAAAATAGTGGATAGTTACCCCAGACACGACACCCTCATCCAGAGCCTGAGCTTGCTACCATCTGCAGCTCATAAGACTGCCATCCCCACGAGCCCATTTGAGGCGGGGTAGATGGCAGACCAGAGGCCTAGGTTCTCCCTACGAGCCCTGGGAGGGCGGGGAATGTGGCTAGGCCTGGGGACACTTGGTCCCAAAGATGAGGAGGTACTGTACCTCCTCCCATGGGAGACTTAAGTCTCGAGACACTCCCCAGATAGGGAGCCAAGGCCGGGTCACCACTACTTGGAAAAGACCCGGGCCGGGAGAATACCGGCGAATAAAAAAAAAAAAAAAAAAAAAACCCTCATCCAATAAAATCAATCTGAAAAAACAGATAAGCACACCCATTGGCTAACAAAATCTACCTGAAGAACAAAGCTACACTCTCGTTGGTCAATAACACCAATTTCAATAGAAAAGCAACGCGCTTATTGGCTCCATTCTCCTCCTCCTCGGCTCACCAAGGCACAAGTTTTGACTCTTGAAGTCGTGGTTCAAGTCAACTAGCGCCTCAGCTTATTAACCAATACAGCTTCCCATTTTTCTCTCCTGTAGTCCCCGTCATGAATTATACAAAGGTGGAGGGTAAACTCTGCTAGTGAGAAAGTTGCGGCCGCACAATTACCTCAAGTTTGTGGTGAAGGATCCTGTTGTATGCTTCTCCTTTAAGGATTCACCTTAACTTTGAGCATTACTCAGCCCAAACTTGAGTAATGGAATTTTCATATTAAACGTTGAAGCTTTTATTTTTTTTTTCATTCGTTGTGGGTTAGAAATTCTTTGTGGCATGACTGTCAGTGAGTTAGAAAACTGTCGTTGTGGCATGACTGTCAGTGAGTTAGAAAACTGTCGTTGTGGCATGCCTGTCAGTGAGTTAGAAAACTGTCGTTGTGGCATGCCTGTCAGTGAGTTAGAAAACTGTCGTTGTGGCATGCCTGTCAGTGAGTTAGAAAACTGTCGTTGTGGCATGCCTGTCAGTTAGAAAACTGTCGTTGTGGCATGCCTGTCAGTGAGTTAGAAAACTGTCGTTGTGGCATGCCTGTCAGTGAGTTAGAAAACTGTCGTTGTGGCTTGGCCTGTCGTGAGTTAAGAAAACTGTCGTTGTGGCATGCCGTCAGTTAGAAAACTGTCGTTGTGGCATGCCTGTCAGTGAGTTAGAAAACTGTCGTTGTGGCATGCCTGTCAGTGAGTTAGATACATTACGTTGTACAGTATATTATAACTTGTATACGTGGACGTGATTAAATATAAGAAGTACTGGAAAAATTATATATATATATACATATATGTCGTGCCGAATAGGCAGAACTTGCGATCTTGGCTTAAATAGCAACGTTCATCTTGCCATATAGGACAAGCGAAAATTTGTGTATGCAATAATTTCACCAAAATCATTCTGAACCTAACGAAAAATATATATTTCACTGTGTTTGTTTAATATTAAATTATTGTAAACAAATCTAAAATATATTTAGTTGGGTTAGGCTAAAATAAATTGTTCTTGTTATAATAAGGTTAGGTAAGTTTTCTAAGATTCTTTTGGTGCAAAATTATAAATTTTTACATTAACATTAATGAAAAAAAAAATAAACTTTAAGCGTATAAGAGAAAATTTTTTGAAAGGACTTAATTTTAAATGATTCTTGTTAATTGACCAGTTTTACATATCGGCACGACTTATATATAATATATTATATATATTATTATATAATATATAAAATATATATTATAATATATATTATAATATATATATAGTTTTAATGTGTTTTAAAACGTTATGTTATTAATTACAAATCTGTTTAAATCCCTCTCACTCATTACAAAAAGCTTCACATCCTTCTTGTTACTAAGGCCCTCGCACTCTCTTGGTCAACCTATCTTGCAAATATCTCTGCACTTGCAACACCCCATCTTCAGCTCTCTGAATAACACCTTCCATTCAACCACACTATCCAGTTTTCTAATTCATTCACCTCTCTGTGTATCTCCATGTAATTACGAAGAGACGTGTGCATACACAGTAGTGTGATAGCGTACCTTAGGAAACCCGAAGAAAAAAAATTAATACACCCCACGCTCCCCTCTCCTAATTTTAAAATAGGTGAAGGAAGTCCCGGAAAGATCTGTGTCCACTAATACCGATGCGAGTAATGACTATTTTCTTGAATTTTCTCGATGATGATGATGAGGTGAAGTCCCTGCGATAATATTCCAAGAAGATCAAGGTGAGGTGTCCTGCCTGCAGTAATATTCCTTGCAGATCAGTAATAATAATCAAACAAGTTACGAGATTAATACAGCTAACAGTCATCCTGGGATCGTTTTTGGAAAATAATCTGACTTAAAAGATTTTCGAGATCTCAAGGTTTATATAGAAAATAAAAACAGTATTTTTTTTCTGCTTTAAAGACAACTTTTATCTTCAACTTTAGAGTTAAAGATGAGAGTTGCGGCTAATTTTGGACTTCTTGGTAATATTCGTGAGGTAAATCAATTATATTATGAATATTACCTTACTGAGGTTATAAATATTTCTTACTATATATTTAAAGAGGCAAGTGTTCTCACTTAGGTTGTGGGTTGCGTGTTATAGTGTAAGACATGTTGGGTAATAGTAGGTGTGGAGGGCAGGCTGGGTGGGGGGAGGGTAGGATGGTTTTGAGTGGAGGTGGGGTGGGTGGGGTAGGTGGAGAGTACAGTGTGGGTGGAGGCTGGGTGGTGAAGGGTAGAGTGGTGTGGGTGGAGGCAGGGGTGAGTGGGGTAAGTGGAGGGTGGAGTGGAGTGGGTGGAGTGCTGGGGTGGGTAGGGAAGGGAGGGTAGAGTGGTGTGGGAGGAGGCTGGGGGTGGGTGGGGTAGGTGGAGGGTAGAATGGTGTGGGTGGAGCTGGGGTGGGTGGGGTAGGTGGAGAGTACAGTGTGGGTGGAGGCTGGGGTGGTGAAGGGTACAGTGGTGTGGGTGGAGGCAGGGTGAGTGGGGTAGGTGGAGGGTGGAGTGGAGTGGGGTGGAGGCTGAGGTGGGTAGGGTAGGGAGGGTAGAGTGTGTGGGTGGAGGCTGGGGTGGGTGGTTAGGTGGAGGGTAGAATGGTGTGGGTGGAGGCTGGGGTGGAGGGGGGAAGGTGGAGTCGTGTGGGTAGAGGCTGAGTGGGTGGGGGTGGTGAGGGAAGAGTGGTGTGGATGGAGGATGAGTAGTGTGGGTGCATACTGTTGTGGGTGGGGAGGATGGAGGGTAGAGTTGTGTGGGTTGGGGGTGGGTGGGTGGGGAGGTGATAAAGGGTAGAGTGGTGTGGGTGGAGGGTAGAGTGGTGTGGGTGGTGGGTGGGGTGGACGAGGAAGGTATAGGATGAGTGGGTGGAGAAAGTATTGTGGAAGTATTGTCAATAATAATCATTGTTACTTTCTTTAGTTAGTCAACTAATAACCCAGTTCAGTCTTACCAAGCAGCATAGTAACCCAGTTCAGTCTTATCAAGCAGCATAATAACCCAGTTCAGTCTTACCAAGCAGCATAATAACCCAGTTCAGTCTTACCAAGCAGCATAATAACCCAGTTCAGTCTTACCAAGCAGCATAATAACCCAGTTCAGTCTTACCAAGCAGCATAATAACCCAGTTCAGTCTTACCAGCCAGCATAATAACCCAGTTCAGTCTTACCAAGCAGCATAATAACCCAGTTCAGTCTTACCAAGCGCATAATAACCAGTTCAGTCTTACCAAGCCAGCATAATAAACCCAGTTCAGTCTTACCAAACAGCATAATAACCCAGTTCAGTCTTACCAAGCAGCATAATAACCCAGTTCAGTCTTACCAAGCAGCATAATAACCCAGTTCAGTCTTACCAAGCAGCATAATAACCCAGTTCAGTCTTACCAAGCAGCATAATAACCCAGTTCAGTCTTACCAAGAAGCATAATAACCCAGTTCAGTCTTACCAACAGCATAATAACCCAGTTCAGTCTTACCAAGCAGCATAATAACCCAGTTCAGTCTTACCAAGCAGCATAATACCCAGTTCAGTCTTACCAAGCAGCATAATAACCCAGTTCAGTCTTACCAAGCAGCATAATAACCAGTTCAGTCTTACCAAGCAGCATAATAACCCGTTCAGTCTTACCAAGCAGCATAATAACCCAGTTCAGTCTTACCAAGCAGCATAATAACCCAGTTCAGTCTTACCAAGCAGCATAATAACCAGTTCAGTCTTACCAAGCAGCATAATAACCCAGTTCAGTCTTACAAGCAGCATAATAACCCAGTTCAGTCTTACCAAGCAGCATAATAACCCAGTTCAGTCTTACCAAGCAGCATAATAACCCAGTTCAGTCTTACCAAGCAGCATAATAACCCAGTTCAGTCTTACCAAGCAGCATAATAACCCAGTTCAGTCTTACCAAGCAGCATAATAACCCAGTTCAGTCTTACCAAGCAGCATAATAACCCAGTTCAGTCTTACCAAGCAGCATAATAACCCAGTTCAGTCTTACCAAGCAGCATAATAACCCAGTTCAGTCTTACCAAGCAGCATAATAACCCAGTTCAGTCTTACCCAGCAGCATAATAACCCAGTTCAGTCTTACCCAGCAGCATAATAACCCAGTTCAGGCTTACCAAGCAGCATAATAACCCAGTTCAGTCTTACCAAGCAGCATAATAACCCAGTTCAGTCTTACCAAGCAGCATAATAACCCAGTTCAGTCTTACCAAGCAGCATTAATAACCCAGTTCAGTCTTACCAAGCAGCATAATAACCCAGTTCAGTCTTACCAAACAGCATAATAACCCAGTTCAGTCTTACAAGCAGCATAATAACCCAGTTCAGTCTTACCAGCAGCATAATAACCCAGTTCAGTCTTACCAAGCAGCATAATAACCCAGTTCAGTCTTACCAAGCAGCATAATAACCCAGTTCAGTCTTACCAAGCAGCATAATAACCAGTTCAGTCCTTACCAAGCAGCATAATAACCCAGTTCAGTCTTACCAAGCAGCATAATAACCCAGTTCAGTCTTACCAAGCAGCATAATAACCCAGTTCAGTCTTACCAAGCAGCATAATAACCCAGTTCAGTCTTACCAAGCAGCATAATAACCCAGTTCAGTCTTACCAAGCTAGCATAATAACCCAGTTCAGTCTTACCAAGCAGCATAATAACCCAGTTCAGTCTTACCAAGCAGCATAATAACCCAGTTCAGTCTTACCAAGCAGCATAATAACCCAGTTCAGTCTTACCAAGCAGCATAATAACCCAATTCAGTCTTACCAAGCAGCATAATAACCCAATTCAGTCTTACCAAGTAGCATAATAACCCAATTCAGTCTTACAAAGCAGCATAAAAACCCAATTCAGTCTTACCAAGCAGCATAATAACCCAGTTCAGTCTTACAAAGCAGCATAATAACCCAATTCAGTCTTACCAAGCAGCATAATAACCCAGTTCAGTCTTACCAAGCAGCATAATAACCCAATTCAGTCTTACAAAGCAGCATAAAAACCCAATTCAGTCATACCAAGCAGCATAATAACCCAATTCAGTCTTACCAAGTAGCATGAAAACCCAATTCAGTCTTACCAAGCAGCATAATAACCCAATTCAGTCTTACCAAGCAGCATAAAAACCCAATTCAGTCTTAACAAGCAGCATAATAACCCAATTCAGTCTTACCAAGCAGCATGAAAACCCAATTCAGTCTTACCAAGAAGCATAATAACCCAATTCAGTCTTACCAAGAAGCATAATAACCCAATTCAGTCTTACCAAGCAGCATGAAAACCCAATTCAGTCTTACCAAGAAGCATAATAACCCAATTCAGTCTTACCAAGCAGCATGAAAACCCAATTCAGTCTTACCAAGAAGCATAATAACCCAATTCAGTCTTACCAAGCAGCATGAAAACCCAATTCAGTCTTACCAAGCAGCATGAAAACCCAATTCAGTCTTACCAAGCAGCATAATAACCCAATTCAGTCTTACCAAGCAGCATGAAAACCCAATTCAGTCTTACCAAGAAGCATAATAACCCAATTCAGTCTTACCAAGAAGCATAATAACCCAATTCAGTCTTACCAAGAAGCATAATAACCCAATTCAGTCTTACCAAACAACAGCCTCATTATGCACATTCAAA
Organism: Cherax quadricarinatus; assembly: GCF_026875155.1. Classification (NCBI taxonomy): domain Eukaryota; kingdom Metazoa; phylum Arthropoda; class Malacostraca; order Decapoda; family Parastacidae; genus Cherax; species Cherax quadricarinatus. The sequence goes on along the minus strand of NC_069425.1, from coordinate 36,131,414 downwards.
ACTTAACCTTCAAATAAAAGTCTCAACAGATCACCTGCGGAACTAAAGAAACAAAAGTTCCATAAGAGATTCCACCATAGGCAACCTAGGTGAAGAGCCAGGAAGTGTCACCCTACACCGGCATGCGTGCAGCCAGCACCAACAGCCTGGCTAACCACAGCTATCGCCCAGGTGAGGGGCCATGGTCCTCTCAACTACTCACTGGTATAGAGGTCAAGAGGTAGAGACAGGCAATGTCATAATAACTAATAATAATAATAATAATAATAATAATAATAATAATAATAATAATTATAATAATCTTAATCTCTACAAGTACCTGAACATGGTGTACAAGCCTAGCTGACATCAATGACGTACTGCTGTAGAGAAAGCCCCTTCTTATGCAGAGAATTTCGGGCAAATTAGGTCAATTTTGTTCCCAGGATGCGACCCACACCAGTCGACTAACACCCAGGTATCTATTTTACTGTTAGGTGAACACGGACAGCAGGTTTCTTAGGGAAATACGTTTTAATGTTTCCACCCGTACCGGAGATCGAACCACGGTATTCAGTGAGTGAAATGAGTGCGCTAACAATTGAGCAACGGAACACGTTTGAATGTTATAGTGGCAGGATTCGTACTGCTGACGTCACCAGTGCCTACCAAGACGCTATCTCATATTTTACGTTAATCGCTATGTTAAAACACTACGTCAATGTAACTATTATATGCACCACGATCAAATAATTGATATATATATATATATATATATATATATATATATTATATATATATATATATATATATATATATATATACCACGATTATATAATTGTATATACGACGATTATATAATTATATATACCATGATTATATAATTATATATACCATGATTATATAATTATATATGATTGTATAATTATATTACCACGATTATATAATTATATATACCACGATTATATAATTATATATACCACGATTATATAATTATATATACCACGATTATATAATTATTATATATACCATGATTGTATAGTTATATATATACCACGATTATATAGCTATTATATATACCACGATTATATAATTATATATCATGATTATATAATTATATATACTATGATTATATAATTATATATACTATGATTATATAATTATATAAACTATGATTATATAATTAGTATGTATACCACGATTATATAATTATATTATGCACCACGATCGTATAATTATTATATACACTGCGACTATATAACTTTCATAATACATCACGACCATGTTATATTACACACTACGACCACAAAATTACGTATATATTATTCATTACAACCATGTAGTCAGTCATTCGTTTCAAATGTAATCAACTGGGTATCACCAGTGTAATTACTATTACCATAAAATTATATTTATGTCAAAATCTACATTTCGAACAAACAATTCCTAGAATGGTGAAAGTTTTTCTTTTTCGGGCCACCCTGCCTTGGTGGGAATCGGCAGTGTGATAATAATAAAATAAAAAAAATTCCTAGAAAACCAGGACCCAGCATTTTTTTTTATATACTTCAACATCTGATATATATATATATATATATATATATATATATATATATATATATATATATATATATATATATATATATATATATATATTGGTATATTTTTCCCCACCTCATTCCTCTCCGTAAATTACCACCTCGGTATAGACTAGCCTGAAGTCAACGTATGAAACAGTAATGTCAAAAGGGATCGCTCTCTCTCTGTCCCACAGACCATCATCAAAATTCACGCGGGAAGAGCCGGCAGGCATGACAAAAACCTTCAAACGTGAAAAGGGGAAAAAAAGTGTTTGTTGTGGCGGTAGGTATACGTGTTTTTTTTTTTTTTTTTTTTTTTTGCGTTCCCAGAGTCCCAGGTTGCGTCAATACTGTATGAGAGAACTCTGGTGGACGGGTGTGTGTGTGTGTGTGTGTGTGTGTGTGTGTGTGTGTGTGTGTGTGTGTGTGTGTGTGTGTGTGTGTGTGTGTGTGTGTGTGTGTAGTGTGAGGTGTGGTGTGTGCTTTTGTTTCTTTCTCAGTCTGCTGGCCTGCGTACATTTCCTCAGTGTGTGTCATGTACGACAAGCTTCTGTTACTACAACTACCGTTCATCACCAAGTTATGGTGAGTCAAGGAAGGAAACATTAACCATTGCTCATTCAACAGCAGCTTTGCCACAAGCACACGGACAATGGCACTTCAAATAGATTTCAACTCCAGCAAATCCACAGTAATAGATTACCACAGGGGAGCTGAGGAAAAAATGCAACGTGTGACCTCAGTCTACCAGCTCAGAATCTACACGCTACCACTAGGACAATGTTTCATTCAAAGGTCACCTGGAAAAAGTTATCCGCAGAGCGAAACGTTGTCGTAATATAGGCTTCTGCTAAATGTCTGTTTACAAAATCACGAGACGAAAAAGTACCTTTGAGCAATCATGCCTAACTTGTCTCTCAGATTAGCGGACGTAAGAATGGTCTTTAGAAATCTGAAGAAAGAATTCTATTCACCATTCGCGACCAGGTTGCTCCCTGAGATGGGGAACGAAAAGCCATTAAATATAGGCGGAAGAAACTTGACCTCGCGTCTCCGGAAAAGTGTATAGCAAGAGGAAACATGATCACGAGATGGGAAGTTTTCTGGGACACAGTAGTGGTACACAGAGAGGAACTATTTGGTACGAGGGGCGATTATAACCTAACCAACCAACCACAACTATTCCTGATAACTCCTTGATAACTCCCAAAGACCCCACGCGCCTCAGCCTCTCTGTACGCCAAGATTGTCCCGAGTGACTCTCCTTGTGATCCTTGCCGGGGTAGTTTATCAGGCTGGAGAGTTCTTAAGCAGCCTCACTGGCGTCTTCACAGTATCCCAGGACTCCAGAGATGCCTTGCAGGGAATTTTTTTCTTCACCGCTATATTGTTAAGATGTGATGCTGAGGTAAGAATGTAGGCGATGCTGGGCTGGGAGATAAAGATGATGCCCTCTCTCTCTCTCCCTCTCTCTCTCTCTCTCTCTCCTCTCTCTCTCTCTCTCTCTCTCTTAGGCAATATTTATTTTACACGCAAAGAGCTGTCGTTCTACATCGGCTATTTTCAAAAGACTGACATTAAATGTACGTTCAGTCCTTCATAATCATCTCCATATACATATATTAATGTTATTTTTATTTCGCTTTCCACACACATTACGTTCCCTTTCATAAATTTTAACTGAATATCAGTACACTTGCTTCTGTGGGGAATGCACTTTATTCTGTGTTAAATATACTTGGAGAGAATAAGAGGTTCAGTCTTGCCTGTTCTTCTACTACCCTTTCTTTGTTGGTTTCTGACCATCTTGACTCAGTTAATGACCTCGTGTTGGTTGTAATCCTTAGGCCTTCTGTGTATCCATATGCTCTAACACAACCGTCTTCAGATGGATATGGGGATCACACGCCATCATATACAGGGTGGATTATGGGGTACACAAACTAGCTACTACACTCTGGCAGGTTCGACTCGCACATCCACCCACATCTACTCATTTACCCGTCCAACCTACATTTAGAGCAACAGAAAGTACCTGCCTCATTGACGCCACCCGGGAGTTTGCTCCACTGATCTACAACTCTATTGCCAAATCAGTATATCCCCCCCAGTTCACACATTGTACTTGACTTTGCGAGTAGACTTTTTTTTTTTTTTAAATCTACGAGTTTTACGAAATTCTATGCTTCTATATCTCTCTTTTTGCTGTAAATGGCTGCTTCTACCCAATATTTCTACTCTTTTCTCATTCCTTCGCATTAAAAGATTATGATGAAACACCGTCAGTGGGATGGACAGTTTACCGGGAAGAGGGAGGGAAGGGTGTAGAGGGGGATGGCAACAAAAATAAACCGCTCCTTCCTGGAGTGGTTTAATCGGCTTCTGGTGTAATTGTAAACCATATCTCTGGCGTCCGTCTTCAGCTGGGGAACACCTCCTTCAAGAACCCCCACCCCTCCCTTCAAAATCCTACACCCCTCCTTCAAGATCCCCACACCCATCCTTCATCATCCCTAACCCTCCTTCAAAATCCTCCACCCCTCCAAGATCCCCACCCCTCCTTCAAGATCCCCACCCCTCCAAGATCCCCACCCCTCCTTCAGATCCCCACACCCATCCTTCAACATCCCCAGCCCTCCTTCAAAATCCTCCACCCCTCCAAGATCCCCCACCCATCCTTCAAGACCCCCAACCCATCCAAGATCCCCCACCCATCCTTCAAGATCTTCCACCCATCCTTCAAGATCCCCCACCCATCCTTCAAGATCCCCCACCCATCCTTCAAGATCCCCCACCCATCCTTCAAGATCCCCCACCCATCCTTTAAGACCATGGTCCAAGACTGTAGCAGGCCCAGCGTTGTAACTAGTCAGCCACGAGGGTTCTAATAGGACAATTTTACAACCAGCACGTCTCTCCCAGGGACAACACCTGTGACCCAACTATCTCCCCAGAGAGCCAGAAGATTTCGTGGTACATCTGTTCTCACACCCTTCAAGACCGTATAGTCTACAGAATCAAGCCGTAATGAATGACTACCTGGAGGGAGTCATCCTGGACGGAGTCTTCCTGGAAGGAGTCTTCCTGGAGGGAGTCTTCCTGGAGGGAGTCTTCCTGGAGGGAGTCTTCCTGGAGGGAGTCTTACTGGGGGAGTCTTCCTGGAGGGAGTCTTCCTGGAGGGAGTCTTCCTGGAGGAAGTCTTCCTGGAGGGAGTCTTCCTGGAGGGAGTCTTCCTGGGGGAGTCTTCCTGGGGGGAGTCTTCCTAGAGGAAGTCTTCCTGGAGGAAGTCTTCCTGGGGGGAGTCTTCCTGGGGGAGTCTTCCTGGAGAGAGTCTTCCTGGAGGGAGTCTTCCTGGAGGGAGTCTTCCTGGAGGGAGTCTTCCTGGGGGGAGTATTCCTGGAGGGAGTCTTCCTGGAGAGAGTCTTCCTGGAGGGAGTCTTCCTGGAGGGAGTCTTCCTGGAGGGAGTCTTCCTGGTGGGAGTCTTCCTGGGGGGAGTCTTCTGGGGTAGTCTTCCTGGAGAGTATTTCAGGGGGTAAACGCCCCCTCGGCCCGGTCCTTGACCAGGCCTCACTGTGGATCAGGGGCTGATCAATTTATTTATAAATAGCCCAACGTCGTGGATAGGAAGTTCAGCCACGTAGTTAGCCCAGGGTAATTAGATAGCCCTTGGTGGACGAACAGACGAGGATGAATAGACAGCCCAGGGTGGATAGATAACGCAAAGTGGATAGATAACCCTCAGTGCTGGGATGAACTGATTGTCTGGGGTTACTGGCTCCAGTCTCTGCGATAGATTGCCGCTAAGTTGGATAGATGGGGCGGTCATTTGTCTGCTCTCAGGGTGGTGTGGTGGGAGGGGGTGACTGGCTGGGGAGAAGGGTGGATGGAGGGAGTGGTTGGGAGGTAAGGAGGAGAGAGGGAAGGGAAGGAGAGCAGGGAGAAACTTGGGCAGATCAGAGCAAATGTTCGAAGGTTGTACTTACCGTGTCTACCCTAAAGATGTATCTAAGTATCTCCTACGTCGTGGTTGTCTCTCTTCTGGAGATCCCTTAATCCCTTTTTCTAGACGTGTGTCCAACATATTGATATTTCTAGTCTGAAAACGGTTCGGCAACCAGTGGCTTCCCGGTTCACCAGAAAGGATACCAACAGCTTGATCGATCAGGACAGCAACTAGGAGACCTGGTGAGCTGTAGTCTCTCGCGGGGGCGGTGACCCCCGGGAGAGACTACAGGCAACTTTCTAGTAACAGTAAGAATTATACAGCGCCTGTAAAAGGAGTAATAATAACTCCAGTTCTCTGGAATTAACCTTTATTATTATTCTTGTTAGTAGTAGTACTAATAATAGTACTAGCAGTAGTAGTAGTAGTAGTAGTAGTAGTAGTAATAGTAGTAGTAGCAGTAATACATCATTATTATTTTTATTTCGTTAATGGAGCAGGTTGAAAGCGGAGAAAATAGGTGAGCTAAGACAGTGACGAGGTGTGTGTTGTAAGCTGCCACTATTATCAGGAGGCTTTTGTAAGAGTAGATTTACTGAGATATACAGAGCAGGGCACCAGGGAGACCGACCTTGTAGACACCAGCGAGCAGGCAACACAACCAGGAGAGATAGAGGAGAGATAGAAGGGAACACAGTCAGGAGATGTGGAAGAGAAAACAGCCATTGAGGTAGGGAGGGGAGAGAGTGGGAGGGAGAAGGAGAAAGAGAGAGAGAGAGAGAGAGAGAGAGAGAGAGAGAGAGAGAGAGAGAGAGAGAGAGAGAGAGAGACGCTACTGGAACTCTGAGAGTGAACTTTTCATCACATTCTGAGTATTTTTTCCCCTTGTTGGTTTACTTTGCCTACTGAGGTGGTCGACCGGGAGGTCAGGTCAGAGACCGGGTAGCGGAGTCGCTGGTCTCAAGACCCGGCAACAAGTAAACAACCTGTGTTGCTGAGAGTTTTATCTGACCTTTCTTTGATAATTTGTCACATATTTTAAACCTAATCTCGATTTATAATTACTGAACAGCGCATCAGTCCAAGAAAACCAGTTCATAACTCATTAAATTTACCGTCTGTTTATTTATTAATCATATTTACCCACTATCCATACGATATATATATATATATATATCTTTGATTAATACTCCTAATAAAATTAATTATAATCATATCCATGTATCAATTGCTGGTACCTGCTGTTTCATCTCTCCAACACTGTCTCTCTCTCCTTACCTGAATGTTTTGTTAACACGACCAGTTATTAATCACTGGCTCACGAAGAACTTTCTTGAGATTCTGCTAACAAAGTACATCCCTCTAGCACAGTACATCCCTCTAGCACAGTACATCCCACTAGCACAGTACATCCCACTAGCACAGTACATCCCACTAGCACAGTACATCCCACTAGCACAGTAACATCCCACTAGCACAGTACATCCCACTAGCACAGTACATCCCACTAGCACAGTACCATCCCACTAGCACAGTACATCCCACTAGCACAGTACATCCCACTAGCACAGTACATCCCACTAGCACAGTACATCCCACTAGCACAGTACATCCCACTAGCACAGTACATCCCACTAGCACAGTACATCCCACTAGCACAGTACATATATTGCTGTGGTTTATATCACTCACGAGAATAAGAATGAGAAGTCGGTTGAGAACCTTGTTCCTCGCCTCGCAGCGGCCTATAATTTACTAGGTTATCTACTCTTGTTTGAGTTCTGTTAGTTAGGGAAGTTATATATCCGTCTGCCCACTTTTCCCAGTTATTCCTTTTGTACTCATTTTGCGAGCAATTATCTCATGGTCGCGCTAGTCAAAGACTTTTGCAAAGTCGTTGCTTTCTGCATCTGTATTTTGTCTTCCAGTGTGAAGAAGACAAGTAATGGCTTAGCAAGTGTGAATATATGAAAAATCATGATTCAATCACTCGTGTGTCTGTCTGTTAGGGAGGACATTCTTGTTTTTCCTCCGCAAATCAATTTTACACGTTAAGAGTTATCCCACCTCAGTATACTACCACCCCCCCAGGATGCCACCAACAACTGTCGGATAACGCACAGGACTCTGCTTACTGCCAGGTGAACAGGGACAGCAAATGTAAGGAAACGTGCCCAGCTTCTACACCCGTCCAGGGGATCAATCCCCGAACACTCAGTGTGTGAGCTAAATGCGCTACCAATCGAGCCACGGGACTTTTTATATTTGTGACAGGAAGCGAGAAACTACGACTACTGACACTCAGTCATTGATGTCTGTACAATGAAACAGTCGGTCACTGATGTCTATACAATGACACACAGTCATTGATGTCTATACAATGACACACAGTCACTGATGTCTATACAATGACACACAGTCACTGACTATACAATGACACACAGTCACTGATGTCTATACAATGACATCACAGTCACGGGATGTACTATACAATGAGAACACGTCATTTGACTAATACAATCGACACACAGTCACTGGACTAACAATGACACACAGTCACGAATGTCTACACACTGACACACAGTCATGACTATACAATGACACACAGTCACTGATGTCTATACAATGACACACAGTCACTGATGTCTATACAATGACACACAGTCACTGATGTCTATACAATGACACACAGTCACTGACTATACAATGACACACAGTCACTGATGTCTATACAATGACATACAGTCACTGATGTCTATACAATGACACACAGTCACTGATGTCTATACAATGACACACAGTCACTGACTATACAATGACACACAGTCACTGACTATACAATGACATACAGTCACTGATGTCTATACAATGACACACAGTCACTGATGTCTATACAATGACACACAGTCACTGACTATACAATGACACACAGTCACTGACTATACAATGACATACAGTCACTGATGTCTATACAATGACACACAGTCACTGATTCTATACAATGACACACAGTCACTGTCTATACAATGACACACAGTCACTGATTCTATACAATGACACACAGTCACTGTCTATACAATGACACACAGTCACTGTCTATACAATGACACACAATCACTGTCTATACAATGACACACAGTCACTGATGTCTGTACAATGACACACAGTCACTGATGTCTGTACAATGACACACTCACTGATGTCTGTACAATGACACACTGCTGTCTGTACAATGACACACTCACTGCTGTCTGTACAATGACACTCACTGCTGTCTGTACAATGACACACTCACTGCTGTCGTAACAATGACACACTCACTGCTGTCTGTACAATGACACACTCACTGCTGTCTGTACAATGACACACTCACTGCTGTCTGTACAATGACACACTCACTGCTGTCTGTACAATGACACACTCACTGCTGTCTGTACAATGACACACTCACTGCTGTCTGTACAATGACACACTCACTGCTGTCTGTACAATGACACACTCACTGATGTCTGTACAATGACACACTCACTGATGTCTGTACAATGACACACTCACTGATGTCTGTACACTGACACAGTAATGTCTGTACACTGACACAGTAATGTCTGTACACTGACACAGTAATGTCTGTAAAACTGACACAGTGATGTCTGTACAACTGACACATGATGTCTGGTACACTGACACACCATGATGTCTGTACACTGACACAGTGATGTCTGTACACTGACACAGTAATGTCTGTACACTGACACCACGTGATGTCTGTACACTGACACAGTGATGTCTGTACACTGACACAGTGATGTCTGTACACTGACACAGTAATGTCTGTACACTGACACAGTAATGTCTGTACACTGACACAGTGATGTCTGTACACTGACACAGTGATGTCTGTAACAACAGACACAAGTGATGTCTGTACACTGACACAGTAATGTCTGTACACTGACACAGTAATGTCTGTACACTGACACAGTGATGTCTGTACACTGACACAGTGATGTCTGTACACTGACACAGTAATGTCTGTACACTGACACAGTGATGTCTGTACACTGACACAGTGATGTCTGTACACTGACACAGTGATGTCTGTACACTGACACAGTGATGCCCTGTACACTGACACAGTGATGTCTGTACACTGACACAGTGATGTCTGTACACTGACACAGTGATGTCTGTACACTGACACAGTGATGTCTGTACACTCTCGGCAGCTAGAAGATAACAGAACATGTGTTACCATCATAACATTATGACGATGACTCTCCATTTTCCCTTTCCTCACCTTTACCTCTCTCATATCCTTCCCTCACCCCTCCTTTACTCTTCCCACTCCTTTAGCAAACCCCTCTCTCACCCCTCCTTCCCTCCACCCCACGCCTTCAGCTCCCCACTACACCCCTCCTTCACCTCTTCCAAATCTCTTTCATTAGAATCCTTTCTCGCCTTTCCTTAACTTTACTCTGAGTCACCTCTCTTCTGATTTTCACTTTGCTTCTTTGCACCTCCCGTTCACTAATGTTCTGTCCCCTTTCTCACCTCTTTCTCCTATGTTCCCTCCCCCATTCCTCTAACCATTCCTTCATTCTTTCCATCCTCATTTCCCTTGTCTTTCCTTCCTCTTCCTCTATTTCTCGCTCTTCCCTTCCCTGTCCCACTCGACCTCAGCTTATCTCCCCCTGCAGTCCTAGCCTTCCCTAACCCCCTGCCCCTGCTTCGCTCGCCCCAGCACGGGGTACTGGGGCGTCCCCTCAGGTACTTTATGCACGGGGCACCAGGTGTAAATTACTCGGCAGGCAAGTGACCACGAAAATTATTGCAGTTGTTGCGCCACGTGCAAGATGCAGGTGGCGCTAAATATTATATATATATATATATAATATATATATATATATAATATATATAATATATATATATATATATATATATATATATATATATATAATTTCACTTGTAAGTGAGAAAAACGCACTCTTTAACAAAGATATATATACTGTGTAGTAGTGGAAAGAAATATTCATATATTTTTTTTAGTGGCAGAGCTGAAGTTGCAATAGCTGTCATAGTTTGTGTGGAGGAAAGACCTTAAGCTTGGCCCAAAGTTTCCCATTAAAAAGTCTTAGGTCGGGTGAAATCTTGGTTGAAACAACCTCAGCTATGTTGCTGCTCTACTAAGTGGATTTACTGCTATACCTTCCTCTTTAGTGGGAGTTTTTATATTTATACACACACACACACCACACACACACACACACACATACACACACACACACCACACACACACACACATACATACACACACACACACCACACACACACACACGACACACACAACCACACACACAACCACACACACACCACACACACAACACAACACACACACACACACACACACACACACACACCACCACACACCACACACACACACACACACACACACACACACACACACACACACACAACCACAGGGGGGAAGGGGTAGCGTAATAATAGCTCTAGATTTTTCGTGCCGCAATCAGCACATCATCAGGAGATCGTGAGGTTGCAGAAATGAGTAAGAAATCACAGCAGATTCGTCCCTCGGGACGAAAATATATATACACACAGTTATACCCAGTAACTACTTAATTAGGTACACCCTTTTAGTACTGTGTAGGATCAACCTTTCCTCCCAGAGCAGTCTTATCCTTTGATGTTATGGATTCAACATTCCATTTACCCTCTTCCATACAAAAAAAATTATCGCTATCATAAAGTGACAGAAAAGCAAGATAACTGAATTACCTGATAATTGAATAAAAATTCAATTATAAAAATTCATTTATCAAATATTTACCCCTTGTGATGAACTTTTTTTCCCCGAAGGGGTAAATTTAACCATGGTTGAGAATCACTGTCTTAAAGATTATGGTTCATGTTGACATGATAGCATCACGTAGTTGTTACTGATACATTGGCTGCCCATTCAGGCAGCGAGTCTACCGTTCCACCACACGCCAGAGGTTTACGCCAGATTTTGTCCCCACCATCTGCTTATAGCAGAAGAAATCGCGATTCGTCATCTAAATAGAAGTAAATATCTCTACTCAAAAAACTAAGTGTAAATATATATCTAAGTCCTATACTATCTGTTTTTCCCATGTACCACCATGTAAGAGGACAAGAGCTAGACACCGGAAGATACATTCTGAAACAATGGCAGTAGGGTGGCAGCGGTGGCCTGTGATTTGAATTACCCCAGTTCGAATTCGTTGAAAATTTATAAATCACGATGTAAGACTTTCTGGGAGTTCTTTCATGAAAATGAAAGTGAGAGTATAAAGAGCCAGGACACAGGCTGTCTCTCCTTGTAACAGTTCTGGTCATACACACCAGGTCACAGCCACCACTGCTCGCCAGGTTAGTTCTTGTTACAGCTGGGTCACACATACCAGGTCACAGCCACCACTGCTCACTAGACTTGTTTTTGCAACAGTTCGGGTCATACACACACCAGGTCACACCCACCACTGCTCACCAGACTTGTTCTTGTAACAGGTCGGGTCACATACACACCAGGTCACACCCACCACTGCTCACCAGACTTGTTCTTGTAACAGGTCGGGTCACATACACACCAGGTCACGCCCACCACTGCTCACTAGACTTCTTGTAACAGCTTGGGTCACACCACACACACACACACCAGGTCACACCCACCACTGCTCACCAGACTTGTTCTTGTAACAGCTCGGGTCACACACACAGGTCACACCCACGTCTGCTCACCAGACTTGTTTTTGTAACAGCTCGGGTCACACACACTCACACACCAGGTCACACCCACCACTGCTCACCAGACTTGTTCTTGTAACATTTCGGGTCACACACCAGGTCACACCCACCACTGCTCACCAGACTTGTTCTTGTAACAGGTCGGGCCACACACACACACCAGGTCACACCCACCACTGCTCACCAGACTTATTCTTGTAACAGGTCGGGTCACACAACCAGGTAACACTCACCACTGCTCACCAGGCTTGTTCTTGTAACAGCTCGGGTCACACACACTCACACGCCAGGTCACACCCATCACTGCTCACCAGACTTGTTCTTGTAACATTTCGGGTCACACACACACCAGGTCACACCCACCACTGCTCACCAGACTTGTTCTTGTAACAGGTCGGGTCACACACACACACCAGGTCACACCCACCACTGCTCACCAGACTTATTCTTGTAACAAGTCGGGTCATACAACCAGGTCACACTCACCACTGCTCACCAGGCTTGTTCTTGTAACAGCTCGGGTCACACAAACACACAAGGTCACACCCATCACTGCTCACCAGACTTGTTCTTGTAACAGCTCGGGTCACACACACACCAGGTCACACCCACCACTGCTCACCAGGCTTGTTCTTGTAACAGCTCGGGTCACACACACACACGGTCACACCCACCACTTCTCACCAGACTTGTTCTTATAACAGCTCGGGTCACACACACACACACCAGGTCACACCCACCACTGCTCACCAGACTTGTTCTTGTAACAGCTCGGGTCACACACACACAGGTCACACCCACCACTGCTCATCAGACTTGTTCTTGTAACAGGTCGGATCTAACACACACACCAGGTCACACTCACCACTGCTCACCAGACTTGTTCTTGTAACAGCTCGGGTCACACACCAGGTCACACCCACCACTGCTCACCAGACTTGTTCTTGTAACAGCTCGGGTCACACACCAGGTCACACTCACCACTGCTCACCAGACTTGTTCTTGTAACAGCTCGGGTCACACACCAGATCACACTCACCACTGCTCACCAGACTTGTTCTTATAACAGCTCGGGTCACACACACACCTGGTCACACCCACTACTGCTCACAAGACTTGTTCTTGTAACAGCTCGGGTCACACACAACGTCACACCCACCACTGCTCATCAGACTTGTTCTTGTAACAGCTCGGGTCACACAAACACACAAGGTCACACCCATCACTGCTCACCAGACTTGTTCTTGTAACAGCTCGGGTCACACACACACAGGTCACACCCACCACTGCTCACCAGGCTTGTTCTTGTAACAGCTCGGGTCACACACACGGTCACACCCACCACTGCTCACCAGACTTGTTCTTATAACAGCTCGGGTCACACACACACACACCAGGTCACACTCACCACTGCTCACCAGACTTGTTCTTATAACAGCTCGGGTCACACACACACCTGGTCACACCCACTACTGCTCACCAGACTTGTTCTTGTAACAGCTCGGGTCACACACACAACGTCACACCCACCACTGCTCATCAGACTTGTTCTTGTAACAGGTCGGGTCACACACACACCAGGTCACACCCACCACTGCTCATCAGACTTGTTCTTGTACCATGTCGGGTCACACACACACACAACGTCACACCCACCACTGCTCATCAGACTTGTTCTTGTAACAGGTCAGGTCACACACACAGGTCACACCCACCACTGCTAACCAGACTTGTTCTTGTAACAGCTCGGGTCACACACACAGGTCACACCCACCACTGCTCACCAGACTTGTTCTTGTACCAGGTCGGGTCACACACACACCAGGTCACACCCACCACTGCTCATCAGACTTGTTCTTGTAACAGGTCGGGTCACACACACAGGTCAGACCCACCACTGCTCACCAGACTTGTCCTTGTAACAGGTCGGGTCACACACACCAGGTCACACCCACCACTGCTCACCAGACTTCTTGTAACAGCTCGAGTCACACACACCAGGTCACACCCACCACTGCTCACCAGACTTCTTGTAACAGCTCGGGTCACACACACCAGGTCACACCCACCACTGCTCACCAGACTTCTTGTAACAGCTCGAGTCACACACACCAGGTCACACCCACCACTGCTCACCAGACTTCTTGTAACAGCTCGAGTCACACACACCAGGTCACACCCACCACTGCTCACCAGACTTCTTGTAACAGCTCGAGTCACACACACCAGGTCACACCCACCACTGCTCACCAGACTTCTTGTAACAGCTCGGTCACACACACCAGGTCACACCCACCACTGCTCACCAGACTTCTTGTAACAGCTCGGTCACACACACCAGGTCACACCCACCACTGCTCACCAGACTTCTTGTAACAGCTCGAGTCACACACACCAGGTCACACCCACCACTGCTCACCAGACTTCTTGTAACAGCTCGGGTCACACACACACACACCAGGTCACACCCACCACTGCTCACTGTGATTATATATTAATCTTGTCTGGCGATGAGTAATTAGTCTGACGGAAAGGAAGATGTCCTGATTAAAGGAATTGTTAGAATACATCAAAAAGCGACTTAATCACCTTTATGTTTCTAATGGTAATTAGTGATAATTCAAGGTTTTAATGACGAATATTACACGAGTTAATTATTCTGTATTAATTGGGAGGTCATTTAAGCATATAATTAACTACCTCCCTGTAATTAGGAATTACTTCTAATAATCTGTGTTAGGTTTTAAAAAAAAAATTTGACACAAGGTCGTTATTACTATATTATTACCTGGTTGTTAGAGCTTTGTTGCCTATGTTATTGACGGAAGTAATTTTGTTTTTTGTGTGTGATTTGGTGTGTTGTGTGTGTTGTGTGGTGTGTGTGGTGTGTGTGTAATTGTGTGTTGTGTGTGTAGTGTGGTGTGTGTGTGTGTGTGTGTGTGTGTGTTGTGTGTGTGTGTGTGTATGTGTGTGTGTATGTGTGTGTATGTGTGTGTGTGTGTGTGTGTGTATGTGTGTGTGTGTGTGTGTGTGTGTGTGTGTGTGTATGTGTATGCATGTGTATGTGTATGTGTGTATGTGTGTATGTGTGTGTATATGTGTGTGTGTGTGTGTCTGTGTGTGTTTTATGTGTATGTGTGTGCATATGTAAGTGTATGTGTGTATATGTGTAAGTGTATGTGTGTATATGGTGTATGTGTGTGTGTATGTAAAATGTGTGTGTATATGTTGTGTGTGTGTGTGTGTGTGTGTGTTGTGTGTGTGTGTGTGTGTGTGTGTGTTGTGTGTGTGTGTGTGTGTGTGTGTGTGGTGTGTGTGTGTATGTGTGTGTGTGTATGTGTGTGTGTGTATTATTATGTGTGTATGTGTATATTATATGTGTGTGTGTGTGTGTGTGTGTGTGTCTCAATGTGTGTCAATGTGTGTGTGTACTCACCTAGTTGAGGTTGAAGGGGTCGAGTCCAAGCTCCTGGCACGGCCTCTTCACTGGTCGTTACTAGGTCACTCTCCCTGAACCGTGAGCTTTATCATACCTCTGCTTAAAGCTATGTATGGATCCTGCCTCCACTACATCGCTTCCCAAACTATTCCACTTCCTGACTACTCTGTGTGTGTGTGTGTGTGTGTGTGTGTGTGTGTGTGTGTGTGTGTGTGTGTGCGCGCGCGCTCTTTATTTGCGTGGTAACACTTGAATTAAACTAAATATAAAATAATAAATGTTAGATAATAAAACAATAATGATCATTATTACAGTTAATAATAATAATAGCTATCATTATATACATCTGGAAGCGCTAAACCCTTGTGGGATCATTCAGCACTGCGAATGTTAGAGGGTCAAGTGTCCGACCTCTGAATGACCTCTGACCAGTGAAGTGTCTTCGCAGTGTGACGTGTATTTGGGTCACAATTTAAAGCACCGGGGTTCGACTTCCTGGCAGAACCAGAAGCATTGTCAGGTTGCTTTAAATCTCCTAATAACGTTCACCTAGCGATAAGTAGGTACCTGGGCGCTAGTTTCCCCTGCACCTGATGGTTCCTTTCATCTAGCAGTAAATAGGTACCCGAGACTCAGTCTGAGCTGAGGTAGGATAACAGCTGTCAACCTGCAAAACTAAGCTGAGGTAGGATAACAGCTGTCAACCTGCAAAACTAAGCTGAGGTAGGATAACAGCTGTCAACCTGCAAAACTAAGCTGAGGTAGGATAACAGCTGTCAACCTGCAAAACTAAGCTGAGGTAGGATAACAGCTGTCAACCTGCAAAACTAAGCTGAGGTAGGATAACAGCTGTCAACCTGCAAAACTAAGCTGAGGTAGGATAACAGCTGTCAACCTGCAAAACTAAGCTGAGGTAGGATAACAGCTGTCAACCTGCAAAACTAAGCTGAGGTAGGTCAACAGCTGTCAGCCTGTAGTTGAATGACAGAGAAGCGACAAGTTTATAAATTAGACACGTGTGCAACATATGTAATCAGTCCATCAATCTTGAAAAGATTACAGAATATGCGCGAAGAAATGGCTTATATACTGTAGGCAGGTGAGGTACAGCAGTCGTAGGTGGTATCACATTTAACAGTGTATAAGCCACTTCTTCGTACACATGCTGTATTCTTTTCAAGACTGATGGACTGATTACATCGACTCAAGGCTGATGGACTGATTACATCGACTCAAGACTGAGGGACTGATTACATCGACTCAAGACTGAGGGACTGATTACATCGACTCAAGACTGAGGGACTGATTACATCGACTCAAGACTGATGGACTGATTACATCGACTCAAGACTGATGGACTGATTACATCGACTCAAGACTGATGGACTGATTACATCGACTCAAGATGATGGACTGATTACATCGACTCAAGACTGATGGACTGATTACATCGACTCAAGGCTGATGGACTGATTACATCGACTCAAGGCTGATGGACTGATTACATCGACTCAAGACTGATGGACTGATTACATCGACTCAAGACTGATGGACTGATTACATCGACTCAAGGCTGATGGACTGATTACATCGACTCAAGACTGATGGACTGATTACATCGACTCAAGGCTGATGGACTGATTACATCGACTCAAGACTGAGGGACTGATTACATCGACTCAAGGCTGAGGGACTGATTACATCAAACTCCTCCTGTTCTTCACCGTTCTCCTTTGTATGGACTGATGAAGCCACTGTGTGGCGAAACGTTTCCGCGTTGAAGAAACCTAGGTGTTGCACATGTGTCTAATTTATCAGCTGTCAGTCTGCAAACTGTAAGATGAGGTAGGATAACAGCTGTCAGTCTGCAAACTGTAAGATGAGGTAGGATAACAGCTGTCAGCCTGCAAACTGTAAGATGAGGTAGGATAACAGCTGTCAGCCTGCAAACTGTAAGATGAGGTAAGGTGATATAAATATAAACTGAGTTTGGAGTTTAACCAAAAAATGTAAAGAAATTCCTGGACAAGATATCGCCAAATTCCTGGACAAGATATCGCCAAATTCCTGGACAAGATATCGCCAAATTTCTGGAGAAGATATCGCAAAAATTCTACACTAAAAGACCACATGAAATTTATTGAAATTTTCTCAGGGGAAAAATTTCTTCCCGTGAAAATAATCTGGGTAAATATCGTCGTTTCGAAATTAATGGCTTAGTGAGCGACCTCATAGTAAGGAAAACCTTAATTAAATTTACCTCTTTTTCTCATCAAAAATAAAATAAAATATAGCTCTTCTTTTTTTTTAACCTCCCCCCCCCCAAAAAAAAAAATTGTTATTAAAAGGAAAAATAAGCTAGAATATCGCTTTTTTTTTTCCTTCAAAACTCGAACATCGTCCTTCCCAAAACTATATTTTTTTTTTCATAATCCCCCCTCCCCCCCCGCGAATGAACCCCCCCAAAAAAATACAGAATATCGCTTCCACTCCACCCAAAAAAAAAAAAATCTTGCGTAATATCGCTTCACGCTCCATGGCTCTCATGACCTAAATATCTCCATAAAATATCGCTTGGTGGGCGCCATCTTCACCCTTGGACGTCCTCGTCTATATTCATGTTTGGTAAATTCTCCTCAACAAATGGTATAGAAGAGGCCAACTTTATGTCCTTAATATCCAATATCGATTATTGATTGTGGCTCCGGCCTTTTATTGTATATTTCTGCTACAGTTGTATTTTTATGAGTGTGGGGGGAGGACTCTACAGGCGGGGGGGAAGGACTCTACAGGCGGGGGGGGGAGGACTCTACAGGCGGGGGGGGAGGACTCTACAGGCGGGGGGAGGACTCTACAGGCGGGGGGGGGAGGACTCTACAGGCGGGGGGGGGAGGACTCTACAGGCGGGGGGGGAGGACTCTACAGGCGGGGGGGAGGACTCTACAGGCGGGGGGGAGGACTCTACAGGTGGGGGGGGTAGTTTTA
This sequence comes from Cherax quadricarinatus, assembly GCF_026875155.1. Classification (NCBI taxonomy): domain Eukaryota; kingdom Metazoa; phylum Arthropoda; class Malacostraca; order Decapoda; family Parastacidae; genus Cherax; species Cherax quadricarinatus. Next base: position 36,112,701 of record NC_069425.1, on the reverse strand, counting down.
CTGCAATTAAAGGGAAGGGTAGGGGAGGGAGATTGGGGTATGGGAGGGACGAAAGAGATAGAGGAGGGAAGTAAGGAGAGAAAATTGACATTTTCCTTTGATTCATTCTCTCTCTCTCTCTCTCTCTCTCTCTCTCTCTCTCACTCTCTCACTCACACAAACATGTTGGAAGTATTTAGGAAGTATGTTAGGAAGTATTTCTTCAGTCATAGAGTAGTCAGGCCATGGAATAGCCTAGAAAGTGATGTGGTGGAGGCAGGAACCATACATAGTTTTAAGGCGAGGTATGATAGAGCTCATGGGGCAGGGAGAGAGAGGACCTAGTAGCAATCAGCGAAGAGGCGGGGCCAGGAGCTGTGACTCGACCCCTGCAACCACAAATAGGTGAGTACAAATAGGTGAGTACAAGCACTTTTCGAGCAGGTTGAGTGGACCTAGTAGCGATCAGAGACTAGGAGGGGCCACGAGCTATGACTCGACCCTTGCAACCACAAATAGTTGAGCAAATAGGTGAAATAGGTGAGCGCATACATACGTACACATGCACACACAGACGACGTGAAGCTAATGCGGAGAATTCAAGTGAATGAGGATCAGGCAGGACTACAAAGGGATCTGGACAGGCTGCAGGGCTCTTCCAGCAACTGGCTCCTGGAGTTTAACCCCACCGAGTGCAAATTCATGAAGGTTGTGGATGGGCGAAGGAGACCACAGGCAGAGTACAGGCTCGGGGAGCCATATTTGAGTATGCAGCACCAGTATGGAACCCGCATCTGGTCATACACGTCAAGAAATTCGAGAAAGTGCAAAGGTTTGCATCAAGACTAGTTCCGTAGTTAAGGGATACATCCTATTAGGAGAGGTTAAGGGAAATCGACCTGACGACACTGGAGGATAGGAGGGATAGGGGGAAATATGATAACGACATACTGACAGGATGTTTCAGAGATGTGACACAGCAACAAGGGATCACAGCTGGAAGTTGAAGATTCAGATGAGTCACAGGAAAGTTAGGAAGTATTTATTCAGTCATAGACTTCTCAAGAAGAGTGATGTAGTGGAGGCAGGATCCATACACAGCTTTAAGAAGAGATATGATAAAGCTCATAGAGCAGAGAGAGTGGACTCAGTAGCGACCAGCGAAGAGGCGGGGCCAGGAGCTGTGAATCGACTCCTGCAACAATAGTCAAGTAAGAACAAATAGGTAAGAACACACACACCAACGTAAGGGAGCAACAGTACTCAACCCACCTCCAGTTGTATCCCAGAATCCCTGTTAAACCAGCCAAACCTCAACCCAGGAGTAAAACCCTACAATTCAACCCCAAGAAGAAGCTAAACATCTTGTGTTGATTGATTCGTTTCTCCGCTTGCCTTGACGCAGGAACTTCACCTCTAGGACCTTCCAGGATACGCGAGCTTCTCACCTGCAGCTGATGAGCACATTTGTAATCTAATGACCGCCATTTCGGGAATTACGGTGAGCAAACAGCCACCCATTACGGATTTTAACATATGTCCCCCTCACCCCCTCGACCACCACCTCCACCATCACCGATTCATGGGGTGATGGGGGCGGCAGGCTGGGAAGGTGAGATGGGGGGAATGATAAACGAAATTACTGAGCCTTAGACATATATTCAAAATCAAGATAGAGAGAGTAGTTGCTGTATCAGCTGTTGTAGTTAAAGAATTGTTTCTCAGAGAACGTCCATTATAATTATATATAATATATATATATATATATATATATATATATATATATATATATATATATATATATATATATATTATATATATATATATATATATATATATATATATATATATATATATATATATATATATATGTATATATATATATAATTTTTTTTTTATTAGCACACTGGCCGATTGCCAGAAGGGTGCTTTACACAACAGTTTTTAAACTGCAACATTAACACCCCTAAATAACAAAAAGGCACAATACCGTGACTGGAACGGTACACAAATAACCCGCACATAAAAGAGAGCTTACGACGACGTTTCGGTCCGACTTGGACCATTGACAAAGTCACACCCCTCCTTCAGAGTGCAGGCACTGTACTTCCCATCTCCAGGACTCAAGTCCGGCCTGCCGGTTTCCCTGAACCCCTTCATAAATGTTACTTTGCTCACACTCCAACAGCACGTCAAGTATTAAAAACCATTTGTCTCCATTCACTCCTATCAAACACGCTCACGCATGCCTGCTGGAAGTCCAAGCCCCTCGCACACAAAACCTCCTTTAGCCCCTCCCTCCAACCTTTCCTAGGCCGACCCCTACCCCGCCTTCCTTCCAATACAGACTGATACACTCTTGAAGTCATTCTGTTTCGCTCCATTCTCTCTACATGTCCGAACCACCTCAACAACCCTTCCTCAGCTCTCTGGACAACAGTTTTGGTAATACCGCACCTCCTCCTAACTTCCAAACTACGAATTCTCTGCATTATATTCACACCACACATTGCCCTCAGACATGACATCTCCACTGCCTCCAGCCTTCTCCTCGCTGCAACATTCATCACCCATGCTTCACACCCATATAAGAGCGTTGGTAAAACTATACTCTCATACATTCCCCTCTTTGCCTCCAAGGACAAAGTTCTTTGTCTCCACAGACTCCTAAGTACACCACTCACCCTTTTCCCCTCATCAATTCTATGATTCACCTCATCTTTCATAGACCCATCCGCTGACACGTCCACTCCCAAATATCTGAATACATGCACCTCCTCCATACTCTCTCCCTCCAATCTGATATCCAATCTTTCATCACCTAATCTTTTGTTATCCTCATAACCTTACTCTTTCCTGTATTCACTTTTAATTTTCTTCTTTTGCATACCCTACCAAATTCATCCACCAATCTCTGCAACTTCTCTTCAGAATCTCCCAAGAGCACAGTGTCATCAGCAAAGAGCAACTGTGACAACTCCCACTTTATGTGTGATTCTTTATCTTTTAACTCCACGCCTCTTGCCAAGACCCTCGCATTTACTTCTCTTACAACCCCATCTATAAATATATTAAACAACCACGGTGACATCACACATCCTTGTCTAAGGCCTACTTTTACTGGGAAATAATTTCCCTCTTTCCTACATACTCTAACTTGAGCCTCACTATCCTCGTAAAAACTCTTCACTGCTTTCAGTAACCTACCTCCTACACCATACACCTGCAACATCTGCCACGTTGCCCCCCTATCCACCCTGTCATACGCCTTTTCCAAATCCATAAATGCCACAAAGACCCCTTTTTTACCTTATCTAAATAATGTTCACTTATGTGTTTCACTGTAAACACCTGGTCCACACACCCCCTACCTTTCCTAAAGCCTCCTTGTTCATCTGCTATCCTATTCTCCGTCTTACTCTTAATTCTTTCAATAATAACTCTACCATACACTTTACCAGGTATACTCAACAAACTTATCCCCCTATATTTTTTGCACTCTCTTTTGTCCCCTTTGCCTTTATACAAAGGAACTATGCATGCTCTCTGCCAATCCCTAGGTACCTTACCTTCTTCCATACATTTATTAAATAATTGCACCAACCACTCCAAAACTACATCCCCACCTGCTTTTAACATTTCTATCTTTATCCCATCAATCCCGGCTGCCTTACCCCCTTTCATTTTACCTACTGCCTCACGAACTTCCCCCACACTCACAACTGGCTCTTCCTCACTCCTACAAGATGTAATTCCTCCTTGCCCTATACACGAAATCACAGCTTCCCTATAATATATATATATATATATATATATATATATATATATATATATATATATATATATATATATAATATACATATATATATATATATATATATATATATATATATATATATATATATACACACAAACACGCACGCACACGCACGCACGCGCACGCACGCACACACACACACACACACACACACACACACGCATTATCCTGCAGACGACCAAGCCGAGGATTATTATTATTATTATTATAATCAAGGTGGAAGCGCTAAACCCGGAGGATTATACAGCGCCTGGGGGAGTGGATGTGGAAGGCATTCAGGCTTAATTCGGGGAACTGGAGCACAGATCCATTTCCCTAAATCAAGAGCCTCTCACCAACATCAAGGAACCTTCCTTGAGGGGACCAAGCCGAGGAGAAATGATGGTCTGTATATCTCAAGATTCTTTAATTCTGCTGAGATCCTCTTGAAGAGAACACAGGTGAGCAGGAGAGAGAGTACAATTATTGATACAGGTAGACCAGTAGAGGCAGAACTGCCAGGGTTGATATATATCTTCCTGACAGCTGACATCTCTGGGGGACGTCGAGGTGGGAACGTTACATCAATCGGGAACGTCAAGGAGGGAACGTTACATCTCTCGGGAACGTCATGTTGGGAACGTTACATCTCTCGGGAACGTCAAGATGAGAGCGTTGCATCTCTCGGGAACGTCAAGATGGGAACGTTACATGTCTCGGGGACGTCAAGGTGGGAACGTTACATCAATCGGGAACGTCAAGATGGGAACGTTACATGTCTCGGGGACGTCAAGGTGGGAACGTTACATCTCTCGGAAACGTCAAGATGGGAGCGTTATATCTCTCGGGGATGTCAATATGGGAACGTTACATCTCTCAGGGGCGTCAAGGTGGGAACGTTACATCTATCTGGAACGTCAAGATGGGAACGTTGTATCTCTCGGGAACGTCAAGATGGGAACGTTACATCTCTCGGGAACGTCAAGATGGGAACAATACATCTCTCGGGAACGTCAAGATGGGAACGTTACATGTCTCGGGAACGTCAAGATGGGAACAATACATCTCTCGGGAACGTCAAGGTGGGAACGTTACATCTCTCGGAAACGTCAAGGTGGGAATGTTACATCTCTCGGGAACGTCAAGGTTGAAACGTTACATCTCTCGGGGACGTCGAGATGGGAACGTTGCATCTCTCGGGGACGTCAAGGTGGGAACGTTACATCTCTCGGGAACGTCAAGGTGGGAACGCTACATATCTCGGGGACGTCGAGATGGGAACGTTACACCTCTCGGGAACGTCAAGGTGGGAACGTTATATCTTTCGGGAACTTCAAGGTGGGAACGTTACATCTCTCGGGAACGTCAAGTTGGGAACGTTACATCTCTCGCGAACGTCAAGGTGGGAACGCTACATATCTCGGGAACGTAAAGGTGAGAACGTTACATCTCTCGGGAACGTCAAGGTGGGAGCGTTACATATCTCGGGAACGTCAAGGTGGGAACGTTACATCTCCCGGGAACGTCAAAGTGGGAACGTTACATCTCTCGGGGACGTCAGGGTGGGAACGTTACATCTTTCGGGGACGTCAAAGTGGGAACGATACATCTTTCGGGGACGTCAAAGTGAGAACGTTACATCTCTCGGGAACGTCAAAGTGGGAACGTTACATCTCTCGGGAACGTCAAAGTGGGAACGTTACATCTCTCGGGAACGTCAAAGTGGGAACGTTACATCTTTTAGTGGCATCAATTTTTGCAAGTAATTTTTTGCAGTTTTCTTGTATTTTTAATATTTCTCTCCAGCGATTTAATATTTTCAGTCGTCAGTGAGAAAGATTATTTTGAGGCTTTTGTAAAACAGGAGAAAAAGTAGCAGAAGGGAAGGATAAGGAAGTAGCAGAAGAGAAGGATAAGGAAGTAGCTGAAGGGAAGGATAAGGAAGTAGCAGAAGGGAAGAATAAGGAAGTAGCGGAAGGGAAGGATAAGGAAGTAGTGGAAGGGAAGGATAAGGAAGTAGCAGAAGGGAAGGATAAGGAAGTAGCTGAAGGGAAGGATAAGGAAGTAGCGGAATGGAAGGATAAGGAAGTAGCGGAAGGGAAGGATAAGGAAGTAGCGGAAGGGAAGGATAAGGAAGTAGCGGAAGGGAAGGATAAGGAAGTAGCAGAAGGGAAGGATAAGGAAGTAGCTGAAGGGAAGGATAAGGAAGTAGCAGAAGGGAAGGATAAGGAAGTAGCAGAAGGGAAGGATAAGGAAGTAGCAGAAGGGAAGGATAAGGAAGTAGCAGAAGGGAAGGATAAGGAAGTAGCGGAAGGGAAGGATAAGGAAGTAGCGGAAGGGAAGGATAAGGAATTAGCGGAAGGGAAGGATAAGGAAGTGGGAAAAGGGAAAAGGAAAGGGAAGTATAAAGGGAAGGAAAAGGGAAGTAGGGGAAGGGAAGGAAAAGGAAGTAGGGGAAAGGGGAAGGAAAAAGGAAGTAGCAAAAAGGGAAAGGGATAAGGAAGTAGCAAAAGGGGAAGGGATAAGGAAGAGCAGGGGGGAAGGAAAAGGAAGTGCAAAAGGAAAGGAAAAGGAATACAAAAGGGGAAGAAAAAGGGAAACCAAAAGGGGAAAGGGAAAATAAGGAAGTAGCAAAAGGGGAAAAAGGAAGACAAAAATTCAAAAGGGAAAAAGGAAAAGGGAAGTAGCAAAGGGGAAAGGAAAAGGGAAATAGCAAAAGGGGAAAGAATAAGGAAGCAGCAGAAGAGGGAAAAGGGAAGTAGCAAAAGGGGAAGGAAAAGGGAAAGAGCAAAGGGGGAAGAATAAGGAAGCGCAGAAGGGAAGGATAGGAAGACAGAAGGGAAGAATAAGGAAGCAACAAAAGGGAAGAAAAGGAAGTAGCAAAAAGGAAGGAGGGAGGAAGCAACAGAAGGGAAAAATGGGGAGCAGCAGAAAAGAAAACAGAAGACCAAACCGTGTGGAGAAACAAAAAAAAAAAATGGAAGATTCATATTGAACAAAAGGGAAGTAGTCCCTCGGGCGGGTGGAACCACCTTTTGTAATGGCCCCTTCTGAACGCCCATTTACAGAAAAGAACCCCAGGTGGAAGGCCTTTGAAAAAACATTTGCAGAAAGAAACGAACAAACACCAAGGGGAAAAGGCCTTTGAAGCCATTTACTGCAAAGAAAAAAAAAACGACCAGCTATTTAAAGAAAGAAACAATAAAACAGCAGATGGTTTTTAAACAGGCAATTTAAAAAAAACGAAGAAAAAAAGGGGCTACCGAGCGCTGTTGCATGTGGCAAACAGGGGCCCGGGGCCTTTTAAAAAAGCTATTTACCAACGAACAGCTAACAGAAGAACGCAGGAGCTAAAGAATAGAATGGTCAGTGTATAGAAGGAGTCAAAGTAACAAAGTGACGAACAGGGGAAAAAGGCTGCCGGGAAGACGTTAACAGTAACGAAGGGACTAAGGGGAAAGGGCAAGAGCTTGAGAAAACGTAATACAGTGAGTGACAGGGGGGAACGAATGAGGGGAAGGCGAGGAAGGAGAGAGAGAGAAAGTAAAGAGGGGAAAGAGTGGGCAGGGAAATGGGAATAATAAGAGGGAAAGGGCGGTAATTAAAAGGTGTAAAATTTTAAGGAGGAGAGAGAGAGAGAGAGAGAAGAGAAAGAAAGGAAGAGAGAGGAGAGGAGAGAAGAGAGAGAGAGAGAGGAGAGAGAGAGGGAGAAAAGAAAGAGGGTAAAAATATTCTAATGAACTGCGGAAGGGGGAATGAGGCAATAAGCAGAAACTTATAGGGAAGTGATAAAGGGTGCAAAAAGAGGAGCGAGAATATACGCCGGGGAAAATACGAACATATATTGGTGGTGCATTGATAAAAATTTATATATTATATATAATATATTAATAATATATATAATATTAATATAATCAATCACACGCAGAAACAAGCGGGTATATACGAAAAAGATCGCAGTCGCGGGATTCGATAGCTATGAGAGACGGAAAAATTTTCCCGGGCGCACCTTATCCACTCACCACATTTTCCTCAAAAGGGGGCAGCCGGGTTTAAAAGCCATGTTTCTTTCCCCTGCCGGGGAATCTTGCCCGTCTCTCAGTGCAAATCGAATCCTGTGACTGCGATTTTTTTCCTGTTTTACCCGCTTTTTTTCTGTGTGTCTTTGTTTAAAAAAACCTTGAGACAAGCGGGAAGGAATGAAATATTTAAAAACCCTATGCTTGAGGGGGACGGACGGCCCGGGCTGGGAAAGAAACATGGCTTGTGAATGGTTCCCAGCTTTTGAGGCGTTGTGGTGAGGGGATAAGAACGCATGCCTGGAATCTTGTCCGTCTTCTAGCAGTATCGAATCCTCCCGAGTGCGATCTCTCTCTCGTCTTTTATATATATTATATATTAATATAAAAATTTTATTATTATATATATATAAATATAAATCATATCACATTGTAAGGTTACAAAAAAACGGGTGATATCACAATATCAAAAAAACCACTTTTAAGATTTGGAAATTCACTATTTTTTCCACAGTGGGTTTTTTTGAATTTGCTATATAACTTCAATGCAGTGGGAAAACACTATTACACACGCGACGGGGAGCCTCAGCAGCTGCTTTTTCCCCCCATCCTTCCAAAAACGACTTCAGAAAGATCATTCATTTCACGAAGTCTCCCATTTTGGCTCTTTTTTTTCCCCCCTTTAAAACATGGACCTAGAGAATAAAGTCAATTTACTAATAAAGCTCTGGGTTACCACCCCTACACCACTATTCCTTTTTTACCCCTACTACTACCACCATTACCCGCATGACAACCAGTGCTGGTACCGTCACATTTATTTCTGACTTGCTTCCCCGAATGCCCCCTAAAAATCTTTCACATTTACCTCCCTCTTCCCCCTTTCCCCCTTTCCCCCCTTTTCCCCCCTTTCCCCCCCCCCCCCTTTCCTCTCATCGACTTGTGCGGAGTAAATCTCCCTCAAAGGGGGGACGTCGGAAAAAGACATAAATCGGTTTCCCTACGTGGAATTTTGGGTGATTCAAATAAGTCCCCGATGTGAATTTTAGTCCCGATCCTCATTATACGTCTTTGACGCCACGTTTCGTGCCCCTTTATGCCGCATCTGCATGTTCAGCCCCACTGTATGTCCATGATGACGTTTTCGCTCTGAGGCATCATTATATTCACTGCTGACAGTTATATTTTATTTAAGCTATAGTAAACGCTTAGTGTTTTTACATGAGATGTCACCTTGTTTTGTGTAATTATAATGATTCGCACTGCGCGGTGTGTGTGTTCATATCAATAAAAAATATATTATATAATATATATATATTTATATATATAAAATATAAAATATATTAATATATATATTTATTGTACCCCGAACGATGGGATTGTCAATAACAAACTGCCTAGCCAAGGACTCGAACCCAGCTGCCCGGGCCCCCCATGGTGGGGGAAAAAAGCTGACGCCCTAATCCATGGACCCTCGATCCTAAAAAGTAGGGCATCCAGCGGAACGGATGTTTTTACTCGCTCCCCCAAAGGGCACACGATGGGGTGGAGACTCTAGGCTAAATTTTATTTATCCCCGTTTGGGGTTTCTAGTTCAACGAGCTATTTTATATTATTGTGCCCCGAAAGGTGGATTGATCAATAACAACATTTCATAGTCAAGGATCGAACCCTGCTGCTTTGGCCTGCTCTGGTGGCGAAAACGCATGAGCCCCAACCACGTGATCCTTGGGTAGGGAGTTTCAACATCCGTTTTTGCTGGATGCCCTACTCTTAAGGATCGTATGGCCGTGGATTAGGGTCAGCTTTTCGCCCCCCATGAGGAGGCCAAAGCAACATGGGGTTCAGTCCTTTGGGTTGCTGTTTTTTATTGATTATAATATATTATAATAATATAATATTTATATATATATATATATTTATATATAACGAGAGGAAAGGAGGAGGAATGGAGAGACATCTCTCTAGCAACCTGTAGGGGAAAGGGGGGGGGTGGGGAGGAAAGGGTGGGGGGGTTGGGGGGGGGTGGGGATTTTTAGGAAGACATACACCAAAATATGCGCACCAAAAAACTAGTAAATTTCGAAAAAAATCATGTCCCTTCCCCCCCCCTCCCCTACCCCCCCCTTTCCCCACCCCTCCCCTCCCCTATCCCCCTTTCCCCCCTTTTCACCCCGCCTTTTAACCTTTTTTTTTCTTGGCGTTTCCAGTAACCCAAAAATTAAATCCCCCCAACTTCGTGATTCTCTGTATGTCCAGACTTCAATTTTTTATTAATAATTGGAGAGCCCAAACCGGGGAGGGGTGGTGTCGTGTGCTGGGAAGAAGGAATTCAAGGGAAATAAGCTGTGCCATAAAGCTATTTCAGTCAGGGGTTTAAATCAGTGTGCACCCATCAAGTTGGGGAAACGGGGACCCCGGGTGGAGGGAAGGTGAGGCTAGGTGACCTGGATGGGGTGGGGAGGAGTGTTACACAAGTCACCCATTTTGGGGTTCCCCAGGGAAACCCTACTCAGCCCATTACACCCTCCAACATGCACATACAAAAGGCATTTCCCCTTTCCACACATCTACTGCCCTCCCCAAACCCCAACTCTATCCAAGAAGAAGCCGGCACCATCCAGTAACAACTGCTTGAATTCCTAACAGACTACAACTGTCTTCAGAATTACATAAATGCTGACAGAATAACAAGCAAGAGCAATGAGGTAAATGAGTGAATTAAGTAAGAACACCCAGATCTGACAGTGATCACAGAAACCAAGACAACCGTGATGAGGTCACATGCAGTTTTCTATTCGACTTCAACATTGTAGGAAAGGCCAGGTGAGAGGGCGAGTATCCTTACTGATCACAAATATTGCAGGCTCAGAAAATGAGAAAAAATACAACTGTATTGACTTGACAAAAGTTTCTACTGTAACACTTGTTTTGGACATCAATATTAGGGTAGGTATATACGACTCTCCACTGACAACGAGATTCCTGAAGAGGAATATGACATCACTTACGATCAACACAAAGTATCTATTGTAAAAAATAAAACTGGAGCAAGATTCGTGTGACATCAGTCATGGGCATGGCTGGTTATCCTAGGTGACATCAGTCATGGGCAAGGCTGGTGATCCTAGGTGACATCACTCATGAGCAAATAGAAGAGAAACATGAGAGTACTCATGGTTAAATAGAGTCACGACAAAGCTCCTCAGGATTCACCAGTGAGCTTCCTGACTCACAACGTCAAGTACTCAGCAGAAGCGACGGTTCCTCCATACTAAACGCAACCTGTTATTTCCCCAGGAAACAAATCATAGAATATCCCACTGAGTCCCTACACTGACCACAGAGAAGTGGCAACCAGGAACAAAAATAGGGGAGGAAACTAGACGACGTTTCGATCCGCCATGGCCCATTATCAAGTCCAGGACCGAAACTTAGTTTGAAAGTTCTTCTCCAAAGAGTGGGTTAGTTGAACAAAGATTAATTCCCCTTTCAAAATGGATTTAGGCGTGGAGAAATGGGGACGTTTTGGCCAGCATAGAGCTTTATATTTCAAGGTGCCTTGCAAGGGTGGAGCGGATCATTGAATTCAGTGGGTTATCTTTCTATGACATGATAGGGATACTTATCCCCGGGAAAATATAAACGAGAAGTACAAAATGATAAAAGCAAGAATTACACAAAGATATAGAGGCAGGAAGTACAAAAAAAAAAAAAAAAAAAAATTCGTGGTTGAGCCGAGAGGGATGACTGACTCTCCACAAGAGAATTTTGATAGATACGGATCCAACACCAGAGGTCAGAAGTAAACATCTGTTTACATTATTCTTTGCCCTCTCTACCCCCTCACAACCATTCTCCCACCCTTTCCCTCTCTCCCACCCTACCTCCCTCCCTCTCTCCCACCCTACCTCCCTCCCTCCCTCTCTTCCACCCTCCTTCCTTCCTAGGAAAAGGCAGAATGATTTTGTTCCTACTGTGTAACTGTCTTATAGAATAGTGTAGCAGGACACTACTAATTTATCCAACTTCGCTAAGTAATAAATACAATATCACCCTCCAACTATCGCCCTTTATCTTATTCCTTCCTCTCCCTCTCTCCTTACCTTCACCCACCCTGCATTCCTCACATCATCTTTCCTTCCCTCTATCTCTCCCACCTTCCCTCCTCACTCCCACGTCTGGAAGGCTTCTCTGGCATGTCACGCCTCAGGTATTTCTTGGCTAACTTTGCCAGACTATATTTTAAAAGCTCATCTTGGCTACAGTTTCCAGAGAAAATGATTTAGATCGTCAGAGAAAGATGTAGAGGTTTAACGATGGGTGAAATGCCTTTCAAGTGTGCGTGTGCGTGTGTGTGTGTGTGTGTGTGTGTGTGTGTGTGTGTGTGTGTGTGTGTGTGTGTGTGTGTGTGTGTTGGTGTTTTTGTTGTGTTTGTGGATGTGTTGTGTAGTGTTGTGTTGCGTGTGTCAGATAGTGTGAACTGGTGTGTGTTGTGTTAGTGCATGTTTGTTAGTGTGAGATGAGTATCGTGAATTGAATTATCATTTCAGAATAATTGCAACCCATCTTCAGAGCATCTATCTACTACAGATAGAGACAATACACAAAACAGGCCACTATAAAATAAAATCTATGGAATCTATGAAATGAAAATAACCAATAGTTTATTTTAACCCGGGCGCAATTGCACGTCGAAAATTAAAATTTGCAACAGCCCTGTAATTTGGCGGCAGTTTGTAATGGTAAACTGCACGTTGTTCCCCCCCATTAATTTTTTTTAAGAATTAAATTTTTGTAATTACTTCTTTAAACAAATTTTACTTTTTTGGAGTACGGTATAGGGGGTGTTTGTTATGTTACGTTCACTGTGCGCGGCGTTACGGCCGCTTCTCATGTTGTTGACTATTATATCAGTATTGTGGTTGCAGGGGCCGATTCACAGCCCCTGGCCCGCCTTTCGCGGGTCGATTTATCCATTCTTCCCCGCCCAAGAGCGTTACTGTACTGTATGTTAATTTGGTCCCAAAAAACACGGGTACGTTGGTGGTGTGTTTGATTCACACACATAAAAATTAAACCCAGGGGGAGAACGAGCTATCGAGAGAGAGAGAGAAGAGAGAGAGAGAGAAAAGCAGGGGATGATAAGGAAAAAGGGGGGGGGTGCGAGTGGGGGAATAAGTGGACTCAACAGCCCCGCCACAACGCATTAAAATTTCATTACGAGTCTACAGTATTGAAAGCCTTAAATGCACTCAAAAAAAATATTTCTGCCCCCGTTCTTCTCCTCCCGGAGGCCGAACCTCCAAACTTAATGGAAAAAAAAAAAAAAAAAAAACTCTGCACATAAAATAATAAACTTGAGTGTGCGAATTTAAAAACTTGTGGCGTTAATTTCATCTTAATTTGCTTAAAGTATTGCGAATTTTGGTAGTTTCGAGTAATGTGATAGTCAAAACTATTTCGTGATTTTTAATCATAATTTTACGTGAATTTGCAGGATGATGTTATGTTATTAAGCTCATTATGAGCTTTGAGCTGTGTTCTCCTAGCTCATTTTAAACAGCGAGTGTACGACACAGCGAGTGTATGACACAGCGAGTGTACGACACAGCGAGTGTATGACACAGCGAGTGTATGACACAGCGAGTGTACGACACAGCGAGTGTACGACACAGCGAGTGTATGACACGCAGTGTCACACAGCGAGTGTAGACACAGCGAGTGAATGACCAGCGAGTGTACGAAACACGGTGTATGACCAAACGAGTGTATGACACAGGGGTTACGCACAGGAGTGTAGACACAGCGGTGTATAACAGCGGTGTACGACAACGGTGTATGACACAGCGATGAATGCCAGCGAGTGTTTACACAGCGAGTGAATGCACAGCGAGGTATGACAAGCGAGGTTGCACAGCGAGTGTACGACCAGCGAGGTACGACACCGGTGTACGACAAGCATGTATGACCCACGGTGTTTTACACAGCGAGTGTACGACAAGCGAGTGTACGACCAGCGAGTGTACGACACGCGAGTGTATACACAGCGAGTGTGGGCACAGCGAGTGTATGACACAGGTGTGTATACACAGCGATGTACGACACAGCGAGTGTATCACAGCGATGTTGACAAGCGGTGTTTGACAAGCGAGGTGTACGACACAGCGAGTGTATGAACAGCGGGTAATCACAGGAGTGTATGAACGCGGTGTATGACACAGGAGTGTATGACCAAAAGGGGTACGAAACGCGAGTGTACGACACAGCGAGGGGAAAGACAAGCGAAAATGTACGAACAGCGGTGTATGACCGCGGTGATGACACAGCGAGGTATGAACGCGAGTGTACGCACAGCGAGTGTAGAAACAGCGAGGTCGACACAGGAGTGTTTCGACACAGCGAGTGTATGACACAGCGAGGTGTACGACACAGCGAGTGTACGACACACGATTGTGTAGCCAAAACAATAAATAAATAAATAAATAAAATTTAAAAAAAATGAATAAAAATTTATTTTTTTTAGAAGCCTAGCCAGACATCCCCTCTCCCCCCCCCCCCAAAAAAAAACCCGGTTGTCAATATTGGAAAACGGATAATAAGCAACTTTACCTCGTGAATCAAACTTCGGTGAAGTTCCCTCGTTTTTCAAACCTCTTCCAGACATGTTTCACCCCCCTGAATACTTTTTTTCTCTCTCTTTTTTTTTTATTTTTAAAGGGGGGAGGGAGAGGGAGGGGGAATGAGGAGGGGAATTGGGAGGGGGCGGTGGTGATGGAGGGGGACTGGGGTGGAAACATGGTTTGAGATGATCATGGCGACGCTGGAGTCACGGTTCGATTCTCTTATTTTATTATTAATTATTAATTATTATTATTATTATTATTATTATTATTATTATTATTATTTTGTAAAAAACTGGGAGCGTTGCGTGTTCTATAACATTACGTACAGTAAGATAACATTACTTACCATAAGATAACATTATACACAGTAAAGTAATATTACCTACTATAAATTAACATTACGTATTCCTAAGGTAATATTAATATTATAACGTAAAGAATCATGAGCAATGAAATATATTATTAATAGATAAGTTATGACACGCACACACACACATACACGCACACACACATGCACACACACACACACACGCATACACACACACATACACCACACACGCACACACACACACACAAAACACACACATACACGTACAGTGTATGTGTGTGTGCACAGTGCACACAACCGAGGAAGAAGTTACGAGGCTTCTGAGTGAGCTAGATACCTCAAAGGCAATGGGGCCAGATAACAACTCCCCATGGGTATTGAGAGAGGGAGCAGAGGCGCTATGTGTACCCCTAACAACAATATTCAATACATCTATCGAAAGGAGATTGCCTGAGGCATGGAAAAACGCAAATGTAGTCCCAATCTTTAAAAAGGAGACAGACATGAGCATTAAACTATAGACCGTGTCACTGACATGGTAAAGTATGCAAAATCATGGAGAACATTATCAGAAGAGTGGTGGAACACTAGAAAGGAACGATCTCATCACAGCAGCCAACATGGTTTCAGGGACGGGAAATCCTGTGTCACAAACCTACTGGAGTTCTATGACATGGTGACGCAGTAAGAAAAGGAGAGGGGGGTGGGTGGATTGCTATTCTTGGACTGCAAGAAGGGGGTTTGACACAGTTCCACACAAGAGATTGGTGCAAAAACTGGGGACCCCAAACAGGGATAACAGGGAAGGCACTAAATGGATCAGGGAATATTGTCAGGAAGACAGCAGCGGGGTCATGGTACGTGGCGAGGTGTCAGAGGGGGCACCTGTGACCAGCGGGGGTCCCGCAGGGGTCAGCTAGGACCAGTGCTGTTTCGGTATTTGTGAACGACATGACAGAAGGAATAGACTCTGAGGTGTCCTGTTTGCAGATGACGTGAAGTTGATGAGAAGAATTCACTCGATCGAAGACCAGGCAGTAATACAAAGGGATCTGGACAGGCTGCAGACCTGGTCCAGCAATTGGCTCCCGGAGTTCATCCCACCAAGTGCAAAGTCATGAAGATTGGGGAAGGGCAAAAAAAGACCGCAGACGGAGTACAGTCTATGGGGCCAGAGACTACAACCTCACTCAAAGGAAAAAGATCTTGGGGTGAGTATAACACCAGGCACCATCTTCCTGAAGCGCACATCAACCAAATAACTGCTGCAGCATATGGGCGCCTAGCAAACCCCAGAACAGCTTCCCACATCTTAATAAGGAATCATTCAGGACCCCGTACACCGTGTACGTTAGGGCCCCTATTGGAGTATGCGGCACCGTTTGGAACCCACACCTAGCCAAGCACGTTAAAGAAACTAGAGAAAGTGCAAAGGTTTGCAACAAGACTGTCTCAGAGCAGAGGTATGTCCTACGAGGAGGAAAGGGTTAAGGGAAATCAACCTGACGACACTGGAGGAAGGAGAGATAGGGGGGACATGATAACGACATACAAATACTGAGAGGAAAATTGACAAGGTGGACAAAGACAGGGTGTTCCAGAGATTGGACACAGTAACAAGGGGGACACGTTGGAAGTTGAGACGCAGATGAATCACGGGATGGGTTTGGAAGTATTTCTTCAGCCCCCAGAGTAGTCAGTAAGTGGAATAGTTTGGGAAGCGATGTAGTGGAGGCAGGATCCATACATAGCTTTAAGCAGAGGTATGATAAAGCTCACGGTTCAGGGAGAGTGCCCTAGTAGCGATCAGTGAAGAGGGGGCCAGGAGCTCGGACTCGACCCCGCAACCTCAACTAGGTGAGTACAACTATTGAGTACACACACATACCCCCCCACACACACACATACACACACACACACACACTCGTGGAGGAGTCACGCGGTTTGAGCTCTTTGTTTTGTGGTAATTTCTGACTGTGCCATAAGAATAGAGTGTGGGATATAGGGTGTGCCCGCATAAGAGTGAATATAATCACTTAGACCCGAAAAAAGGAAATATAGTGATCACAAAAAGCAAACATAGTAATAGCGAGTTACTATGTGGGGGCCGTTGGAAGGAAGGTGAACGGTTGTGTCAGCCCTAAATAGTGTTGCCATAAAAAACGCAGTGGGGTATTTGAAGAATAAGTGCGACTCAAGACCAGGGAGATAAGAGATATGTATAGATGTGTCAGTAAATACAGTGAGTGAGTAAAAAAAAAATTAGAGGAGCTAGAGACTACAGTGCCTACAGGAAGTTGTGGAAAAATTACCGAGAATCATCAAGCATTTCTAAAACTATGGGACCCAGGACGGATGACAACATTACTCCACTGCCAGCCGCATGTAATATTCACCTAGTTTGAGTTGCATGGGGTCAGCACCAGTCTCTAGCTGGAAATTGTGGGTCACTCTCCTCGAGCTATCAGAATTAGAATAAGCAGCATTTACTGGTATTTATAGAATTTATTGAGGTGTGGGGAGAGTTAAGCAGTTAATGACGGGTTTAGCTAGTATGAGAGACAGCTTAGCGAACCCTAGCATACAGAATTGAACGTAAATTTAGGCAAAAGACAGTACAGTGGGAACCAAGAGATTGGGTACATATGCAAAACATATGTAGTACATACGAGGGAAATAAGGAACTGCTTACAAAAAACACACACATACACACACACACACACATACACACACACACACATACACACACATACACATACACACACATACACACACAAACACATACACCACACACATACATACACACACACACATACACACACATACACACACACACATATACAGGATTTCACACCTTTATGCAAATTTACGTAATTTTAGGCACACAAGACAGTACAATGGGAACCAAGAGATAGGGTACATATGCAAAACATAATAGTACAAACGAGGGAAATAAGGGGCTGCTTACATAAACGCACACATACACTAGGTGAGAACAGGATCTGCTGTTAGGCACTTGAATAGCTGGGAGCATGCCACACACACACACACACATGCCATGCACCACACACACACACACACACAACACACACACACACACCACACACACAACACACACACACACACACATATGCAGGATTTCACACCTTTATGTGAATTGACCCTCTAACCCTTCCTTCTCTCTCTCTCTCTCTCTCTCTCTCTCCTCTCTCTCTCTGTCTCTTTTCCTCTCTTCCTCTTTCTCTCTTTCTATTCTTCTCTCTCTATTTTTTCTCTCTCTTTTCTCTTTCTGTCTCTTCCCCTCTCTTCCTCTTTCCCCCCCTTCCTCTCTCTCTATTCCTCTCTCTCTCTTCTTCTGCTCTCTCTCTCTTCTCTTCTTTTTCCTCTCTCTTTCTCCCTTTCTCTCTTTTCCTCTCTCTTTTCCTCTCTCTTTTCCTCTCTCTTTTCCTTCTCTTTTCCTCTCTTCTTCCTCTCTTCCTATTTTTCTCTCTTCCTCTCTCTCTCTCTTTTCCCTTCTCACTCTCTCCCCTTTTCTCCTCCCACTTCCCCCTTTTCTCCTCTCTTTCTCTCACTCTCTCCCCCTTTTCCTTTTCACTCTCCCCCTCTCTCTCCTACCTTTCCCCTCTCTCTTTCTCTCTCTCTTTCCTTTACTATAAAAAAAATGGTTGGGACTCGCAGGAATCAGGGATCAGATGACAATGGTACTGGTAGGGAGGAATGGATGGAGGAGCAGTGGCAAAGGATGGACCAAGAATGGGAGAGAAAGTTAGGAGAGCTTTCTGAAAAAATGGAGAAAGAGCTCTCTGCAAAATGGGAAAAGAGGTTGGAGAAGGAGACGAAGAAATGGGAGGCACAAGTCGAAACTGCAGTAGACAGGGTAAGGGTTCTAGAGTTTGAGGTAAACAGGCTGAAGCAAGTCTCAGGGGCAGTGACCAGAGAAGGGCAGATCATTGAAGATGAGAGGAAAGAACAGGGAAAGGAAGGAGATACGAATTATGCTTAAGGTCATATCAGCCTGCAAAGAAGGGTCAGGAGTAAAAGGAAAGAGCAGCTGGGGGCAGATAGAGAGGGAGATAAGTCGAATGGCTGAGACACAACCATGCTACCAAGAGCCACTGGAAAAATCAAGGGAAAAATGACCATAAAACAGACAGGAACCAGCGTCACAGAGGGAGAGGCAATGGGAGGAGGGAAAAGGGGAAAATCAGTGTTTATCCATGGGGCTTCGGGAGAGAGAGGAAAAAGGGCACACACTGAAAAACGGCAGGAAGAAAGAAAGGAGATTGGGAAAATCATCACGGAAATAAGGGGAGAAGACATGGAGGAGATTGTTAAAATTTCAGAGAATAAGGGGGGTACTTGAAGGGAGAAACCGACCGATCAAGCTGATTCTCAGGAACAGAAACAGTGAGGGAAAAGGATCCTCCAAGAGAAACCAAGGTGAAAACTTGGAAGAGTACAAGAGTGTTCCTAGACAGAGACAGAACACAAACAGAGAGACAAACACCTGGGAGAGGACAAAAAAGCAAAGAAGATAGGAAGGAAACAAGGATGGAACCAGCAGAGGTCAGTCAGGGGGCAGAACAGAGAAGCAAGGGCAAGCACTCACACAAACTATCCTCAGAGCCCCACAACCTATCACACCATCCCCAACCCCCAATCATAGAATCCCACAGTATGCTACGGGGTCTCCCACCCCCCGGGCCCCCCCAAACCACAGTATTGGAAGGAAAAACTGAAGGTATGGTACACAAACACTGACGGTTATAACAAACAAGTGGGGGAGTAGCACGAAAAGCAAAGGAGAATCACGGACACAAGCACTAAAAAACCCATTTTTACAGTTGATAAAGATGCATTTTTCCCCAAGGGAACCAGATTGGGGGAAAAACAAAAAGGGAACAGGGGGGGGGGAAAGGGGGGAGGGGCGGGGGACAAACACCGAGGGAATTTTGTAGCTGGGGAAAGGAGACAGGGGTTACATAGCGGAACGTTTTCACTCTGGGGTCCCAAGGGGTAATTGCAGTGAGTATAACCCACCAAAAACAGCGGGGAACCGGGGGCGAAATGAGAGAGCAAAGAGCGAGGGTTTGAACACTTGCGGGAAAAAAGAGCCATGCATGCAGGGCAAACCCCCTGTCAGGGCGACTTTAACCACAAGGAGATCGACGGGGAGAATTGGAGCCCGGGGGGCCCCCGATACAAGAGAGTAAGAGATGGAGGTGGTATGGAAAACTTTGTACCAACCGAAAGGGACAACAAGAAGAAGGAGAGGAGACCGCAAGACTGGATTTAGATTCACCGGAGCATGCAAAATTTTGAGGACATCATATGAAAGACCCCTTGGGGGGCCAGCGATCAGTGGTTTTGAGCTTCGAATACCAGTAGGTACGAGTGGGGGGGGGAAAGCAGGAAGGGCGGGAAAAATGAAACCAAGTCGGAAAGGGGACTACAGGGGAATGGGGAACTTTAAAACGAGGTTCGGGGGGCGAGAAAAGGGCAGGAAGCCATTTAAATGAGATGATGGAAATGTACCAAGTCAAGGGGGCTGGGAGGGGTTTGTACCCAAGGGGAAACGGAATAATGAAAAAGCGGGGATGAGCCCATGGTTCACCAAAGGGCAAGGAGGAAAAAACCCCAAAGGTGTAGGGAATAAAAGAAGGAAAGGACCCCGGGAATATAAGGAAACAGTCTTTAAAAGCAGAAACGAATGCACAAATAAAAGGGGGGACCCAACGACAATATTAAAAAACGCATGGGCAGCAAAAGCCAAATCTGACACAACTGTTATACGCCACATCGGGGAGGAAAAAAAACCATCAAGGCCCCCGGGTAACAGGCAAAGGGAAAGGGAAGGAGGAGAGACAAGAAATGACAGTGAAGTATGTGGGAACTCAAAAAGAGATTCAAAAAAAGTTTTTCCAAAGAGGAGACAAAAGGGGGCCCCAAAGGGGCCGGGAGAGGTGTGGCACATCACCAGGTGCGGGAACGGACACAAAACCCGAGGAAGAAGTGAAGAGGCTTCGAGTGGGGCTAGAAAACCTCAAAGGGCAAGGGGGGCCGATAACATCTTTTCCTTTTTTTCCTGAGAGAGGGGGCAGAGGCGCTTTTGTGTCCCCCCTAAAAAACAATATTAAATTTCATCTTCAAAACAGGGAGATTGCCTGAGGGGGGGAAAAAGACAGCAAATGAGCCCCCAATCTTTAAAAAAGGAGACAGACCAGAATCTTTAAAAAACTACAAAACCAGTGTCACTGACATGTATAGTTTTGAAAATTCATGGAGAAATTGTCAGGAGGAAAAGGTGGTGGAACACCTAAAAAAGGAAGATCTCATAAACAAAAACCCAACAGGGTTTTTCGGGGAGGGGAAAATCCTGTGTCACAAAATCAACTGGAGTTCTTTGAAAAGGTGCCCAGCAGTAAGCCAAGAGGAGAGGGGGTGGGTGGATTGATTTTCTTGGACTCCCAAGAAGGCTTTTAAACACAGTACCACCCAAGAGATTGGTGCAAAAACTGGGAGGACCAAGCAGGGAAAACGGGGAAAGGGGCACTAAAAGGGCCAGGGTTTTTTTGTCGGAAAAGACAGCAGTAATTGTAGGGTTTTGGCGGGGTGTAGGTGGGCCCCCTTTTCCCAGGGGTCCCACAGGGGTCGGGCCCTGGGCCCATGCTGTTTCTGGTTTTTGGTTTTAACGCCCATGACGGGGGAAAAAAAACCTGAGGGGCCCCCTGTTTCCCAGTTGACGTGAAGTTGATGAGAAAATTCACTCAAACGAAGACCAGCAGTAAACAAAGGGATCGGACGGTTGCAGCCCTGGTCCGGGAAAATTGGGTCCTGGATTTCCCAATCCCCCCAAAAGTGCAAAGTCTTTGAAGTTTGGGGAAGGGGAAAAAGAATCCCGCAGACAGGGAAACAGTCGGGGGGGGCCCAAAGGGGACTACCAACCTCACTCAAAAAAAAAAGATCTTGGGGTTGAGTATAACCCCAGGCACATTCCTGAAGCGCACACAACCAAATAACTGTTTGCGATATGGGGCGCCTGGCAAACCTCAAAACCAGCTTTTCCCGACATTTTTAAAAAGGGAGTCGTTCGGGAAACCCGGGGAAAACACCGTTACGTTAGGCCCATATTGGAGTATGGGCCCAGTTTGGAAACCCCCAAACCCAGCAAGCCCTGTAAAAAAAAACTAGAGAAAAAGTGCAAAGGTTTGCAAAAAGACTGTCCCCGAGTAAGAGGTATGTCCTTTCAGGAGGGTTAAAGGGGAAAACAAACCCGACGGCAAGGAGGGCCGGAAAAAGATAGGGAGGACATGATAACGACTTACAAAATACCGAGAGGAATTTTACAAGGGGACAAAGGGAAAAGGGTGTTCCGAGAATGGGAAACAACCAAGGGGCACGTTTGGAAACTGAAGACCCAGATAAAAAACACCCGGGGTGTTTTGGAATTTTCCCTTTAGCCCCAAAATTTGTCAGGAAGTGGAATTTGGTTTTGGGAAGAGATTTTAGTTTGGGGGCAGGGAAACCATTTCATAGCTTTAAGAGAGGGCGATAAAGCCTTGGGTTTAAAGGGAGAGTGACCTAGTAGCGACCGGGAAGAGGCGGGGGGCCCCGGGGGCTTGTTTCTCGACCCCCTCAACCTCAACAGGTATACAACTAGGTTAGTACAACTAGGGGAGTACACACACACACACACACACACACACACACCACCCCACACACATGCACGTACACACCCCCACAACACCCCCATGTACACACACACCACAAAACCCCACAATGTCCACCAAAACGTACACACACACACACACCCCACCACACACACAAAACCACACACACACACACACACACACAAAACTGTTACAAAAAAACACGTACACACCACACACCACACACACACAAAACCCCCCACACAACACACCACACACACAAAACACACACACCCACAAAACACACACTGTACACACATACACGTACCCACACACACACACACAAAACACACACAACACACACACACACAACACACACACACACCACACACCACACACACGCCCCCACACACACCCCACACCCCACACACACACGCACAACACACACACACCCACACATATTGAAAAAAAAAGCCATCAAAATTTTACTACCAAATTCAAAGGACCACGAAAAGGTAATTTTGTGAACTACCTGTTGAAGGGGGGGGGGGGGGGGGGGCAAGAAACCCAGCTCAACCTTCGCGGTAGACTCACTCAAGCACATCCTCAGTCCCCGCGTCGACTCTATTATCGCTCAAATTAAAAAACAAATGTTTTACAAAAGGGACCCTTTTGAATTTGCAAATAAAGGGATTTAAAAAAGGTCCGATTTTTGGTCATTGCGTAAAAATTTTTTTAATTAGAGTCATCCCTAAAAAAAATCATATTTAATCCCCCTTCGTTTCGAAAATAACATTTTTTGAGGAAAGCATATTTAATTTAAATTTAAAAAGCAAAAAGGGGAAAAATTTCGCCTTTAAAGGGTTTTTATCATTTTTTTTGGTTATCTTTTGATAAATGGAGAAAGTCCAATGGATCATCTTAAGCTTTCACTGAAAAGTATTTTACCGAAGGGAAAATGTGGAAAAAAAGAACCCCTTTTGTTCATTGAAGTAAAGTTAAGAGTTTTGAATTGTTGATTTACATCACAATGAGGAAAAGGGATTGTAAAAAAAACGCGATAGCAGCCCCCCTTTTTGTTGTGTGGTGTGTGTGTGTGTGTGTGTGTGTGTGTTGTGTGTGTTGGGGTGTGGTGTTGTGGTGGTCTGTCTTTCTGTCTTTGTGAATTGTATCAGACAACGCAGATAGCGCCCCCCGTGTGTTGGGGTGGGGTGTGGTGTGTGTGTGTGTGTGTGGTTCTGTTGTCTTTGTGAATTGTAAAGAGAACGCAGATGCGCCCCTGTGGTCTGTCTTTTTGAATTTTACCAGGGGAAAAAATGAGGAGTACTGTCCCCAGGCTTGACTGTTTAAAATTTGAATGCAAGAGTTTTTAGAGAGAAAAAAAAAACCCGGGGGGAAAAACCCTTGCGGACCCCTTCCAAAACAGGTCGGGTTCTCCTCATCGCCCCAAAAAAAAATTTTTTGGGTCGGGTGTAGGAAAAAAAATTTGCTTTAAGCAGTGTTAAATGATCCTCTTTTGGGGGGACGCCCGTTCGCTCCCCGACCAGTGAGGGCAAACCACATGCCGGAAATTTTTATAAGGGCTCCCCCTTTTTCCCCCGCCCACTCCTCAGATTATTTGCATTAAAGAACCTATCGAAAAGCTACCCCTTTCAAATCCCCCAAAAACGGGGGAGCTTCCTGCGTTTTGGGTGAACAAAGGGGTTTCCCCGGGGGGTTTCATCGTTTTGATAAAAAGAAAAAAAAAATATTTTGGACACAAAGTTCAAAAATATCTTCAGGGGGGTTTTTTCTCGTTACAAGTTCTTAAAAAGGAAAACCTCAACCGGGAAGGGACCCGGGGATACCCACCCCATTTGGGGCCCCCCAGATGGCGCCCCCCCCCCACCCTGAAACCGACATAAAGCAATGGTATAGTGCTTCAAAAGAGGCCCCAAAAAGGGATGGCACATGTCTGAAAATCGACGAGGCTGCGGGAAAGGGGAGCCTTCAGTATTCTTTGACTCAAAAGAGCCTCAAAATAAAAGGAAGTTTTATTAACCCTTGTAAGGCTTCATTCAAGTAGCAAAAGAGGGCCTTTTTTTACTTCAAAAATTTAATTAAAAAAAGATTAAACCCATTATTTAGAGAAAAAGGCCCTTTAATTTTTTTCGTCTCTTTTTCCTTATTTTAAAAAGCAACCCAAAAAATAAAAAAATAAAAAAAAAAGGGGTTTCGAAACTCGCAGGAAAATTCACTTCTTATCTGTCAGTGGGCAGTCAGTTTTTTTTAGGGGGTTTTTTTTTTTGGGGGGGGAAGGGGGGTAAATTCCGTATACATATAAAATTCCCCAGGATTTTTCACCCAAAAATAAATCCCCTCCCGATTTGAAAAACATGAAGACGTTGACCCCTCGATGAAAACCACCCCTTTCTACCCAAGAAACCGGGTCACCCCATTTTGAACGTTGACAAAAATAAAAAAGGAACAATGGGAGGTTCCCACCCACTTTTTCCTTGTTTCTTGGCAGCCGTGCTGTACCCATTTGCCCCCCACTGTGCTTTATCCACTTTTGCTTCACCCAAACTGTGTTTCCCCACGTGCTTTTTCCCTTTTGCTTCACCCCATTTGTGCTTCACCCACTTACCCCCCCACACTGTATTTTCACCCACTGTGCTTCACCCGCTGTGCCCCCCACCCCCCCCGTGTTCACCCCCCAAACCTGGGTACGACCCCCCCTCGTCCCCCACCCCACCATCTTTCGTCACGCCCAAACCACCGCCACGACCCCCCCAACCACCGTCCCCACCCCCCACCACCACCACCACACATGTCTTTTTTCAATCACTTTTGGTCTTTTTTAAAAATAATAAAAAACCCTTACGCTTTTCAAAAATTTTTTTTAATCCTATAACAAGGGAAAATACTTTTTCGGCGGGGTTAATTTCAAATTATTTATTTTGCCAAAAAAGCCCTGCTTTGAAAGGCAGAGCTGGTGAGAGAACTTCCATCTCTTTTTCCCCTCCCCCCCTTGATCAAAAATTTAGATATGTGGAATGCAGTTTTTGTACTTTTTACGAAAACACAAAACACCCCCCCCCCCCCCCAAAAAAAAAAAAAAAAATTATGATGAAAAAGCTTACCCGGTATTGCTACATGCTGGGAAAGGTTTTTCCTTTAGGTTTGCCCCTTTTGGGCCCAAAAAAAACATACCCCCGTATAGAAACAGCCGGATGAAAATTTCTGCCACCCAAGCGGTCCCTCCTAAAAATCTTTGAAAATGTTGGGTTTCCCACTCTAAGGGTATAGGTTTGGGTTAGCTATGATTTTCCCTAATTCGTTTGGGGTTCTCTAAAAAACCCCAAATTATAATTTACCCCCTTTTAGGGAAATAGCTCTACTGTTTTTAAAATTTCTACTTGTTCTGTAGGGTGTTTAACATTTGATGGGGGCCCCGGGGGTTTTTTTTTTAAAAATATACTGGGCTCAAGGAGACTCGTACCTCTTTGTCTGTCATGCCGGGTCTCGTCTGTCACCCAGGCCCTCGTCTGTCATGCCGGGGTTACACAAAAAATGGGCCATACTTATTTAAAGCTGAAGTTTTTCAACGAGGGGCCAGACCACTCCCATAACAGGGCAAAATCTATTTACACACACACACCCCACACACACACACACAAAACACACAAAACCCCAACACCCTGGGAGAGAGGATTTTTGTCTATTTATAGTAAAAGGGCAAAGAAAATTTAAATATATTTTTAGATAACATATTGGAAAATATTATTAGTTCTATGTTTACAGTATGGAAGAAATCACAAGCTCGTAAGATAGTTAAATTTATTCGCTAGGAGTAAAATATATTGAACGGATGGACGGACTTGCAATACTTGGAGAAAATCAGGTAAATCAGGAATGACTGTTAGAAAAACTAAGGAAAACGTAACTTCTAAAAATGAAATAGACGTAATGAAGGTTCAGTCCAAGAAAATCAGAACACAGTAAAAGTGCAATGATGATATAATAAAGACAAGAGAGGATGTAGATAAGGAATTGGTGAAAAATTAAGATATCAGGAAGGAGGAGATAAAAGTCTTGGACGACTACAAAACTGAAATTGAAGATAGTTACGCTGGTATAACAAAAGAGTGTACTAGAACAACAGGTGCAGCTGGATCAAAATATCTCAGTTAACGCTAACAAAAACTCAAAAGAAAGAGCTTAATGATCAAACAGAAGATAATCATGTCTAAACAAAGAGAGAGAAAAAAACAGCAGATGGTAATAAGCAGATTACTGCCAGACAAACGTCACTTCTGAAGTGTAAGAGGAGATTGACGCACATTCTAAACTACTGAGGAAAACTGTTGACAGGAAAAAAAAAAATTTTTTTTTGTCTGTGTATTAAAAGCTTATGTGAAAGACTAATTCCGAATAAAAGAGAAAAATTAATACAACAGATAAGAGATTTTCTGTTCAAGGGGAAAATGTAAATATTTATAAGAGGAGAAATGTCATCGTGCGCAGAGGTCACCAGTGGGGTGCCACAAGGAGCTGTAATTTCTCAAGTGTTTTTAACTTATATGAACGAATTACCAAGAGGAATACAGAAGTATAAACACATTTTTGTGGATGGTGACCTTAGGCACCTGTGAGGGGGGAGGGGGGAGGGGGGAGACAGTGAAGCCAGAGTGATACAAGAAAAAATGTTCTCTACAGAGTGATAGATCAATAAAATTATTTACAAGAGGTATTAGTAAAATAAACATACATACAGACATTCCTTCTCCTCATCCTCTTCCTTCCCTTCCTTTTTCTCTTCCTCCAACCCCTCCTCCTCATCTCTCTTCCTCTCCCCTTCCCCTTTCCTTCCTCCTCCCTCCTCCTCCTCGCCCCTTCCTCCACCCATTCTCCCCGCCCCTTCCTCCACCCTTCCTCCTCCGCTCCCTCCCCTTACCTTTCCTCCTCCTCCCCTCCCCCCCTCCTTCCTCCTCCACCCTACTTTTCCCACAGTTACCTCGTTGAATACTGCATGCCTTTTTAGCTAGTAATCGAGCTCCATTGAAAGGACTAAATTGCTGTTTCCAGCTGCTCTCTTCCTCCCGCCTCCCTGCCTTCCGCCTTCCCTGCCTCCCCGCCTTCCCCTGCCTTCCCCTAGCCTTCCCCTGCTTCCCCTGAGGACCTAAATTAAATGGGAAGTTACCCAAGTGGATACCCCGGTTATGCTAGTTTGTGCTAGATCGATTTGTGGTTTTTGGCAGTTTGTGCCAATCCAGGTTGGCTAGTTTGTGCTAGATCATTTGGTTATGCTAGTTCTGTGCCATTCTCTGTGGTAGGCCTATTAATGGGCAATCTTCGTGTTAGTGGTAGTTTGTGCCAGATCTTCTGTGGTTAGTGGCTAGTTTATGCCAGATCTTCTGTGGTTAGTGGCTAGTTTTGCCAGATCATCTGTGGTTAATGGCTAGTTTCTTCTAGATCATCTGTGGTTACTGGCTAGTTTATGCCAGATCTTTGGTTAGTGGCTAGTTTATGCCAGATCATCTGTGGTTAATGGCTAGTTTGTGCTAGATCATCTGTTAGTGGCTAGTTTGTTAGATCTGTGGTTAGTGGCTAGTTTATGCCAGATCATTTGTGGTTAGTGGGTAGTTTGTGCTATATCATCTCTGGTTAGTAATTTATGTTAGATCTGTTGTTAGTGGCTAGTTTATGCCAGATCATCTGTGGTTAGTGGCTAGTTTATGCCAGATCATCTGTGGTTAGTGGCTAGTTTATACTAGAACAGGTGTGGTTAGTGACGACTTTATGCCAGATCATCTGTGGTTAGTGGCTAGTTTATGCCAGTTCCTCTGTGGTTAGTGGCTAGTTTATACTAGAACAGGTGTGGTTAGTGACGACTTTATGCCAGATCATCTGTGGTTAGTGGCTAGTTTATACTAGATCATTTGTGGTTAGGTAGTTTATGCTTGATCTCTGGTTAGTAGCTAGTTTATGCCAGATCATTTGTGGTTAGTGGCTACTTTATGCCAGATCATCTGTGGTTAGTGGCTAGTTTATGCCAGTTCATCTGTGGTTAGTGGCTAGTTTATACTAGAACAGGTGTGGTTAGTGGCTACTTTATGCCAGATCATCTGTGGTTAGTAGCTAGATTATGCCAGATCTGTGATTAGTAGCTAGTTTATGCCAGATCCTCTGTGGTTAGTGGGTAGTTTGTGCTAGATCATCTGTGGTTAGTGGCTAGTTTATGTTAGATCTGTGGTTAGTGGCGAGTTTATGCCAGATCTTCTGTGGTTAGTGGCTAGTTTATACTAGATCATCTGTAGTTAGAGGATAGTTTGTGCCAGATTATCTGCGGTTAGTGGCTAGTTTATACTAGATCATCTGTGGTTAGTGGCTAATTAATGCCAGATCATCTGTGGTTAGAGGCTATTTTATACGAGATCATCTGTGGTTAGTAGCTAGTTTATACTAGATCATATTTAGAAAGACACGTAAGCAAACACTATAACATATTTATTAGAAAACGTTTCGGTCCTGGGACCTTGATCACTTCTAACATACAGAGGTAGAAAGACATTATATATATAATGTCTTTCTACCTCTGTATGTTAGAAGTGATCAAGGTCCCAGGACCGAAACGTTTTCTAATAAATATGTTATAGTGTTTGCTTACGTGTCTTTCTAAACCAACTTGTCGGTATTTATTACCAAGGTTTATACCATACTAGATCATATGTAGTTAGTGGCTAATTAATGCCAAATCATCTGTGGTTAGTGGCTATTTTATACGAGATCATCTGTGGTTAGTGGCTAGTTTATGCCAGATCAGAGGTTATTGGCTAGTTTATGCCAGATCTGTGGTTAGTGGGTAGTTTGTGCTAGATCATCTGTGGTTAGTGGCTAGTTTATGCCAGATCAAAAAAAGTGACTCTTTGTATTAAAACAGACGAGGTTCGAGGTTAATGTTGGTTCACCTGACTGTTGTCACTGGTGTGATCAGCAGACTGTGTTGTCACTGGTGTGATCAGCAGACTGTGTTGTCACTGGTGTGATCAGCAGACTGTGTTGTCACTGGTGCGTCAGCAGACTGTGTTGTCACTGGTGTGAACAGCAACTTTTGTTGTCATGGTGTGATCAGCAGACTGTGTTGTCACTGGTGTGATCAGCAGACTGTGTTGTCACTGGTGTGATCAGCAGACTGTGTTGTCACTGGTGTGATCAGCAGACTGTGTTGTCACGGTGTGACAGCAGACTGTGTTGTCACTGGTGTGATCAGCAGACTGTGTTGTCACTGGTTTGATAAGCAGACTGTGTTGTCACTAATGTGATCAGCAGATGTGTTGTCACTGGTGTGATAAGCAGACTGTGTTGCACTGGTTTTTGATAAGCAGACTGGGGTTGTCACTAATGTGATCAGCGGGGACTGTGTTGTCACGGGTGTGATCAGCAGACGTGTTGTCACTGGGGGTGATCAGCAGACTGTGTTGTAAACTGGTGCGATCAGAACTGTGTTTGTCACGGGTGCGATCAGCAGACGTGTTGTCACTGGTGCGATCAGCAGACTGTGTTGTCACTGGTGCGATCAGCAGACTGTGTTGTCACTGGTGCGATCAGCAGACTGTGTTGTCACTGGTGTGATCAGCAACTGTGTTGCACTGGTGTGATCAGCAGACTGTGTTGTCCTGGTGTGTTTCAGCAGACTGTGTTGTCACTGGTGTGATCAGCAGACTGTGTTGTCACTGGTGTGATCAGCAGACTGTGTTGTCACTGGTGTGATAAGCAGACTGTGTTGTCACTAATGTGATCAGCAGACTGTGTTGTCACTGGTGTGATCAGCAGACTGTGTTGTCACTGGGGTGATAAGCAGACTGTGTTGTCACTGGTGTGATAAGCAGACTGTGTTGTCACTAATGTGATCAGCAGACTGTGTGTCACTGGTGTGATCAGCAGACGTGTTGTCAGGGTGTGATAAGCAGACTGTGTTGTCACGGTGTGATAAGCAGACTGTGTTGTCACTGGTTGTGATAAGCAGACTGTGTTGTCACTAATGTGATCAGCAGACTGTGTTGTCACTGGTGTGATCAGCAGACTGTGTTGTCACGGGTTTTGTGATAAGCAGACTGTGTTGTCACTGGTGTGATCAGCAGACTGTGTTGTCACTGGTGTGATCAGCAGACTGTGTTGTCACTGGTGTGATCAGCAGACTGTGTTGTCACTGGTGTGATAGCAGACTGTGTTGTCACTGGTGTGATCAGCAGACTGTGTTGTCACTGGTGTGATCAGCAGACTGTGTTGTCACTGGTGTGATCAGCTGATTTTGTCACTACCGGTTAGACCAGCTGATTGTGTCGCTGTTTGTTAGATCAGCTGCCTGTTAGCAGCAGCACTAGCAGCAGCAGTAGCACTAGCAGCAGCGGCACTAGCATCACTAGCAGCAGCAGTAGCACTAGCACTAGCAGCAGCAGTAGCACTAGTTGCAGCAGCAGCACTAGCAGCACACTAGCAGCAGCACTAGCAGCAACAGCACTAGCAGCAACAGCACTAGCAGCAGCAGTAGCACTAGCAGCAGTACTAACAACAGCAGCACTAGCAGCAGCAGTAGCTGCAGCAGAAGCAGCAGCAGCACTAGCAGCAGCAGTACTAACAGCAGCAGCACTAGCAGCAGCAGCACTAGCAGCAGCAGCAATACTAGCAGCAGCAGCACTAGCAGCAGCAGCAGCACTAGCAGCACACTAGCAGCAGCACTAGCAGCAACAGCACTAGCAGCAACAGCACTAGCAGCAGTACTAACAACAGCAGCACTAGCAGCAGCACTAGCAGCAGCAGTACTAGCAGAAGCAGCAGCAGCACTAGCAGCAGCAGTACTAACAGCAGCAGCACTAGCAGCAGCAGCACTAGCAGCAGCAGCAATACTAGTAGCAGCAGCACTAGCAACAGCAGGAGTACTAGCAGCATCAGTACTAACAGTAGCAGCACTAACAGCAGCAGCACTAACAGCAGCAGCAACAGCACTAGTAGAAGCAGCAGCAGCAGCAACAGCAACAGGACTAGCAGCAGGAGCAGCAGCAGGACTAGCAGCAGGACTAGCAGCAGGAGCAGCAGCAGGACTAGCAGCAGGAGCAGCGCTAGCAGCACTAGCAACAGCAGCACTAACAGGAGCAGCAGCAGCAGCAGGCAGGTCATCTTGTACCCTCCACCCTGGGAGTCATAACTCCACACTGGGAGCCATAACTCCACCCTGGGAGTCATAACTCCACCCTGGGAGCCATAACTCCACCCTGGGAGCCATAACTCCACCATGGGAGCCATAACTCCACCCTGGGAGCCACAGTTCCACCCTGGGAGTCATAACTCCACCCTGGGAGTCATAACTCCACCCTGGGAGTCATAACTCCACCCTGGGAGTCATAACTCCACCCTGGGAGTCATAACTCCACCCTGGGAGTCATAACTCTGGTCACATAATTGAACTATATCAGATAATCCATACAGGTTCTGTAAAGAGAACTGCTACACCACCTCCACTCATACACATGTACCACACTACACACACGTCTACACCCACACCACACTACACTCACGTCTACACCCACACCACACTACACTCACGTCTACACCCACACCACACTACACTCACGTCTACACCCACACCACACTACACTCACGTCTACACCCACACCACACTACACTCACGTCTACACCCACACCACACTACACTCACGTCTACACCCACACCACACTACACTACGTCTACACCCACACCACACTACACTCACGTCTACACCCACACCACACTACACTCACGTCTACACCACACCACACTACACTCACGTCTACACACACACCACACTACACTCACGTCTACACCCACACCACACTACACTACACTCACGTCTACACCCACACCACACTACACACACGTCTACACCCACACCACACTACACTCACGTCTACACCCACACCACACTACACTCCGTCTACACCCACACCACACTACACTCACGTCTACACCACCCACCACACTACACTCACGTCTAACCCACACCACACTACACACACGTCACACCCACACCACACTCACGTCTACACCCTAACCCACTACACTCGCGTCTACACCCTACACCACACTACACTCACGTCTACACCCACACCACACTACACTCACGTCTACACCCACACCACACTACACACACGTCTACACCACACCACACTACACTCACGTCTACACCCACACCACCACTACACTCACGTCTACACCCACACCACACTACCTCACGTCTACACCCACACCACACTACACTACGTCTACACCCACACCACACTACACACACGTCTACACCCACACCACACTACACTCACGTCTACACCCACACCACACTACACTCACGTCTACACCCACACCACACTACACACACGTCTACACCCACACCACACTACACTCACGTCTACACCCACACCACACTACACTCACGTCTACACCCACACCACACTACACTCGCGTCTACACCCACACCACACTACACTCACGTCTACACCCACACCACACTACACTCACGTCTACACCCACACACACTACACACACGTCTACACCCACACACACTACAACTCACGTCTACACCCACACCACACTACACTCACGTCTACACCCACACCACACTACACTCACGTCTACACCCACACCACACTACACTCAGTCTACACACACACCACACTACACTCACGTCTACACCCACACCACACTACACTCACGTCTACACCCAACCACACTACACTCACGTCTACACCCACACCACACTACACACACGTCTACACCCACACCACACTACACTCACGTCTACACACACACCACACTACACACACGTCTACACCCACACCACACTACACTCAAGTCTACACCCACACCACACTACACTCACGTCTACACCCACACCACACTACACTCACGTCTACACCCACACCACACTACACTCACGTCTACACCCACACCACACTACACACACGTCTACACCCACACCACACTACACTCCACGTCTACACCCACACCACACTACACTCACGTCTACACCCACCACACCCACACACGTCTACACCCACACCACACTACACTCACGTCTACACCCACACCACACTACACACACGTCTACACCCACACCACACTACACTCACGTCTACACCCACACCACACTACACTCACGTCTACACCCACACCACACTACACACACGTCTACACCCACACTACACTGACGTCTACACCCACACCAAACACACTACACTCACGTCTACACCCACACCACACTACACACACGTCTACACCCACACTACACTAAACACATCTACACCCACACTACACTGACGTCTACACCCACACCACACACTACACTACACTCACGTCTACACCCACACCACACTACACTACACGTCTACACCCACCCACACTACACACACGTCTACACCCACACACACACACTACTACACTCACGTCGACACCAATACCACCTACACACACGTCTACACCACACCACACTACACTCCGTCTACACCCACACCACACTACACCACGTCTACACCCACACCACACTACACTCACGTCTACACCCACACCACACTACACTCACGTCTACACCCACACCACACTACACTCACGTCTACACCCACACCACACTACACTCACGTCTACACCCACACCACACTACACACACGTCTACACCCACACCACACTACACACGTCTACACCCACACCACACTACACTCACGTCTACACCCACACCCACACTACACTCACGTCTACACCCACACCATCACTACACTCACGTCTACACCCACCACACTACACACACGGCTACACCCACACCACACTACACTCACGTCTACACCCACACCACACTACACTCACGTCTACACCCACACCACACTACACACACGTCTCACCCACACACACTACACACACGTCTACACCACACCACACACTACACTACACTCACGTCTACACCACACAACATACACACACGTCAAACACCACCACACTGACGTCTCACCCCCCAACCTACATCACTCATCAACCCCACCACCTACACTTGTCTACACCACCCACATACACTACGCTACACCCACACACACTACACACACGTCTACCCCACACCACCTACACCACGTCGACACCATCCCACTACACTCAGTCGCACCCACACCAACTCACTCACGTCTACACCCACACCACATCACCACGTCTACACCCACCACATACACTCCGTTACCCACACCACACACACCACGCGACACCATCCACTACCCACGTCGACACCCACCATACTACACTCCGTTACACCCCACCACACACACCACGTACACCCACACACACTACACTCACGTCCCACACCACACTACAACACGTCGAACCCATACCACACCACTCACGCGACACCCCACCATTACACTCACGTCTACCCACACCACACTACACACACGTTACACCCCACACCACACTCACGTCGCCCCCATACCACACAAACACACTTCGACACCACACCTACTACGTCTAAAACCATACACCACACTACACACACGTCTACACCACCACACTACACTCACTTTCGACACCAATACCACATACACTCACGTCGACACCCACACCATACTACACTCACGTCTACACCCACACCACACTACACTCACGTCTCAACCCACAACCACACTACACTCAGTCTACACCCACCACCACACTACACTCCCGTCTCACACCCCCACTACACTACACTCACGTCTACACCCACACCACACTACACTCACGTCTACACCCACACTACTACACTCACGTCTACACCCACACCCACTACACTACATGACGACGTCTACACCCACACCACACTACACTCACGTCTACACCCACACCACACTACACTCACGTCTACACCCACACCACACTACACTCACGTCTACACCCCCCACCACACTACACTCACGTCTACACCCACACACACTAACACTCACGTCTACCACCCACACCACCTACATCAGTCTACACCCACACCACACTACACTCGCGTCACCACCCCAACCCTTACACGACGTCCTACACCCACACACCACATGACTCTACACCACCCCCACACCACACTACACTCACGTCACACCCACACCAAACTACACTCACGTCTACACCCCCCACACTACACTCACGTCTACACCCACACCACATACACTCGCGTCTACACCCACACTACACTACACCACGTCTACACCCACACCACACTAGACCCGTCTACACACACCCCCACACTACACTCACGTCTACACCCAACACCACACACAAAACGTCTACCCCACACCACACTGCACTCATCTACACCCACACCACAACACTCACGTTACACCCACACCACACTACACACACGTCTACACCCACACAACACTACACTCACGTCTACACCCACACCACACTCATGCGTCTACACCCCAACCACACTACACCACGTCTACACCCACACCACACTACACTGTTTCTACACCCACACCACACTACACACGTAACACCCAACAACTACACTCACGTCTACCCCCACACCACACTACACTCACGTCTACACCCACACCACATTTACACTCACGCTACCCCCCACACCACACACACCGCGTCTTACACCCACACCACACCACTGACGTCTACACCCACACTACACTCACGTCTACACCCACACTACACTACACTCACGTCTACACCCACACCACACTACACTGACGACTCACCACACCACACTACACTCACGTTTTCACCCACACTACATACACGACGTCACACCCCACACCACACTACCTCACGTCTACACCCACACCACACACACTCAGTCTACACCCACACCACACTACACTCACGTCTACCCCACACCACACTACACCCGCGTCTACCCCCACACTACACTACACTGACGTCTACACCCACACTACACTACACTGACGTCTAACACCCACACCACAATACACTGACGTCTACACCCCACACCACACTACACTCACGTCTACACCCACACCACACTACACTAAACGTTTTACACCCACAACCACATACACTGACGCTTACACCCACACCACACTACACTGACGTCTACACCCCACCACCACTACACTACGTCAACCCACACCAACTACACTGACGTCTAAAACCCACACACTACCCAGTCTACACCCACACTACACTACACTGACGTCTAACCCCACACTACACTACACTGACGTCTGCACCCACACCACA
Organism: Cherax quadricarinatus; assembly: GCF_026875155.1. Classification (NCBI taxonomy): domain Eukaryota; kingdom Metazoa; phylum Arthropoda; class Malacostraca; order Decapoda; family Parastacidae; genus Cherax; species Cherax quadricarinatus. The sequence goes on along the minus strand of NC_069425.1, from coordinate 36,076,083 downwards.
CTACACTCGCGTATACACCACACACCTACACTACGTCTACACCCACCACACTACACTCACGTCTACACCCACACCACACTACACTCACGTCTACACCCACACTACACTACACTCACGTCTACACCCACACACACTACACTCACGATCTACACCCCACCACTACACTCACGTCTACACCACCCACACTACACTCACGTCTACACCCACACTACACTAACGTCTACACCCACACTACACTACACTCACGTCTACACCCACACCACACTACACTCACGTCTACACCCACACCACACTACACTGACGTCTACACCCACACTACACTACACTCACGTCTACACCCACACTACACTACACTCACGTCTACACCACACACACACTACACTCACGTCTACACCCACACCACACTACACTGACGTCTACACCCACACCACACTACACTCACGTCTACACCCACACTACACTACACTCACGTCTACACCCACACTACACTACACTCGCGTCTACACCCACACTACACTACACTCACGTCTACACCCACACTACACTACACTCACGTCTACACCCACACTACACTCACACTCACGTCTACACCCCACACACACTACACTCACGTCCTACACCCACACTACACACACTCACGTCCACACCCACACTACACTACACTCACGTCTACACCCACACTACACTACACTCACTCTACACCCACACTACACCTACACTCCGTCTACACCCACACTACACTAACACGTCTACACCCACACTACACTACACTCACGTCTACACCCACACTACACTACACTGACGTCTACACCCACACTACACTACGTCTACACCCACACACTACACTACACTCACGTCTACAACCCACACTACACTACGTCTACACCCACACTACACTACACTCACGTCTACACCCACACACACTACACTCACGTCTACACCCACACTACACTACACCGCTACACCCACACACACTACACTACGTCTACACCCACACTACTACACTACGTCTACCCCACACTACACTACACCACGTCTACACCCAACCAACTACACACGTCTACACCCACACTACACTCACACGTCTACACCCACACTACACCTACACCAATTTAATTTCTAAGAAACTTAATCATAACAAAATTAAATCATGTAATATAATACTCGCAGTTAAACGTTACAAATTAAACACAATTTGTATAAAAAAATAATTTTGCATGTAAAACGGATGCACCGCCCCTTGTCTCACCCCTCCTCTCTCTCCTCTTACTCCTCTCTCTCTCTCTCTCTCTGCTCTCTCCTTCCTCTCCTCACTCCTCTACTCATCTCTCTTATTGCAATAAAAACATTGCCATTTCCATGTAATATTTTTTCATTCTAATTCACTGAATGTTCAGTAATTCTGGTTAACCTTTCAGCAAAATTATATCTGTTGCAACATGCATATTCATACCCATGTTTCAGAAGTTGCAAGACCATCATGTCCGCGAAACACTACCCACACCCCATCATCAGTCTAAAATTCTTAATAAAATTATATATAATATATATAATATATAATATATATATATAAATATGTATAAACACTGATCTCTGACTGAAGGAGACTCGAACCTTGGAACAAGGTACGCAGTGCTTTACCAATCTACCCACACTGGACCAATACCTTGGAGTCCAGCTTGCGCTAGACTTTGATCCAAGGCAGCCAGCTTTCAGGGAGAAGCTTACAGCTTTTCATCTCATCCCCTGCAGTCTACTATTCCCCAAGGGTTATAATGTTATCCCCTGAGGGGTGGCTGGCGGGTGTACCCGGGGGTGCTGGGTGCTGAAGATTAAAGTACTCTTCTTCTGGCCATGTATGACCCTGCCGATAACTCGGGAATGAGATACAGTGGGTTTAGGTAAAGAAAATGCCGTATTTTCATTAGGCAGCTCAGCTGTTTATTGAAAATTTATAACCCAAATTAATGGACTTTCTATTTGACTTTCTATTTGACGAGTATATAGTGAACCCGCTTGCTGCCTCTTAACACTTAAACCTTGGTGCCAGACGGTGTAATTCAATAACCTCACCACTACCATCACTAACATTATCGCCACTATCGCCATCATCACCATCACTAACACCACCAC
>NC_069425.1:36043950-36068950 GCF_026875155.1 Cherax quadricarinatus | reverse complement strand
TCTTTTTGTAGACCTGTCTGGTAAGCGTCTGATTTAATTCTCCTCATCAACTTCACATCATCTGCAAACAGGGACACTTCTGAGTCTATCACTTCCGTCATGTAGTTCACATATGCCAATAATAGCACTGGTCCCAGGACTAACCCTTGTGGGACCCCGCTCGTCACGGGCGCCCACTGTGATACCTCATCACGGACCATGACTCGCTGTTGCCTCCCTGTTAGGTATTCTCTGATCCATTGCAGTGCCCTTACTGTTATACGTGCCTGTTCCTGTAGCTTTTGCACTAATCTCTTGTGAGGAACTGTGTCGAAGGCCTTCTTGCAGTCAAAGAAAATGCAATCAACCCACCCCTCCCTCTCATTTCTTACTTTAGTTACCTTGTCATAAAACTCTAGTAGGTGTGTGACACAGGACTTGCCTTCCATGCATCCGTGCTGGTTGTCGTTTATAACCTTGTTCCGCTCCAGGTGCTCCACCACTCTCCTCCTGATAATATTCTCCATGACTTTGCACACTATACACTTCAGTGACACTGGTCTATAGTTTAGTGCCTCGTTTCTGTCTCCGGTCCCACCGCCTTTGAGGTATCAAGGTCACTTAGTAGCTTCTCCACCTCCTCCTCAGTTGTGTGTATTTCATCCAACACTTGTTGGTATATCCCTTGTAAGTGTACCCCACTGTTTCGTCTTCCCAGTGTCCCTTCAGCCTCCACTGTAAATACTTCCTGAAATCTCGTGTGTGTGTGTGTGTGTGTGTGTGTGTGTGTGTGTGTGTGTGTGTGTGTGTGTGTGTGTGTGTGTGTGTGTGTGTGTGTGTGTGTGTGTGTGTGTGTGTGTGTGGACTTGCTTAATTACCTTTAACTGAACACTCTTCTACTGGAATATAATTATCAGAATTAAGATTCCATTTTCACTCATAGGACTTACATTAGAATCTGAAAATAAGTAATCTAAAAAAAATAATTTTAAAGATTATTACTTCTAATTATATGTAAATGGTTTGTTTACATGCGCAGGCGCGCACGTGCGAGCGCACACGTGCGCGTTCACACATTCATACTGTAACATATAGTTTGAAGGGGAGTAAGGGTGAGGGGAGAAGATTGTGTGAGGAGTGAGGGGAGATGGTGTGAGGAGAGTGTGTGAGGGGAGATTGTGTGAGGGGAGTGTGTGAGGGGAGATTGTGTGAGGGGAGTGAGGGGTGAGGGGAGAAGATTGTGTGATGTGTAAGTGGGAGGGAGTGAGGGGAGAGGGTCAAGGTGAATGAAGTGAGGGTGAGGGGAGAGGGTAAAGGTGAGGGAAGTGAGGGCGAGGGAGAGCACTTACTGTCCTAGCATGCAGGTCAGCAAAGGTTATTCGGCTTGTACACGACGGGGGTTCCCCTCTGTGGTGGGTGTAGTGGGGGGGTGATGGTAGTGGTGGTGGTGGTGGTGATGGTAGTGGTGTGTGAGTGGTATGGTGGTGATGGTAGTGGTGGTGATGGTAGTGGTGGTGATGGTAGTGGTGGTGATAGTAGTGGTGGTGATAGTGGTAGTGGTCATAGTGGTGATGGTGGTAGTGGTCATAGTGGTGATGGTGGTAGTGGTCATAGTGGTGATGGTGGTAGTGGTCGTAGTGATGGTGATAGTGGTGATAGTGGTAATGGTGGTGGTCGTAGTGGTGGTAGTGATGGTGGTAGTGTAATGGTGGTAGTGGTCGTAGTGGTGATGGTGGTAGTGGTGATAGTGGTAGTGGTGATAGTGGTAGTGGTCGTAGTGATGGTAGTGGTCGTAGTGATGGTGGTAGTGGTTGTAGTGATGGTGGTAGTGGTAGTGATGGTGGTGGTGATAGTGGTAGTGGTAATGGTGATAGTGGTAGTGGTAATGGTGGTAGCGGTCGTAGTGATGGTGGTAGTAGTGATGGTGGTAGTAGTGATGATGGTAGTGGTGATGATGGTAGTGGTGATGGTGGTAGTGGTGATGGTGGTAGTGGTGATGGTGGTAGTGGTGATGGTAGTGGTGATGGTGGTAGTGGTGATGGTGGTAGTGGTGATGGTGGTAGTGGTGATGATGGTGATAGTGGTGGTAATAACGGTAGTGGTGGAAACTCGGCTTATACTCACCACGAGATTGGACTCGCACTAAATACTCTCATCATGCTATCTCCTAAATACTCTGAAAGTATCTAGAAGCTCTGTGCTACATCTGGGTATCTTTGTTAAAGATACCCAGATGTACCACACGCGTCTAATTTTCATCTTGTCGGCACTGTGTACCATTCATGTACGACATGTCAGACACTGCAACATTATAGATTCTTGGTTCAGTGGACACTTACACAACCTTCTTAACTACTACTGACCTGTCCCTCGGGGATGACCTACTTCCAGTGGGAAATCCCACCTACTAGTGACAATGTCTTCGTCTGCTACCCGTCCCTCACCACCTGACGCCAGTATATAAGCGCCAGCTAATCTTGTGACCATAGATTTTAAAGGGGTGGACTAAGGTAACGGAAGGTCGCGGTCAGATGACCAAAAGCTCCATAAGCAGGCCATTTTCTGACAAACCCGCATCGGGAAACACTTACCGTACTTGTGCCTTAGACTTCAAAGCTGAGGAATTAATTACTTCATTTTTAGTACATAGTTCTGTCTTCCAGTTATGTCCTTGAATCTGTATTGATGGAGCCACTGGTTGGCGAAACGTCTACAATAAAGATACCCAGATGTAGCAAATGTGTCTAATTTTCATTTTATCTTACTCATCATTCTGTCTTAATTACTCTTGTCGTTCTATCCTCAACTATCATCCTCCATAAGCCGCCTGCGAGAGGAATTTTTAATTCCTATAACAAAGACCTTTGACGTCTTCCCTCTGATGAAGTACCTACTGTTAAAACACAATTAGCGTATTACAGCTGGATTTCACCTCTGTATAACCGGTGTTATAGTCCCGCGAGTTGTATCTTGGTATGACCTGTGTGACACTGCCAGCACGACAAACAGCAGTAATACTAACAGCACTTGTAGCACTTGCAGCAGCAGCAGCAGCAGCAGCAGCGGCGGCGGCGGCGCAGTAACACCAAAACCACAACAACCACCACTCACCATCACCAGCAACCAGCACCAACCACCATCACCAACGCCAATAACAACCACCGTCACTAGCACCAACCACCATCACCAGAAACAAACACTATCACCAACCACCTCAACCACCAACCACAACAAACCTTAGTGAGATGCACCAGCAACCACCTGGCTGTATCCACCATCCGGCAGTATCCACCATCCGGCAGTATCCACCACCTGGCAATATCCACCACCCGGCTGTACCCGCCACTAGGCTGCATCCAGCACCTGGCAGTATCCAGAATCCGGCTGTACTGGCCACCCGGCAGTATCCAGCATCCGGCTGTACCGGCCACTCGGCTGTATCCAGCACCCGCCTGTACTCACCACCCGGCTGTACCTACCACCCGGCTGTACCTACCACTTGGCTGTATCCACAACATTCTGTGTAACAAGTTTTTAATTGAATCTTAAACGGATTTGAAGGCACTCTGACTTGGTTTCCACAAAGTGCCTAGAGGCACTCTCTTGTTCCTGCTCTCAACACACGCTCAAAACGTCGCTTACGAAAAGGGCAAAGCTTCTGTGGTGACGTTTCTAGCGCTTACATTGGTTAAACGAATCTGATAAGGCTCTAAAGCTCTATACAGAAATTAAGCAAAACACAATTGTATTTGTGTGAATATCTCGCACGCGGGAACAGGCGGATATATACAGAGAAAGAGCGGAGTCTGCCAAGCTTTTGTGGCATCTGTGGCCGAGTGGTCTAGAGCGTCACTTGTAGAACCTTGCCAGCCTCCCTGACGTGGCTTCGAATCCTTCTGGCTGCGATCTTTCTCTGTATATACCCGCATGATTCTTCGTGGTGCATTAAATTTTCTCTTATACGTTTGACTGTGGAAGACTCGGACATTTACAAAGCAATAATGTCGTTCCCATCTGGCTGTACTGGGGGTTACGCTGGAATAAGACCACAGCATTTAAAGGCAATGGTTAATCCAGTTATTGGGGAAATTGCAGAGACACTGCTTTCAGAGATCTCAAGGTTCGTCAACAATTCCTTGGCTGGTCTGATTCCTTTTATGGTGCATCACTTTGTGCCCTTAAAAAGAAGGATGGAGGAATTAGGTCAATTGCCGCGGGCAACACTTTTCGCCGCCTCGTTTCCAAAGCTGCTGTCCGAAGTATTCGCACAGGGGCAGCCATGATGCTTCAACCAAACTAACTTGGCTTTGGGGTCTCTCAAGGAAGTGAAGCAGCGGTTCATGCAACAAGGGCGTATATCCACAACCTGCCTGAGGACAATGCAGTGGTAAATTTAGACTTCAAGAATGCATTTAATCTCATGAAAAGAGATGTGGTATTAGCAGCTGTACAAGAACATTTCGCTGGTCTCTTCCCTTTTGTTTCAGCTGGATATAGCAAGAAATCGATGCTCCTGTTTGGAGAGCATGAAATCACATCGTCAGAGGGTGTCCAGCAAGGGGATCCTCTTGCACCATTTCTCTTCTGTATAGCAGTTAGGGAAATCACAGTCAGACTGACCAGTGAGCTAAACACCTGGTTCCTGGATGATGGCACACTAGCAGGTACAAAGGAGTCCCTTCTAGATGATCTTACACAGATGATGACACAGGGACAGGAAATGGGTCTCATGCTGAATCCATCCAAATGTGAAATCATCTTAGTCAACAAGTGATAAATGCAGCGAGATCCAAACTACCAGGAGCATAAGTTGCCCCAACAAATAGCGCCTTGCTTGGAGCACCTCTGGGTAATGATGATATTGACACAGTTCTCAGGAAGAAACTGGAAGAGTTGAGGAGAATGGAACAACGGATAGGCAATCTTGTACCTGGTTACAAAGTGCTTGAGTCAGCCCAGGTTAACATATTTCCCAAGATGTGCACCTTCATATGATAACCCTATACTGTACGAATATGACAGTATCCTGGGGCAAATTTTTTACTTAACCTTACTCTAGAAGACGGGCAGTGGAACCATTTACACTTCCAGTCAGACTAGGAGGCATTGGTGTCCGCAAGTAATCACAGACTGCGTTACCTGCTTTTCTCTCCTCATGCGTTGCATCCAGAGGCCTTGTAGCAGTGATTCTCCCTGAACATCTTGGGGACAAGAATGGAGTCCAGGACCAAAAGTTCATTGACGGAGCCATGGTCTGGTATAACCTAACGGGCTCTGAAACCTGACGTTTAAAGATAAAATATATATATATATATATATATATATATATATATATATATAACCGGGGGTCCACTATATATATATATATATATATATATATATATAGGTAGTAGGTTGGTAGACAGCAACCACCCAGGGAAGTACTACCGTCCTGCCAGATGACTGTGAAACAAAAACCTGTAACTGTTTTGCATGATGGTAGGATTGCTGGTTTCTTTTTCTGTCTCATAAACACGCTAAGATAACAGGGATATCTTGCTACTCCTACTTACACTTTGGTCACACTTCACAGACACGCACATGCATATATATATATACATACATCTAGGTTTTTCTCCTTTTTCTAAATAGCTCTTGTTCTTTTTTATTTCTTCTATTGTCCATGGGGAAGTGGAAAAGAATCTTTCCTCCGTAAGCCATGCGTGTCGTATGAGGCGACTAAAATGCCGGGAGCAATGGGCTAGTAACCCCTTCTCCTGTATACAATTACTAAAAAAGAGAAGAAGAAAAACTTTATAAAACTGGGTTGCTTAAATGTGCGTGGATGTAGTGCGGATGACAAGAAACAGATGATTGCTGATGTTATGAATGAAAAGAAGTTGGATGTCCTGGCCCTAAGCGAAACAAAGCTGAAGTGGGTAGGAGAGTTTCAGTGGGGGGAAATAAATGGGATTAAATCTGGAGTATCTGAGAGAGTTAGAGCAAAGGAAGGGGTAGCAGTAATGTTAAATGATCAGTTATGGAAGGAGAAAAGAGAATATGAATGTGTAAATTCAAGAATTATGTGGATTAAAGTAAAGGTTGGATGCGAGAAGTGGGTCATAATAAGCGTGTATGCACCTGGAGAAGAGAGGAATGCAGAGGAGAGAGAGAGATTTTGGGAGATGTTAAGTGAATGTATAGGAGCCTTTGAACCAAGTGAGAGAGTAATTGTGGTAGGGGACTTGAATGCTAAAGTAGGAGAAACTTTTAGAGAGGGTGTGGGTAGGTAAGTTTGGGGTGCCAGGTGTAAATGATAATGGGAGCCCTTTGATTGAACTTTGTATAGAAAGGGGTTTAGTTATAGGTAATACATATTTTAAGAAAAAGAGGATAAATAAGTATACACGATATGATGTAGGGCGAAATGACAGTAGTTTGTTGGATTATGTATTGGTAGATAAAAGACTGTTGAGTAGACTTCAGGATGTACATGTTTATAGAGGGGCCACAGATATATCAGATCACTTTCTAGTTGTAGCTACACTGAGAGTAAAAGGTAGATGGGATACAAGGAGAATAGAAGCATCAGGGAAGAGAGAGGTGAAGGTTTATAAACTAAAAGAGGAGGCAGTTAGGGTAAGATATAAACAGCTATTGGAGGATAGATGGGCTAATGAGAGCATAGGCAATGGGGTCGAAGAGGTATGGGGTAGGTTTAAAAATGTAGTGTTAGAGTGTTCAGCAGAAGTTTGTGGTTACAGGAAAGTGGGTGCAGGAGGGAAGAGGAGCGATTGGTGGAATGATGATGTAAAGAGAGTAGTAAGGGAGAAAAAGTTAGCATATGAGAAGTTTTTACAAAGTAGAAGTGATGCAAGGAGGGAAGAGTATATGGAGAAAAAGAGAGAAGTTAAGAGAGTGGTGAAGCAATGTAAAAAGAGAGCAAATGAGAGAGTGGGTGAGATGTTATCAACAAATTTTGTTGAAAATAAGAAAAAGTTTTGGAGTGAGATTAACAAGTTAAGAAAGCCTAGAGAACAAATGGATTTGTCAGTTAAAAATAGGAGAGGAGAGTTATTAAATGGAGAGTTAGAGGTATTGGGAAGATGGAGGGAATATTTTGAGGAATTGTTAAATGTTGATGAAGATAGGGAAGCTGTGATTTCGTGTATAGGGCAAGGAGGAATAACATCTTGTAGGAGTGAGGAAGAGCCAGTTGTGAGTGTGGGGGAAGTTCGTGAGGCAGTAGGTAAAATGAAAGGGGGTAAGGCAGCCGGGATTGATGGGATAAAGATAGAAATGTTAAAAGCAGGTGGGGATATAGTTTTGGAGTGGTTGGTGCAATTATTTAATAAATGTATGGAAGAGGGTAAGGTACCTAGGGATTGGCAGAGAGCATGCATAGTTCCTTTGTATAAAGGCAAAGGGGATAAAAGAGAGTGCAAAAATTATAGGGGGATAAGTCTGTTGAGTGTACCTGGTAAAGTGTATGGTAGAGTTATAATTGAAAGAATTAAGAGTAAGACGGAGAATAGGATAGCAGATGAACAAGGAGGCTTTAGGAAAGGTAGGGGGTGTGTGGACCAGGTGTTTACAGTGAAACATATAAGTGAACAGTATTTAGATAAGGCTAAAGAGGTCTTTGTGGCATTTATGGATTTGGAAAAGGCGTATGACAGGGTGGATAGGGGGGCAATGTGGCAGATGTTGCAAGTGTATGGTGTAGGAGGTAGGTTACTGAAAGCAGTGAAGAGTTTTTACGAGGATAGTGAGGCTCAAGTTAGAGTATGTAGGAAAGAGGGAAATTTTTTCCCAGTAAAAGTAGGCCTTAGACAAGGATGTGTGATGTCACCGTGGTTGTTTAATATATTTATAGATGGGGTTGTAAGAGAAGTAAATGCGAGGGTCTTGGCAAGAGGCGTGGAGTTAAAAGATAAAGAATCACACACAAAGTGGGAGTTGTCACAGCTGCTCTTTGCTGATGACACTGTGCTCTTGGGAGATTCTGAAGAGAAGTTGCAGAGATTGGTGGATGAATTTGGTAGGGTGTGCAAAAGAAGAAAATTAAAGGTGAATACAGGAAAGAGTAAGGTTATGAGGATAACAAAAAGATTAGGTGATGGAAGATTGAATATCAGATTGGAGGGAGAGAGTATGGAGGAGGTGAACGTATTCAGATATTTGGGAGTGGACGTGTCAGCGGATGGGTCTATGAAAGATGAGGTGAATCATAGAATTGATGAGGGAAAAAGAGTGAGTGGTGCACTTAGGAGTCTGTGGAGACAAAGAACTTTGTCCTTGGAGGCAAAGAGGGGAATGTATGAGAGTATAGTTTTACCAACGCTCTTATATGGGTGTGAAGCGTGGGTGATGAATGTTGCAGCGAGGAGAAGGCTGGAGGCAGTGGAGATGTCATGTCTGAGGGCAATGTGTGGTGTGAATATAATGCAGAGAATTCGTAGTTTGGAAGTTAGGAGGAGGTGCGGGATTACCAAAACTGTTGTCCAGAGGGCTGAGGAAGGGTTGTTGAGGTGGTTCGGACATGTAGAGAGAATGGAGCGAAACAGAATGACTTCAAGAGTGTATCAGTCTGTAGTGGAAGGAAGGCGGGGTAGGGGTCGGCCTAGGAAGGGTTGGAGGGAGGGGGTAAAGGAGGTTTTGTGTGCGAGGGGCTTGGACTTCCAGCAGGCATGCGTGAGCGTGTTTGATAGGAGTGAATGGAGACAAATGGTTTTTAATACTTGACGTGCTGTTGGAGTGTGAGCAAAGTAACATTTATGAAGGGATTCAGGAAACCGGCAGGCCGGACTTGAGTCCTGGAGATGGGAAGTACAGTGCCTGCACTCTGAAGGAGGGGTGTTAATGTTGCAGTTTAAAAACTGTAGTGTAAAGCACCCTTCTGGCAAGACAGTGATGGAGTGAATGATGGTGAAAGTTTTTCTTTTTCGGGCCACCCTGCCTTGGTGGGAATCGGCCAGTGTGATAATAATAAATATATATATATATAATATATATATATATACATATATATATATATATATATATATAATATATATATATATATAATGTCGTGCCGAATAGGCAGAACTTGCGATCTTGGCTTAAATAGCAACGCTCATCTTGCCATATAGGACAAGTGAAAATTTGTGTACGCAATAATTTCGCCAAAATCATTCTGAACCTAACGAAAAAAATATATTTTACTGTGTTTGTTTAGTATTAAATTACTGTAAACAAATCTAAAATATATTTAGTTGGGTTAGGCTAAAATAAATATCGCTTGTTATAATAAGGTTAGGTAAGTTTTCTAAGTTCCTTTTGATGCAATATTATAAATTTTTACATTAACATTAATGAAAAAATATATCTTTAAACGTATAAGAGTAAATTTTAGAAAGGACTTAATTTTAAATGAGTTCTTGCTAATTGACCAGTTTTACATATTCGGCACGACATAATATATATATATATATATATATATATATATATTATATATATATATATATATATATATATATATATATATATATATATATATATAAATGTTTAAAATGTAAAAATTAATAATTTTGTACCAAAAGAACACTAGAAAACTTACAACAAACGCCATTTAATTTATCCTAATCCAACTAAATGTATTTTAGGCAAGTTTACAATAATTTAAAAATAAACGAACACAATTAAATATATTATTCTCGTTAGGTTCAAAAGGGGGGAGGGGGAGTGGGGGGGGGGGGAGGGGGAGGGGGAGAGGGGAGAGGGAGAGGGGGGGGAATTTCGAACGATAATAAAAATCCACTAATTATCATCTTGCTTCTTATTCTTCGCTCTAGTTACTCGCAGTTTTTTTTTTTCACCTGAAGTTTAAGACAGAGTTGGTCTGGTGACCGTAAAAAAAAACAAAAAAAAAAAATAATAATAAAAAAAATAATTGTATTGAAAGCTAGGTGTGAGTTCCGAAAATCTTTGAGTTTTGTTCTTGTTCTTGTTCTCACTCGTTATCGTTCTCTCTCATTTTTGTTTTTTCTCAATCTTTCGCTCTTTCGTTGTGCTCACTTTCTGGTTTCTCTCTCTCTCTCTCTCTCTCTCTCTCTCTCTCTCTCTCTCTCTCTAGTTCCCTTACATTTTTCCCTGGTTGTTAGTGTATGTAAATTTAGTAAATAATACGTACATGTTGGTAACACATATGTGTAACATTTAGGTATCTTTGGTCCCAAACGTTTCGCCTACACAGCAGGCTTCTTCAGTCGAGTACAGAGGAGTTGGTAGAAAGAGTAGAGATGTGAAGACGATGTAATCAGTCCATCACCCTAGAGAACGTCGTTTTGAGGTGGTCAGTCCCTCAGCCTGGAGAAGTATATTGAGGTGGTCAGTCCCTCAGCCTGGAGAAGTATATTGAGGTGGTCAGTCCCTCAGCCTGGAGAAGTATATTGAGGTGGTCAGTCCCTCAGCCTGGAGAAGTATAATGAGGTGGTCAGTCCCTCAGCCTGGAGAAGTATGTTGAGGTGGTCAGTCCCTCAGCCTGGAGAAGTATATTGAGGTGGTCAGTCCCTCAGCCTGGAGAAGTATATTGAGGTGGTCAGTCCCTCAGCCTGGAGAAGTATATTGAGGTGGTCAGTCCCTCAGCCTGGAGAAGTATATTGAGGTGGTCAGTCCCTCAGCCTGGAGAAGTATATTGAGGTGGTCAGTCCCTCAGCCTAGAGAAGTATATTGAGGTGGTTAGTCCCTCAGCCTGGAGAAGAATATTGAGGTGGTCAGTCCCTCAGCCTGGAGAAGTATATTGACGTGGTCAGTCCCTCAGCCTGGAGAAGTATATTGAGGTGGTTAGTCCCTCAGCCTAGAGAAGTATATTGAGGTGGTTAGTCCCTCAGCCTGGAGAAGTATATTGAGGTGGTTAGTCCCTCAGCCTAGAGAAGTATATTGAGGTGGTCAGTCCCTCAGCCTGGAGAAGTATATTGACGTGGTCAATCCCTCTGTCTGGAGAAGTATATTGAGGTGGTCAGTTCCTCTGCCTGGAGAAGTATATTGAGGTGGTCAGTCCCTCAGCCTCGAGAAGTATATTGAGGTGGTCAGTCCCTCTGACTGGAGAAGTATATTGAGGTGGTCAGTCCCTCAGCCTCGAGAAGTATATTGAGGTGGTCAGTCCCTCAGCCTGGAGAAGAATATTGAGGTGGTCAGTCCCTCTGTCTGGAGAAGTATATTGAGGTGGTCAGTCCCTCTGTCTGGAGAAGTATATTGAGGTGGTCAGTCCCTCAGCCTGGAGAAGAATATTGAGGTGGTCAGTCCCTCTGTCTGGAGAAGTATATTGAGGTGGTCAGTCCCTCTGTCTGGAGAAGTATATTGAGGTGGTCAGTTCCTCTGCCTGGAGAAGTATACTGAGGTGGTCAGTCCCTCAGCCTGGAGAAGTATATTGAGGTGGCCAGTCCCTCAGCCTGGAGAAGTATAATGAGGTGGTCAGTCCCTCTGCCTGGAGAAGTATATTGAGGTGGTGAGTCCCTCTGTCTGGAGAAGTATATTGAGGTGGTGAGTCCCTCTGTCTGGAGAAGTATATTGAGGTGGTCAGTCCCTCAGCCTGGAGAAGTATATTGAGGTGGTCAGTCCCTCAGCCTGGAGAAGTATATTGAGGTGGTCAGTCCCTCAGCCTGGAGAAGTATATTGAGGTGGTCAGTCCCTCAGCCTGGAGAAGTATATTGAGGTGGTCAGTCCCTCAGCCTGGAGAAGTATAATGAGGTGGTCAGTCCCTCTGCCTGGAGAAGTATATTGAGGTGGTGAGTCCCTCTGTCTGGAGAAGTATATTGAGGGTGGTCAGTCCCTCTGCCTGGAGAAGTATATTGAGGTGGTCAGTCCCTCAGCCTGGAGAAGTATATTGAGGTGGTCAGTCCCTCAGCCTGGAGAAGTATATTGAGGAGGTCAGTCCCTCAGCCTGGAGAAGTATATTGAGGTGGTCAGTCCCTCTGTCTGGAGAAGTTTTTTGCTCCATAGTCTGGAACAAAGTGCATCTCTGTTGCTTCTACCAATTCATCTGTCCTCGACTACAGGCGAAACGTTTCAGAATAAAAATGCCTAACAGTTGCACATATGTCTTACTTATATTTAATGTATTTGACTGGCGAGTGTGTTGTGTCATGGCTGCAACATGGCTGCAACATGGCTGCAACATGGTTGCAACATTGAGGTGTTCGTTGCAAGTCTATTAACTCAATATTATGCCTCACACATTTGACTCTGCTGGCCTGGGGCTACTACCTACAGTGTACTCCCTAATTGTACTCAACTATTGTGATTTCAGGCGTCGAGACTCAGCTCCTGGCCCCGCCTCTTCACTTAACGCTACTAGGTTCTCTCTCTCTGCTTCCTGAGCTCTGTCATACCTCGTCTTAAAGCTATGTATGGTTCCTGCCTCCACTACATCTCCTGCTAGGCTATTCCACTTCCTGACGACATTATGACTGAAGAAATACTTCCTAACATCCCTCTGACTCATCTGTGTCTTCAGCTTCCAATTGTGACCCCTTGTTTCTGTGTCCCATCTCTGGAACATCCTGTCTCTATCCATCTATCTATTCCATGCAGTATTTTGTATGTCGTTACCATGTCTCCCCTGACCCTCCTGCCCTCCAATGTCGTCAGTGTGTATGTGTATGTGCGTATGTGCGTGTGTGTGTACTCACCTAGTTGAGGTTGCAGGTGTCGAGTCCTAGCTCCTGGCCCCGTGTGTGTGTGTTAACACTTATAGTTTCATTTCAATTATTTTGTTTGTAACATTTTGTGTTTATTTTCTAATGGATATAGAAGAGTCTCCCCCTCCCTCCCCCTCCCCCCCCCTCCCTCCCCCTCCCCCTCCTTCCCTCCCTCTCCCCCTCCCTCTCCCTCCCCCTCTCCCTCTCCCTCTCCCTCCCCCCTCTCCTCCCTCTCCCCCTCCCTCTCTCCCTCCTCCCTCTCCCTCCCTCCCTCCCTCCCTCTCCCCCCCTCCCCCCTCCCTCCCTCCCCCTCACAGGTCGGGGAACAATACACTGAAGAAAAAAATGGTCCAGAATTAAAATATAAATTTAAATGGAAATGAAGTGAAAATCCAAATTAATATAAAGTGGAGCTGAGCCAGTCAGGAGGAAATGAAAATAGAAATGAGAAGGAAAAATTGAATATGTAATAAAGAAAATGAAGACTGGGAGATGACGGGTGGGGGAGATGACGGATGGAGAGATGACGGGTGAGGGAGATGACGGGTGAGGGAGATGACGAGTGAGGGAGATGATGGTTTAGGGAAATGACGGGTGAGGGAGATAACGGGTGAGGGAGATGATGGATGAAGGAGATGACGGGTGAGGGAGATTACGGGTGAGGGAGACGATGGGTGAGGAGATGACGATGGGGGATGAGGGGAGGGATGACGGGTGAAGGATGGCAGATGAGGGATGACGGGTGAGGGATGACGGATGAAGTGTTGGAAGAAGTGGAACACTTCATAAGAAAGTTTAAACAAGTGGGTGGGTTTGTAGGTGGGTGAGCCAGCTAGCAAACTGTAATGTGGGTTATGTGGCTCAGGGTAGGTGAACTGATTGTGGGTGGGTCTGAGGGTGGGTGGGTCTGAGGGTGGGTAGGTGGGTTCGTGTTTGGGTATTGATTGTGTGGGCCACAGTGAGTGGAGTTTGTTAGGTGTACTGTCACCCTCGCCACTGTGTGTGTGTGTGTGTGTGTGTGTGTGTGTGTGTGTGTGTGTGTGTGTGTGTGTGTGTGTGTGTGTGTGTGTGTGTATTCATACTATAAATAAATTTAACATGTATAGCGATATGTTTTATTGTGTATCGATGTATATTTAAGTACAGTACTGTTTCACTATAAAGAACGAGGCTTGCTAACCCAGATGATACAACAGGAAGATCAAGGTCACATGCAGGAAGATCACGGTCACGGACAACAGGAAGGTCAAGGTCACAGACAACAGGAGGATCACTTCACAGACAAGAAGATCAAGGATACAGACAACAGGTAAATCATGCAGGTGACAACGGGAAGATCATGAAGGTGACAACAGGAAGGTCACTCATGTAACAACAGGCAGATCATACATGTAACAACAGGCAGATCATGCAGGTGACAACAGGAAGGCCATGCATGTGACAACAGGAAGGTCATACAGGTGACAACAGGAAGGTCACGCAAGTAACAGGCAGATCATACATGTAACAACAGGCAGACCATACAGGTTACAACAGGCAGATCATGCAGGTTACAACAGGCAGATCATGCAGGTTACAACAGGCAGATCATGCAGGTTACAACAGGAAGGCCATGCAGGTGACAACCTCAAGGTCATGCAGGTGACAACCTCAAGGTCATGCAGGTGACAACCTCAAGGTCATGCAGGTGACAACCTCAAGGTCATGCAGGTGACAACTTCAAGGTCATGCAGATGACAACTTCAAGGTCATGCAGGTGACAACCTCAAGGTCATGCTGGTGACAACCTCAAGGTCATGCAGGTGACAACCTCAAGGTCATGCTGGTGACAACCTCAAGGTCATGCAGGTGACAACCTCAAGGTCATGCTGGTGACAACGTCAAGGTCATGCAGGTGACAACCTCAAGGTCATGCTGGTGACAACGTCAGGGTCATGTTGGTGACAACCTCAAGATTATGCAGGTGACAACAGGAAGGTTCTACCAACACTACCAACGATGACAGCTCTGGGCAGTGCTACCATGGCTACCATGGCTACCATGGCTACCATGGCTACCATCGCCTAGGTGTTTATGTTGGCATAATGAAAAGTTTATGCCGGAATTTTATGTAAATGAAGTCAACTTTGAGTATCGATGTTGGATAAATTGAGATAATACGATAACTCGACTGGCGGGGGTTAAGGAAGAAGAACCAGGCGTGTGTGTGTGTGTGTGTGTGTGTGTGTGTGTGTGTGTGTGTGTGTGTGTGTGTGTGTGTGTGTGTGTGTGTGTGTGTGTGTGTGTAACTCATTCCCCTTTCGTAAAAAGCCTTAAGCTGAAGAAGTTTTTCCTAACAGCCATATGACTCACCTTCATCTTTAACTTCCACTTGTACTGACAATATACGAATTAAAAAATAAGCTTTATTAAACTTCAAATGTATATACTTCAGCGTATTCACCTCTGTGTGTATATACCTTGTTACTTTATTGGGTTTGAAGCCCTTCGACCACACGAGGATATAGCTACACGCAACCTGCTCACCAATAGGCAATAATAATAATATTAATAATAATAATAATAATAATAATAATAATAATAATAATAATAATAATAATAATAATATCTTTATTCCTACAAGTACATATACAAGGTATATAAGCCTAGCTGACATCAGTGACATACTACTGTATATAAAGCCGCTTATTATAAAGAGCATTTCGGGCAAATTAGGTCAATTTTGTCCCAGGATGCGACCCACACCAGACGACTAACACCCAGGTACCTATTTTACTGCTAGATGAACATGGACAACAGGTGTCTTAAGGAAGCAAATCCTAATGTTCCCACCCGTACCGGGGATTGAACCATGGATCTCAGCGTGTGAGCTGAGTGCTCTAGCAATTGTTTCGTAGTGATCTCTGTATTACGACTGGTTATCTGACCGAAACCTTCAGCTGGCTTACCGGTTCACCTCTTTAAAAATACGCACGAATAATTTTATATATATTTACCAGACGCCTGATACCTCTACAGGAGATGCATTTGGGAATAAGAGGGGCGTATGTGATCCGGTCAGAGGATCGAGGTATGTCCACCTGGCTCCCAGTTTCAGAGGTCTATGAAGGAAAAATTTAGCCCTTATTTTGGGAAACAGCGAAGGGCACAACTCGCCCCTTCCTGTTGCTGTTAGCAAAGGAAGGAGGGAGAAAGAAGGGAGGAGGAGGGGAAGGAGGAAGATGAGAGGAAGACGACGACAACGACTACCATCACCATCTATCACTTTTGTATAAGCAAATGTTTGCAAAAATAACTTCAGTGAAAAAGAAGAGTGAATTTCCCAGCGCTTTCGTGATTTCTCACATTAATTAAGCGCCTGGAAATTCACTTTTTTCTCAATTTGGCTATTTTGCATTTTGTGATACAGCTTGTTTACTGCGATCTTGTTGCAAGTGGGTGTTTATGCAGCCACGTCCTCTACCACTTTAGTTCTGAGGCTGTTCCCACTGTTTCCACTGCCACACTGTTCCCACTGTTTCCACTGCCACACTGTTCCCACTGTTTCCACTGCCACACTGTTCCCACTGTTTCCACTGCCACACTGTTCCCACTGTTTCCACTGCCACACTGTTCCCACTGTTGCTTACAAGTGACGATTAACATCAGTGCCACTTAGGTTTCCCAACAGCTCCATAAAAGTGGCAGACTGCCCCACACTGCCCCACACTGCCCCACACTGCCCCACACAGCCAGGGAACATTGAAATAAAGCCATTATCTTCCTCTTCTTTTTTGTTCAACTACCAACTGTGAGGTGTTTTTTGTTGCCGCTACCGGTGTGTGTGTGTGTGTGTGTGTGTGGTGTGTGTGTGTGTGTGTGTGCCCCTTGGTGTGTGTGATAGTGTGATGTGTCTGTTCTATTTTGTAACTACCACTGTGTGTTTTGCAGGGGTTGATTCCAATCCTGTCCATGGTTTTATATGTTTTTCCTCCACTTCTCTCAGATATTCCACTTTTGATAACTGTGACTGAAATAATACTCCTAACATCCTGTGATTATCTGATCTTCACTTCCACTGTGACCCCAGTATGTCTTTCCATCACGGACGAATCAACTCTTCCCCTTCATCCCTGTGATTATTGATCTTCGTATTAAATTCCCCTTTGTTCTTGTCCTCCAGTGTCGTCAACGTCATTTCCCTTACTTCCTCTCGTTATTACTTCGTCGACTAGCCCCTATTACCTTTCCACTTTGTTCGATTTCCCTTAACCTCTTGCTCGATGGTCAAACTTGCTGCATAGCTCCAATATGGCTTGCTTCAAACGTGTACAGGCTGATTTATTTTTTAGTGTGATGCTGGTTCCTAGGATTGTGGCCCCAAATATGCTGACGCAGTTTTTGGTGACTGCGCCCAGATATTCGGTTTAGATGCCAAGATCCTTTTTGGTAGGTTTGTAGTCCCCTTCTAGATTATTCGTTGTGTAGTCTTCTTTGCCTCCTGGAATTTATGACTCTGTACTTTTCGGTTGAGTCAGGTGCATTTGTTGGCCCCCTGACCTGTGAATCTCTCTTTAGTTCTCCCTGGTCTTCCGACTTAAATTCTTTTAAGTTTGAACTCCAGGCAAGTTGTGGACAGTTTCGGTGTGCAATCTTCAGTATGCTCCTGGTCACAATCCAAAAAAATTCTGTCCAAGTACTGATCCTGGGCAACCAGCTCGTTACGGCGTCCTTTTCGTCACTCGCCGTGTACCAAAACTCCATGGTCTACGACTGATCCCTGCATCCATCGTTACTGGCCCCTTCTGACCTCGCCGTGTCAATGCTCCTGCAGTCCACTGAAATAATTCCCATCCCATTGCCTTCCTTGTCTTCCAGCCTTTTGGTCGAACGCCTTACGTCCTGAATCAGGATTTCCCCCTGCCTTTCGTCTGTCTTACAAGTCGTTCCTTCTAGGATTCCTATTCTCGATTTCCGTCCCTGAAACCATGACCTGTCTTAAGCTGACCTGGTCTGTGTTCAACTCTTCTGTCTCTTTTTTAAACCTTGCGGACTATATTTCTGTCTTCATACCTCTGGTATTGCTGTTTCGATGATCTGTTATTTTGTTAAATGGTACACATATTTGCTGTCTTTCCTCCTCAGGTACGCAAGTTGATAATCTGGTATGTTTGATTGTTAGTGGTATAGTCTGTTCCTCTCTGGTGTGTGTGTGTTATCGGGTCTGTCTTTGGTCTGTGTGTGTGTGTGTGTGTGTGTGTTGTGTGTGTGTGTGGTGTGTGTGTGTGTGTGTTGGGTTCTTCCGAGGTGTATGTTAGGGTTCACTTCTGAGATACTATTGGGTACTCTACCGTGTTTACTGTATAACCTGAGAACAGAACGGCGATTTCAACGTAAATTTAATGCAACGCAACATTAACACTGAGATTGTAATGAACCGGAAGAAATTGAAAATAGGATAAGCAGACCAACTAAATTTAACGTTTTTCAAGAGAGAGAGATGAAGTGAACCGTAAGAAGAAATGAGAGAGAGGAATAAGAGAACAGAGTAAAATGAGAGGACGTAATCACGCAACTGAAGTGAAGCAACGGAAGAGGATTCTTTATATTTCCCATAACATTAAGAGAGACGCTTAAAGTGATTAAATTATTGTATCAGAAAAAGAGAGAGCCCATACAGCACCTTTCAGTGTTCACGATCCTTGGAAATCACAGCAATGAATAGCCCGTGAAAAAGCCGGCGAGGAACATATTTACAATGAACAAACGTAAATACCGTGACTGGAAAGTCCTAATATCCGAATAGGAGAGAGACTTGTCGACGTTTGGTCCGCTAAAACACACACTGTATACTTTGGGTTTCCAAGTCGGACCTACGCAATCAGCCTATTGTTCCCTCCTAGTCGAGATATAGTGAAATGAACAATGGTCAGAACAATGCTCATGAACAATGGTTCAGAACAGAAGGAACAATCTACGGAACAAATCAAGGAACAATGAAAGACATGACAGGAACATTTGCCAGGAAAATGGCTAATGACATGAAGAACAGTAATGGAACAATGGCTAAGGACAACAGAACATGGTAGGAACAATGGCATGAACAGGCTAGACAATGTTAAGAAATAAAGGAACAATGACTAGGAACAATGGCTCAGAACATGGTTAAGGACAAATGCTCAGGAACATGGTGAAAAAATGTCAGAAAAAAGGGCGAAAATGGCTAAGAAATGAGGAACAATGACTCAGGAACAATGCTCGGACAAGTGGAACATGGTGACAATGAAAGGAACAATGGCTAAGACAGGATAGAACAATGACTAAGAACAAATGGCTCAAAAGGTAAGAACTGGTAAGGAAAAATGACTCAGGAACAAGGGCTAAGGAACAATGACTAAGGAAAAATGGCTAAGGAACAATGGACTAAGGAACAATGGCTAAGGAACAATGGCTAAGGAACAATGGCTAAGGAAAATGGCTAAGGAACAATGACTAAGAATAATGGCTAAGGAATAATGGCTAAGGAACAATGGCTAAGGAACAATGACTAAGGAACAATGGCTAAGGAACAATGGCTAAGGAACAATGGCTAAGGAACAATGACTAAGGAAACAATGGAAGGAAAATGGCTAGAGAACAATGGCTAAGAACATGATAAGAAACAATGGCTAAGGAAAAATGGCTAAGGAACAATGGCTAAGGAAACAATGACTATGGAACAATGGCTAAGGAACAATGGCTAAGAACAATGACTAAGGAACAATGACTAAGGAACAATGGCTAAGGAACAATGACTAAGAAACAATGACTATGGAACAATGGCTAAGGAACAATGGCTAAGGAACAATGACTAAGGAACAATGACTAAGGAACAATGACTAAGGAACAATGGCTAAGGAACAATGACTAAGGAATAATGGCTAAGGAACAATGGCTAAGGAACAATGGCTAAGGAACAATGACTAAGAAACAATGGCTAAGGAACAATGGCTAAGGAACAATGGCTAAGGAACAATGACTAAGGAACAATGGCTCAGGAACAATGGCTCAAGAACAATGGCTGAGGAACAATGGCTCAGGAACAATGGCTCAGGAACAATGGCTAAGTAACAATGGCTCAGGAACAATGACTCAGGAACAATGTAGACAAGGAAGGAACATGGCTAAGGAACAATGGCTAAGGAACAATGACTAAGGAACAATGACTAAGGAACAATGACTAAGGAACAATGGCTAAGGAACAATGGCTAAGGAACAATGGCTAAGGAACAATGGCTAAGGAACAATGACTAAGGAACAATGACTAAGGAACAATGACTAAGGAACAATGGCTAAGGAACAATGGACTAAGGAACAATGACTAAGGAACAATGACTAAGGAACAATGACTAAGGAACATGACTAAGGAACAATGGCTAAGGAACAATGGCTAAGGAACAATGACTAAGGACAATGGACTAAGGAACAATGTAAGGAACAATGGCTAAGGAACAATGGCAAAGGGAAACAATGCTAAGGAACAATGCTAAGGAACAATGGCTAAGGAACAATGTAAGGAACAATGCAAGGAAACATGGCTAAGGAACAATGACTAAGGAACAATGACTAAGGAACAATGGCTAAGGAACAATGGCTAAGGAACAATGACTAAGGAACAATGGACTAAGGAACAATGGCTAAGGAACAATGACTAAGGAACAATGACTAAGGAACAATGGCTAAGGAACACGTGAACACCGAAAAGAAGTGTCGTATACGCCCGTCTTGCTTTATTTTACTATTCCAATTTCAGCAAAAATTTCGACTTGGGACCAACACTGCCTGAAACCATTACAAACTTTTCTCTAATACTGACCAGCGATGAAAGTTTAGTAACTTTGATTAAGGCTTTAGAGGCGTTACTAACAAATGTCTTACAATGGTTTCGAGAACACTCAACTTGCTGAAGAAAAACGAATGTCACTATTTGGTCAACAAAATTCGGACTTATGACAGCCAATACCAGACTTATGGCAGTCAGTACCAGACTTATGTCAGTCAGTACCAGACTTATGGCAGCCAGTACCAGACTCATGGCAGCCAGTACCAGACTTATGGCAGCCAGTACCAGACTTATGGCAGCCAGTACCAGACTTATGGCAGCCAGTACCAGACTTATGGCAGCCAGTACCAGACTTATGGCAGCCAGTACCAGACTCATGGCAGCCAGTACCAGACTTATGGCAGTCAGTACCAGACTTATGTCAGTCAGTACCAGACTTATGGCAGTCAGTACCAGACTTATGGCAGCCAGTACCAGACTTATGGCAGCCAGTACCAGACTCATGGCAGCCAGTACCAGACTTATGGCAGCCAGTACCAGACTTATGGCAGCCAGTACCAGACTTATGGCAGCCAGTACCAGACTTATGGCAGCCAGTACCAGACTCATGGCAGCCAGTACCAGACTTATGGCAGCCAGTACCAGACTTTTGACAGCCAGTACCAGACTCATGGCAGCCAGTACCAGACTTATGGCAGTCAGTACCAGACTATGGCAGCCAGTACCAGACTTATGCAGCCAGTACCAGACTCATGGCAGCCAG
The DNA here is from genome assembly GCF_026875155.1 of Cherax quadricarinatus. Lineage (NCBI taxonomy): Eukaryota > Metazoa > Arthropoda > Malacostraca > Decapoda > Parastacidae > Cherax > Cherax quadricarinatus. Next base: position 36,047,748 of record NC_069425.1, on the reverse strand, counting down.
CACCAGACGCATGGCAGCCAGTACCAGACTTATGACAGCCAGTACCAGACTCATGGCAGCCAGTACCAGACTTATGGCAGCCAGTACCAGACTCATGGCAGCCAGTACCAGACTTATGACAGCCAGTACCAGACTTATGGCAGCCAGCACCAGACTCATGGCAGCCAGTACCAGACTTATGACAGCCAGTACCAGACTTACGACAGGCAGTACCAGACTAGACAGGCAGTACCAGACTTATACAGCAGTACCAGACTTATGCAGCCCGCACCAGACTTACGACAGGCAGTACCAGACTACTTACGACGATATGGCACGTACCAGACTTACGACAGCCAGTACCAGACTTACGACAGGCAGTACCAGACTTACGACAGGCAGCACCAGACTTACGACAGGCAGTACCAGACTTACGACAGCCAGTACCAGGGCTTACGACAGCAGTACCAGACTTACGACAGGCAGTACCAGACTTACGACAGGCAGTACCAGACTTACGACAGGCAGTACCAGACTTACGACAGGCAGCACCAGACTTACGACAGGCAGTACCAGACTTACGACAGGCAGTACCAGACTTACGACAGGCAGTACCAGACTTACGACAGGCAGTACCAGACTTACGACAGGCAGCACCAGACTTACGACAGGCAGTACCAGACTTACGACAGGCAGTACCAGACTTACGACAGGCAGTACCAGACTTACGACAGGCAGTACCAGACTTACGACAGGCAGCACCAGACTTACGACAGGCAGCACCAGACTTACGACAGCCAGTACCAGACTTACGACAGGCAGTACCAGACTTACGACAGGCAGCACCAGACTTACGACAGGCAGCACCAGACTTACGACAGGCAGTACCAGACTTACGAAAAAGGCAGCACCAAGACTTACGACAGGCAGTACCAGACTTACGACAGCCAGTACCAGACTTACGACAGGCAGCACCAGACTTACGACAGGCAGTACCAGACTTACGACAGGCAGCACCAGACTTACGACAGCAGTACCAGACTTACGACAGGCAGCACCAGACTGGCTGACAAACCTGATTTTTTTTATCTTAAATACATAAATTTTCACACTTTTAATCGAAATTTTTACTGCAATTGAACTTTCTGGGGAAAGTAAGCGATATTTTATCATGTTTTTTGAAGTTATTGTGATTATAACAATGTGACGACTCAGTCATTATATACTGAAGATATTCAGAAAAGCTAAATTATTTAATTATTTTAGGTATTTTAACATTTAACGTAATTTAACATAAATGTCCCACTATTATTTAACGTAATTTAACATAAATGTCCCACTATTATTTAACGTAATTTAACATAAATGTCCCACTATTATTTAACGTAATTTAACATAAATGTCCCACTATTATTTAACGTAATTTAACATATATATCCCGCTATTTAACGTAATTTAACATAAATGCCCCGCTATTATTTAACGTAATATAACATAAATGTCCCGTTATTTAACATAATTTAACATAAATTACGTTAAATAACAGAGGGACAATTATCATAAATGTCCCATTATTCTTTAACGTAATTTAACATAAATGTCCCATTATTATTTAACGTAATTTAACATAAATGTCCCACTATTTTACACATAAAATGGCCAGATCTGCTCCTACACATTTCATTTTCACTCCTCAAAGCAGTTTTATTTTCTCGCACCTTTGTGAAGGTTTAAAACTCCGCCGCTGAGAGGAGTTATCCCAGTTATTCCTGGATGCTGGGAACGAATCCGACAACTTTGGTTATGAGATGAACATGGCAATTATTTCTAGAATTTATTCCTCCTTAGCCTACACGAATGTTGAGAATTTGAAGCCTATCGGATGAGACGTTCTCGAGTTATGAGCGAAATAAAAACGAAAGGTAGGAGGAAGAAAAAAGAAATTAGACAATTACTTAAAGGTATCCCTTAAAGATATCCCTCTGGGATACCTAATTAATGCTTGAAATATAGCTCCCGAGATCGTGCTTGTAAATCCTTACTTGAAATTTAGTTTGATGTTCAGTGTGTAAATCACAGCCAAGACTCCTCTTCCGTTTTCTGTAAATTTCAGCCACCAGCTATCACTAGTGATCTGTAAATCAGTCACAAGTTATTACTAGTGATCTGTAAATCACAGTCAAAAGTTATTGCTGGTGATCTGTAAGTCACAGTCAGAAGTTATCACTAGTGATCTGTAAATCAGTCAGAAGTTATTACTGTTGATCTGTAAATAGCAGCCAAAAGTTATTACCGGTGATCTGCAAATCACAGTCACAAGTTATCACTAGTGATCTGTAAATCACAGATGTATAAATAACTTCGTCTCGATAGGTAACATGACTTATGTAAACTTTTGTGGATTTACACCGGATGTTTTGTCCTGGATGAGCGTCACTCTCGAGGCGTGACGGGAAGACGATGACTGACGGGGAGAGACGGAGGCGAAAACAAGTTCACAGCGGGAAAAAGTGTGGCTAGAAAAGGAAGGTGTAGCGGGAAAGGTTACTTGCTCAACACACCAATAATGTTTTGGTAAACACGCTGACTGTTGTGTAAATGCTCAGTGCTATTGTCACGCAAAACACAACCAATACAAACAAGGTCTTTTATTTCAGGCCGTGTCATTGTAAAGCAAACATGAAATGCAAATGTGGGCAAGTTCCCACACTGCATAGTAGTAGTAATAGTAGTAGTAGTAATAGTAGTAGTAATAGTAGTAGTAGTAGTAGTAGTAGTAGTGGTGGTAGCAGTAGTAGCTAGTAGTAGTGTAGTGGTAGTAGTAGTGGTGGTAGTAGTGGTATAGTAGTAGTGGTGGTAGTGTGGTAGTAGTGGTGTGTAGTAGGGGAGTAGTTGGTAGTAGTGTGGTGGTAGTAGTGGTAGTAGTAGGGTGGTAGTAAATGGTAGTAGTAGTGGTGGTAGTAGTGGTAGTAGTAGTGGTGGTAGTAGTGGTAGTAGTGGTGGTAGTAGTAGTGGTGGTAGTAGTGGTAGTAGTAGTGGTGGTAGTAGTGGTAGTAGTAGTGGTGGTAATGTGGTATGGTGGTAGTAGTAGTAGTAGTAGTGGTAGTGTAAGTGGCAGTAGTAGTAGTAGTGGTAGTAGTAGTGGTGTAGTGTGGTGTAGTAGTGGTGGTAGTAGTGGTAGTGGTGTAGTGGTGGTGTGGTGGTAGTAGTAGTGTGTGGTGGTAGTAGTAGTAGTAGTAGTGGTAGTTAGTGTAGTGGTGGTGTAGTAGTGAGTAGTGGTAGTGTAGTAGTGGTGGTAGTAGTAGTAGTGGTGTAGTTAGTAGTGGTGGTAGTAGTAGGTGGTAGTAGTGGTGGTAGTAGTAGTGGTGGAGTAGTGTAGTAGTAGTGGTGAGTAGTAGTAGTGGTGGTAGTAGTGTGGTAGTTGTAGTAGTGTGGTAGTAGTAGTGTGTAGTAGTAGTGGTAGTAGTAGTAGTGGTAGTTAGTAGTGGTGGTAGTAGTGGTGGTAGTAGTAGTTAGTGGTGGTAGTAGTGGTGTAGTAGTAGTGTAGTAGTATGTGGTGGTAGTAGTAGTGGTAGTAGTAGTAGTGGGTAGTAGTAGTAGTGGTAGTAGTAGTGGTTAGTAGTAGTAGTGGTAGTAGTAGTAGTGGTAGTAGTAGTGAGTAGTGGTAGTAGTAGTGGTGGTAGTAGTAGTAGTGGTAGTAGTAGTGGTGTGTAGTAGTAGTGGTGGTAGTAGTAGTGGTGGTAGTAGTAGTGGTAGTAGTAGTAGTGGTGGTAGTAGTAGTAGTGGTAGTAGTAGTAGTAGTAGTAGTAGTAGTGGTGG
>NC_069425.1:36006450-36033950 GCF_026875155.1 Cherax quadricarinatus | reverse complement strand
TCACGAACCTACTGGAGTTTTATGACAAGGTAACAGAAGTAAAACACGAGAGAGAGGGGTGGATACACTGCATTTTCTTGGATTGCAAGAAGGTCTTCGACACATTTCCTCACCAGAGGTTAATACAAAAGCTAGAGGATCAAGTATACATAACAGGAAAGGCACTGCAATGGATCAGAGAATATCTGACAGGGAGGCAACAACGAGTCATGGTACGTGACTAGGTGTCAGAGTGGGCGCCTGTGACGAGCGGGGTTCCACAGGGGTCAGTCCTAGGACCTGCGCTGTTTTTGGTATATGTGAATGACATAACGGAAGGGATAGATTAAGAATTGTCCCTGTTTGCAGAAGATGTGAAGAAGTTAAGGAGGAGAATTAAAGCGGTCGAGGATCAGACAGGACTACAAAGAGATCTGGACAGGCTACAAGCCAAGTCCAGCAACTGACTTTTTTAATTTAACCCTTCCAAATGCAAAGTCATGAAGATCGGGGAAGGGCAAAGAAGACCGCAGACAGAGTATAATCTAGGTGGCTAAAGACTGCAAACCTCACTCAAGGAAAAAGATCTTGGGGTGAGCATAATACCGAGTACATCTCCTGAGGCACACATCAATCAGATAACTGCTGCAGCATAGGGCGTGTGACAAACCTAAGAATAGCGTTCCAATACTTCAGTAAGGAATCGTTCAAGACTGTATCCATATACGTCAGGCCTATAATGGAGTACGCAGCACCAGTTTGGAATCCACACCTGGTCAAGCACGTCAAGAAATTAGAGAAAATGCGAAGGTTTGCAACAAGGCTAGTTCCAGAGCTAAGGGGATTGTCTTACGAAGAAAGGTTAAGGGAAATCGGCCTGACGACACTGGAGGACAGGAGGGTCAAGGAAGACATGATAACGACATATAAAATACTGCGAGGAATTGACAAGGTGGACAAAGACAGGATGTTCCAGAGATGGAACACAGAAACAGGTGTCACAATTGGAAGTTGAAGACTCCTATGAGCCAAAGGGATGTCAGGAAGTATTTCTTCAGTCAGCCAGGAAGTGGAATAGCCTAAAAGGTGACGTAGTGGAGGCAGGAACAATACATAGTTTTAAGACGAGGCTTGATAAAGCTCATGGAGCAAGGAGAGAGAGGACCTAGTAGTAATTAGTGAAGAGGCGGGGCAAGGAGCTATGAATCGACCCCTGCAACCACAAATAGGTGAGTACAAATAGGCAAGTACACAAACACACAGACACCAGCACACACAAAAACACACAGACACCAGCACACACAAAAACAGACACCAGCACACAAAAAAACAGACACCAGCACACAAAAACACACAGACACCAGCACACACAAAAACAGACACCAGCACACACAAAAACACGCAGACACCAGCACACACAAAAAACACACAGAACCAGCACACACAAAAACACACAGACACCAGCACACACAAAAACACACAGACACCAGCACACACAAAAACACGCAGACCCAGCACACACAAAAACACACAGACACCAGCACACACAAAAACACGCAGACACCAGCACACGCAAAAACACACAGACACCAGCACACACAAAAACACGCAGACACCAGCACACACAAAAACACGCAGACACCAGCACACACAAAAACACACAGACACCAGCACACACAAAAAACACACAGGCACCAGCACACACAAAAACACGCAGACACCAGCACACACAAAAACACGCAGACACCAGCACACACAAAAACACACAGGCACCAGCACACACAAAAACACACAGGCACCAGCACACACAAAAACACACAGGCACCAGCACACACAAACACACAAACACCAGCACACACACAACTTCACTCTAAGTCAGGTAGACAAACAGGCAAAGTTGAAAAGTGAATCACGACCAGCAAGGAGGAAATATTACTCCACTCCGTACAGTGAGCAAGAATATTCCTGCTGAATATTACAAGCAGAACAAAATTACAGATGCATGAAGATTTGTGGAGCAGACATAGTCTGAGTCTGACCATATTTCTGCGCCACTCAGAGACCTGTGGAGCAGATAGACATATTTCTGCGCCAATCAGACCAGTGCAGCAGATAGCAGACCTATTGATGCGCCACTCAGAGACCTGTAGAGCAGATAGACCTATTTCTGAGTTACTCAGAGATTTAGAAAGCAGATACAAGACCAGTTGATTTACCCATGGAAATACAACTGTTGTATATGTGAAAATACAGCTGTTGTACACGTGGAGATACAGCTGTTGTATACATAGAAATACAGCTGTTTACGTGGAAATACAGTTGTATACGTGGAAATACAGCTGTTGTATACTTGGAAATACAGCTGTTGTATATATGGAAATACAGAGTGACGTGTGATCCAGTGTGACGTGTGGTCCAGTGTGACGTGTGGTTCAGAGTGACGTGTGCTGTTGATGTCACGTGTGTTCATGTTGCTGCTGTTGATGCTGCTGCTACTGTGGCTAGTTTTGCTGTTGCTGTTACTGCTCCTACTGTTACCGTTGCTGTTACCGCGGTATCAGGCGGCCTGAAATATCTCCCACTATTGACTTTCTAGTGAATATTCTTTAGTAAAAGAGAGCGGGATGTATTAAAGCAACACTAGACCTGCAAAAATAATAAGGTAACTACCAGACTCAAAAATAATAAAGTAACCAGATTCACTAAATAATGCATAAATACGTTGATAAATGCAAGTTAAAAAGGAATTAACGATTAACATAGCTAATTAACAAATTCTAGGGCAAAACATCGCCTTTAAAGAGAGCGAAATGACATCCGTGAATAAGACGAAACATCGATTGTGAGCGATAAGTCTGTGAATTTGGCGAAGCGTCACCTGTGAGGAGCGACATGTCGTGTGTTGAGTAGAGCGAAATGTCTCTGAACAGAGTAGAATGTCCACGGAGAGAACGAAACGTCCACGAAGAGAGTGAAACGGCCACGATGAGAGCGAAGCGTCGCCCCTCTCTGTCACTGTTGACCCCCCTTAGGTTTCTTCCCCTTAGGATAATTCATATTCTCTCTCTCTCTCTCTCTCTCTCTCTCTCTCTCTCTCTCTCTCTCTCTCTCTCCCTATTTCCCTCCCTCTCCCTCTCTAAATTAATCTTGATAACATCATTCAGGTCCTAACTGTGCCCTTCAGTGCGTTTACCAAGCCTCAAAATTCCATTAAGGCAGAGATCACAGAGCGCTTCTTAGTTTTCACTGTTATGAAGGGCAAGGTTGAACGCCTCCGCAGAACGCGCCCGTCGTGTCCCATAACGTAAGAATGAGACGTTTCACGAGGCTCTCGAAGATATAACCTGGAGTTTTAGTTCGCTGGAGGTTAGTCTCGGTGCTATAGTTAAGTCTCCCTTCAACCCCTCTGTGTAACATTGGTTTTCTTTAATTTTTTTTCCCATTTTTTTTTTGGAGTGTGCGAGTTCCCGCTTTCTGTGAGGTTTTACACCTATGCATTCCCATTTTCTGTGAGGTTTTACACCTATGCATTCCCATTTTCTGTGAGGCTTTGCAGCGTGTTCATCCCCATTTTCTGTAAAAAGTCCTTGTGTAAGGACTCCAATGGAAATAAGTCAGACTTTTTTTTTTTGGGTTGTCCTAGGTAATCTACAGATATGCTGCTATGTATGATAATTTATGATGAGATTAAGACATGTGCAACATCTGGGTATCTTTATTGTAGACGTTTCGCCATCCAGTGGCTTTATCAATACAAATTCTAGGACATAACTAGAAGACAGTAGAACTATGTACAGAAGATGAGGTAATCAGTCCCTCAACCTAGGAGTAGGTGCGAAGAGCACCATAGTCGTGGAGATTCTGAAGCAGAGGAAAGGATCCTGGCGCTTATATAGTAACGTCAGGTGTAGCAGACGAGGGCATATTCACTGGTAGGCGGGATTCCCCAGTGGAAGTAGGTCCTTCCCAAAGAGATGGGTTAGTTGTAGTAGTAGTTGTCGTAGTCGTGAAGGTTATGTACATGTCCTCAGAATTAAGATTCCATGATGTTGCAGTGTCTGACAAGTTGTGTACGAATGGTATATAATACCGACAAGATGAGATTAAGACACATGTTGCACATGTGTCTTAATCTCATCTTGTGGGTATTATATCCATTCGACCACTGATAATTTATGTAACAGTATTTTGTTCAGTAATGAATAAACTTACCGTTTTCAGTGAGATTCTCAGTTCTTACGTAAAGGGACCCAATGAAAATAAGTCACTTGACTTTTTTTGGGTTATCCCAGGTTCTCTAAAAATATGTGCTATGTATAAAATTCTATTAACTGTATTTGTGTATACCTGAAAAAAACTTACTTGATTTACGCCCATTTCTGTGAGATTTGTGACTACTACCGTGTCAGGGGCGTTCTTAGCTGTACGTGCCTTTTTTCTGTGACATTTCTCAGCGTAGTACCTTTTTCTGTGGTACTTTACCCTTTACGAAAATTTTTATTGTTTGAATATTGCTAGTACAAATTTGATAAAAACTGTACGCAAAATTTCGCACTGATAGTTATGTTGCGTAACATCGTAGCAAAAATCACAATTACCTTCTAGCCCATTCCCTGGGTTTGATTACGCCGAAATACACCGACTTATTTTTAAAATTTCTGATTAAATCACAAAGATGCTTAATTTTTTTAAATTTCGCTGCGAGGCTATTTTGCATTTAATATTTTTAATCAGGGCAGCAGATTGTGTGTGGTTTTACTTTCAGTTTTGTAGTTACAGCAGCAAGCGTGCTCGGTGTTTTTTCAGTGTTTGTTGTTACGCACAGAGCTGTGCTGCTGGTTTATCTTCATTTTTGTAGTTACAGCACAGAGCTGTGCTGGGGGTGTTACTTTTCAGTGTTTGTAAGTTACAGCAGCAGAGCTGTGTGGGTGGTGTTAGCTTCAGTTTTTGTAGTTACAGCAGCAAGCTGTGTGGTGGGTTACTTTCTTCGTTTTTGTATTTACACCCAGCAGAGCTGGCGGTGGGTTACGCTTCATGTTTGTATTTTCAGCGCAGAGCTGTGCGGTGGGTTTCCCCTCAGTTTTTGTAGTTACAGCAGCAGACTGTGCTGGTGTGTTACCTATAGTATTTAACGGGGCAAATTTTTAAAAAGATTCACACGTTGTAGCAGATTTTAAGTCTAATTGAAAATATTGTTATTTCCTTTCCCCTCGTGTGCTCTGTCATGCTACATGTGTTCCCAAATTTTTATTGGACCTACCATTTTCTTGCTTCTCCATTCTACTAACTTTCCATCATTTACTAGCTTTCCCATTCTACTAACTTTCATCATTTACTGCTTTCCGTATTCACTAACTTTCCCTCTTCTACTAATTTCCATCATTTACTAATTTCCCTCATTCTACTAGCTTTCTCTTTATAAAATTTCATCTTCTACTAACTTTCCAAACATTCACTAAATTTTCCATCATTCTACTTAAATTTCCTTTTATTCTACGCTTTCCATCATTTTACTAACTTTCCTCTTCTACTAATTTCCCTCATTCTACTAGCTTTCCCTCATTTATGTTTCCCTATTCTCTAAATTTACATCATTCTACTAATTCATCATTTTACTAACTTTTCCCTCATTTATCTTTCCCCTCATTTACTAAATTTCCTATTCTACTAGCTTTTTCCCTCATTTACTAACTTTCCATCATTTACAACTTTCCCTCATTTACTAACTTTCCCTCATTCTATAAATTTTTTATTCTACTAAATTTCCCTCATTCTACTAGCTTTCCATCATTCTACTAGCTTTCTCATTCAAAACTTTCCATCTTTTAAATAACTTTCGTCATTCTACTAATTTCCATCATTCATAACTTTCCTATTTACAATTTCCCTCATTCATAACTTTTTCCCTATTCTATAACTTTCCCTCTTTAAACCTGTGAAGAAAAACTCTCTCCCGCCCCTGTCTGACTTTTCCTCCACTTTTGTGGCCTCTTGTTTTTAGTTAAAAAAACCACCCCTACCCGCCAATACTACAAGCCACCACCCCTACCAGCCAATGCACAAGCCCACCCCCACCAACACCACCGACACCAACCAAAACTACAAGCACCACCCCACCAACACCCCGACTACCAGCCAACGACAAACATTACCCCCACCTGTAATAATTACCAGCTGCTGCAAGCACCACCCAAACCAAACATCCAACCCCCGACAAGCACCACCCCTAACTACCCCCAACCACCTAACCCCCCCACCACTAACAACCGCAACGCCGCCCCAGCCCCCATAAACCCCGACCACCATCACCCCCACCACGACCACCACATCGCCCCCCCCACCACACCGCCCCCACCACGACCACCCCCACCACACCACCGCCACCACAACCACCATCACCACCGCCATCACCCCCACCACACCGCCATCCCACCCCCACCGCTACCATCATCACCATGCCCCCCCACCACCGCCAACACCGCCCCCCACACCATCACCCCACCATCCCAAACCCCTACACCACCGCCATCACCAAACACCCTCACCATAAACCTCACCACCACCCTCACCCCCACCCCCGCCATCACCCCCCACCCTACCACCCCCAACCGTCACCCTCACCACCCCCATCACCCCCACCTCCCATCACCACCCCCATCACCCCCGCCATCACCACCGCCCTCACCGCCACCTCACCCCCACCATCACCCCCCACCATCACCATCACCCCCCGCCATACCACCCCCATCACCACCGCCCTCCCACCACCCTCACCCCCGTCATACCCACCATCCCACCCCCCCCCCCCTCACCCTCACCACCACCATCACCACCCCCATCACCACCCCCATCACCACCCCCTCACCCCCATCCCACCGCCATCACCACGCCATCACCACCGCCCTCCCCCGCCATCACCCCCGCCTCCCCCCCCATCACCCCACCACACCCTCACAACCCCCACCATCACCATCACCACCGCCATCACCACCGCCTCACCCCCACCCTCACCTCACCACCACCTCACCCCCGCCTCACCACCGCCATCCCCCACCATCACCCCGCCCCAAACCCTCCCATCACCACCCCCTCACCACCACCTCACCACCGCCATCACCCCCGCCTCACCACCACCATCACCTCACCACCACCCCATCACCCCCCGCCCCCACCACCGCCATCACCACCACCATCACCCCGCCACCCCTCACAACCATCCCATCACCAACCCCCTTTACCCCATCATCACCACCCCCTCATCACCTCACCCCATCATCACCTCACCGCCACCTCACCCCCACCACCCCCGTCACCCTCCCACCGCCATCACCCCACCATACCATCACCCCGCCCTCACCACCGCCATCACCCCCGCCATACCCCCCCATCACCGCCACCATCACCCCCACCATCACCCCACCACCCCCCATCACACCCCCATCACCCCCCGCCATCAACCCCCTCCCCTCAAAACCACCATCACCACCGCCCTCACCATCACCCCCACCACAACCACCTCACCACCACCTCCCCCGCATCACCACCCCCTCCCCCCGCCATCACCACCCCCCATCCCCCGCCATCACCACCGCCCTCACCACCACCATCACCCCCACCATCACCATCACCATCACCACCCCCATCACCACACCTCACCACCGCCTCACCACCACCATCACCATACCACCCCCACCACACCACCGCCCTCACCACCCATCACCACCCCCATCACCCCGCCACCGCCATCCCAAACCCTCACCTCACCACCCCCATCACCCCCACCCTCCCACCACCCTCACCCCGCCCTCACCCCACCATCCACCACCATCACCAACATCACCACCGCCCCCGCCATCACAACCTCACCATCACCACCACCATCACACCACCCTACCCCCACCCTCACCACGCCATCACCACCACCCCTCACCCCCACCCCTCACCACCACCATCACCCACCCCACCACCCCCCACCCTCACCACCGCCCACCACCCCCCTCACCACCACCATCATCACCCTCACCCCCATATACCATCCCTCACCCTCACCCCCACCGCCATCACCACCCCCATACCCCCACCACCAACCACCATCACCCCCCCCACCATCACCACCCCTCCCACCCACCCTCACCACCATCACCACCCCACCCCCATCACACCCCACACCCCCATCATCACCACCACATATCACCCTCACCCCCACTCCCATCACCATCACCATCACCCCCACCGCCATCACCACCCCCATCACCACCACCCCCCCCCCCCCCCACCGCCATCACCCCCCGCCTCCCACCACCATCACAACCCCATCACCACCCCCACCACCCTCACCACCATCTCACCCCCCCACCCCTACCCACCATCACCACCTCACCACCCCCACCCCATCACCCCCCATCACCACCACCATCACACCCCCCATCAACCCCCATCACCACCACCACCCCACCACCACATCCCACCACCACCCACCCTCCACCACCCTCACCATCCCGCCACCATCACCCCGCCACCGCCTCACACCCCATCATCACCACCACCACCATCACCACCACCACCCCACCACCCCATCACCACCACCATCATCACTCTCGCAAACCCCTAGCGAAGTATCAACATTAAAAAGAAATTAAAAATTTACTTTTCGAGTAACACAATAGGATCTTCGTTTTTTTGCTTGACTTTGTTACCAGAGAATTTGTTCTTGGTCATTGCAATTTTTTAGAATTTTTTTAAATTTCCCGACTGAGGGATGAGCCCCAAAAATTTTTCCCGGGTTAAAAAATAAATTTTTCCCGGGAAAAAATTTAAAATACATAAATATAAATTAAAAATTTTTTTCCCACCACACACAACGCGTTTAAATTTTTAAATTTTTAATATAAATATATTTTATTTTAAATATATAAATAAATATATTTTTAAAATTTTATATATATAATTTTATTTTTGTTCAGAATAATTTTTTTCCCAATTATTCCCTACAAAATTTTCGCTTGGTTTTTTCGGCAAAGGGAAAAGCGTTGCTATTTAAGCCAAAATCGCAAGTTTTTTCCCATTCGGGACGAAAGAATATATAATTAAAAGCAACCACGGGAAAAAAGGGTTTTAAAACAAAGAACAGTACTATGAATTTTCTGACAGAATGACCTGGTGTATTTGGGGGTTTTTAAGCGTCGAAAGTTTTAACCCGGGTTCCTGGGGGCTGCCTGTATGTTCTCGGCTTTCCGTCCGGCCAATAGCAGTTTACTTTTGTCCGTTCACGGGGGTGGAGGGGAAAAAAGTTCATAGCGGGTTTTTATCCCCCATCAGATGTAATTTTGGTCAAAAAAGTGATGCAGTCCCTTTTTTTTTCACCCCCCTGCTTCCCCATCCCCGGGCCCTTTTTCCCCCCCCCCCTCTCTCTTTTCCCCTCTCTTTTCTCTTTCCTTTTTTTTCCCTTTTTATTCTGACCCCTTTTCTACCTTTTCCCGGGAAACTTGTTTTTAATTAATAAAATTAAAGCTTCAGGTGTGTGGTGTGTGTGTGTGTGGGGGTGTGTGTTGTGTGGTGTGGTGTGTGTGTGTGTGTGTTGATTTGGTTGGTGTTTATTTAAAATTTGGTTTTTTTTTGGTTTCGGTGGTTTGTTTTTGGTTTTATTGTTTGTTGTTTTTTTTGTTTGTTTGTTTTTTTTGTTTTTTGGTTAAAATTTTTTTTTTTTTTTTTTTTTTTTTTTTTTTTGTGTTGTTTTTTGTGTTTTGCCAAAAAATGAAATTTATTGGGAAAAATTTTAAGAAAATTTTTTTCAACCAAAATATTAAAAAAAAGAGCAGAAAAATTGGGAATTGCAAAAATTTAAAAGGGTTAGGAACCCAGAAGCTCCCAAAATTTTAGGCCCCCTTTGGAAAAATTCATTTATTTAAAACCCTTCCCCTTTTAAAATTTGGAAAAAGAAAATTTTTTAAAAATATAAAATAGAGTTTAAATTAAATAAAAAAAATTGCCAAACTAAGGAAAAATTACTGCTGATTCCACTTTCCAAATGAAGGGGTTTGGGAAAAAAAGATTTTTGGGGGGAAGAAAATTAAAATTTATTTTTTCATTTAATAAAAATTTTAATAAAAAAATTAACATTAAAAAATAAATAACAAAAAAAATTAACAAAAATTAACAATTTAATAAACACCTATTTTGGGGAAAAAACCCCCAATAAATCAAAAAAATAAAATTTTTTAAGGAAAGGTGGAAATTTAAATTTAAAATTTTTAAATTTAAATAACACAAACAAATTTGAAAAAATTTGGACATATATTATAAAAATTATTAAATAATAAATTTTAAAAATTTATTATTATATTTTAATACGGGCCACCAAATATTAAAATTAGGGAAATTAAAATTTAAAAAATAAATAAATAAAAATTTTATATATATTATTTATTAAAAATTAATATATATATATATATATTTAAAATTATATTTATTTAAAAAATTATATTTTATATATATTTATAATTTTTATACCCCAAACTATTTATTTAATAGACGAAATTTATATTTATATATATAAAATATATAAAAATTTTTATATAATTTATATATATATTTAATAATTATATATTTATATTTTAAAATTTATTATTTTTTATATAATATTATATTTTTTAAATATAATTATAATTTATATTTAAAAATATAAAAAAATTTATATAATATATATATTAACTATTTTTTATATATATATATATATTTAATATAAAAATTTATTTTTTTATAATTATTTTAAAAATATATTTAATTAAAATATATAATATAAATATATATAATATATATATATTTTTATAATATATATTTTTATATTAAAAATTTTAAAATTTTTATTAAAAATATATATATTATATATATTTTAAATAAAAACATAAAAATTTTTATAAAATATATTATTTTAAAAAAATATATTATATATATAAAATTTATATAATATAAAAATATATATATAATATAAATATTATTTTTAAAAATAAAAATATTTATATATATAAAAAAAAATAAAATATATAATATAAATATAAATATATTTTAAATAAATATAAATAATTTATTTTTTATTAAAAAAATTTATATATAATATAAAAATTTATTTAAATATTATATAAATATATATAAAAAAAATATAAAAATTTTTTAAATATTAATATATTATTTTATATAAAAATTTTTATTAAATTTTTTTATATATATATAAAAATATATTTTTATATAAAATAAATTATATATATTATAATTTTTATAATAAATATAAATATATATATATATTTTTTAAAAAAAATATATAATAAAAATTTTTTTATATATATATTATAAATATATTATAAATATAATAAAAAATATTATATTTTATATATATAAAAATTTTATAAAAAATAATAAAAATCATTTTTTATTTATATTTATATAATATATATATAAAATATAATATTTAAAATTTATATAAATCATCATTTTTAAAATATAAAATTTTATTTAATATAATATATATATATAATTATATATAATTTTATATTTAAAAATATATATAATATATATAATTAAAATAATATTATATAAATATATATATATATATATTTACAAAAATTTAAAAATATATATTTAAAAATAAATATACATATATAATTTAAAAAAATATATTATAAACATATATTTTTATATATACATATATAAATATAAAATTATATAATATTAATTTATATATATATATAATTTTTTAAATATATAATTTTAATATATAAAATATTATATATATATATATATATATAAAAAAATATTAAAAATATTTAAAAAAACCACACAATATATATATATATATATATATATATATATATATAATATATATATATATATATATATTTTAAATATAAAATTTAAAAGGGAGGGGAAATAAAAAATATTTTAAAACAAATTTTATATAAATATAATATATTATATATATATATATATATATATTTTAAAAATATATATATTATTGTTTTTTAAGGGAAGGAAAAATTTGCAGGGCCACAAATTTAACCCAAAAAATAGAGACCCTGTTTTTAATAATAAATAATATTATTTAAAAATTTTATTTTTAAATTTTAAATTTTAAATTTATTTATTTTTGGGGGAAAAAATTTAAAAAAATTTTTTTGTGGAAGGGGGGAAAGTTTTGGGGAAAAAAAAAAATTAAAATGGAAGCTGTACAATGGCAAATAAAAGGGAAACTTTAACCCAAAATTTTTTTTGTAAAAATTTTTATAAAATTAAAAGGGAAAAGGAAAGCCCTGGAATTTTTTTTTAAAAAAGGGAGGAAGTTTTGGGGAAAAGTTAAGGGTGGGGAAATTTTTAAAAAGGGAAGTTTAAAAGGGTAAAAAAGGGGTTTTCCGTGTTGGGGGGGGGAAAAAAAAAAAAAAAACGGGGGCCCCTATAAAATGAAATAAGGGGCCCGGGGAAAGGAAAAGTTAAAATTTAAAAACAGGGGGGGAAATTAGGGATTTTTTGGAATTATTTAAAAAATTTTGGGATTAAGGACCTTTGGGTTTAGGTTGGGAGCTTCCCTTTTTGCCCAAAGGGGAAAAAAGGGTGCAAAAATTTGGGGGAGGGGATATAATATTAATATTATATATATAAATATATATTTTTATATAAATAATATATATATATGCTTCTCTTGGGAGCACCGCTGAGTCGTCAGGTTGTCCACACAGTCCTCAAGGGCAAACTGAACGACCTGATGAGAATGGAGGAGAGAATAAGTGATCTGGATGCCCATGATGTCCTCTATCTCCTCACAAGTTGTCTAATTTTGCCAAGACTAATCTATTTCTTGAGATGTTAATCCAAACACTTAATCTGTTACTGGAAGATCACCAGTGGAATAAAGCAACACTTCCAGTGCGACTGCGAGGTACAGGGGTGCGCAAAACAACACAGGTAGCATTACCTGCATTTCTGTCCTCGTGCATTGCATCAGTGAACTAGGTAAGGAGATAGTCCCTGATCGCTTGAGATGCGCTGTAGGAGCTCCTGACCCAAAGTTAGGAGCTGCGCAGACTCTTCAAGCAAACCAGCTCCTCCCAGCGATCACAAAGCATTCCCGTGTGACAGACCCATCATAAAGATAATCGCCCAAATAATGCCTCAGGAAAGGACAAACGTTATCTCCTAGCAGTGAAGGCACCACATTCAGGAGATTTCCCTTTGGTCATCCCTAATTCCGCTTTGGGCACTCTCATAGACCCTTAGGTCCTTCAGGTTGGTGTAGTTCTTCTCCTAGCCTCCTCCAAACTCCCCGAACACAGGTGCATTTGCGGCAGGAGGTCAGCTGATCAATTAGGACTCCAAGTCTCATTTGTTTTACGTTGGAATGGAAGTATGCCAGATATGAGAAGATCAAGGACATCATCAAGCGAAATATCACCACAGTCCGTGGCCCAGTAAAACGGGAACCCCAGGTACAGAGGTCTGACGGAAGCCAAAAGCGTCCAGATGGAGTTACCATACAGGTGTAATCCTGTAGTTCTGGAAGGACTACAGGATTACAGGACTACACCTATGCATCTACGTTGGCCGACACCTACCTTCAATACTCTGAAGCTGAAGCGACACCTACCTACAATACTCTGAAGCGACACCTACCTACAATACTCTGAAGCTGAAGTGACACCTACCTACAATACTCTGAAGCTGAAGCGACACCTACCTACAATACTCTGTAGCTGAAGCAACACCTACCTACAATACTCTGTAGCTGAAGCGACACCTACCTACAATACTCTGTAGCTGAAGCGACACCTACCTACAATACTCTGTAGCTGAAGCGACACCTACCTACAATACTCTGAAGCTGAAGCGGGTGGTGCTGCCAGTTTCAGGGAGACACAGAAAAATCAATAAATAAGGAGGACTGCCACCATGCTGTAAGTTTGTCCGCAAAAGGATCCGAGACCTTCGGAGCATGGGGCAAATGCGCTCTCAGATTCCTTAAAGACTTGGGTGACGTACTAAGAAACGGAAACCAAGGACACCAGAGCGACCAGCCTCCTTTTCCAGAAACTCAGTGCTACAATCCAGAGAGGAAATGCCCGCAATATTCTGGGCACACGGCCCATCACCGGGGAGCTGGACGAAGTATTATAGATGTAGGTTCTAGGATGTTATGCATATTTTTCTCCTCGCCAGTGTTTTCAAATAAAGTTCAATAATTATATATAGATATATACATAATACACACACACACACACACACACACACACACACACACACACACACACACACACACACACACACACACACTGTATAAATCAGATGGTGGGTAGCATGCAGCAGAAGGCAGGAAACAACAGCAGACAGGACGAGACTAGAGGCAGCAGGAGGCTACAGGAGGCAGTACTAGGCAGCAGGAGAAGGCAGCAGCAATAAGGAGAGAGAGCGAGTACGCTTCAAGTCCCAATGGGCACAATTATACAGAGAGGGAAGCCTGCCTGACCTGTGCTGAGTGCCAGCCCACTCTTCTGCTAGAAGGAGAAGGTGCCATGAGGAGAGGATGGAGAAGAAGAGAGGAAGACAGGAGGAGGAGGAGGAGAGAGAGAAAATGGATGAGAGGCAGGAGAAGAGAGGAAAGCTGCAGGAAATGGAAGAGGAGAGGAAGGCAGAAGGAAAAGTTAAAGGGAAAGGGGCGGAGGGAGGGAAGGAGGGAGAAAGGAACAAGGCTAGGATGAAGAAGGAGAAGCAGCAAAAGCAGGATATAAAAAGGAAAAGGAAAAGAACAAGGGAGTAGAAAGAATATATAAATGAATAAGGATGGAGAGAGAATGGAAGAAGGGAAGAGGGAGGGAGAGTAAGTTAAAATGAAAAATAGAGAGGCAGTACAAACCGAGGTTACCTGTTAAGTTTACCGTCAGTCTAACTACCTCTACTGGTAGAGGTAGTTAGAAATGGACATAACGAACAAGAATACAGAAGATAATTAATGGAACAGGGAGTAGATGAAGAGGAAGGATAGACAAAAAGAGGAAGGAGATATGAGAAAGTAGGGGAAAATGATAGGAAGTAGAGAGGGGAAAAAACGAGTTATATTAAACAGATGGAGCCACACACACACACCCCACACACACAGAGGGCCAAGTGTCTTTTTGGCAAGTGCCTTTGACAACTGGTTCTAACATACACACAAAAAACATACACACAACACACAAAAACACCATACGCACATACAAACCACATACACAAAATACACACAAACACCACACACAAAACACACAAAACACACACACACACACACACACACGATATTCAAAAACCATCCAAAGCAAATTTTCTGGCTGGGACGACCTCATTTACGATGTTCAAGAATATTATAATGCATAATAAATTTCTTGACCAAAACATCTCATTTTCTCCCCTCTCTCTTTCTCTCTCTCTCTCTTCCTCCTCTTTTCCTCTCTCTCTCTCTCTCTCTCTCTTCTTCTCTTTGTTACATGTTTTTACTCTGTATTATTTTTAGATGCCTTTAAATCTCTTTAAAATAAACGTTTTTGAAGACTGAAACATTATCAACATATGAGATCTTATTGAGGGAAACGTTTCGCCACACAGTGGCTTTCTTCAGTCCAATAACAAGTAGAAAGGTGTAAGGAGAGGAGGAGTTTGAGGTAATCAGTCCCTCAACCTGGAGTCGATGTGTTCAGTCCATCAATCTTGTAGAATGTACAGCACAGAGCCGTAGCAGTGGCTTATATACTGTAGAGAGGTGAGGTGAAGCAGGAGGAGGCGGGGTCATAGTGGAACCATACAAAGAATTTTTCAAAACTTGTCCAACCTTTGGACGAAGACCTACTTCGACTAGTGGATGGTACCACTGTGACCCCGCCTCCTCCTGCTTCGCCTCACCTCACTACAGTATATAAGCCACTGCTACGGCCCTGTGCTGTACATTCTACAAGATTGATGGACTGAACACATCGACTCCAGGTTGAGGGACTGATTACCTCAAACTCCTCCTCTCCTTCCACCTTTCTACTTTGTATTGGACTGATGAAGCCACTGTGTGGCGAAACGTTTCCTCAATAAAGATTCTCATATGTTGCATAAGTGTCTCAATCTTCAACTTGTCGGTTTTCAAAACCATTTATCACAAGTATCGTTTTAGTATTTGTTGTTAGTATGGTTTTGCACCTACATATATAATAGAAATGAAGGACCATTGACTACCTTCTGTCCATCCCTCTATCCGTCTGTCTGTTCGTCCAACCGTCCGCCCGTCAAAAAAAAAAAAATCCTCTCCCTAATTGCTATCTCATCTTAATATATAATTTTTATTGTAAGAAAAAGGCGTATATTTTTTTTTTCACTGGAATTTTGCAACGTTTGGAACATTCATTTTTTTATAAACTATTTTATGAATTATTATTTTTTCGTTTTGTGGAAGAGCAAATAAGAGAAATAATGATACAGCGTCTGGCAAAGGGAAGATGGTTTGATCCGGTAACAGGAGGGGGGCAGCCCTTCATAGGCACCAAGGCATTTCTCCTGGAGAATTGTGAAATTAGTACAAGGGAGGAAATGAAATTCAAGGCACCAGACAGCAGGCAGCCCGGGACCCGCACCGGCACGGCACCAGACACAAGGCACCCGGTACACGCACCCGGAACCAACACCCGGCACCCGGAAACCAGACACCAGACACCAGCCGTAACGGCTTGACAAAGCTCCCGGAGAGCGAAACGTTGCCACAGTAAAATGTCACATTACTTGAGGTAGTTCAGAAACCCCACTATAAGACGACTGTATGAAAGGAAAGTATGAAGGAATGTGTCTAGAAACTGCTTGGACAGCAGCATCCCTTTTGACTCAGTTGAATGCGTTGGCAAAGTCCAATTTGATCAGGGTTTTTCTTCTGACATGTTATTGATGTATACTCTTTCTGCATGAGCAGCTACATCACAGCCTTGTTCAACACCAAAACCGAGCTGAGTTGGTTTCAGCATTGCAGCAGCCTCTTGACTCGCCATTTTCACTGCAGCCTTGGCGACTAGGCGCCGAAGGGTGTTGCCAGCCGCGATGAGCCTGACTCCTCCGGCCTTTTTCCTGAAGGCACATAGTGAGGCACCAAAGAAGAGTGCACTAATACCCCCGGGACACCGGCAGCCAGACACACATTGGAAAATTTTTTGAGTTCAGACAACAGCCTCTCTGAAACATCCCCAAGTGCTGGATTAAGCATTTGTTTTAAACGTTGTGGCCTTAAACCGGCGAAACTCCCTGCTGAGCACTGTGGGAATGACACATCAGCATGCTGTAGCGTTAAATGTTCTTCACCTGCTGCACTGTCAGGGAGGTCAGGGAGCCCTGGGTGGATGTTTGTCCTTCATAGCTTGTCCTGTAATGACGTCCTTAGTGACGATGGTATCCTCACTGGTTACAAGCCTCGGTGCTCCGGTTGTATTTCCTTCTATTTTTTTTTATTTTTGTTGCTAAATTTGGGCTTTGATTTTTGAGGCATCAGGTGTTCTGTTGTTGGCATTTTCCCGGCGGGTGTTTGTCGCCCTAGAGGGAAGACGGATGAGGTTGTCATCTCTAAGGAATACATCTAATGCCTTAATATCAAAAGTTGGGACTTGTCCCTTCTGGATGGGACAGCCAGCCAAGCATTACCAAACAACAGTAGATTGTGCCAGGATCCATTGATTACAGGGGCATCGTTGACTTTCTTCAGCAGGTCACCGAATTTACTATTAGCTTGTGGGCGAGCTTCTTTGGGGATGTGTGTCAGCGTCCTGATGGATGTTAATTTGATTGCATATTTTAGGTCCTCTGTAAAGGTGAAGTCAGGGTGGCTGTCAGCTCTGTCTGCTGGGAGGGGCTGTTGGTTTTTCCCAGTTGGAGCCCTTCGGGAACCTGGGCACTCACTGTGTACACGACTGTTACTATTTATATAAAATAATAATTTATATTGGCTGAAGAATATCTTTTTATTTTATACCTAGACAGAAGTTTATTGCTTCATGTTCTATGAACTTTGAACCTCGAACTGACAGCTTGAAATTCTCACTGAAAAACTAAGCTTCACACTGACAACTCAACCTCACACTGACAACCCAGCCTCACACTGACAACCCAGCCTCACACTGACAACCCAGCCTCACACTGACAACCCAGCCTCACACTGACAACCCAGCCTCACACTGACAACCCAGCCTCACACTGACAACCCAGCCTCACACTGACAAAAAATAACATTCAGACAGAGTTGCTCTGGTATGTAGAGAACGTGTTAAAAAAAATAGAGTGAGGGAGAGCGATGGAGGAACGGGGATGGGGCGGCTGGGACGGAAGGAAGGACAGGAAAGGGACGGGAATAGACGGAAGGAGAGGCAGCATGCTGACAGGGCAGGTTGGGGAGGATGGGGGAGTACCCAGAGAGAGGCAAAACAAAAAAATAAAAACAGGTTTCAGGTGATTCATATTTTTTTTGCGTTAGTTGCAAATCTACGGTAGAGGGCGAGTGATGGATGAGTTCGCTGCGTAAATGGATGAAGCAGCGAGATAGTGCCATCCATCTCAACCTCCCTTCCTCCCCTCAACTCTCCACCCCAGTCTTCTCTCTCTTACCGTCCGTCTCTCGGTGACGGAGGTTCGAGCTTTCAACAACACTCCTTGACGGTGAATGACCCTCCCCCCCCCGTCCACACTGCTTCAGTTTTTTTTTCATATAAATTTGTGTCTATGGAAAGGTTCTTCAGCAACTTAACATAAGTAAGGCAAGAGGCGGGTGGGTGGACTCTGTGTTTAACCCGCGTCAGGAAACACTTGTCCCGTTTCCTGATAAACCTTACCTAAGCTAACTTGCATATTTTTGGACTATAAGAAGTCTTGTGATACACTACGGTGATACACTACTGACAAAAGCTAGAGAGCCAGGCAGAGATAACGGGGAAAGCAACACAATGGATCATGCAACACTTAACAGGAAGGAAAAAGTGACTGTGTCCGACAGAAGGTGTCAGTGTGAGGAGTGGGGTTCCACGTGGATCACTACTACGACCAGTACTGTTTCTTGCGTACGTGAACGACACGATGGAAGGGATGAAGCCAGGGTTATCCCTGTTCACTGATGTGAAACTAATGATGAGAATACAAAGAGGTGAGGACCAGGAATGGCAGTAAAATGACCTGGACAAACTACAGGGTTGGTCTGACAAGGCTATAAGAATTTAGCCCAAGCAAATGCAAAGTTATGAAATTGGGAAAAAGTAAAGAAGATCAGACACAGAGGTCGGTCCAGAGGCAGCACATCGCCTATAAAAAGAAGCAACTCAGGGTGAGCATACTTCCAAGCATATTCCCAGAGGCAAACATCAACTTAATAACATCCATAGCAAATAAGCGTTTTGGCACTCTTAGGACAGTTGTCAGGAAGGTAAACAGATTCATTCACTACACTATAAACAGCTTATGTGAGGCCCTTCTTAGAGTGTGCCGAACTAGTATCGAACCCACCCAAAACACCCACCCACCCACACACACCTACACCTACCTACCTACCTACCTACCTACACACACACACACACAACACACACACACACACACAACCAGCAGAAACATAGCAACTTTCTCCGTTCCTAAAATCTCTCTCTCCTGGCTTTCCCTCCTCTCCCCTCTATTCTCTCACTTTCTTATCCTTCCTTTCTTCCTCTTCCTCCTCTTCTTCATCTTCCTCTTCTTCCTCCTCCTCCTCTTCCTCCTCCTCCTCATCTTCCTCTTCCTCCTCCTCCTCTTCCTCCTCCTCCTCCTCTTCCTCCTCCTCCTCCTCTTCCTCCTCCTCCTCCTCTTCCTCCTCCTCCTCTTCTTCCTCCTTCTCTTCCTCTTCCTCCTCCTCCTCCTCCTCTTCCTCCTCTTCTTCCTCTTCTTCCTCCTCCTCTTCCTCCTCCTCCTCCTCTTTCTCCTCCTCCTCCTCGCATCTATTCCTATCATTTTATTCTCCACCTTTATTCTTATAATTTCATTCTCTATTTTTTTATCCTTTCTCTCAATATTTTCTTCTTAACTTTCTCGTGTTTCCACCTTTATCTTTTTCCTTCTTACTGTTCCATCTCCTCTTCACTTCTCCCCACTTCTCTATTTTCTCCTCCCGTTTCCCTCTCCTCTTCCTTGCTTTCCCTCTCCTCTTCCTTGCTTTCCCTCTTCTCTCCTCCTTCCCTGTCTGCTCCTTCCCTGTCTGCCCCTTCCCTGTCTGCCCCTTCCCTGTCTGCTCCTTCCCTGTCTGCTCCTTCCCTGTCTGCTCCTTCCCTGTCTGCTCCTTCCCTGTCTGCCCCTTCCTGTCTGCCCCTTCCCTGTCTGCTCCTTCCCTGTCTGCTCCTTCCCTGTCTGCCCCTTCCCTGTCTGCTCCTTCCCTGTCTGCCCCTTCCCTGTCTGCTCCTTCCCTGTCTGCTCCTTCCCTGTCTGCTCCTTCCATCTCCTCTTTCCGTCTCCTCCTTTCCTGTTTCATTCTTCCTTATTCCTTCTAGACTTTTTTTTTACAAAATACGTCGAAACATTTGCATCTTACGTCTAAACTGCTTCAGAATACGTCAAAATAGATTCAAGGAGCGTCAGAAAATGAAACCAGTTTTGTGCTATCCTCATCTACAACTCAGTGGCTGAGGATGGAGGGTTGATGGAGTTGTCCTCCATCCGGCTAGGAGTTGAGGGGTACGATGGAGTGTCTCGCTTTCTCATCTGAATAACAGTGAAAGTTTATGGAGTTGTCCTCCATCTGTCGAGGGTGGTGGAGGTGGTTTTATGGAGTTGTCCTCCATCTGTCGAGGGTGGTGGAGGTGGTTTTATGGAGTTGTCCTCCATCTGTCGAGGGTGGTGGAGGTGGTTTTATGGAGTTGTCCTCCAGGTTGCGAGGGAGTCCGAGCTCTCGGTAATTCCTCAATTTGGAATAACAAATGTGTTTGCCTCTCTAGTTACAATATAACACAAAAAATTGTGTGTGTGTGTAAAGAAAGAGAGAGAGAGAGAGAGAGAGAGAGAGAGAGAGAGAGAGAGAGAGAGAGAGAGAGAGAGAGAGAGAGAGAGAGAGAGAGAGAGAGAATGGGGTGAATAAGATTTAAAAAAAAAAAAAAAAGCGGGCCGAAGGAGACTCTGAGATGAGTAAGTTTATATTAAAGTATTGCGTCTTAGTAGTGAGAGTGGTAGGAAGGAGGGACAACAAGGATGAGAGAGAGACAGGGAAGCCTTGCAGGCCTCCCTCTTGCAGGCGTATTGTGCCACCTGAATGCACTTCACATTACTTACCGCTTCATTCATGGCTCATCATCCTCCTTTCATTTTGTTCTCGTTAACTCCCGAGAAAATGGCGTTCTTCTCGTCTGAACTGATCCACCTCGGATTTCCGGGTCACGAACGCTATGCTGGTCGAAGCTGCAGAGAGGAAGTGTTTTGTTTACCAGTAAGAGGATTACAGACTTAAAAAGTCTTCGTCCCTCAGGAGGACGTGAGGTCTCGTTGAGTCTTGGGGAGGGTTATTAAAGTCTTTCTCTAGGAGTTCTCGAGGTCTAGTTAAGTCTCTGGGAGCTCTTCAAGGCTTTATTCTGGAGCTCTGTGATTTGTTCAGTCTCTGAGAGTTCTCAATACACTTTTTCTTGGCGTTCTTGTTTGTCTTGTATAGTCTTTGAGAGCTTAAAAAAAAAAAGACTCTCCGAGAAGTGCTCCGTCTCTGAGTCATCAGTAGCTTCAAAAAGGCTTCAAGAGCTCATTAGCTGAAGCCTCTTGATAATGACGTGATGGATAAAGCTGAAGCGGCTGGAGTTTGATGGAGAGAGAGAGAGAGAGAGAGAGAGAGAGAGAGAGAGAGAGAGAGATCAATTTTAATTGAAAACAATATTCAAGGTTGAAAAATAATGAAAGAATTTAAAAAAATAATAATAATCTTTTATTCTTCTCTAAGCAATACTCTATAAATACTTACAGATACCTCACAGATATCATCAATACCTTGCAGATATCTTAAATATACTCAACACGTCTCTTCCTCATCTGAAAGATACATCGACATTTTACAGATATCCTAGAGGTTCTCTGCAGATACAACAGCTATCCTCAAGATACTTTCCTGATATCTTCAAGACACTGTACACTTACTCTGAAAATACTGTTACAAATACGTTAGATACACAACACTGGTAATAGTACCTGATACCATATTACTGGTAACAGTACCTGGTACCATATCACTGGTAATAGTACCTGGTACCATATCACTGGTAATAGTACCTGGTACCATATCACTGGTAATAGTACCTGATACCATATTACTGGTAACATTACCTGGTACCATATCACTGGTAATAGTACCTGATACCATATTACTGGTAACAGTACCTGGTACCATAACACTGGTAATAGTACCTGATACCATATTACTGGTAACAGTACCTGGTACCATATCACTGGTAATAGTACCTGGTACCATATCACTGGCAATAGCACCTGGTACCATATCACTGGTAATAGCACCTGGTACCATATCACTGGTAACAGTACCTGATACCATATCACCGGTAACAGTACCTGATACCATATCACTGGCAATAGCACCTGGTACCATATCACTGGTAACAGTACCTGATACCATATCACTGGTAACAGTACCTGATACCATATCACTGGTAACAGTACCTGGTACCATATCACTGGTAATAGCACCTGGTACCATATCACTGGCAATAGCACCTGGTACCATATCACTGGTAATAGTACCTGGTACAATATTACTTGTAATAGTACCTGGTACCATATTACTGGTAACAATCCCTGGTACCATATCACTGGTAACAGTACCTGGTACCATATCACTGGTAATAGCACCTGGTACCATATCACTGGCAATAGAACCTGGTACCATATCACTGGTAATAGTACCTGATATATTACTGGTAACAGTACCTGACACCATATTACTGGTAATAGTACCTGACATCATATTACTGGTAATAGTACCTGGTACCATATTACTGGTAATAGTGCCTGGTACCATATCACTGGTAATAGTACCTGGTACCATATCACTGGTAATAGTACCTGG
Organism: Cherax quadricarinatus; assembly: GCF_026875155.1. NCBI lineage: Eukaryota > Metazoa > Arthropoda > Malacostraca > Decapoda > Parastacidae > Cherax > Cherax quadricarinatus. The sequence continues at coordinate 36,010,882 of NC_069425.1, read as the reverse complement.
TACCATATCACTGGTAACAGTACCTGGTACCATATCACTGGTAACAGTTCCTGACACCATATTACTGGTAACAGTACCTGACACCATATTACTGGTAATAGTACCTTGTACCATATTACTGGTAATAGTACCTGGTACCATATTACTGGTAATAGTACCTGGTACCATATCACTGGTAATAGTACCTGGTACCATATCACTGGTAACAGTGCCTGGTACCATATCACTGGTAACAGTGCCTGGTACCATATCACTGGTAACAGTCTCTGATACCATATCACTGGTAATAGTATATGGTACCATATCACTGGTAATAGCACATGGTACCATATAACTGGTAATAGTACCTGGTACCATATCACTGGTAATAGTACCTGGTACCATATAACTGGTAATAGTACCTGGTACCACATCACTGGTAATAGTACATGGTACCATATAACTGGTAATAGTACCTGGTACCATATAACTGGTAATAGTACCTGGTACCATATAACTGGTAATAGTACCTGGTACCATATAACTGGTAATAGTACCTGGTACCATATCACTGGTAATAGTACCTGGTACCATATCACTGGTAATAGTACCTGGTACCATATCACTGGTAATAGTACCTGGTACCATATCACTGGTAATAGTACCTGGTACCATATCACTGGTAATAGTACCTGGTACCATATCACTGGTAATAGTACCTGGTACCATATCACTGGTAATAGTACCTGGTACCATATCACTGGTAATAGTACCTGGTACCATATCACTGGTAATAGTACCTGGTACCATATCACTGGTAATAGTACCTGGTACCATATAACTGGTAATAGTACCTGGTACCATATAACTGGTAATAGTACCTGGTACCATATAACTGGTAATAGTACCTGGTACCATATCACTGGTAATAGTACCTGGTACCATATCACTGGTAATAGTACCTGGTACCATATCACTGGTAATAGTACCTGGTACCATATCATTGGTAATAGTACCTGGTACCATATCACTGGTAATAGTACCTGGTACCATATCATTGGTAATAGTACTGGGTATTAGTGCTAGTAATATTTCTAGCAATACTACTGGTAATACTATAAGAAGTTACTGTCTGTAAAATATTTGCAATGTTCATCAATAGTTTCCTCAACATTTTAATTTTTGTCATCACTTTCACCCTCTACCTCATTCTCACCCTTTTCCATATTTCCAGCATTTTCACCATCTTTCTCGTCATTTTCACCCTTTTCGTCATTTTCATCCGCTTCCTCGTCATTTTCACCCACTTCCTCGTCATTTTCGTCCACTTCCTCGTCATTTTCACCACACTTCCTCGTCATTTTCACCCACTTCCTCGTCATTTTCACCCACTTCCTCGTCATTTTCACCCACTTCCTCGTCATTTTCACCCACTTCCTCGTCATTTTCACCCACTTCCTCGTCATTTTCACCCACTTCCTCGTCATTTTCACCCACTTCCTCGTCATTTTCACCCACTTCCTCATTTTCACCCACTTCCTCATTTTCACCCACTTCCTCATTTTCACCCACTTCCTCGTCATTTTCGTTCACTTCCTCGTCATTTTCACCCACTTCCTCGTCATTTTCACCCACTTCCTCGTCATTTCCGTTCACTTCCTCGTCATTTTCACCCACTTCCTCGTCATTTTCATCCACTTCCTCGCCATTTTTACTCCCATGTCATTTTCATCATTTTCACGCTCTCTTTCCTTGTGTTTACCAAAATCCGAAATTATTTAGATCTGAAGAAATTTTCGAGAGATCTGCAGATCAACAGCCAGTTGGTGTTGTCAGCTGGTGGTGTCAGCTGGTGGCGTCAGCTGGTGGCGTCAGCTGGTGATGTGGGATGTCATCTGGTAGCACGAGCTGGTGGTACAAGTATCAGCTGGAAGTTAAAGGTATCCAGTGGTGGTACAGGCTGTCAGCTGGCGATGCTTGGTGTCAGAGACAGAAGTAATTGTGTCAGCTCCACAGAGCTCCCACGTCATCACAACATACACACATCTCACACTGCTGGAACTCTGTCTCACGAAAGGCTCTAATATCCCCAGCTCTTACGAGGGAAAATATATAAAAGGCTCAGATTCTCTAAAAAGCTTTGCATTTAACTTCTCAGGGGAGGAAAACAATTACTCACAAACAAGTATTTTCCTGTTCCAGAGCCTCAGAGTTGCGATTCAGAGAGGTAACGCCTCACACAGTTATACCGAGTCTCCGGAGAAGCTGAATAACGATAACTATGATAATTAAAAGGTAAATAATATTTAATACTCAGTACAGATTATCAGCTAATTTAAATCTCCATTGATTATATTTTAATTCCCAAAATAAAAGCCGGAAAATAAAAATTGGAAGAAAAATAAGATGGATGTACTGGAATAAATAAGAAATAAACTTATTAAATAAACTTTTTATTGAACCTAAAAACAAAGCAAATCTTGAAGAAAATTAATTGTTAAAAAAAAAATATTTAAATTCTGTAAAAATTTGAAAAAAATTATAACATTCTTTGAAAAAAAAAAAATTAAAAAAAACTGAATTACATTTTTAGAAAATAGTAAACAGTGAATTACATTCTTGAAAATTGTAATAAAATATATAATTACATTCCGAAAGTTGAAAAAAAAATATTTTCTTCCAAATGAATTTACGAGGGGAAAAAAGAAGTGAAACAACGAGGGGAAAGGAGAAAAAAATAATAAACTTGCGAGGAGGAGAGGATAAGAGAGTAAGTCGGCGTGTGAGGGAATCTAATTTGTCGGGCAAGTATCGCTGTTCGGTGGTCGGGAAGACGCTGCTCGGTGGTCGGGAAGACGATGCTCGGTGGTCGGGAAGACGATGCTCGGTGGTCGGGAAGACGATGCTCAGTGGTCGGGAAGACGATGCTCAGTGGTCGGGAAGACGCTGCTCGGTGGTCGGGAAGACGATGCTCGGTGGTCGGGAGGACGCTGCTCGGTGGTCGGGAAGACGATGCTCGGTGGTCGGTAAGACGATGCTCGGTGGTCGGGAGGACGCTGCTCGGTGGTCGGGAAGACGATGCTCGGTGGTCGGTAAGACGATGCTCGGTGGTCGGGAAGACGATGCTCGGTGGTCGGGAAGACGATGCTCGGTGGTCGGGAAGACGATGCTCGGTGGTCGGGAAGACGATGCTCGGTGGTCGGGAAGACGCTGCTCGGTGGTCGGGAAGACGCTGCTCGGTGGTCGGGAGGACGCTGCTCGGTGGTCGGGAAGACGATGCTCGGTGGTCGGGAAGACGATGCTCGGTGGTCGGGAAGACGATGCTCGGTGGTCGGGAAGACGATGCTCGGTGGTCGGGAAGACGATGCTCGGTGGTCGGGAGGACGCTGCTCGGTGGTCGGGAAGACGATGCTCGGTGGTCGGGAAGACGATGCTCGGTGGTCGGGAGGACGCTGCTCGGTGGTCGGGAGACGCTGCTCGGTGGTCGGGAAGACGATGCTCGGTGGTCGGGAAGACGATGCTAGGTGGTCGGGAAGACGATGCTCGGTGGTCGGGAGGACGCTGCTCGGTGGTCGGGAAGACGATGCTCGGTGGTCGGGAAGACGATGCTCGGTGGTCGGGAAGGCGATGCTCGGTGGTCGGGAAGACGCTGCTCGGTGGTCGGGAGGACGCTGCTCGGTGGTCGGGAAGACGATGCTCGGTGGTCGGGAAGACGATGCTCGGTGGTCGGGAAGACGATGCTCGGTGGTCGGGAAGACGATGCTCGGTGGTCGGGAAGACGATGCTCGGTGGTCGGGAAGACGCTGCTCGGTGGTCGGGAGGACGCTGCTCGGTGGTCGGGAAGACGATGCTCGGTGGTCGGGAAGACGATGCTCGGTGGTCGGGAAGACGCTGCTCGGTGGTCGGAGGACGCTGCTCGGTGGTCGGGAAGACGAGCTCGGTGGTCGGGAAGACGATGCTCGGTGGTCGGGAAGACGATGCTCGGTGGTCGGGAAGACGATGCTCGGTGGTCGGGAGGACGCTGCTCGGTGGTCGGGAAGACGATGCTCGGTGGTCGGTAAGACGATGCTCGGTGGTCGGGAAGACGCTGCTAGGTGGTCTGGAAGACGCTGCTCGGTGGTTGGGAAGACGCTGCTCGGTGGTCGGGAAGACGATGCTCGGTGGTCGGGAAGACGATGCTCGGTGGTCGGGAAGACGATGCTCGGTGGTCGGGAAGACGATGCTCAGTAAGACGATGCTCGATGGTCGGGAAGACGCTACTCGGTGGTCGGGAAGACGATGCTCGGTGGTCGGGAAGACGATGCTCGGTAAGACGATGCTCGGTGATCGGGAAGACGATGCTCGGTGGTCGGGAAGACGCTGCTCGGTGGTCGGGAAGACGATGCTCGGTGGTCGGGAAGACGATGCTCGGTGGTCGGGAAGACGATGCTCGGTGGTCGGGAAGACGATGCTC
>NC_069425.1:35983950-35996450 GCF_026875155.1 Cherax quadricarinatus | reverse complement strand
CTACACACAGTGTTACACCCTACACACAGTGTTACACCCTACGCAAAGTGTTACACACACTTTGCACACAGTGTTACACCCTACACACAGTGTTACACCCTGCACACAGTGTTACACCATACACACAGTGTTACACCATACAGTGTTACATCCTACACACAGTGTTACACACACCCTACACAGTACTACACACCCTACACACAGTTACACACCCTACACACAGTTACACACACCCTACACACAGTGTTACCTTACACACAGTGTTACACCTTAATGTTATACACACCCTACACACAGTGTTACACGCACCTTACACAGAGTTGCACCCTACACAGTTTTACACCCTACACAGACTTACACCCTACAGTGTGTTACACACAAATTACAGACACCCTACACACAGTGTTACACATACCCTACATACAGTGCTACACATACCCAACACACAGTGTTACACGCACCTTACAGTGTTATACCCTACACACAGTATTACACCCTACACAGTGTTACACCTTACACCCTACAGTGTTACACCTAACACAGTCTTACACACCCTACACAGTGTTACAAACCCTACACACAGTGTTACCCTACAGTGTTACACACCCAACACAGTGTTACAAACCCTACACAGTGTTACACACCCTACACAGTGTTACACACCCTACACAGTTACACACCCTACACAGTTACACACCCTACACACAATGTTACCCTACACACAGTGTTACACACCCTACACAGTGTTACACACCCTACACACAGTGTTACACACCCTACACACAATGTTACCCTACACACAGTGTTACAAACCCTACACAGCGTTACACACCCTACACAGTGTTACCCTACACAGTGTTACACACCCTACACAGTGTTACACACCCTACACACAGTGCTACACACCCTACACACAGTGCTACACACCCTACACACAGTGTTACACACCCTACACACAGTGTTACACATCCTACACACAGTGTTACAAACCCTACACAGCGTTACACACCCTACACAGTGTTACACACCCTACACAGTGTTACACACCCTACACACAGTGTTACACACCCTACACACAGTGTTACACACCCTACATACAGTGTTACACACCCTACATACAGTGTTACACACCCTACACACAGTGTTACACACCCTGCATACAGTGTTACACACCCTACACACAGTGTTACACTCCCTACACAGTGTTACACACCCTACACAGTGCTACACATCCTACACAGTGTTACACACCCTACACAGTGTTACACTACACAGTGTTACTCACCCTACAGTGTTACACACAATAAAGACAGTGTTACACACCCTACACAGTGTTACACACCCTACACGGTGTTACACTCCCTACACAGTGTTACACACCCTACACAGTGCTACACACCCGACACAGTGTTACACACCCTACACAGTGTTACACACCGTACACAGTGTTACACACCCTACACAGTGTTACTCACCCTACAGTGTTACACACAATAAAGACAGTGTTACAAACCCTACACAGTGTTACAAACCCTGCACAGTGTTACAAACCTTACACACTGTTACACACCCTACAGTGTTACACACCCTACACAGTGTTACGCATCCTACACACAGTGTTACGCACCCTACACAGTGTTACACATCCTACACACAGTGTTACACACCCTACACAGTGTTACACACCCTACACACAGTGTTACACACCCTACACACAGTGTTTCACACCCTACACAGTGTTACCCTACACAGTGTTACACACCCTACACACAGTGTTACACACTCTACATGCAGTGTTACACACCCAACACAGTGTTACACACCCTACACAGTGCTACACACCCTACACAGTGTTGCCCTACACAGTGTTGCACGCCCTCACAGTGTTACACACCCTACACACAGTGTTACACACCCTACATACAGTGTTACACACCCTACATACAGGTTTACACACCCTACATACAGTGTTACACACCGTACACACAGTGTTACACACCCTACACAGTGTTACACACCCTACACACTGTTATAAACCCTACACACAGTGTTACACACCCTACACACAGTGTTACACACCATACACAGTGTTACACACCCTTCACACAGTGTTACCCTACACACACTGTTACAGTACACAGTGCTACATACCCTACACAGTGTTACCCTACACACAGTGTTACCCTACACACAGTGTTACCCTACACACAGTGTTACACACCCTTCACAGTGTTACACACCCTACACAGTGTTACACACCCTACACACAGTGTTACCCTACATACAGTGTACACACCCTACATACAGTGTACACACCCTACATACAGTGCTACACACCCTACATACAGTGTTGCACACCCTACACACAGTGTTACACACCCTACATACAGTGTTACCCTACACACAGTGTTACACACCCTACACACAGTGTTACACGCCCTACACAGTGTTACACACCCTACACAGTGCTACACACCCTACACAGTGTTGCACGCCCTACACAGTGTTACACACCCTACACAGTGTTACACACCCTACAGTGTTACACACCCTACACAGTGTTACCCTACACAGTGTTACACACCCTACACAGTGTTACACACCCTACACAGTGTTACACACCCTACAGTGTTACACACCCTACACAGTGTTACACACCCTACACAGTGTTACACACCTTACAGTGTTACACACAAAGACAGTGCTACACACCCTACACAGTGTTACACACCCTACACAGTGTTACACACCCTACAGTGTTACACACAAAGACAGTGTTACACACCCTACACACAGTGTTGCAAACCCTACACACAGTGTTACAAACCCTACACACAGTGTTACACACCCTACACACAGTGTTACAAACCCTACACACAGTGTTACAAACCCTACACACAGTGTTATAAACCCTGCACAGTGTTACCCTACACAGTGTTACAAACCCTACACAGTGTTACACACCCTACAGTGTTACGCAACCTACACAGTGTTACCCTACACAGTGTTACACAACCTACACACAGTGTTACACACCCTACACACAGTGTTACAAACCCTACACACAGTGTTACACACCCTACACACAGTGTTACAAACCCTACACACAGTGTTACAAACCCTACACACAGTGTTATAAACCCTGCACAGTGTTACCCTACACAGTGTTACAAACCCTACACAGTGTTACACACCCTACAGTGTTACACACCCTACACAGTGTTACACATCCTACACACAGTGTTACACACCCTACACACAGTGTTACACATCCTACACACAGTGTTACACATCCTACACACAGTGTTACACAACCTACACACAGTGTTACATACCCTACACACAGTGTTACACACCCTACAGTGTTACGCAACCTACACAGTGTTACCCTACACAGTGTTACACAACCTACACACAGTGTTACACACCCTACACACAGTGTTACACACCCTACACACAGTGTTACACACCCTACACACAGTGTTACACACCCTACACACAGTGTTACACACCCTACACACAGTGTTACACCCGCACAATACAAGTACTCTATGCATTACTCAGCTGTTCCTAGTTAAGTAAACACAACGCTTGTTGGTTAATGACTTTCCAGCTAACTTCTTCTAGTAATAGTGTAGTTGAAAGTTGTGGTGGTGAGGTTAACTTGCAGGCGGCGACCACCACCACCTGTATTCATTTCACTCATTGGTTTATTCTATTAATGTGGTTGGGTGAAAAGGAGAAGAGGAAGAGAGCCTTCTGCTCTACTATCCTAACCTCATCTTTCTTGGTAGAAATAAAAGCATCTAAACTGTATCTAGCTCCTTTCATAAGATCTTACAAGCATACATGTATAGTATGTAATTAATATATATATATATATATATATATAGTTGAAATAGAATGAGAATGAGAAGAGGAAGACGAAGAGGACGAAGAAGTAGCAGCAGCAACACTGAGAGACCAAGAAGCAAGAAGTGTTGTTCAGAGGTAATAACCTCTTGGCCTCTCACACAGTCTTTACCTCCTCCGGCGCCTTCTTTACCACCAAAGGAATAATTATTCTTCCATTTTTGCTCTCAACCAAAGAAAGAAAGAAAGTTAAATGTATTGTTAATAGTACTTTTTTTTATTACTTACGTCATTGACGATGAATTTAACCCAAAGAGAATGACCTATATATTTTTTGTTTTAGATAACTTTTGCTATGTATTGTATAGATCACTTTAAATTTTTATTTATTACTTAAAAATTATATATATATATATATATATATATATATATATATATATATATATATATATATATATATATATATATATATATATATATGCACATATTTACTTCTTTAACTGCTTTCATAAATGTTAACTTACACTCCAATAGCATCTCAACAGTCTCTCAGCCTCGACTGAACACATTCAGTCGAGGCTAAGAGACTGAACATCTATCAACTCTTCAAGGTTAAAGAATTGAACACCTTAAAATTACCTCTCCACTTCCTCTCCAGTTTCCTATATGACAGTCGACTCTCGTTCATCTAATAATCTTGACGATCATGTGAAACGTTTCAGGAAGAGATCCATGTGATGCACATGGGATTATATTCATTAAATTCAGTAGCGTTCAATGACTCATATATTTCAGTAATGGTTTAAATGTTAAATAGAGTTTATGAGTAAAGATACAGACTACTAGAGAGAGACGTGTAGTAAACTTGTACATGACGGGTGATCTAGCACTGTTTACCATCTCGTTCACAGTAGCCAGTTTGTACTGCATTAGTTTATGTAAACATCTCTAACAGAAGCTTCTGATAGATACCTCTGTCTCACACAGTGTTTGTAATTTAACCAGATATTACAGTAATTTTGTCCCAGTGGAATAACTCTCAAACATGTGGCTTTTCTGTTCAGTGGGGGGAGGGGATAAGAGCATATTTGAGGAAAGAGCCAAGAGTTCAGTTCCCGGTTGTGGGAAATTCCCCATGCCGGGAATTACCTATTGCCTATTCTTAAATTCATCACTGGGTACTCCTTTCTACTCTAGCAACATTAACAGTACACAGTTACAGGCCTAAACAAGTTAAAATCAAGAGATAGTCAACACAATTACTTAAAAGAACGAAAGATTAATGAAGTCTAGTGTTTACTTCAGAAACCACAAGTTATCTTTTATCAACAGTTTAGAATAAATAACGTGATTCAGTTTTAGGATCTGATGATGATTGATGATTATTGATGATGATGATTATTGATGATGATTATTGATGATGATGATGACGACGACGACGACGACGACGACGACGATCATCCTCCTCCTCCTCTCCCCAAGCTGCTATTCCTGCTCTTGCCCTGTTCCTGCTTTCCTCCTGTTGCTGCTCTTACTCTACCTTTAGCACCTGTTTCTACGCTCCTATTGCTACCACTATTGTTACCACTATTGTTACCACTATTGCTACTACTGTTGTTACCACTATTGTTACCACTATGTTACCACTATTGCTACCACTATTGCTACCACTATTGTTACCACTGTTACTACCACTATTGACGTGCGTGTTATTACTCTCAGTTTAATTTCGTTATCTTGCTACAACTGTTGCCTCCTCCTCTTCTTCATAATTTCCTGCATTCATTCCTCATTATTCTGGTCTTCGTCCTATATATCTTCCTTCTGCATCGTCTGCCTTTATTCCTAGCTCCTCTTCCCTTAGTTCCACTCCTCTTTATTATCCATCTACTACTACAACAACTACTACCACATCTACCACCACCACTGTTGTTGGTACAGCACATGTAAACTACCAGCACAGCGAGTGACAACAATCCCTCCTCTCTCTCTCTCTCTCTCTCTCTCTCTCTCTCTCTCTCTCTCTCTCTCTCTCTCTCTCTCTCTCTCTCTCTCTCTCTCTCTCTCTCTCGCTTTAGGACGACTCCAGTATGTCCCTCGCTACATCCATTACATTACTACAATCTACATTTATTCTTCACAGTAGGTGGATAGGTAGTTAATCTAAGTTAATATTCCTCACGGAACTCAAAAAAATAAACAAAGTTAATTGTCTGATACACTATCGTACGAGAAGCTGTTAGAATTATTTATTCCCGGGAGGAGGAGCAATTAAGACCTAACTACTGATTAAAATCGAAATGGGGTAAAATTGGATTTAAGTGTCATTATTAGAATCCAAATTTTTTTTTTAATGAACGTTAGACTAAAAGGGTGAATGATATCGCTTGAAAAAAGAAATATTACATATTAAATATTTCGAGAGGAAATTATAGCATCGTGTTTAAGGGCTATCGAAGTGAGTTGCGAAATTATCCCATTAATGATAATTAACGAGGCACTACGGTCGATGCCGTGATGGGGCGATGCCAGAGTTGTAACGGCAAGTGTTATGGTTATATTAGCTCTCTGTGATATTGGGAATACCAGAGGCATATTAGGCACAATAAGACCCCATGGTGATGCAAATATTGCTTCACTTTTATTGATGATTGCTATGGCTCCTGGCCTCATCATTAATTTTTGTTTATATTTTTAAATTTCGGTGTATCTGCCGTGTTGTTTTGCTCTATTACACACACAAAATATATATTTTTTTGCCAAACTGCGGCCAGCCGAGATTAGATCCTGCGACACATTCTCCCGCCTCAACAGGGCAACGTTCACATTGCCTTAACTACTTAACGAAGATCGTGGGTTAAGTGGTTAAGGCAATGTGAACGTTGTTCTGTCTCCTGAGGCGGGAGAATGTGTAGCAGGATCTAATCTCAGCTGGCCGCAGTTTGGTAAATGTTTCAATACTACTTAGCTGTATGACTCTTCCGGGTTTAGCGTTTGGTTATGATTGTAATAATTATATTATCATTATTTTAAATATTAAGATGGAGAAAATTTTAACTGATTGCTAAGAAATTTTACTGCGAATCTTTTACATGGAATCCTAAACCCTATGGGTCATTTAACACGAGGAGTGCTGAGAGCTCGATTCTTCGTTCACTAATTGAAGCCCGATCTCCGACCGGTCAGGCTGTTAGTGATAGCCCAGTGCTACTTGAAGAACAATAACATTATTATTATTATAATCAAGGGGGAAGCGCTAAACCCGGAAGATTATACAGCGCCTGGGGGGGGGGGATGTGGAAGGCATTCAGGCTTAATTCGGGGAACTGGAGCACAGATCCAATTCCCTAAATCAAGAGCCCCTCACCAACATCAAGGAACCTTCCTTGAGGGGTTAAGAACAATTTAACAGCCATCAAGGGCTGAGAGCGAACCCTGAATTACGAGTAGCGACACAGTGAACCCTTGTTAATATGACACGCCAAACACCTGGGATAAGAATACCAAGATTCAGGTGACCACTGCAGGGTATACTTGGAGGGTATTCCTGGGATCAATGCCCCCGCGACCCGGTCCAGGACCAGGCCTCCCGGTGGATCAGGTCCTGATCAACGAGGCTGTTACTGCTGGCCGCACGTAGTCCAACGTACGTACCACAACCCGAGTGATCCGGCACCGACTTTAGGTATCTGTCCATCTTCAAGAGAAAGCATCCGATATAACGCTGTGGAAACTAGGTCAAGACGTGGCTTCAGGAGATGTGATGACGGGAGTTCGTCACATCGAAAGAGACGAAGTGAACACTGAATTACGACTCCAGATGTCCCTGCGTCTCGTCAAGAGTCCTGGAGAGGAGACGTACTTACCTTCCTATGGTGATGCTGAGCAATGGATAACACCACTGGTAATGACAGAGTTGTAAATTTTCAGTGTCGTCTGATGGAGGCATTAGGTTAGGTTAGGTTCGTCAGAAAACAGGACAAGTGTTTCCTGACGCGGGTCTTGGAGCTTTTGGTCATCTGACCGAGGCCTTCCACTGGCTTACTGGTCCAGCCCCTTAACAATTATGGTTATAATAATAACCATTTTTATATTGATGGAGACATCCTGGTTCTTGTGTTAGCTGTGTGTGTGGGGGGGGGGGGCGCTGCCCCTACTTTCACGCGATTATCATCTAAGGACGATTATCACCCCAAGGTGAATATATCCTGATAGAGATTATCACACGACTATTATCACCCATAAGCGATTATCACCCCAAGAAGATTATCATCTGCTGCTGCTCCTACCCCCAAGACGATTATCGCTTTTCTCATCCTAAGCGGTAATTGACGCCACTTTTATTCAACGATTATCCAATTATCTTATTAAACGAGCCGTTGAAAGTTTGTATCGTCAGACTCAACGAGAGAAACAAACAACGCATGTGCAGGGAACACAGGTAGTGGGAGACACCACATATGCACAGGTAGTGGGAGCCGCATCAAGGGCCACACACACACACACAAATACACACACACAAACACTCAAACACACATAAACAAACACATACAAACACACACACACAAACACACACAAACACACACAAAACCTCAAAAAATGCCAAGAAAATTTAACGACAACAATAAGTACAAGTATATTCATTAAAATACAAAATCAATACATGAACAATACATGACGTAAACTGAAATGAAAATTGACGTAAAAGAAAGGAAAATACTGAAAAGATCTACCCCCTCCCCCTGTCTAGCAGGTTATACACATCAAGAAATGTATATATTTCATTGTATACTCAATTTACATTATATATATATATATATATATATATATATATATATATATATATATATATATATATATATATATATATTATAAGAACATAAGAACATAAGAACGAAGGAACACTGCAGAAGGCCTACTGGCCCATGCGAGGCAGGTCCAAGTCTCCTACCGGCTTAAGCCAATGCACCCAACCTAGTCAGGTCAGGTCACATTGACTTAAGGGAGGAACACGGCAACCGACCTGGTAGCACAAGCTATCAGGTCTAACTCACACCCACCCACATCTACTCATGTATTTATCCAACCTATTTTTAAAGCTACACAACGTTTTGGCCTCTATAACGGTACTTGGGAGTTTGTTCCACTCATCCACAACTCTATTACCAAACCAGTACTTTCCTATATCCTTCCTGAATCTGAATTTTTCCAACTTAAAACCATTGCTGCGAGTCCTGTCTAGGCTAGATATTTTCAGCACACTATTTACATCCCCTTTATTTATTCCTGTCTTCCATTTATACACCTCAATCATATCCCCCCTAATTCTACGTCTTTCTAGAGAGTGCAGTTTCAGGGCCCTTAGTCTATCCTCATAGGGAAGGTTTCTGATACATGGGATCAACTTTGTCATCCTCCTTTGTACATTTTCCAGAGAATTTATATCCATTCTGTAATACGGTGACCAAAACTGTGCAGCATAATCTAAATGAGGCCTAACCAAGGATGTATAGAGTTGAAGAACAACCTGAGGACTCCTATTATTTATGCTTCTTGATATGAAGCCAAGGATTCTATTAGCTTTATTGCGAACACTTATGCACTGTTGTCTTGGTTTCAGATTACTGCTAACCAGAACTCCTAAATCTTTTTCGCAATCCGTAATATTAAGATCTACATTTAGTTTATATGTGGCATGGTTATTGTCCTGTCCAACATTTAGAACTTTGCATTTGTCTATATTAAACTGCATCTGCCACTTCTCCGACCACTGCATCAGTCTATTCAAATCTTCCTGGAGTGCTCGAATGTCCTCGTCAGAATGAATTCGACGGCCTATTTTGGTGTCATCGGCAAACTTGCCGATGTCGCTCTTTATGCCCTCATCTATGTCGTTTATGTAGATTGTGAACAGCAGGGGGCCCAACACTGACCCCTGTGGAACACCGCTCGTGACACTTCCCCACTCTGATGGCCGATTCCCACCAAGGCAGGGTGGCCCGAAAAAGAAAAACTTTCACCATCATTCACTCCATCACTGTCTTGCCAGAAGGGTGCTTTACACTACAGTTTTTAAACTGCAACATTAACACCCCTCCTTCAGAGTGCAGGCACTGTACTTCCCATCTCCAGGACTCAAGTCCGGCCTGCCGGTTTCCCTGAACCCCTTCATAAATGTTACTTTGCTCACACTCCAACAGCACGTCAAGTATTAAAAACCATTTGTCTCCATTTACTCCTATCAAACACGCTCACGCATGCCAGCTGGAAGTCCAAGCCCTTCGCACACAAAACCTCCTTTACCCCCTCCCTCCAACCTTCCCTAGGCCGACCCCTACCCCGCCTTCATTCCACTACAGACTGATACACTCTTGAAGTTATTCTGTTTCGCTCCATTCTCTCCACATGTCCGAACCACCTCAACAACCCTTCCTCAGCCCTCTGGACAACAGTTTTGGTAATCCCGCACCTCCTCCTAACTTCCAAACTACGAATTCTCTGCATTATATTCACACCACACATTGTTCTCAGACATGACATCTCCACTGCCTCCAGCCTTCTCCTCGCTGCAACATTCATCACCATGCTTCACACCCATATAAGAGCGTTGGTAAAACTATACTCTCATACATTCGCCTCTTTGCCTCCAAGGACAAAGTTCTTTGTCTCCACAGACTCCTAAGTGCACCACTCACCCTTTTCCCCTCATCAATTCTATGATTCACCTCATCTTTCATAGACCCATCCGCTGACATGTCCACTCCCAAATATCTGAATACATTCACCTCCGCCATACTCTCTCCCTCCAATCTGATATCCAATCTTTCATCACCTAATCTTTTTGTTATCCTCATAACCTTACTCTTTCCTGTATTCACTTTCAATTTTCTTTTGCACACCCTACCAAATTCATCCACCAATCTCTGCAACTTCTCTTCAGAATCTCCCAAAAGCACAGTGTCATCAGCAAAGAGCAACTGTGACAACTCCCACTTTATGTGTAATTCTTTATCTTTTAACTCCACGCCTCTTGCCAAGACCCTCGCATTTACTTCTCTTACAACCCCATCTATAAATATATTAAACAACCACGGTGACATCACACATCCTTGTCTAAGGCCTACTTTTACTGTGAAATAATTTCCCTCTTTCCTACATACTCTAACTTGAGCCTCACTATCCTCGTAAAAAACTCTTCACTGCTTTCAGTACCTACCTCCTACATCATACACCTGCAACATCTGCCACATTGTCCCCCTATCCACCCTGTCATACGCCTTTTCCAAATCCATAAATGCCACAAAGACCTCTTTAGCCTTATCTAAATACTGTTCACTTATATGTTTCACTGTAAACACCTGGTCCACACACCCCCTACCTTTCTAAAGCCTCCTTGTTCATCTGCTATCCTGTTCTCCGTCTTACTCTTAATTCTTTCAATAATAACTCTACCATACACTTTGCCAGGTATACTCAACAGACTTATCCCCCTATAATTTTTGCACTCTCTTTTATCCCCTTTGCCTTTATACAAAGGAACTATGCATGCTCTCTGCCAATCCCTAGGTACCTTACCCTCTTCCATACATTTATTAAATAATTGCACCAAGCACTCCAAAAACTATATCCCCACCTGCTTTTAACATTTCTATCTTTATCCATCAATCCCGGCTGCCTTACCCCCTTTCATTTTACCTACTGCCTCACGAACTTCCCCCACACTCAAAAACTGGCTCTTCCTCACTCCTACAAGATGTTATTCCTCCTTGCCCTATACACGAAATCACAGCTTCCCTATCTTCATCAACATTTAACAATTCCTCAAAATATTCCCTCCATCTTCCCAATACCTCTAACTCTCCATTTAATAACTCTCCTCTCCTATTTTTAACTGACAAATCCATTTGTTCTCTAGGCTTTCTTAACTTGTTAATCTCACTCCAAAAACTTTTTCTTATTTTCAACAAAATTTGTTGATAACATCTCACCACTCTCTCATTTGCTCTCTTTTTACATTGCTTCACCACTCTCTTAACCCTCTCTCTTTTTCTCCATATACTCTTCCCTCCTTGCATCACTTCTACTTTGTAAAAACTTCTATATGCTAACTTTTTCTCCCTTACTACTCTCTTCACATCATTCCACCAATCGCTGCTCTTCCCTCCCGCACCCACTTTCCTGTAACCACAAACTTCTGCTGAACACTCTAACACTACATTTTTAAACCTACCCCATACCTCTTCGACCCCATTGCCTATGCTCTCATTAGCCCATCTATCCTCCAATAGCTGTTTATATCTTACCCTAACTGCCTCCTCTTTTAGTTTATAAACCTTCACCTCTCTCTTCCCTGATGCTTCTATTCTCCTTGTATCCCATCTACCTTTTACTCTCAGTGTAGCTACAACTAGAAAGTGATCTGATATATCTGTGGCCCCTCTATAAACATGTACATCCTGAAGTCTACTCAACAGTCTTTTATCTACCAATACATAATCCAACAAACTACTGTCATTTCGCCCTACATCATATCTTGTATACTTATTTATCCTCTTTTTATTAAAATATGTATTACCTATAACTAAACCCCTTTCTATACAAAGTTCAATCAAAGGGCTCCCATTATCATTTACACCTGGCACCCCAAA
>NC_069425.1:35961450-35981450 GCF_026875155.1 Cherax quadricarinatus | reverse complement strand
CAGGATGTTCCAGAGAGGGGACACAGGAACAAGGGGTCACAATTGGAAGCTGAGGACTCAGACGTGTCAAAGGGATGTTAGGAAGTATTTCTTCAGTCAGAGTTATCAGGAAGTGGAATAGTCTGGAAAGTGATGTAGTGGAGACAGGAACCATACATAGCATTAAGATGAGGTATGATAAAGCTCATGAGCCAGAGAGAGAGGACCTAGTAACATTCAGTGAAGGGGCGGGGCCAGGAGCTGAGTCTCGACCCCTGAACCACAATTAGGTGGGGTAAACCAACACCACTGACCCCCACACTGCACGCCCCTTTTACACCCCTTTGCACAACCCCACACACACACACACACACACACAACACAAAAACCACACACCCCAACACACATGCACACCACTAAACCCCTACACCTCCCTCACACACCACACACACCCACACACACACACACACACACACACACACCACACACCACTGAACTTAAACCCTTAACTTACACAGCTTTGAGTGATTATAAAAAATATTCATAGCGAGAAGAACATTAATTGCTGTCTCTGGGGCTATTTTGCATAGAGGAAGGGGAGGGGGAACAGTTATAGTTTGTAAAAACAGAGGACATTTGAAACGGGTCGCTGGGTGAAAGCGGGGGAAAACAAAGGGGGAAAAAAATAGATTTTCCCGGGTCCTCTTGGCCTGCTGATGCAGGGGGCTGGCATCGACCCTCCCCACCTTTGGCCAAATTACTGTAACTAATTTCTAAGTCTGTAAGGGTCATCGCGATGCACCCCTTTGCGTGGAATAGTTCATTGGGTTTTTCAGCGCTTCAGGATGCGGGACTTTTAATTTTCAGGAGTCAGTTTTTAGACAGCAGCATTAGACCCCATTTACTTTGGGTTTTTTCGTATGGGTTTGCGGGCCCCTAAAAAATTCAATGAGGGATTTTGAAAATCATTATCACTCAAAAAAAAAAAAATTGTATTTTTGGGGACAATTTTTCCCTCCGAAAACCCCTTTTTATTTTTTACTTGGAAAAGTTGTCCGGGGAGGGAAACGTTGTCACAGCAAAAGCTATTTTGTTTTAATGTGTCTTTTTTTTCAGTGTTCAGTTCTTTCTGTGTTTTTAAAATCTTACGGGGTTTAAAACTCCCCAAAGCACAAGTCTTCAGCTGCAGAAATGACCTCGGGGCACTTCGGAGAATTGCACCGAAGGGGGGCAAAGAAAAATAAAAGGGAAAGGGAAATAAAAAAAAAGGCCCAAAAAAAAAATAAGGAAAAAAGAAGTAGAAAAAATTTTTACTTTTTTTAAAAAAATAAAAAAAAACAAAATTTTTTAAATGGAGTGCGAGTGAGAGTGCTCGGGAAGAAATTCCCAAAAACTCGTTTTTAATAGCGAATTTTGGGCCATGGCAAAAAAATTGGAGGCCGGTGTTAGTAAAGTAAAAGTGTGGTATTTAAAGCAATTTTTGCTCTAAAAAAGCCCGGGACAGCTGATTTATTTATGAAGGGAAGCCGAGTCATGACAAAGTGGGTTTTTAAAAAATATTATCATAAAGGGAAGTTGAAATAAATTGGCCAGAAAGGCGAAGGGGGAAAACTACGACTATTTAGTTTTTTTGTTTTAAACCCCTTTTTCAGTTAAGGTGCAGGGAATGAATGTTCGAATTTCTTTGCATTTTAAACCTGGAGTTTAGGGAGAGATTTCCCGGGGGGGTAAAACCCCCCCCGGGGGCCGGGTCTGGGGCCCGGGCATTGATTGTTAATACCCCACACCACACACACACATACACCACCCACACACACACAACCAACACCAACAAAACCCGAAAAAGGAAAAATCAAGAAATGAACCCCTAAGAGCAACGACACTTTACACGGTTTGACAACTTCTTAGTGGATTTTTAGCCTTCTGGTGAAAATTTGTGGGATACGGGGCGAAATTTAGTGGGTTTACGGCGCACATGTGGGATACAGGCGACATAGGGGGAAAAAGGTGCAAATAGGGGGAAAAAGGTGCAATAGGGGGGAATACAGGTGAAAAATTTAGTGGGATCCAGGTCCCAATGGGGGTTTACAGGTGAACATAGGGGATACAGGTGCCAAAATAGTAGAAAGGGGCACAGGGGTGGGAAATACAGGCGAACTTTAGTGGGATACAGGTGAAATAGGGAATACAGGTCCCAATAGGGGGGTTTCCAGGGCATAAGTGGATACGGGGTGCACATAGGGGGTGAAAGGGGCACTTTGTGGGATCGGTGCAATAGTGGGTTTAAGGTTGCAAAAAAAGTGGGATACAGGTGCCCCTTAGTGGGTTTCGGGTTTGCAAATAGGGGATCCGGGGGCACATAGGGGATAAGGTGCAATAGGGTTTTTACAGGTGACATGTGAGATAAGGGGACATAGTGGGAAAAAGGGGGCCCCACAAAAGTGGGATACAGGGGGAAAATAGGGGAGATAAGGTCCACATAGGAGTTTCAGGTGCACATAGTGGGATTACAGGTGCCCCATAGTGAGATAAGGGTCAAAAGTGAGATCCCGGTGCCCCATAGTGGGATACAGGTGCACTTAGTGGGATACGGGGTGAAAAAGTGGGATACAGGTGCAAACAGTGGGATACAGGTGCACATGGGGGGATACGGGCGCACTTTAGTGAGTTTTAAAAGGTGCCATTGTGGGATAAGGGAAACATAGTGGGTACAGGTGCACATAGGGAGTTTTACAGATGAACTTTAGGGGATACAGGGGAATAGTGGGATCCCAGGTGAAAGGGGGAAATTACAGGTGCACTAGTGGTTACGGTGCACTTAGTGAGTACGGGTTTGCACAGAGGGGGGGTTACAGGCGCCCCATAGTGGGTTTACAGGTGACATGGTGAGCCCCCGGTTGCCATGTGAGTTACAGGCGAATTTGTGGGATACAGGTGACATAGTGAGATACAGGTGCCCCATGGGGGAAATACGGGTTGCCCCTTAGGGGGGATACAGGTGCACTTAGTGGGAAAAGGGTTTGCAATAGTGGTACAGGTGCAATAGTGGGATACAGGCGCGATAGGGGGGATACAGGTGACATGTGGGATACAGGCGCCCCAATAGGGGGATACGGGCCCCCAAAAAATTGAGATACAGGTGCCATAGGGGGGATCCAGGCGCCATGTGGGTACGGGGCGACACTAGGGGGGATACAGGTGCACATTGTGGGTTTACAGGTGCCCATAGGGGGGGATACGGGCCCAACAATTTGGGATCCCAGGTGCCCCATAGTGGGACCAGGGCCCCCTTGTGGGATACGGGCGCACATAGGGGGCCCTAAGGCGAAAATGGGTGGGATACAGATGCACATAGTGCGATACGGTTTGAAAATGCGGGTTACAAGTGCACATAGTGGGATACAGGGGGCCCTTTAGTGGGATACGGGCCCCCGCACATAGTGGGAAAACCGGGGGGAACCAATAGGGGGATAAAGGGGGAAAATTTGTGGGAACAGGGCACTTTGTGGGTTACGGGCCCGCCCCCTTAGTGGGATACAGGTGCAGTTTGGGGGATACAGGTGCAATAGCGGGATAAATTTCCAATAGGGGATCCGGCGCACTTTGGGGATATGGCGACTTTGTGGGATACGGGTTTCCCATTGGGATACAGGCGCCATAGGGGGGAATAAGGGCACAAAGGGGAAATACGGGGCCCCCACATAGTGGGATACAGGTGCCATAGTGGGATACAGGTGCCATAGCGGGTTAAGGCGCACTAGTGGGTTTTCCGGCGCAATAGGGGGAAATTCAGGTGCCATGGGTTGGGATACAGGGCACATA
This sequence comes from Cherax quadricarinatus, assembly GCF_026875155.1. Lineage (NCBI taxonomy): Eukaryota > Metazoa > Arthropoda > Malacostraca > Decapoda > Parastacidae > Cherax > Cherax quadricarinatus. The sequence continues at coordinate 35,977,649 of NC_069425.1, read as the reverse complement.
GTGGGATACAGGGCATTGGGTTTACGGGGCCACATGTGGGATCAGGTGCACAAGTGGGATAAGGCGCACTAGTGGGATACAGACCCCCAGGGGAAAATAAAGGCGCACATAGTGGGTTTACAGGTGACATAGTGGGAAAACAGGTGCACATAGTGGGTTCCAGGTGCACATAGGGGGTTACAGGCGCACATAGTGGGAAAAGGTGCCACATTTGGGAAAAGGTCCCAACATTAGGGGGTTTCCCAGGGGGCACATAGTGGGTTACAGGCGCCCATAGTGGGATACGGGTTTTCCAAAATTAGTGGGATTCAGGTCCTTTAGTGGGAAAAGGTGACTTTAGTGGGATACAGGTGCAAATAGGGGGATCCCGGTCCCAAAATTAGTGGGTTTCAGGGGCCTTTAGTGCGATACAGGTCCCACTTTAGTGCGATCCAGTTGCCCCTTGTGCGATAAAAGGTGACTTAGTGCGAAAAAGGTTTGCACATAGTGGGATACAGGTGTACACGTGGGACCCAGGTGTGCTAGGGGGATACAGGTGCGCCTGGAGATACGGGGTTTAAAATAGGGGGAAAACGGTTTGCCCCTAGGGGGAAATTCAGGCGCACAAAGTAAAGGAAAACGGGCCCGCCCCAAGTGGAATACAGGCGCCATAGTGGGATACAGGAGCTTTTTAGTGGGTACAGGCGCACTAGCGGGATACCCCACAAGGTTTTGAATTGCTCCCTTTCCCAGTCAAAAGGGGCTGCCACCCCCCCACGACCCCCTTTCGGGGCCCCGGGGAGTAGATGGAAAGCCCAGGGGCCCCCTTGTTTCCCTACGACCCCCGTGAGGGCGGGGGAAGGTGGTGGGCCTGGGGTACTTGGCCCCCAAAAAAGAGGGGTTTCCCGGTCCCTCCCCCCAAATGGGAGATTTAAAAGTTCGAGACACTCCCAGATAGGGACCCAAAGGGCCCGGGTTTCACCACTATTTGGGAAAAAAGACCCCGGGCCCGGGAATCCGGCAAATAAAAAAAAAAAAAAAAAAAAAAAAGGGGGGTTCAATTGAACTTAGGGGATACAGGCGCACATAGTGGGTTTTAAAGGCGCAATGGTTAAGGGTTTCAGGCCACATGTGGGTTACGGTTGCACATTGGGTACAAGTGCCAACAGTGGGATAAATGCGCCCCTATTGGGAAAACGGTGACATAGGGGGGTAAGGCCCCCACTTTGGGGGGATACGGGCCCCCGCACATAGTGGGTTACAGGCCCCACATAGTGGGTACAGGTGCCCCATACCCGGGATACAAGTGCCTTTAGTGGGAAAACAAGTGACATATGGGATACAGTGCAAATTGGGATAAAGTGCCCCTTAGGGGATACAGGGAAACTTGGGGGGGTTTAAAAAGTGCACATAGGGGGGATACAGGTGCCCCCACAGTGGGATACAGGGGGAAATTTAGTGGGAAATAAAAGTCCCACATAGGGGGAAATACAAGTGACATGGGGGGGATACAGGTGCCCATGTGGGTACAGGCGCATTTAAATGGGATCCCAAGTGCCCCATAGTGGGAAAATTAAGTCCCACACAGGGGGGTCAAGTGCCACAGGGGATAAAGTGAAACACGTGGGTTACAAGGCCCCATAGTGGGATACAAGTGCACATAGGGGGATACAAGTGCACATGGGTAAAAAGTGAAACATAGTGGGTTTCGGGTGCACATGGGGGGTTTAAAAGGGTGCACTTTAGTGGGCTTCAATTTCCCACATAGTGGGATACAAGTGCAAATAGTGGGTTAATGTGCACATGTGGGATTTTAATTGCCTTTGTGGCGATAAAAATTGCCCCTTGCGGGATACAAGGGGCCCCTGTGGGATAAAAGTCCCACATAGGGGGGGATAAAATTTGAAACCATAGCGGGTTCAAGTGCACATAGTGGGATAAAAGGGTGCACTTGTGGGTTTAAAAGGGGCACTTAGCGGGATACAAGGCAATAGTGGGATCCCAAGTGATTTAGTGGGAAAACCAAATTGGGAAACTTAGGGGGATAAAAAGGCCCCTAGTGGGTTACAAGGCAAAATAGTGGGATCAATTTGCACATAGGGGGATACAAATTGGGGCCCCCCAAAAAGGGGGATACAAAGTGAAACATAGGGGGGGATCCCAGGCAAAAAGGGTTTTCCCCAATTCCCAATGGGATAAAAGTGCCATTTGGGATTCCAGGTGCACTTTAGTGGGATACAAGTGACATGGGGTTTTTCCAAGGTTGCACTTAGGGGGTTTACAAGGGCACATCGTGGGAAACATGTGCATTTTGTGGGATACAAGGCACTAGGGGGATTACAATTGCACTTAGCGGGATACAAGTGCCCCCCAAATAGTGGGTTAAAATTTTGCACTTAGTGGGTTTTTTCAAAGGGGCCCCATTTAGCGGGATACAAGTGCCCCATAGTGGGTTACAATTTCCACATTAGTGGGATAAAAGGGTGAAACCATAGCGGGTTACAATTTTTTGCACATAGTGGGTTCCCCAAAACAGTGCACTTGGGGGATCCCAATTGCCCCTAGCGGGGATACAAGTGCAATAGTGGGATAAAAAGTGAAATTTAGTGGGTTTAAATTTGCACAAGCGGGTTTACAAGTGCTTTTTAGTGGGTTCAAGTCACATAGGGGGATAAATGTGAAAAGGGAAAAAATTTTGGAGGGATAATCAAAAAAACCCACAAAAAAAATTAAAATTACCGCAGAAAAAATTATAAAGAAAATTGGTAAAGCGACCCTTAAAAGAAGAAACAAAGATATTGGGAAAGTTTTAGGTATAAAAATATTAGAAAAGATTTATCAAAGGAGCAAAAAATGAAAAAAAAGGCCCCGGAATTCCTGTTTAAAAAGGGTTAAAAGAAAGGACAGAGTGGGGGAAAAATTTTTTTTTTTTACAGAGGAAGACGACCGTCCCGACCGTCACGGGAAAATAAACCCCGGGGATGGGAGTGTATTTAAATTTAAGCAAAAAAACAAAACGAGAAGAGAAAATTTGGGTTTGATAAACAATAGGGGAAAAATTGTAAATCCCGTGAATAAGTTTGGGGAAAAATAACATAAAATGAGAAAAAAACTGATAGGGACTCACGAAAACCTTTGGGAATGATGCAAACAAACCCTTTCCCGGGGGGGATTTTGCCCCCCGGTCAGAGAGCCGTAAAACCCCCAGACTGCGCCGGGGGGTTTACTTTGGGAAAAAAGCATCGGCCTGGAGTTTTCCCAGTCTCTGACTGGGGGTTCAAGTTTTTGGGGAGCGTTCGCGCCCCAGCTTTGATCACGTGACGTCACAAATGCTAGTCACTGAACCTAGAAAGGGTAACTAGGGAAAAAACCTAGGGGATGGTAAAAGATTCTCAGTTTAACTTTACATTCATATCGGGGGAATCAGCACTATGCTGACAAAATGTCAAACCCTTTGGTTTGGTTTATACCCTGATTAATTTTTACAAAAACCCAAAAAAAAGGAAAAAATGTTTTTATTTTCCTGAAGGTACTTCGTGTGGAAAGAAATTCGGGGGAAACAAAGATGCAAAAAAGGGGAAAAGGAAACATTACAAATAACGAAGTTGGGAAAAAAAAAAAAAAACCCCAAAAAAAATTTTTGGGAACTATTAATGTTTTAAAAACCCAAAAAAATAAAGACGAGAAACTAAAAAGAGTTAATGTACTCGACCCTCCGTTCACGGGTTTTTGTACTCGACCCCCCGTTCCCCTGGTTTTTGTTTTTGGGACCCTCCGGTCACTGGTAATGTACTCGACCCTCCGTTCACGGGAAATGTACTCGCCCCTCCTTCACTAAAATTTGTATGCCCCCCCCCGTTCACTGGCAATGTTCCGCCCCTTTCGTTCCTGGTTTTTGGACTCGACCCTCCGGTACGGAAATTGTACTCGACCCTCCGTTCACTGGAAATGTTTTTGGGACCCCCCGTTCATGAAATTGTACTCGACCCCCCGGGTCATTTTGCTAATGTACCCCGGACCCTCCGGTACTGGAAAAATTTACCCCGACCTCCTTTTATGGGTAATGTATCGACCCCCCGGTCACGGGTTAATGTCCTCAAACCCCCCCGGGCCCACTGGTAATGTACTGACCCCCCGGTCACTGGTAATGACTGACCTCCGGTCAGGGTTAATGTAATGGGAACCCCTCCGTTAGGGAAATTGAAATCGACCTCCGGTCCCCCTTGGTAATGTACTCGACCTGGTTTTCACTGGAAATGTACTCGACCCCCCGGTCAGGAAAATGTACTCGACCCCCCGGGTCACGGGTTTAATGTACTCGCCCCCTCCGGTCACCTGGAAATTTGTACTCGCCCCTCCGTTCACTGGGAAATGTACTCAAAACCCCCCGGCATGGTAATGTACTGGGACCCGGTAAATGGAATGTACTCGCCCCTCCGGTCACTGGTAATTTTACTGGGAACCCCCCCGTTCACGGGTTTAATTGTACTCGACCCTCCTTTCACGGGGTAATGTATCGACCCCCCCCTTTCCCTGGAAAATGTACTCGCCCCTCCTTTTCATTTGGTAATTACTGCCCCCCCGGCCACTGGTAAATGTACTCGCCCCCTTCCCGCCCCACTGGTAATGTACTCGACCCTCCGTTCAATGGTAATGTAATCGACCCTCCGTTCATGGTAATGTACTCGACCCCCCAGTCACTGGAAATTGTACTCGACCCCCCCGTCCCCTTGGAAATGTACTGACCCCCCGTTCACTGGTAATGTACTCGACCCCCCGATCACTGGTAATGTACCCCGCCCGCTCCGGTCATGGTAATGTATTCGACCCTCCGTTCACGGGTTTTGTACTCGACCCCGATCATGGAAAAGTACTCGACCCCCTTTTTCACTGGTAATGAAACTCAAACCCCCGGGTAAATGGAAATTATACTCGACCCTCCGGGAAACTGGTAATGTCTGGGACCCCCCGGGTTCACGGTTAATGTACTGGGAACCCCCCGTTCACTGGTAATGTACTGGGGAACCCCGGTCATTTGGTAATTTTACTCAAATTTTGGGTCACGGGGAAATTACGAGATCAAAATTTTAAAAAGGGGTTAAGGGAGGGGAACAAAAGGGAAGGGAATTATTGAGGAAGGTGCCGTGAAGAAGAAAGTAAGTTATTGGAATTTTGTACAATACACGGGGCCGGTCCATGAGGCCCCGGGAAACAGCAAATAAATGGTCATTACAAGACTTAAGGGAAAATAAACAAAGTTTTTAAGTCGGCTGAATAAAAAAGAGACAGAGGAGGAAAGGGACAGAGGGGGCCCAAGACAGAGGAGGCAAGACAGAGGAGAAAAGGAAGAGGAGACAAGACAGAGGAGGAAAAGGACAGAGGAGGCAAGACAGAGGAGCCCCAAGACAGAGGGGGCCCAAGGGACGGGGAGGGAAAAGAAGAGGAGGCAAAAGGTGGGGCCCAAGAAAAGAGGAGGCAAGACAGGGGAAAAAGACGAGGGGGGAAAAGACAGAGGAAGAAAAGGGACAGAGGGGGGAAGCCCCAGAGGAGGAAAGACAGAGGGGGCCAAGCCGTGGAGGAAGACAGAGGGGGGCAAGACAGAGGAGGAAAGGGACAGAGGAGGCGGGGACAGGGGGAGGAAAGACAGAGGAGGAAAAGCAGAGGAGGCAAAGGGGAGGAAAAGACGTAAATATTATACCAGTGTTTATAAAAACAAAAGAAAAAATTTTGGATCCTTGGAAAAAAAAGAGAAATTATGTTGTTTTGAAAAAAACACGTTTTTATTTTGGTTTTTAATCCGGGGGAAAAAAGATGAAGAAAAAAGAGAAGATTAAGGAAAGGAATGCTTAAAAAACAAAAATTTAAAAATCCAAAACTTTTTTGAAGTAAACAGAGAAAAGAAAATATTTTAAATTGCGAGCACTGGCCAGTGATGAAAGGGAAAATATGGGCGCATGGGGGGTGTGTGTGGGAGGTTGTGTGTGTGTGTGTTGTTTTTGGGGTGTGTGTGTGTTTGGGGTTTGTGTTTTTTGGGTGTGTGTGTGTTTTGTGTGTTGTGTGTGTTTGGGGTTATGGGGTGTGTGTGTGTGGGGTGTGTGTGTGTGTGTGTGTGTTGTGTTTGTGTGTTTGTTGTGTGTGTGGTGTTTTTGTGTGTGTGTGGGGTGTTGTGTGTGTGTGTGTGTGTGGGTGTGGCGCGCGCGTGCGTGGTGCATCCCTTTTTGAAAGGTTTAAAGATCCAAGGAATAAAGCTACACCCCCTTCCCCGGAACAAAAAATGATTCCCGGGAATTTCCCCCATTTCTTTGGCTTTTCCCCTCAGGGTTGGGCTTTTTCGTCAATACGTTTAATACCTAAAACAGGGTGTTTTTTTCCCCCAAAAGGCTACGTGGGTGTGTAGAAATACCCTGTTTAATCGCCGGACTTTTTCCCTTCAGACCACCCTTTAAAAATAGTAGTATTAGAAGGTATTTAAGGTAAGGTTTTCATTTTTTAATTTGTTTTTCGCCCACACCTGCTGATGATTTGGGTTTATATTAGCATACTTCGTCGATTTTGGGGAACTTTCAGGATGGGGGGGTAGTGTGTTCCGTGATTTAAAATGTGAAAAATATCTCCGCCCATGAGAGATTTTTGGCGACATGGCACCTATCATTCTTGTCATACTTAGAAGGAAGCTGTCTTACTCGACAAATTTCGTCCCAATATTACCATAATAAAAGAAGAGGAAAAAACAGGAGTTTTCCCCGGGGCAGGAAAAAACACACGAAAGTAAATTTTTTCCCAAATGGGCATACTTCCTTTTAAACCCACCCAATACTCCCTATTTTCCTGCCTTAGGGGCCCCCTTAAGCTAATGCAATTTTCAACAAACTGTCTTTACAAAACAATAACCAAAACATTACACCCAAAAATTATATAACGACGTTGAAAAGCAAAACCCACTTAAAAAATTTAAAAAATTTAAACTTTTAAAAAAAAAAAGAGGTTTTTTTGAAATTATTTCTGGGTCTTTTTCTGGCGGGGTTTTTCTTCCCGGGGGTTCAATTTTCGGGCCCCGTCTAGTGCTCACGAGTGGATTCCCTTCACATTTCCGCAAGGGGAATAATACTTTATTCATTTTCAAATTAAACCCTTTCCGCTCCTTTTCCCTCTTTTCCTGTCTTTTTTGTCTTTTGTTGGAGGGGAGGCCCTTGCCCCTCGGCCAAACAAAACTCCGTTCACACCCCCCGCGCACACCCCACACTTTCCCCCAAAACACCCCAACACCACATATTTTTCCAAACCCCAAAAATAAACCCATCCTACTTACCACAAACACATTTTTACCCCTAACCCCAAAATGGTAAACGTTTTCAAACCAATGGAACATTGTCTTTAAAAATGTTCACCCCAAAGGTTCATTTTGGGGCCCGCGTTTATTGAAGTGTCAGAGAGGGGTGAAACATACATGTTGTTGCCCAACTGTTTTCCCGTAAAAAACAAACGCTTGTACGTAAGAGAGAGGGAGAGAGGGGGAGAGGGGGGGAGGGAGGGGTGAGGGGGGGGGGGAGAGGGAGAGGGAGAGAGAGAGAGAGAGAGGAGATGGGCCCAAAAACTTTTTTCTTTTTCAAACTTTTTTTTTTTCCTACTTTGCATTTGTTTTGGTTTAAACCCTTTTTCCTTTAAAGGTGGTCAGTTTTTTGGGTTTTGTATGCCCAGTATTAAAAGGGTTTTTCCCCTTATCGTTTTTGGTTTGCAATATTTTTAAACAGTTTTAGTCGGCACAGATTAAGCATTTTTTCCCCACCATTTAAAATTCCCCTGTACCATCTTTTATATTTAAAAAAAGACTTCCTTTTTTAAATTTGGGAAAGATTTTTCCCCTTTTTCCCCCAACGCAAACCTTTCCAGTTTCTGTTTCAACTTTTCAGATATTAAAATTTTTTAAGCTCTCTAAAAATCGGATCCAAGTTTTTTGGGAGTTTTCCTTTATAAAAAATGTGCTTTTTCTTTTATACGGCTTTTTTTAACTTTGTCTTTTGTTTTCTCCCCTTCGGTCTTTCCCCCCAAAAACAGTAATTCAAAAATTGCGTGGGGCAGCTTGATTAGATTTTTTTTTTCTGTCTTCTCATTTCCACTTCCCCCCCCACATCTTCCCCCCTTTTTTCCCCCTCTTTTCCCACATCCTTTTTTTCCCCTTTATGTCCTCTTTTGGGCCCTATTTTATGTTTTAATTTACCATCTTTCCTCCCGGTTTTTCCCCAATGGGTTTGGGGTTCCAGTGGGAGCCCCAAAGAGTACTGAAAAGTAGGTAGATAGGTAGGTTGGGTTTAAACCTGGCCGACGGGGGGGGAAGGTTTAAAGACTACACGGGTTTTTTTTAACCAAAAAAATTTCCCCTTTATTTAAAGTCGGGGGCCCCCAATATTTGGTCTTTTTATGCAAAAGTTTTTTTCCTACTTCTTCAAAACTCTTCCCCCAGAAAAAATCTGAATTTTCCGGGAAAGGATCGCGGGTTTGGGGAAAAACTTTTCTTTAAAGATTCTGGTTTATGTTGACTTTGATAGCAACACGCATTTTTGCTGCAGTTTTGCCCGGCTGCACATTTACGCTGGGGGACATCCCCGTTTCCACCCCCCACCCCCGGAAGGTTTACTAAAATTTTTAACCCTATTATCGAATGTCCCCCAACAAAAATTTTCGCGATTCTTTTCGGACCAGGTGACGTTTTCCCAATTTTCAGCAGCCCCAATTTTATTTGGGCTTGTCCCCCAATCCCAAACCTCAGTTTCCAGTTTTTTTGGAAAAGGGAGGGGAAAATTATTTTAGCCTCCTTTTGCAGAAATGCATCCACTTAAAGTTCCAACGTGTTGTGCTTTCCGAGAGGCGCTTTGCATACTACTGTTTTACCCCATGGTTTTTCATCTAATTTCATTAATAAAGGGGTTTTCCCCAAAAGAAAGAAAAATTGCCGCCCCACTGGTTGTTTTTTTGTTTTAACACCATTCCCTGAAAAACTCTAGACATTTGTTGTTGGGTTAAAAAATTCTAGACATTTGTTTCATTTTCGGGCCCTTTAAAACCCCCAGTTGGGGTACCAACTTCTTTCCCCAGGGTAAGGGTTTATAAAAAAATTTCTTCCCCATTCATGTTGGGAAAAGCCCCAACGATAAAACCTTTGAAAAAGTTTTGCATGCTTTCATGCCGGGAGGTGCGCCAAAATTGATGGCGGGATTAGTTGTTTTCCTAACGAGCAGGTGTCAATGTCCCAAAATTAAAGTGGCCAAAAGTGTTTTGCTTCCACAAAAGTGTGAAAGTAATAAAAGCGCTCAGGTTTTTTTTCCCTTATTTTCCCTTTGGGTTTTTCCCTTTTCATATTGCATACGCGTTTTTATTATGTTTTCCCCTATATATTTATATATAAATAAAATATTTAATATGCGTCCAAATAGGCAGAACTTGCGATCTTGGCTTAAATAGAAACCCTCATCTTCCCATTGGGGAAAGTAAAAATTTGTGTATGCAATAATTTCGTAAAAATATTCTAAAACCAAATTTTGAAAAAAATACATTTCACTGTGTTTGTTTAGTATTAAATTATTGTAAACAAATCAAAAAAATATATTTTTTGGGGTTTAGGCTAAAAATAAATTGTTCTTTTTTAAAATAAGGTTGGGTAAGTTTTTAATTTCCCTTTTTGGTGAAAAAATTATAATTTTTACTTTCACATTAATGAAAAAAAATATCTCTGAACGTATAAGAGAAAATTTTAGAAAGGACAAATTTTAAAATGAGTTCTTGCTAATTGCCCCTTTTTAATTTTCGGCACGACTTTTATAATAATATTTTTAATAATAATTATATATATATATTTCTTCTCCGACTCTGCTCTTTTTTCCCTTTAGCTCTTTCCCACGCTGCGGCTATTGTCTTTTCCCCTTTACAAGTTGGCCCACGAGAAAGTGGCGAGGGAAGGAGGGGTGTTTTGGAGCGTGACTGCCCACCGAGGTCTGCCGCACCACCGCAGGCAGAACCAGTCGTGCGAAGGAGGGGGTGCGACCTCGTTTTTGGCCCCCCCCCCCACCCCCTTGCTCCGGTCTTAGACTAACACACAAATTGCCTCTGATTTTTTTTTTTTCGGAAGGGATGTGGAGGTCTTGGGCGGGGAGTTTATAGGATGAGTGGGAACTGTAATAGTTTATTCGGAGCAATATATTTAGTTTTTTCTTTCAATATCTTTACATTTCTTTTCCTTTCTATTGTAAATTTTATGTGTTTTAACCTGGTATATATCGATAGAGGTTATTCTCCTTCCGACAATAATCTATTACATTATTCCAGCATATAGCTGGACATAGGCAGCATTTTACCTGGAGTCGATTCTTGAAAAGCATTTCGGGGATCATATGGCCGGCCGGTCACGGACCAGGCTTCCCGGTGGATCAGGGACTGATCAATGAGGCTTTTACTGGCTGGCCGCACTTCAGTCCCAACGTACGAACAAAGCCCGGCTGATATCGGCACCGACCTTGAGGTATCTGTCCAGCTCCTCTTGGAAGACAACCGGAGTCTACTGGTAATGACCATAATGGTGGGTGGAAGGCTGTTTAACAATCTTGGGCCCGGACATTTACTGTGTTTTCTCTTAGTGTGTCCAGTTGACGCCCCTATTTTTCACCATAGGCTGAGAGATTGTCTTATAATAAGATACGATAGCATCTATAGTCTCATAGTAGAAATCTGATAGTACAGTTTCACAAACCTTACCAATGTCTGTTCGTTCGACTATCTCTAGACCTGGACGACTCGGACCTGCGAATTTTGGTTAAACTGCGAGTCACAGTCGTTCATTGTTTGAGGTAGTTGCCCAAGAAACGGTCCTTCGTAAGTTATCGCATGAAAATCTTCACGCCGACAAAAACAAAAACTGAAAAAAAAGTCGGGAATTTATCAAATATTCCCATTCTGGGGATTTTTTTATTTTAGATTTTTTTTAAGTTGATCCCAAGTGGCTAGAAAGAAAATAAGTAATAAAGCGACAAGAAAAAAAACAAAAAGAAGAAAGAAAATAAAAATAAAAAAAAATAATATAAGAAATAAAAAAAATATAAAGGGGAAAATAAAAAGAAATAAGAAATTAATGGAAATGCGCGATATCCCTTCCAGGGTGGATACCTAATAACTAATGTTATTTATTTACTAACTTTGAACTCTGGAGCGGCGCTCCATATGTGTATGTGTGTGTGTGTGTGTGTGTCGTTGTGTGTGTGTGTGTGTGTGTGTGTGTGTGTGTGTGTGTGTGTGTGTGTGTGTGTGTGTGATACTAACCTAGTTTGTACTCACCTAGTTGGGTTGCGGTGGGTTCGAGTCCGAGCTCCTGGCCCCGCTCTTCACTGATCGCTACTAGGTCACCCTCTCTCCCTGAGCCGTTGAGCTATCTCATACCTCTGCTTAAAGCTTATGTATGGATCATGCCTCCACTTACTCACTTCCAAAACTTTCCACTTACTGGACTACTCTGTGGCTGAGAAATACTTCTAACATCCCCTGTGATTCATCTGTGTCTTCAATTTCCAACTGTGTCCCCTTGTTACTGTGTCCATCTCTGGAACATCCTGTCTTTGTCCACCTTGTCAATTCCTCCCCAGTATTTTGTATGTCGTTATCATGTCCCCCCTATCTCCCCTGTCCTCCAGTGTCGTCAGGTTGATTTCCCTTAACCTCTCCTCGTAGGACATACCTCTTAGCTCTGGGACTAGTCTTGTTTGCAAACTTTGCACTTTCTCTAGTTTCTTTACGTGCTTGGCTAGGAGTGGGTTCCAAAACTGGTGCCGCATACTCCAATATGGGCCTAACTTTACACGGTGTACAGGGTCCTGAATGATTCCTTATTAAGATGTCGGAATGCTGTTCTGAGGTTTGCTAGGCGCCCATATGCTGCAGCAGTTATTTGGTTGATGTGCGCTTCAGGAGATGTGCCTGGTGTTATACTCACCCCAAGATCTTTTTCCTTGAGTGAGGTTTGTAGTCTCTGGCCCCTAGACTGTACTCCGTCTGCGGTCTTCTTTGCCCTTCCCCAATCTTCATGACTTTGCACTTGGTGGGATTGAACTCCAGGAGCCAATTGCTGGACCAGGTCTGCAGCCTGTCCAGATCCCTTTGTAGTTCTGCCTGGTCTTCGATCGAGTGAATTCTTCTCATCAACTTCACGTCATCTGCAAACAGGGACACTTCAGAGTCTATTCCTTCCGTCATGTCGTTCACAAATACCAGAAACAGCACTGGTCCTAGGACTGACCCCTGTGGGACCCCGCTGGTCACAGGTGCCCACTCTGACACCTCGCCACGTACCATGACTCGCTGCTGTCTTCCTGACATGTGTGTGTGTGTGTGTGTGTGTGTGTGCTCACCTAGTTGTACTCACCTAGTTGAGGTTGCGGGGGTCGAGTCCTAGCTCCTGGCCCCGCCTCTTCACTGGTCGCTACTAGGTCACTCTCCCTGAACCATGAGCTTTATCGTACCTCTGCTTAAAGCTATGTATGGATCCTGCCTCCACTACATCTCTTCCCAAACTATTCCACTTCCTGCCTACTCTGTGGCTGAAGAAAAACTTCCTAACATCCCTTTGATTCATCTGTGTCTTCAACTTCCAACTGTGTCCCCTTGTTGCTGTGTCCAGTCTCTGGAACATCCTATGTTTGTCCACCTTGTCAATTCCTCTCAGTATTTTGTATGTCGTTATCATGTCCTCCCTATCTCTCCTGTCCTCCAGTGTCGTCAGGTTGATTTCCCTTAACCTCTCCTCGTAGGACATACCTCTTAGCTCTGAGGCTAGTCTTGTTGCAAACCTTTGCACTTTCTCTAGTTTCTTTACATGTTTGGCTAGGTGTGGGTTCCAAACTGGTGCCGCATACTCCAATATGGGCCTAACGTACGCGGTGTACAGGGTCCTGAACGACTCCTTATTAAGATGTCGGAATGCTTTTCTGAGGTTTGCTAGGTGCCCATATGCTGCAGCAGTTATTTGGTTGATGCCTGGTGTTATACTCACCCCAAGATCTTTTTCCTTGAGTGAGGTCCGTAGCCTTTGTCCACCTAGCCTATACTCTGTCTGCGGTCTTCTTTGCCCCTCCCCAATCTTCATGACTTTGCATTTGGCAGGGTTGAATTCGAGAAGCCAGTTTCTGGACAACTTGTCCAGCCTGTCCAGGTCTCTTTGCAGTCCTGCCTCATCCTCATCCGATTTAATTCTTCTCATCAGCTTCACATCATCTGCGAATAGGGACACTTCAGAGTCTATTCCTTCCATCACGTCGTTCGCATATATCAAAAATAGCACTGGTCCTAGAACTGACCCCTGTGGGACCCCGCTCGTCACAGGCGCCCACTGTGATACCTCATCACGTACCATGACTCGTTGTTGCCTCCCTGTCAGGTATTCTCTTATCCATTGCAGTGCCCTCCCTGTTACGTGCGCCTGATCCTCCAGCTTCTGCACTAATCTGTTGTGAGGAACTGTGTCAAAGGCCTTCCTGCAGTCCAGGAAAACGCAATCTACCCACCCCTCTCTCTCGTGTCTTACTTCTGTTACCTTGTCATAAAACTCCAGGAGGTTTGTGATACAAGATTTGCCTTCCATGAACCCATGCTGGTTTTCATTTATAATCTTGTTCCGTTCCAGGTGTTCGACCACTCTCCTCCTGATAATCTTCTCCATGACTTTGCATACTATACACGTCAGAGACACAGGTCTGTAGTTTAGTGCCTCATTTCTGTCTCCTTTCTTAAATATGTGTGTGTGTGCATGTGTGTGTGTGTGTGTGTGTGTGTGTGTGTGTGTGTGTGTGTGTTGATCTGAAATACCAATCCAATAACTAAGAAGAGAACATTTGATTAAAACATTAATATATACATGAGTTTCTTTTTTTTTACCCTGAAACTACTTGAATGATAATTAAAAAAATATTGGACTGAGATACATGATAGAATTTGTACATATAACAGCACCGGAATGATACATGATGCGGGATGTCTGATACACGATGGCACGTGTATGACACGAGATGTATGATACACGATGGCACGTGTATGACACGAGATGTATGATACACGATACCATGTATATGACGTATGACAAGATGTATATAAAATAAGAACCGTATATTTCCAACTGAAAGAAAAAAAAATTACCAATGAGGCATAAACATTAAACAAAAATATTTAAAAGTACCACTATTCTTTGTTCCATTGCAGCAACAAATGTGAGAAATGTTGCTGGAACAATGGTACAGGGCCCCCTTTAAGGGAACACTCGAGAGACTCCTGCTCTTGTGAGAGCTGGCAAGGCTTGAGGGCAATTAGCAGCAACAGCCTGGACGATCAGCTTGTCACCAGGGAAACCGACCCCCAGGCTGTGTCGTCAGTGTAGAAAAAATCTTGAATGTAGTCACTGGCAGGTGTGTGTGTGTGTGTGTTGTGTGTGTGTGTGTGTGTGTGTGTGTGTGTGTGTGTGTGTGTGTGTGTGTGTGTGTGTGTGTGTGTGTGTGTGTGTCTGGGTGTGTACTCACCTAGTTGTACTCACCTTTGTTGAGGTTGCAGGGGTCAAGTCCAAGCTCCCGGCCCCGCCTCTTCACTGATCGCTACTAGGTCACTCTCCTGAACCGTGAGCTTTATCGTACCTCTGCTTAAAGCTATGTATGGATCCTGCCTCCACTACATCTCTTCCCAAACTATTCCACTTCCTGACTACTCTGTGGCTGAAGAAGTACTTCCTAACATCCCTTTGACCCATCTGTGTTTTCAACTTCCAACTATGCCCCCTTGTTACTGTGTGTCTCTGGAACATCTGCTTGTCCACCTTGTAAATTTCCCTCAGTATTTTGTAATCTTATCATGCCCCCCTATCTCTCCTGTCCCCAGTGCGTCAGGTTGATTTCCCCTTAACTTCCTATAGGACATACCTTTAGCTCTGAGATAGTCTTGTTGCAAAACCCTTTTACTTTTCTAGTTTTTTTCTGCTTGGCTAGGGGTGGGTTCCAAATGGTGCCGCATACCAATATGGGCGTGTTGTGTGTGGTCTGGGTGTGTGTGTATGTGTGTGTAGTGTTGTGTTGTGTGTGTGTGTGTGTGTATGTGTGTGTGTGTATGTGTGTGTATGTGTATGGGTGTATTGGGTTGTGTATGTGTGTATGTGTGTGTATGTGGTTTGGTGTGTGTGGTGGTTGTGTGTGTGTGTTGGTGTATGGTATGTGTGTGTGGTGTGTGTGTGTGTGTGTGTGTGTTTGTGTGTGTGTGTGCGTGTGTGTGTGTTGGGGTGTGGTATGGTATTGTGTGTGTGTATATGTGTTATATTGTGTTTTATGTGTGTATGTGTGGTATGTGTTTGTGTGTGTATTGGTTTTGGTGTAGTGTGTGTATGTGTGTGTTTGGTGTGTATGTGTGTTGTGTGTGTGTGTGTGTGTGCGCGCGCGCGCGCGCGTGTATTGTGGGGTGTATGTGTTGTGTGTGTATGTTGTGTGTTGTGTCTGGGTGTGTTGTGTGTGTGTGTGTGGTGTGTGTTTTTTGTGTGTGTGTGTGTGTGTGTGTGTGTGTGTGTGTGTGTGTGGTGTGTCTGGGTGTGTGTTTTGGGGGTGTCGGGTGTTGGTGTGTGTCTGGGTGTGTCTGGGTGTGGGGGTGTGTGTGTCTGGGTGTGTGTTGTCTGTTGGGGATGTTGTGTGTGCGCTCCCTAATTGTGGTTGCAGGGGGTCGAGACTAGCTCCCGGCCCGCCTTTCCTGATCGCTACTAGGTCCCCTCTCTCCGGAGCTTTCTCTACCCCGTCTTAAAAACTATGTAGGTTCCTGCCTCCACTACATTTTACTAGGCTATTCCATCTTGACGACTTATGACTGAAGAAAAACTTTTAATATCCTGTGACTCGTCCGAGTTTCAGTTCCAATTGTGACCCCCTTTTTTCTGTGTTCCCCCTCTGGAACACCCGTCCTGTGAAATTATCTTTCAATGCGTATTTTTTAGTCGTTTCATGTTCCCTGACCCCCTGTCCTCCCGGGGTGTCAGGCCGATTTCCCTCAACCTTTTTTCTAGGATATTTCCCCCGAGCTCCGGGAACTGCCTTGTTGCAAACCTTTGTCTTTCTCTAATTTCTTGATGTGCTTGACGAGGTGGGGTTCTAAATTGGTGCTGATCTCCGATGGGTCTGACGTACACAGCGTACAATGTCTTGAACGATTCCTTCTAAGGCATC
>NC_069425.1:35946588-35960950 GCF_026875155.1 Cherax quadricarinatus | reverse complement strand
ACTCCCCCTCTCCTTCCACCTTTCACTTTTATTGGACGATGAACCCACTGTGTGGCGAAACGTTTCCTCAATAAAGATTCTCATATGTTGCATAAGTGTCTCAATCTTCAACTTGTCGGTTTTCAAAACCATTTATCACAAGTATCGTTTTAGTATTTGTTTTTTGTATGGTTTGCACCTACATATAAAATTTGAAATGAAGGGACCATGGACTCCCTTCTGTCCATCCCTCTATCCGTCTGTCTGTTCGTCCAACCGTCCGCCCGTCAAAAAAAAAAAAATCCTCTCCCTAATTGCTATCTCATCTTAATATATAATTTTTATTGTAAGAAAAAGGCGTATATTTTTTTTTCACTGGAATTTTGCAACGTTTGGAACATTCATTTTTTTATAAACTATTTTATGAATTATTATTTTTTCGTTTTGTGGAAGAGCAAATAAGAGAAATAATGATACAGCGTCTGGCAAAGGGAAGATGGGTTTGATCCGAGTAACAGGAGGGGGGCAGCCCTTCATAGGCACCAAGGCATTTCTCCTGGAGAGATGTGTATTAGTACAAGGGAGGAAATGAAATTCAAGGCACCAGACAGCAGGCAGCCGGCACCGGCACCCGGCACTTGGCACCAGACACAAGGCACCCGGTACACGGCACCCGGAACCAGACACCCGGCACCCGGAACCAGACACCAGACACCAGCCGTAACGGCTTGACAAAGCTCCCGGAGAGCGAAACGTTGCCACAGTAAAATGTCACATTACTTGAGGTAGTTCAGAAACCCCACTATAAGACGACTGTATGAAAGGAAAGTATGAAGGAATGTGTCTAGAAACTGCTTGGACAGCAGCATCCCTTTTGACTCAGTTGAATGCGTTGGCAAAGTCCAATTTGATAAGGGTTTTTCTTCTGACATGTTATTGATGTATACTCTTTCTGCATGAGCAGCTACATCACAGCCTTGTTCAACACCAAAACCGAGCTGAGTTGGTTTCAGCATTGCAGCAGCCTCTTGACTCGCCATTTTCACTGCAGCCTTGGCGACTAGGCGCCGAAGGGTGTTGCCAGCCGCCATGAGCCTGACTCCTCCGGCCTTTTTCCTGAAGGCACATAGTGAGGCACCAAAGAAGAGTGCACTAATACCCCCGGGACACCGGCAGCCAGACACACATTGGAAAATTTTTTGAGTTCAGACAACAGCCTCTCGGGAAACACCCCCAAATGCTGGATTAAGCATTTGTTTTAAACGTTGTCCTTTTAAACCCGGGCCGAAACCCCCTTGGTTGAGCACTTTTTGGGAATACAAAATCAGCATGCTGAAGCTTTAAAAATGTTTTTTTCACCTGCTGCACGGGTCAGGAGGTGGGGGGAGCCCTGGGTGGATTTTTTGTCCTTCAAAGTTTGCCTGTAATGACGCCCCTTAAGTGACGGGGGGTTTTCCTCACTTTTTAAAGCCCCGTGCTCCGGTTTTTTTTGGCCTTCTTTTTTTTTTTATTTTTTTTTGAAAAAATTTGGGCTTTTTTTTAATGGGGCAAAGGTTTTTCCGGGTTTTTTGGCTTTTTCCCCCGGGGGGTTTGTCGCCAAAGGAAACGGATGGGGTTTTGGTCTTTCTCAAAGGGAATACACAAAAATCCCTTAAATTATCAAAAGTTGGACTTTGTCCCTTCGGGGGTGGGACACCACCAAAACATTCCCAAAAACAACAGTAGATTGTGCCAGGACCATTGATTACAGGGAAACTTTGGGACTTTCTTTCAGCAGGTCACCAAATTTACTATTAGTTTGGGGGCAAACTTTTTGGGGTTTGTGTGTCAGGGGCCTGATGATTTTAATTTGATTGATATTTTAGGACCCTCTGAAAAGGGTTGAAGCCCAGGGGGGGGCTGTCAGCTCTGTCTTTTTGGGAGGGGATTTTTGGGTTTTTTTCCCAGTTGGCCCCCTTTCGGGAACCGGGCATTTCCCCCCTTTTACACAAACTGTTCCCTATTTAAAAAATAAAAATTTTTATATTTCCCGAAGAATTTTTTTTTTTATACCTAGACAGAAGTTTATTGCTTCATGTTCTATAAATTTTGGGAAACCTCGAATGACATTTGAAATTCTCATTGAAAAACTAATTTCACGCGGGAAAATTTCCAACCTCACCCCTGACAACCCACCCTTTCACACGACAACCCCTCAAAACTGAAAACCCAGCCCAAAATGAAAAACCACCCCTCACACTGAAAACCCACCTCACACGAAAAACCCACCTCACACTGACAATCCAGCCTCACACTGACAACCCAGCCTCAAAACTGGAAAAACCCACCCCTCAAAACTAAACAAAAAAAAAACATTCAGAGGGGGTTGCTCTGGTATGAAAGGGGAAACGTGTTAAAAAAAATATAAGGGGAGGGGGAGCGAGGGAGGAAGGGGGATGGGCGGTTTGGGACGGAAGGAAGGAAAAAAAAGGGGAGGGGAATAGAGGGAAGAGGAAGGCAGAAATGCTAAAAGGGACATTTTGGGGAGGAGGGGGGAACCCAAGAGAGGCAAAAAAAAAAAAAATTAAAAAAAAGGTTTCAGGTGTTTCCCTAATTTTTTGCTTTTTATTTCAAATTACGGGGAAGAGGGGCATTGAGGGAAATAAATTTTGGGCCGCGTAAATGGTTTAAGCAGCGAATAGTGCCATCCATCTAAAACCTCCCTTTTCCCCCCCCCAACTCCCCCCCCAAACCCTTCCCTTCTTTTTACCGTCCTCCCCGGGGTTTAGGGAAGGTTCAAAGGGTTTTTTTATCCCAAAAAAACACTCCCTTAGGGTATTGACTCTCCCCCCCCCTTTTCCCCCCCACACGGGCTTCAGTTTTTTTTTTTTTTCATATAAATTTGTTTTCAGGGAAAAAAGGTTCTTCAGAAATTTAAACCTTAAAAAAGGGGCAAAGGCGGGGGGGGGTTGGGGAACCGTGTTTTTAAACCCGCGTCAGGAAAAAAATTTTGGGTCCCTTTTCCCCTGAAAACCTTTACCTAAGCTAATTTTCCATTTTTTTGGGACAAAGGAGAAGTCTTGTAAATTCACTAGGGGAAATACACTATTTACAAAACAAGGGGCCACAGAGATAAACGGGGAAAGCAACAAAATTTGGACCCAAGAAAAGGGGCCTTAATTAAAAAGGAAAGGGAAAAAGGCTGTGCCCGACGAAGGTGTCAGGGGTGAGGGAGGGGGGGTTCCACGGGGAAATCACTACAACGCCCATCCTGTTTCTTGCTTCTACGGGGAACGGAAAAGGGAGGAAAGGGGAAATAAAGGGCCCCGGGTTATCCCTTTTTTCACTGATTGAAACAAATTTTTAAAAAAACAAAGAGGTGAGCCCAGGAATGGCCGGTTAAAATGACCGGGGCCAAACCTACCGGTTGGGTTTCTGACAAGTAAAAATTTTAGCCCAACAAATGAAAAGGTTAGGGAAAGGGGGAAAAAGTAAAGAAAAACAAAAAAAGGGTTTTGGGCCCCAAGGCACACATCCCCTATAAAAAGAAGCAACTCAGGGTGAAAATTTTCCCAAGGGCATATTCCCAGGGGAAAAAATTTCAACTTAAAAACATCCATAGCAAATAAGCTTTTTGGCACTTTTGGGGACAGTTTCGGGAAGGTAAACAGTTTCTTTTCACACACTTTTAAACACTTTGTGGGGCCCTTTAAGTGTGCCAAACTAGAAATCGAACCCACCCAAAACACCCCCCCTTTACCCCACCCTACCCCTACCTACACACACACACCACTTTTTACAAAAAAAGAAATTTTTTAAAAATGAAGATGGTAAGATTTACTTCTTTTTTAAAAAAAAGAGTTCGGGATACATAAATACACCCCAAAAATTTAAAAATTAATTTTTAATATATAAAAATAAACTTCTTTGGCCCTGAGGTATTTGAACTTTGTTATAATAAATTTTGTACATTTTACTATAATAAATTTTTAATCACCCATTTTACTAAAATTTTTTTTAAAAAAACCCCTACACGGGTACAACTCTTGACACAAATGCCCACATATATTTTAAAATCTCTAGCCTTAAAACAATAAATTAAAAATAACTTTTTTTTATAAAAATAAATTAAAACCCAACTGCCTCTAAACGACACGAATTTCATCCCAAACACCTTTTTTCAGTGTACACTAAAACCCCGGCCATTTTCAGTGTCCCACACACCCTTTTTCATCTCGGGTTTCCACTACGGTCCTGTGCATATCTAGTTTCCCCACTCCATCGTACGCCCCCTCAGTGTCACACAAAGGCCCCTGGCCCATTTTTCCATGAAAACACTCCAACCTTTTTTTTCAGGGTAATGTCCCACTAAACACCCCATCTACGATTTCCCGGGCCACAGTTGTTTCAACGTAGAGGGTGATTCCAAAGACATCACCGGTAGTCCAGTATATCCTTTTCCAAAGGCGGTTGACACACCGCTAGCCGAACACCATGTTTGGCAACCCTCACGAATGCGGCCGTAAAGAAAACTGGGGCCAACGGCCAGTGAGCTGGGGTGAGCGGTTCTTCTAACGCCATGGGGATAGGTACGTTTTCGGTGGTCGGGTACCTACTGCATAGACGTTACCCAAAGGGTTCAGGTACTTAATTTGAAGCCAGTAGACGTTACCCTTCGGGGGTTTGGGACCACTGCTTGGGTGGGGTCCCACGAGGCGCTCAGGTACATAAATTTCTAAACCCAAGTAACGTGTCCCCTTTCCCCGGTGTCAGGTACCTACTGCTTAGGTTTGCCCAGGGGCGCTCTGGTACATACTTTTATTTAAACCCCAGTAAAGGGTGAAACCTTTCGGTGGTCAGGTACCTACTGCTTGGGTTTTACGGGCGAGCGCTCTGGTACATACTTTTTTCTAAAGCCATAGACGTGTACCCTTCGGGGTCAGGAACCATGCTTAGGTTTTTACCGTAAAGGCACTCAGGCTTTTACTGCTCAAAAAGGCCGGGCTCACCCACCCCCACATTGGGTTTGATACGCACCCAGTGGTACTTGCCGGCCGGCGGGTTAACTTTTTAAAAACCGCTATTTTGGCGGGGGCCGCAACACCCCCCCCCCACAAAAGGCCCGGCCCACACAAAAAGACAATGTAATATTACCCCGAACCCGTCATCCCGGGAATAAAACCATCCAAAAATTCTAGATAATCTTTTTCCCCCCCGGACAGGCCATTTCCATATATTACAAAAAAAGAAATTTTTTTAAAATAAAATGGTAAGATTTCTTTTTTTGTAAAAAGAGTTCGGGATCCCTTAAATACACACTTTAAATTTAAAAATTTAAATTTTCTTTAATATATAAAAATTTCAACTATTTTTTGGTCAAAGGGGTTTTTTGAACATGATAAAAAAATAATAGTACATTTTTACTAAAATAAATTTTATAATCACTTTTTTAACTAAAATATAATTAAAAACCCCCTACACAGGGTACAACTCTAAACACTACTGTCACATATATATATATCTCTTTTCAAAAAACAAAAAAATTATAAATAAAAATTTTTATAAAAATTTTAAATTTAAACAATCAACGGGCCTCTCACGACACGAAGTCAGTCCACACGCCCAACTTTTCCCAGTGTACCTACCCCGGGAAACTTTTTTTTCCCAGGGGACACCCTTTTCATCTCAGGTTCCATTTAAACGGTCCTTGAAATATCTCAGTTTTCCACTCCACGAAAGGGTCCCTAAAGGGTCACACTACGGTCCTTGGCCCTTTTCAGGGGTAACACTCCAACCCTTTCTTCATGTAAAGTCCCATAAAAAACATCTGACGACTTCCGGGGCCCACAATTGATAAAAGGACGGTAGCCCACAGACACCCCGGGGTAGTCCATTAAACCCTCTCCAAAGGCGTTGACAAAAACCGCTACCGAACACCATTCGCAAGCCACGAATGCGGCCGTCAAGTAACTGACCCAAACGGGCCCTCAGTGAGCTGGGTTTAGCGGTTTTTCTAACGCCAGTAAAAATTGGAACGATTCGGTGGTCGGGTACCTTACTGCATAGACTTTAACCCTTTGAGGATTCGGGTACTTAATTTTTGAAGCCAGTAGACGTGTACCCCGGTGGTCGGGTCCCAAAATGTTTAAAGGTTGTACAGCGAGGCGCTCAGTACATAATTTTTCAAAAGCCAGAAACCCTTGAAACCCTTCGGTGGTAAAGTACCACTGCTTAGGTGTGTACACGAGGCGCTCTGGTACATACTTTTTACAAAAGCCGGGTAGACGTGTACCCTTCGGTGGTCATTACCTACGCTTGGGTGGGGTACAGGGGGGGCACCTGGTAAAATACTGTTTATTTAAAGCCAGTAGACGTGTCCCCTTTCGGGGGTCGGGTACCAAAGGGCTTGGGTTGTACCGGAGGCACCGGGCCTTACTGCCTAAGGCCGGCTCACAGCCCCCACTTTGGGGTTTTGATGGACGCACCCGGGGAACTCCCGGCCGGCATTTTAACTTTTTTAAACCGCTATTTTGGCAGGGCCGCAACACACAACAAAAACACACACAAAACACACACACAAAATCACACCCACACACACACACAACCACAAAAAACAAGAACTTTCCTCCCTTTAAAAAAATTTCTCCTCTCCTGGTTTCCCCTCCTCTCCCCCCTATTCTCTCATTTTAAAATCCTTCCTTTTTTTCCCTTTTTCCTCTTTCCTTTTCCTCATCTTCTTTTTCCTCCTCCTCCTCCTCTTCCTCCCCTTTCTTCCTCCTCCCCCCTTTTCCCTCCTCCTTTTCCCCTCTTCCTCCTCCTTTTCCCTTTCCTCCCCCTTTCCCCCCTTTTCCCTTTTTCCCCCCTTTCTTTTTCCCCCTTCTCTTCCTCTTCCCCTCTCCCTTATCCCCCCTCCTCTTCCTCCTCCTTCTCTTTCCTCCTCTTCTTTTCCCCTCCTCTTTTTCCCTCCTCCTCTTCCTCCTCCTTTTCCCTCCTCCTCTTTTTCCTCCTCCCTTTTTCCCTCTTCTTCCTCCCCCCCTTCTTTTTCCTCCCCCTTTTTCCCCTCCTCTTCTTTTTCCCCCTCCCTTCCCCTCTTCCTTTTCTTCCTCCCCTTTTCTTCCTCCCCCTCCTCCTCGCATCTTTTCCTACATTTTTTTCTCCCCCTTTTAAATTCTTAAAATTTTTCCCATTCTCTTTTTTTTTATCCTTTCTCTCAATATTTTCTTCTTAAAATTTCTCGTGTTTCCCCCCTTTTCTTTTTCCTTTTTACTATTTTCCTCTCCTCTTCACTTCTCCTCCAAAATTCTCTATTTTCTCCTTCCCCCTTTCCCCCCTTTCCCCTTCCTTCTTTCCCCCCTTCTTCCTCCTTCCCGTCTCTCCTTCCCTGCTTTCCCCTTCCCCGTCTGCTCCTTTCCCCGTCGCTCCTTCCATTTTTTTTCCGTCTCCCCCTTTTTCCCGTTTTCCCCCTTCCTTCTTTTGATTTTTTTTTTTTTAAAAATACTCCCAAACAAATTTTCTCCTACGTCCCCAAACTGCTTCAGTACGTCAAAATAGATTCAAGGGGCGTCAAAAATGAAACCAGTTTTGGGGGCTATCCTCATCTACAACTCCCGTGGCTGAGGGTGGAGGGGTTTTGGGGTTTTTTCCCCCCACCGGGTAGGAGTTGAGGGACATGGAGTGTTTTCGCTTTCTCATCTAAAACAGTGGGAAAATTTATGGATTGTCCTCCATCTTCGAGGGGTGGAGGTGGGTTTTAAAGGGGGTTTTTCCCCCATTTTGTCCCCAGGGTGGTGGAGGTGGTTTTTTTGGAGTTGGGCCTCCAGGGTTGCGAGGGAGTCCGAGCTCCTCCCTAATTCCTCAATTTGGGAAAAACAAATGTTTTTCCTCTCTAGTTAAAAAATAAGACCCCAAAAATTTGTATTGGTTTTAAAAAAAGAGAGGAGAGAAGAGAGAAGAGAGGGAGAGAGAGAGGGGAGGGAGAGAGAGAGAGAGAGAGAGAGAGAGAGAGAGAGAGAGAGAAAAGAATGGGGTGAAAAAGAATTTTAAAAAAAAAAACCCGGGGGCCCAAGGAGACTCCCGAATAGTAAAATTTTTTTATTAAGTATTGCGTCTTAGTATGAAGTGGAAAGGGAAAGGGGGGAAAAACAAGGATGAGAGGAAAGACAGGGAAAACCTTTTCCCGGGCCCCCCTCTTGCAAGGGGTATTGTGCCACCTGAAAAGCACTTCACATTAAATTTCCGTTCCCCTTTATGGCTTTACATCCCCTTTTATTTTTTTTCCCTTAAAATTTCCCCAAAAATGGGGTTTTTCTCGTCTGAACTGTCCCCTCGGGTTTTTCCCGGGGCACGAACGCTTTTGCTGGGGCGAAGCCAGAAGAAGGTTTTGTTTTACCAAAAGAGGGATTAAAAGACTTAAAAAGTCTTCGTCCCCCAGGGGGAAGTGAGGGCTCGTTGAAAATCTTGGGGAGGGTTTTTAAAGTCTTTTCCCCTAAAATTTCCCGAGGTCTATTAAGTTCCTTTTGGGAGCTCTTTAAGGCCTTTAAATTTTTGAGCTCTTGATTTTGGGTTTAGGGGCTCTGAAGTTTTTCAAAACACTTTTTTTTTTGGAGTTCTTGTTTTGTCTTGTATAGTCTTTGGGGAGCTTAAAAAAAAAGACCTCCGAAAGGCTGGGGCTCTGAGGTCATCTTTGCTTCAAAAAAACCCCTTTAAAAAGCTCATTAGTGAAGCCCTTGAAAGACCTGAAAGGATAAAGCTGAACGGCTGGATTTTATGGAAAAAATGGGGAAAAAGGAGAGAGAAGGGGAGAAAGAGAGGGGGAGAAAAAGAGAGAGAGAGAGAGAGGGGAGAAATCAATTTTAAATTTTAAACAAAAATTCAAGGTTGGAAAAAATTTAAAGGGAAAAAATTTAAAAAAATAATTTAAAAATCTTTTATTCTTCTCTAAGCAATACTCAACAAAAAACTTACAGATACCTCACCAAAATATCGTTTAAAACCCTTCAGATATCTTTAAAATAAATTTAAAACCCCCCTCTTTCTCATCTGAAAGAAACATCCATTTTTCCGAAATTTCCGGGGGGTTCCCTGCAGATACAACAACATCCTCAAGATACTTTTTTGGAAAAACTTCCCAAAACACTGTAAAACTTCCGAAAATTCTGTTACAAAACTTTTGAAAACACAATATGGTAAAATACCCCCTTATACCATATTACTGGAAAAAGTAACCCCCGGTACCAAACCCTCGTAATAGTACCGGGGACCAAATCACTGGGAAAAAAGTACCCCGGGACCTAAATCACTGGTAATAAACCTGAACCATATAAGGTAACAAATACCTGGGACCTAACACTGGGAATAGTAAACCCGAAACCCAAAATTTCTGGTAACAGTACCTGCCCACCATAACACTGTAAAAATACCTGGTACCATAAAACACTGGTAATAAAATACCTGTACCAAAATTACTTGTAATAGTACCCGGGACCAAATCAAATGGGAACAAACCCCGGAAACCCTAAACACTGGTAACAATTTCCCCGGTACCCTGTCCCTGGGAACAGTTCCCCCGGAAACCCTACACTGGTAACCCTCCCTGGTACCATATCAAATTTCAACAGCCCTGGTACCATATCACTGGCAACAGTCCCCCGGTACCATATCACTGGCAAAAGCCCTGGAAAAATATCAATGGTAACATCCCTTGGGACCCTTTTCACCCGGTAACATTCCCCCGGTAAACCAAAATCACGGGGAAACAGTCCCTGATACCATATCCTGTAACAAATCCCCATACTATATCACTGGTAATAGTTAAAATGGAAACCAAATCACGGGGGAAAAGTACCTGGGACCATATCACTGGTAACAGTTTCCTTGGGACCATATTAAATGGGAAAAGTACCGACCCAAATTTCCCCTATTACTGGTAATAGTTTCCCTTTCCATATTAAAAGGAATTTTCCCCGGTACCATATTCTGGTAATAGTACCTGGTACCATTCAAAATGGGGAATGTACCTTGGGAAACCCAAAAAACACTGGGAACAGTGCCCTGGGACCAAATCAAATTGGGAACAGGCCCTTTGGGACCATATCACTGGTAATAGCACATGGAAAAATAAAACTGGTAGATTTTTACCCGGGGGGACCCCTATCACTGGAATAGTACCTGGTAAACCCTAAAAGTGGTAATTTGTTTCCGGGACCCCATATCACAAAGGTTAAAAGTACCAATTTTTTCCATAAAAAAACTGGGAAATTAAATTTCCTGGTTTCCATATCACTGGGGAAAAAAATGCCGGGACCAATTTTCACTTTTAACCTTTCCCGGTTTTCCAAAAATCACTTTAAATTTTCCAATTTTGGTTTAACCCAAAACTGGGGAATAGTACCTGTCCCTAAAACAAAAAGGGTTTTTTAAATAGGTAAACCTTTTTTACCAAATAACTTGGGAAAATTTCCTGGTACCATATCACTGGTAATAGACATGGTTTCCATATAACTGGGGAATTTGTACCCGGTAACCCTTCACTGGTAATAGAAAAGGGGACCATATAACTGGTAATAGTACCTTTGGGACCCCAAAAACTTGGGAATGTCCCTGGGACCAAAATCCCCTGGGAATAGTACATGGTACCAAAAAATGGTAATAGTACCTGGTACCATATCACTGGGAATAGTAACAGGGGCCCCAAAAACTGGTAATATTTCCCGGTACCATATAACTGGTAATAGGACCCCCGGTACCATATCCTGGTAAAAGTTTCCTTTTTACCAATCACTGGTAATAAGAACATGGTACCAAATAACCCGGTAATAATTTTTTTAAAAAAAGGTTTCCATATAACTGGAAAAAGTACCTGGGAAAACCCTATCACGGTTTAAAAGTAAACCCGGGACCAAAATCCCCTGTAATATTTCCCGGTACCAAAATCACTGGGGAAAGTACGGTATTAGTGCTATTTTTATTTCTAGCAATACTACTGGTAATTTCTATAAAAAATTACTGGGCTATAACATATTTGCAATGTTCATCAAAAGTTTTTTTCAACATTTTAAGGGGGGGGCATCACTTTTTACCCCCTACCTCAAACTC
Source organism: Cherax quadricarinatus (assembly GCF_026875155.1). Taxonomy (NCBI): domain Eukaryota; kingdom Metazoa; phylum Arthropoda; class Malacostraca; order Decapoda; family Parastacidae; genus Cherax; species Cherax quadricarinatus. The sequence goes on along the minus strand of NC_069425.1, from coordinate 35,949,898 downwards.
AAACCCCTTTTCCCTATTTCCAGCATTTTCCAAACCCCTTTCTAGTCCCTTTTTCACCCTTTTTGTCATTTTTTCATCCGCTTTCCCCCGTCATTATTCTCACTTCCTCCCCATTTTCCCCCACACTTCCTCCATTTTCCCCCCACTTCCCCGTCATTTCGTCCCCCTTCCCCCCGCATTTTCACCACACTTCCCCGTATTTTTTACCCACTTCCTCGTCATTTTCACCCACTTTCCTCGTCATTTTTTACCCCCCTTCCTCGTCATTTTCCCCCCTTCCCCCGTCATTTTTACCCACTTCCCTCATTTTCACACCCACTTTCCTCATTTCCCCCCCCTTCCCCCAAATTTTTTAAACCCCCTTCCCCCGTCATTTTCCGTCCCCTTCCCCATTATTTTTTTTTCCACTGCCTCGCCCTATTCACCCACCCCCGTCAATTTCACCCCCCTTTCCCCGTCAATTTTTACGCACCCCCCTCGCATTTTCACCCACTTCCTCAACATTTTTTGGGTTCACTTCCTCGTCATTTTTTACCCATTCCTCGTCATTTCACCCACTTCCCCTCGTCCTTTTCCGTCCACTTTCCCCTCCATTTTCACCCCCCTTCCTCGTTTATTTTCATCATTTTTTTACGCTCCCCTTTTCCCTTTTTTTTACCAAATCCGAAATTTTTTTAGATCTGAAAAATTTTTTGAGAGATCTGCAGATCCCTCCAAACCAGTTTGGGGTTGTCAGCTGGTGGTGTTTACTGGTGGGGCACTGGTGGGGTCAGCTGGTATGTGGGAAGCATCTGGTAGCAAGCTTGGGGGTAAAGTATCAGCTGAAGTTTTAAAAAATCCAGTGGGGGTTAAAAGGCCCGTCACTGGGGGATGCTTTGGGGTCCCGAGACAGAAGCAAAATTTAAATTTTGGGTCAGCTCCACAAGCTCCCCACGTCATCACAACAAACACACATCTTTACACTGCGGAACTCGGCTCCCGAAAAGGGTCTAATATCCCCAGCCTTTTCAGGAAAATAAAAAAAAGGCTCGATTCTCTAAAAGCTTTTGCATTTAAAATTCAAGGGGGGGAAAAAAAAAAATTACCACAAACAAGTATTTTCCGTTTTCCCGAAACCCCAAAAGTTTGCGATTTTAGAGGTAACGCCTCACACAGTTATACCCCAGTCTCCGGAAAGCGGAAAAAACCCATAACTATGATAATTAAAAGGGAAATAATAATTTTAAAACCCCAGTACAGGGTTATCACTAATTTAAAAACTCCATTGATTATATTTAATTCCCAAAAAAAAAGCCGGAAAAAAAAATTGGAAGAAAAATTTAAAATGGATGTACTGGGAAAAAAATAAGAAATAAACTTATTTAAAAAAACTTTTTTTTTGAACCTTAAAAAAAAAAAAAAGCAAATCTTGGAAAAAAATTTAAAAAAATTAAAAAAAAAAAAAAAATTTAAAAACCCGTAAAAATTTTAAAAAAAAAAAAAATTCTTTGAAAAAAAAAATATTAAAAAAAACCCGAATTACATTTTTTGAAAATATAAACAGTGAATTACATTCTTGAAAATTTTAATAAAAAAAATAATTAAAATTCGAAAAATTTTAAAAAAAAAAAAATTTTCTTCCAAAATGAATTTAACAGGGGGAAAAAAAAGTGAAAAAAAAAAGGGAAAAGGGAAAAAAAATAAACGTTTCGAGAAGGAAAGGGGGTAAGAAAGTAAGGCGGCGTGTGAGGAACTAATTTGTCGGGCAAGTATCGCTGGGTTTGGTGGTCGGGGAAACCCTGCTCGGGGTCGGGAAGGGCGATGCTCGGGTTTTCCGGGGGCGAAGCCGGGGGTCGGGAAAAACGATTTCTCGGTGGTTTGGGTTTTCGATGCTCCGGGGGCGGGAAAACATGGGTTTTGGGTCGGGGAAAAACGACTGCCGGGGGTCGGGGAAACGAAACTTGGTGGGCGGGAAAAACATGCCGGTTTTTTCGGGAAGACGCTGCTCGGGGGTCCGGGGAAAAACGATGCTCGGGGGTCCCGGGAATACGATGCTCGGGGGTCGGGGAAAACGAAAGCTCGGGGGGTCGGGAGGACGCTGCTCGGTGGTCGGGAAGACGCTGCTCGGGGTCGGGAAAAACGATGCCGGGGGTCGGGGAAGGACGCTTCTCGGGGGTCGGGAAAACGCTGCCGGTGATCGGGAAACCCTGCCGGGGGCGGGAAAAAACGCTGGCTCGTGGTCGGGAGAAAGATTCTCGGGGGTCCGGGGAAAACATCTTTGGGGGTCGGGAAGCCCATGCTCGGGGGTCGGAGGGCGCTGCTCGGGGGTCGGGAAAACGCTGCTCCGGGGGGTCCCGGGGAAAACATGCCGGTGGGCGGGAGAAAGAGGGGGTCCCGGGGGAAACGAGGGTCGTAAGACGAAAGCTCGTGGTTCCCGGGGAGCTGCTCGTTGGGGTGGGGGGATGCTGCTCGGGGGGGCGGGGAAAACGTTGCTCGTGGTCCGGGGAAAACGAAGCTCGTGGTGGGAGGGCCGGGTCGGTGGTCGGGAGGGGACGCGCTCGGTGGGTCGGGAAAGGCGCTGCTCGGGGTTTGGGAAAACGATGCCGGGGGTCGGGGGGACGCTGCCGTTGGGCCCGGGGAAAACGATGCTCGGGAAGAAAGAAAGCCTGGTTCGGGGGGGAAACCCCGCTCGGTGGTCGGGAAAAACGCGCCGGTGGTCGGGGAAACATGCCGGGAAAAACCGATTCTCGTGGTCGGGAAAACGTTTCTCGTAAACGATGCTCGGGGGTCGGGAAACGATGCTCGGGGTCGGGGGGACGCTGCTCGGTGGTTTGGGAAACGATGGGTCGGAAAGACGATCCGGGTCGGGGAAACGAACTCTGGGCGGGGAAAACGATGCTTTGGTGGTCGGAGGGCGCTGCTCGGTAAACGATGCCGGGGGTCGGAAGACATGCTCGGTGGTCCCGGGGAAAACGATGCCAGTAAGACATGCTGATGGGCGGGGAAACGATTTCCGGTGGGCGGGAAGACGCTTCTCGGGACGGAAGAAAGAGGGTCGGGGGTCGGGAAAACGATGCCGGGAAGACCGCTCGGTGGTGGGAAGACGATGCCGGGGATCGGGGAAAACGATGCTCGGTGGGCGGGAAAAAGATGCTCGGGTCAGGAAGACGGGTCCGGTGGGCGGGAAGACGATTTCGGTGGGGCGGGAAAACGAATTTCCCGGTGGTCGGGAAAAAACGATGCTCGTGGTCCCGGGGAAACGAAAGCCGGGAAGACAACTCCGGGGGTTTGGGAAGACGAAACTCGGTGGGCGGGAAAACGATCCTCATTA
>NC_069425.1:35919088-35941588 GCF_026875155.1 Cherax quadricarinatus | reverse complement strand
GCGTGGGGGGGGGTGAGGAAGGTGGGAGTAGGAGGGGGAGCTAATGGGCGGGTAAGGGGGGGGTGAGTGGTTATTGCCATAGAAACTTGGTTCCTTTCCTGACATTTTTGAATCATGTATAAATGCAAATGACAGTTGAATCAACTCGTAGATGGAGATTGATCAGCAGGTGTCAACCCAGAGCTTCACTCATACTCTCCCGTGTCTCAGTCAGGTATTTATTTACAGAATGAAGTTGGCATTGGTTTATTTTATTTAGGGAATGAAGTTGTTATCGATTTTTGTTTAGGAGGGGAGTCGCGATTAGCAGACGGAGGCTCGAGTCTTTACAACTGCTCTCCCTCAATGACCCCAAGCAAGGATGTTCTCTAATCAGCGATAATTCACTCCTCGAATAATTCCCCATGCAAGTCGTGCTCTAATAATTGATAATTACTAGAAATGGGCCAATGAAACGTGTTTATATATAACGCTAAACCCGTTGGATCCTTAATAAGCTAGTGAAGTGTGTGTGCGTATAATGTAATTATATATATATATATATATATATATTATATATATATAATATATTATATATATATATATATTTATATTTATATTTAGGTGCTAAAGCAGCTCGTGTAGCTGAGTATTATTTCTAGTGCGTGCGTTCCAATAGTTGAATTAGAGGGGCTGGGTTATGGTATACGGGGACATGTGGGATCACAGAGGCACCAGAACACATGTGGGATCACAGAGGCACCAGAACAACATGTGGGATCACAGAGGCCCAGAACAACATGTGGGATCACAGAGGCACCAGAACACATGTGGGATCACAGAGGCACCAGAACACATGTGGGATCACAGAGGCACCAGAACACATGTGGGATCACAGAGGCACCAGAACACATGTGGGATCACAGAGGCACCAGAACACATGTGGGATCACAGAGGCACCAGAACACATGTGGGATCACAGAGGCACCAGAACACATGTGGGATCACAGAGGCACCAGAACACATGTGGGATCACAGAGGCACCAGAACACATGTGGGATCACAGAGGCACCAGAACACATGTGGGATCAAGAGGCACCAGAACACATGTGGGATCACAGAGGCACCAAACACATGTGGGATCACAGAGGCACCAGAACACATGTGGGATCACAGAGGCACCAGAACACATGTGGGATCACAGAGGCACCAGAACACATGTGGGATCACAGAGGCACCAGAACACATGTGGGATCACAGAGGCACCAGAACGCATCTAGTTGATACACTCAACATTCTTGACCCAGAAAAGTCTCTCTCTCTCTTTTTCACTCCTGGTGTCTTTTTTTTTTTTTTTTTTTTTTGTTACTGAAATGTCAGGTAACCTTTGCAAGTTACGTACAAGAAACAAAAGAAAAAGTTAGACTTGTTTCAAATTCACACTCCTTCCTCTCTCTCTCTCTCAATGAAACAAAGCATTCCCACACACTAAACATGGTCTCGTTCAGCATAAAGACTGGATGAAGATCTCTTTCCAACATTAAAGTTATTAAACGAACCGGACACGAACAACAGCTAGTTAGCTGAAGCACAGCTACATGCAGTGGCGCTGAACAACGGCACAAAATTCCAAAACACGAAATTCAGCACTGACCTGAGCTATTCTAATTTTTGCACTCGTGACGTCCCGAAACAGGCACACCACTCATTTATGAGTGCAGATACGTAACAGCCCTTTAGAGCTGGTTATGCAATGCACTCTGATAAAAAAAAAATAGTCTTTTTCATCTGGTTACGACGTAGGTGCTGGCCACTTGAACTCTGACGATACCTCATAAACTAGCCAGCATGAACTGTGAACCATCCAAAGCGAAGCAATAATCAATTCAATTATACCGACATTTTCCAGTTCATAACATACAGTAAACTATAAACCCTACACACAGTGTTGCACACACCCTACACAGTGTTACACCCTACACACAGTGTTACACCCTACACACAGTGTTACACATTACACACAGTGTTACACACACCCTACACACAGTGTTACACCCTACGCAAAGTGTTACACACACCCTGCACACAGTGTTACACCCTACACACAGTGTTACACCCTACACACAGTGTTACACCCTACACACAGTGTTACACCCTACACACAGTGTTACACCCTACACAGAGTGTTACACCATACACACAGTGTTACACCATACAGTGTTACATCCTACACACAGTGTTACACACACCCTACACAGTGTTACACACCCTACACACAGTTACACACCCTACACACAGTTACACACCCTACACACAGTGTTACCTTACACACAGTGTTACACCTTAATGTTATACACATCCTACACACAGTGTTACACGCACCTTACACAGAGAGTTGCACCCTACACAGTTTTACACCCTACACAGACTTACACCCTACAGTGTGTTACACACAAATTACAGACACCCTACACACAGTGTTACACACACCTTATACACACTGTTACACATACCCTACATACAGTGCTACACATACCCAACACACAGTGTTACACACACCCTACAGTGTTACACCTAACACAGTCTTACACACCCTACACAGTGTTACACACCCTACACAGTGTTACAAACCCTACACACAGTGTTACCCTACAGTGTTACACACCCAACACAGTGTTACACACCCTACACACAGTGTTACAAACCCTACACAGTGTTACACACCCTACACAGTTACACACCCTACACAGTTACACACCCTACACACAGTGTTACACACCCTACACACAATGTTACCCTACACACAGTGTTACACACCCTACACACAGTGTTACACACCCTACACACAGTGTTACCCTACACACAGTGTTACAAACCCTACACAGCGTTACACACCCTACACAGTGTTACCCTACACAGTGTTACACACCCTACACAGTGTTACACACCCTACACACAGTGTTACACACCCTACACACAGTGTTACACACCCTACACACAGTGTTACACACCCTACACACAGTGTTACACACCCTACACACAGTGTTACACACCCTACACACACTGTTATTCACCCTACACACAGTTATACACCCTACACACAGTGTTACACACCCTACATACAGTGTTACACACCCTACACACAGTGTTACACACCCTACACACAGTGTTACACACCCTACACAGTGTTACACACCCTACACACAGTGTTACACACCCTACACACAGTGTTACACACCCTACACACAGTGTTACACACCCTACACACACTGTTATTCACCCTACACACAGTTATACACCCTACACACAGTGTTACACACCCTGCATACAGTGTTACTCTACACACAGTGTTACACGCCCTACACAGTGCTACACACCCTACACAGTGTTACACACCCTACACAGTGTTACACACCCTACACAGTGTTACTCACCCTACAGTGTTACACACAAAGACAGTGTTACACACCCTACACAGTGTTACACACCCTTCACACAGTGTTACCCTACACAGTGTTACACACAGTACACAGTGCTACATACCCTACACAGTGTTACCCTACACACAGTGTTACCCTACACACAGTGTCACCCTACACACAGTGTTACACACCCTTCACAGTGTTACACACCCTACACAGTGTTACACACCCTACACAGTGTTACACACCCTACACACAGTGTTACACACCCTACATACAGTGTTACACATCCTACATACAGTGTTACACACCCTACATACAGTGTTACACACCCTACATACAGTGTTGCACACCCTACACACAGTGTTACCCTACATACAGTGTTACACACCCTACACACAGTGTTACACACAGTGTTACACACCCTACACACAGTGTTACACACCCTACACACAGTGTTACACACCCTACACACAGTGTTACACACCCTACACAGTGTTACACATCCTACAGTGTTACACACCCTACACAGTGTTACACACCCTACACACAGTGTTACACACCCTACACACAATGTTACACACCCTACAGTGTTACACAACCTACACACAGTGTTACACACCCTACACAGTGTTACACACCCTACACACAGTGTTACACACCCTACACAGTGTTACACAACCTACACACAGTGTTACACACCCTACACAGTGTTACACACCCTACACACAGTGTTACACACCCTACACACAGTGTTACACACCCTACACACAGTGTTACACACCCTACACACAGTGTTACACACCCTACACAGTGTTACACAACCTACACACAGTGTTACACACCCTACACACAGTGTTACACACCCTACACACAGTGTTACACACCCTACACAGTGTTACACACCCTACACACAGTGTTACACACCCTACACACAGTGTTACACCCGCACAATAAAAATACAAGTACTCTATGCATTACTCAGCTGTTCCTAGTTAAGTAAACACAACGCTTGTTGGTTAATGACTTTCCAGCTAACTTCTTCTAGTAATAGTGTAGTTGAAAGTTGTGGTGGTGAGGTTAACTTGCAGGAGGCGACCACCACCACCTGTATTCATTTCACTCATTGGTTTATTCTATTAATGTGGTTGGGTGAAAAGGAGAAGAGGAAGAGAGCCTTCTGCTCTACTATCCTAACCTCATCTTTCTTGGTAGAAATAAAAGCATCTAGACTGTATCTAGCTCCTTTCATAAGATCTTACAAGCATACATGTATAGTATGTAATTAATATATAATATATATATATATATATATATATATATATATATATTATATATATATAATATATATATATATTTTATATAATATAAGTAGAAATAGAATGAGAATGAGAAGAGGAAGACGAAGAGGACGAAGAAGTAGCAGCAGCAACACTGAGAGACCAAGAAGCAAGAAGTGTGGTTCAGAGGTAATAACCCCCTTGGCCTCTCACACAGTCTTTACCTCCTCCGGCGCCTTCTTTACCACCAAAGGAATAATTATTCTTCCATTTTTGCTCTCAACCAAAGAAAGAAAGAAAGTTAAATGTATTGTTAATAGTACTTTTTTTATTACTTACGTCATTGACGATGAATTTAACCCAAAGAGAATGACCTATATATTTTTTGTTTTAGATAACTTTTGCTATGTATTGTATAGATCACTTTAAATTTTTATTTATTACTTAAAAATTATATATATATATATATATATATATATATATATATATATAATATATATATATATATATATATATATATATTTTATGCACATATTTACTTCTTTAACTGCTTTCATAAATGTTAACTTACACTCCAATAGCATCTCAACAGTCTCTCAGCCTCGACTGAACACCTTCAGTCGAGGCTAAGAGACTGAACATCTATCAACTCTTCAAGGTTAAAGAATTGAACACCTTAAAATTACCTCTCCACTTCCTCTCCAGTTTCCTATATGACAGTCGACTCTCGTTCATCTAATAATCTTGACGATCATGTGAAACGTTTCAGGAAGTAAGAGATCCATGTGATGCACATGGGATTATATTCATTAAATTCAGTAGCGTTCAATGACTCATATATTTCAGTAATGGTTTAAATGTTAAATAGAGTTTATGAGTAAAGATACAGACTACTAGAGAGAGACGTGTAGTAAACTTGTACATGACGGGTGATCTAGCACTGTCTACCATCTCGTTCACAGTAGCCAGTTTGTACTGCATTAGTTTATGTAAACATCTCTAACAGAAGCTTCTGATAGATACCTCTGTCTCACACAGTGTTTGTAATTTAACCAGATATTACAGTAATTTTGTCCCAGTGGAATAACTCTCAAACATGTGGCTTTTCTGTTCAGTGGGGGGAGGGGATAAGAGCATATTTGAGGAAAGAGCCAAGAGTTCAGTTCCCGGTTGTGGGAAATTCCCCATGCCGGGAATTACCTATTGCCTATTCTTAAATTCATCACTGGGTACTCCTTTCTACTCTAGCAACATTAACAGTACACAGTTACAGGCCTAAACAAGTTAAAATCAAGAGATAGACAACACAATTACTTAAAAGAACGAAAGATTAATGAAGTCTAGTGTATACTTCAGAAACCACAAGTTATCTTTTATCAACAGTTTAGAATAAATAACGTGATTCAGTTTTAGGATCTGATGATGATTGATGATTATTGATGATGATGATTATTGATGATGATTATTGATGATGATGATGATGACGACGACGACGACGACGATCATCCTCCTCCTCCTCTCCCCAAGCTGCTATTCCTGCTCTTGCCCTGTTCCTGCTTTCCTCCTGTTGCTGCTCTTACTCTACCTTTAGCACCTGTTTCTACGCTCCTATTGCTACCACTATTGTTACCACTATTGTTACCACTATTGCTACTACTGTTGTTACCACTATTGTTACCACTATTGTTACCACTATTGCTACCACTATTGCTACCACTATTGTTACCACTGTTACTACCACTATTGACGTGCGTGTTATTACTCTCAGTTTAATTTCGTTATCTTGCTACAACTGTTGCCTCCTCCTCCTCTTCATAATTTCCTGCATTCATTCCTCATTATTCTGGTCTTCGTCCTATATATCTTCCTTCTGCATCGTCTGCCTTTATTCCTAGCTCCTCTTCCCTTAGTTCCACTCCTCTTTATTATCCATCTACTACTACAACAACTACTACCACATCTACCACCACCACTGTTGTTGGTACAGCACATGTAAACTACCAGCACAGCGAGTGACAACAATCCCTCTCTCTCTCTCTCTCTCTCTCTCTCTCTCTCTCTCTCTCTCTCTCTCTCTCTCTCTCTCTCTCTCTCGCTTTAGGACGACTCCAGTATGTCCCTCGCTACATCCATTACATTACTACAATCTACATTTATTCTTCACAGTAGGTGGATAGGTAGTTAATCTAAGTTAATATTCCTCACGGAACTCAAAAAAATAAACAAAGTTAATTGTCTGATACACTATCGTACGAGAAGCTGTTAGAATTATTTATTTCCGGGAGGAGGAGCAATTAAGACCTAACTACTGATTAAAATCGAAATGGGGTAAAATTGGATTTAAGTGTCATTATTAGAATCCAAATTTTTTTTTAATGAACGTTAGACTAAAAGGGTGAATGATATCGCTTGAAAAAAGAAATATTACATATTAAATATTTCGAGAGGAAATTATAGCATCGTGTTTAAGGGCTATCGAAGTGAGTTGCGAAATTATCCCATTAATGATAATTAACGAGGCACTACGGTCGATGCCGTGATGGGGCGATGCCAGAGTTGTAACGGCAAGTGTTATGGTTATATTAGCTCTCTGTGATATTGGGAATACCAGAGGCATATTAGGCACAATAAGACCCCATGGTGATGCAAATATTGCTTCACTTTTATTGATGATTGCTATGGCTCCTGGCCTCATCATTAATTTTTGTTTTATTTTTTAAATTTCGGTGTATCTGCCGTGTTGTTTTGCTCTATTACACACACAAAATATATATTTTTTTGCCAAACTGCGGCCAGCCGAGATTAGATCCTGCGACACATTCTCCCGCCTCAACAGGGCAACGTTCACATTGCCTTAACTACTTAACGAAGATCGTGGGTTAAGTGGTTAAGGCAATGTGAACGTTGTTCTGTCTCCTGAGGCGGGAGAATGTGTAGCAGGATCTAATCTCAGCTGGCCGCAGTTTGGTAAATGTTTCAATACTACTTAGCTGTATGACTCTTCCGGGTTTAGCGTTTGGTTATGATTGTAATAATTATATTATCATTATTTTAAATATTAAGATGGAGAAAATTTTAACTGATTGCTAAGAAATTTTACTGCGAATCTTTTACATGGAATCCTAAACCCTATGGGTCATTTAACACGAGGAGTGCTGAGAGCTCGATTCTTCGTTCACTAATTGAAGCCCGATCTCCGACCGGTCAGGCTGTTAGTGATAGCCCAGTGCTACTTGAAGAACAATAACATTATTATTATTATAATCAAGGGGGAAGCGCTAAACCCGGAAGATTATACAGCGCCTGGGGGGGGGGGGGATGTGGAAGGCATTCAGGCTTAATTCGGGGAACTGGAGCACAGATCCAATTCCCTAAATCAAGAGCCCCTCACCAACATCAAGGAACCTTCCTTGAGGGGTTAAGAACAATAACAGCCATCAAGGGCTGAGAGCGAACCCTGAATTACGAGTAGCGACACAGTGAACCCTTGTTAATATGACACGCCAAACACCTGGGATAAGAATACCAAGATTCAGGTGACCACTGCAGGGTATACTTGGAGGGTATTCCTGGGATCAATGCCCCCGCGACCCGGTCCAGGACCAGGCCTCCCGGTGGATCAGGTCCTGATCAACGAGGCTGTTACTGCTGGCCGCACGTAGTCCAACGTACGAACCACAACCCGAGTGATCCGGCACCGACTTTAGGTATCTGTCCATCTTCAAGAGAAAGCATCCGATATAACGCTGTGGAAACTAGGTCAAGACGTGGCTTCAGGAGATGTGATGACGGGAGTTCGTCACATCGAAAGAGACGAAGTCAACACTGAATTACGACTCCAGATGTCCCTGCGCCTCGTCAAAAGTCCTGGAGAGGAGACGTACTTACCTTCCTGTGGTGATGGTGAGCAGTGGATAACACCACTGGTAATGACAGAGTTGTAAATTTTCAGTGTCGTCTGATGGAGGCATTAGGTTAGGTTAGGTTCGTCAGAAAACAGGACAAGTGTTTCCTGACGCGGGTCTTGGAGCTTTTGGTCATCTGACCGAGGCCTTCCACTGGCTTGTCGGTCCAGCCCCTTAACAATTATGGTTATAATAATAACCATTTTTATTGATGGAGACATCCTGGTTCTTGTGTTAGCTGTGTGGGGGGGGGGCGCTGCCCCTACTTTCACGCGATTATCATCTAAGGACGATTATCACCCCAAGGTGAATATATCCTGATAGAGATTATCACACGACTATTATCACCCATAAGCGATTATCACCCCAAGAAGATTATCATCTGCTGCTGCCCCTACCCCCAAGACGATTATCGCTTTTCTCATCCTAAGCGGTAATTGACGCCACTTTTATTCAACGATTATCCAATTATCTTATTAAACGAGCCGTTGAAAGTTGTATCGTCAGACTCAACGAGAGAAACAAACAACGCATGTGCAGGGAACACAGGTAGTGGGAGACACCACATATGCACAGGTAGTGGGAGCCGCATCAAGGGCCACACACACACACACACACACACACACACACACACACACACACAAACACACACAAACACACACAAACACACACAAAACCTCAAAAAATGCCAAGAAAATTTAACGACAACAATAAGTACAAGAATATTCATTAAAATACAAAATCAATACATGAACAATACAGGACGTAAACTGAAATGAAAATTGACGTAAAAGAAAGGAAAATACTGATAAGATCTACCCCCTCCCCCTGTCTAGCAGGTTATACACATCAAGAAATGTATATATTTCATTGTATACTCAATTTACATTATATATATATATGTATATATATATATATATATATATATTATATATATATATATAGGTAGTAGGTTGGTAGACAGCAACCGCCCAGGGAGGTACTACCGTCCTGCCAAGTGAGTGTAAAACGAAAGCCTGTAATTGTTTTACATGATGGTAGGATTGCTGGTGTCTTTTGTCTGTCTCATAAAAATGCAAGATTTCAGGTATGTCTTGCTACTTCTACTTACACTTAGATCACACTACACATACATGTACAAGCATAAATATACACACCCCTCTGGGTTTTCTGCTATTTTCTTTCTAGTTCTTGTTCTTGTTTATTTCTTCTTATCTCCATGGGGAAGTGGAACAGAATTCTTCCTCCGTAGGCCATGCGTGTCGTAGGAGGCGACTGAGGTGCCGGGAGCGGGGGGCTAGTAACCCCTTCTCCTGTATATATTACTAAATTTGAAGGGAGAAACTTTCGTTTTTCCTTTTGGGCCACCCCACCCCTGTGGGATACGGCTGGTACGTTGAAAGAAGAATATATATATATATATATATATATATATATATATATATATATATATATATATATATATATATATATATATATATATATGAGAGAGAAAGAGAGAGAGAGACATCGAGTACCTCTAAGTGTACACACAGTGAGAGCAGCACATCCCTCAGTGTATATACACAGTGAGATATATCAAGGTGTGGTGAACACTGTCGATAGAGACAGAAAACTAGTTAATTTACAAACTGTGTTCCTATCACGGTTTGAGTTCCTCATCAGGAATGGAAAACCAATTATACGATGTTTCGCCCATACTGCGATATGAGAGCTACAGAAAGAGAAAGAAAGAGAGAGAGAGAGAGGAGAGAGAGAGAGAGAGAGAGAGAGGAGAGAGAGAGAGAGAGAGAGAGAGAGAGAGAGAGAGAGAGAGAGAGAGAGAGAGAGAGAGAGAATTAGAAAAAAATGGATGCATCAGCAATGTGATGCTACTTTATTCTATACGACAGCTACGTGGTGGGAACAATGTAGATAACTGACACACACCTACAAAGGGAGGGGAAGAAAGGGGGAAGATGTTGAGAGAGAGGGGAGAGGTGACAGTAAAGAGGGGAGGGCTGAGAATAGTTGAGAGGAAGAGAACCGGAATGAACGAGACACTGAAGTAGAGAGCGAGAGAGAGACAGAGAAAGAGAGAGAGAGAGAGAGAGAGAGAGAGAGAGAGAGAGAGAGAGAGAGAGAGAGAATGTAGTGAGATGGATAGTGGGGAGGGAAGACACAGTCAAGAGTGTATGGTGGAATTGAAAAGTGGAGTAACCTAATGGAATGTGACGGAAAATGGGTTGTAAGGGCTAAATTGCATTCTTTGCTTTATTGGCCATGATTCTCAACCTGTGTTTAGACAATTTCGATTTTCCCCGCTTTATTTTTCAGAAGATTAAACATGAAGAACGCTCCCAGCCACTACTGAAATGCTGTTGTCAAACATTTTCTCATTTCTGGAGGAAGAGAGAGAGAGAGAGAGGGAGAGAGAGAGAGAGAGAGAGAGAGAGAGAGAGAGAGAGAGAGAGAGAGAGAGAGAGAGAGAGAGAGACTCAAGCAATATTCCTCTCTTGCTACATTCTACATCTTAGTGATTTCCTTCAAGGCAGTTATTTGTGTGCGCGCGCATCACACAGGTGATCTCAATGTACCACAGGGGAGTGCACCACGTACCACAGGGGAGTGCACCACGTACCACAGGGGAGTGCACCTCGTACACACAGGGGAGTGCACCTCGTACACACAGAGAAGTGCACCTCGTACACACAGGGGAGTGCACCTCGTACACACAGGGGAGTGCACCTCATACACACAGGGGAGTGCACCTCATATACAAAGAGGAGTGCACCTCGTACCACAGGGAGTGTACTTGTTCTCTTTCCCTTTATGTTCCGGTTCACTGACTTCGTGCAGATGCTACTCACACCTACACACACACACACACACACAAACACACCACTATCCCCACACCTGCACACACACACAGACACACACACACAGACACACACACACACACACACACACACACACTACAGACCAGTGTCACTGACATGTATAGTATGCAAAATCATGGAGAAGATTATCAGGAGAAGAGTGGTGGAACACCTAGAAAGGAATGATCTCATCAACAGCAGCCAGCATGGTTTCAGGGACGGGAAATCCTGTGTCACAAACCTACTGGAGTTCTATGACATGGTGACAGCAGTAAGACAAGAGAGAGAGGGGTGGGTGGATTGCATTTTCTTGGACTGCAAGAAGGCGTTTGACACAGTTCCACACAAGAGATTGGTGCAAAAACTGGAGGACCAAGCAGGGATAACAGGGAAGGCACTACAATGGATCAGGAATACTTGTCAGGAAGACAGCAGCGAGTCATGGTACGTGGCGAGGTGTCAGAGTGGGCACCTGTGACCAGCGGGGTCCCGCAGGGGTCAGTCCTAGGACCAGTGCTGTTTCTGGTATTTGTGAACGACATGACGGAAGGAATAGACTCTGAGGTGTCCCTGTTTGCAGATGACGTGAAGTTGATGAGAAGAATACACTCGATCGAAGACCAGGCAGAACTACAAAGGGATCTGGACAGGCTGCAGAACTGGTCCAGCAATTGGCTCCTGGAGTTCAATCCCACCAAGTGCAAAGTCATGAAGATTGGGGAAGGGCAAAGAAGGCCGCAGACGGAGTACAGTCTAGGGGGTCAGAGACTACAAACCTCACTCAAGGAAAAAGATCTTGGGGTGAGTATAACACCAGGCACATCTCCTGAAGCGCACATCAACCAAATAACTGCTGCAGCATATGGGCGCCTAGCAAACCTCAGAACAGCATTCCGACATCTTAATAGGAATCGTTCAGGACCTGTACACCGTATACGTTAGGCCCATATTGGAGTATGCGGCACCAGTTTGGAACCCACACCTAGCCAAGCACGTAAAGAAACTAGAGAAAGTGCAAAGGTTTGCAACAAGACTAGTCCCAGAGCTAAGAGGTATGTCCTACGAGGAGAGGTTAAGGGAAATCAACCTGACGACACTGGAGGACAGGAGAGATAGGGGGGACATGATAACGACATACAAAATACTGAGAGGAATTGACAAGGTGGACAAAAACAGGATGTTCCAGAGATTGGACACAGTAACAAGGGGACACAGTTGGAAGCTAAAGACACAGATGAATCACAGGGATGTTAGGAAGTATTTCTTCAGCCACAGAGTAGTCAGTAAGTGGAATAGTTTGGGAAGCGATGTAGTGGAGGCAGGATCCATACATAGCTTTAAGCAGAGGTACGATAAAGCTCACGGCTCAGGGAGAGTGACCTAGTAGCGATCAGTGAAGAGGCGGGGCCAGGAGCTCGGACTCGACCCCGCAACCTCAACTAGGTGAGTACAACTAGGTGAGTACACAGACACACACAGACACACACACACAGACACACACACACAGACACACACACACAGACACACACAGACACACACACACACAGACACACACACACAGACACACACACACACAGACACACACACACACCACTGAACTTCAACCTTAACTTACACAGCATGAGATGATTATATAAATATTCATAGCGCTGAAGAACATTAATTGCTGTCTCTAGGCTATATTTGCATCAGAGGAAGAGGGAGGGGGAACAGATTATAGTTTGTAAAAACAGAGGACATTTAGAAACTGTCGCTGGGTGATAAGCAGGAAAACAAATGGAAGAAATAGATATTCCTGTCCTCTTGGCCCTGACTGATGCAGGAGACTGGCACTCAGCAGCCTCCACACCGTGCCTATTACTGTAACTAATTTCTAAGTCTGTAAGGGTCATACAGCGATGCACTCCTTGCGTGGAATAGTTCATTCGGGTTCAGCGCTTCAGGATGCAGACGTTAGGAGTCAGTGTTAGACAGCAGCATTAGACAGCACTACATTGTTAATACGTATTGCGTGCTGAGCCTAGTAATCAACTGACGGACTTTGTAATCATTATCACTCGAAAAAAAAAATTGTATGTATTGGGACAATCTTTCCCTCTCTGTAAACCTTTATCAGTTACTTGGTAAAGATGTCCGCAGGACGAAACGTTGTCACAGCAAAAGCTAGTTGTGTAACTGTGTCTTTCTTTTCAGTGTTCAGTCTCTTTCTGTGCTCTAACACTCATTACAGAGTAAAACTCTCCGAAGCACAAGTCTCTCAGCTGCAGAATGACCTCTGGGCACTTCGGAGAATTGCACCACGAAGGAGGAGGCAAAGAAGAATGAAAGGAAGAATGAAAAAAAGACAAATAAAATAAGAAAAAAGAAGTAGAAGAAATACTATTTTTACAAAATAAAGAAAACATTAGTTTTAAATGGAGTGCGAGTGAGAGTGCTCAGGAGTAATTACGAACTCGCTTTAACTAGCGCAATTTGCATGGCAGAAATTGGAGGCCGGTGTTAGTAAAGTGAATGTGTGGTATTTGAAGCAATTTTTGCTCTAAACAAGACATGACAGCTGAGTAATTATGACATGACAGCCGAGTCATGACAAGTAGGTTTTAAAACTATTATCATGAAGAGCTTGAAATAAATTGGCCTGAAAGGCGAAGGAGAAACTACGACTATTTAGTTATTTATGCATTTAACCTTTTTCAGATAAGTGTGCATGAATGAATGTTGCGAATTTCATGCAGTTTACCTGGAGTTTACCTGGAGAGAGTTCCGGGGGTCAACGCCCCCGCGGCCCGGTCTGTGACCAGGCAGTGATGTTAATACACACACACACACACACACAAAACCGTAAAAGAAAATCAAGAACAGAAACAAAGAACAACGACACATAAACGAGATGACAACATTCTTAGTGGACTTTAGCCTTCTAGTGCACATAGTGGGATACAAGTGCACATAGTGAGATACAGGTGCACATAGTGGGATACAGGCGCACATAGTGAGATACAGGTGCACATAGTGGGATACAGGTGCACATAGTGAGATACAAGTGCACATAGTGAGATACAGGTGCACATAGTGGGATACAGGTGCACATAGTGGGATACAGGCGCACATAGTGAGATACAAGTGCACATAGTGAGATACAGGTGCACATAGTGGGATACAGGTGCACATAGTGAGATACAGGTGCACATAGTGGGATACAGGCGCACAGTGGGATACAGGTGCACAAAGTGGGATACAGATGCACATAGTGGGATACAGGTGCACATAGTGAGATACAGGTGCACATAGTGGGATACAGGCGCACATAGTGGGATACAGGTGCACATAGTGAGATACAGGTGCACATAGTGGGATACAGGCGCACATAGTGGGATACAGGCGCACATAGTGGGATACAGGTGCACATAGTGGGATACAGGTGCACATAGTGGGATACAGGTGCACATAGTGGGATACAGGCGCACATAGTGGGATACAGGTGCACATAGTGAGATACAGGTGCACATAGTGGGATACAGGCGCACATAGTGGGATACAGGTGCACATAGTGGGATACAGGTGCACATAGTGGGATACAGGTGCACATAGTGGGATACAGGTGCACATAGTGGGATACAGGTGCACATAGTGAGATACAGGTGCACATAGTGGGATACAGGTGCACATAGTGGGATACAGGTGCACATAGTGGGATACAGGTGCACATAGTGGGATACAGGTGCACATAGTGGGATACAGGTGCACATAGTGGGATACAGGTACACATAGTGAGATACAGGTGCACATAGTGAGATACAGGTGCACATAGTGGGATACAGGTGCACATAGTGAGATACAGGTGCACATAGTGGGATACAGGTGCACATAGTGGGATACAGGTGCACATAGTGGGATACAGGTGCACATAGTGGGATACCGGTGCACATAGTGAGATACAGGTGCACATAGTGGGATACAGGTGCACATAGCGGGATACAAGTGCACATAGTGAGATACAGGTGCACATAGTGGGATACAGGTGCACATAGTGAGATACAGGTGCACATAGTGGGATACAGGTGCACATAGTGAGATACAGGTGCGCATAGTGGGATACAGGCGCACATAGTGGGATACAGGCGCACAAAGTGGGATACAGATGCACATAGTGGGATACAGGTGCACATAGTGAGATACAGGTGCACATAGTGGGATACAGGCGCACAGT
The DNA here is from genome assembly GCF_026875155.1 of Cherax quadricarinatus. Lineage (NCBI taxonomy): Eukaryota > Metazoa > Arthropoda > Malacostraca > Decapoda > Parastacidae > Cherax > Cherax quadricarinatus. The sequence continues at coordinate 35,925,934 of NC_069425.1, read as the reverse complement.
GGGATACAGGTGCACATAGTGAGATACAGGAGCACATAGTGGGATACAGGCGCACATAGTGGGATACAGGCGCACATAGTGGGATACAGGTGCACATAGTGGGATACAGGTGCACATAGTGGGATACAGGTGCACATAGTGGGATACAGGCGCACATAGTGGGATACAGGTGCACATAGTGAGATACAGGTGCACATAGTGGGATACAGGCGCACATAGTGGGATACAGGTGCACATAGTGGGATACAGGTGCACATAGTGGGATACAGGTGCACATAGTGAGATACAGGTGCACATAGTGGGATACAGGTGCACATAGTGGGATACAGGTGCACATAGTGGGATACAGGTGCACATAGTGAGATACAGGTGCACATAGTGAGATACAGGTGCACATAGTGGGATACAGGTGCACATAGTGGGATACAGGTGCACATAGTGGGATACAGGTGCACTAGTGGGATACAGGTGCACATAGTGGGATACAGGTGCACATAGTGGGATACAGGTGCACATAGTGGGATACAGGTGCACATAGTGAGATACAGGTGCACATAGTGGGATAACAGGTGCACATAGTGGGATACAGGTGCACATAGTGGGATACAGGTGCACATAGTGAGATACAGGTGCACATAGTGGGATACAGGTGCACATAGTGAGATACAGGTGCACATAGTGGGATACAGGTGCACATAGTGGGATACAGGTGCACATAGTGGGATACAGGTGCACATAGTGAGATACAGGTGCACATAGTGGGATACAGGCGCACATAGTGGGATACAGGTGCACATAGTGGGATACAGGTGCACATAGTGGGATACAGGTGCACATAGTGGGATACAGGCGCACATAGTGGGATACAGGTGCACATAGTGAGATACAGGTGCACATAGTGGGATACAGGCGCACATAGTGGGATACAGGTGCACACAGTGGGATACAAGTGCACACAGTGGGATACAAGTGCACATAGTGGGATACAAGTGCACATAGCGGGATACAAGTGCACATAGTGGGATACAAGTGCACATAGTGGGATACAAGTGCACATAGTGGGATACAAGTGCACATAGCGGGATACAAGTGCACATAGTGGGATACAAGTGCACATAGTGGGATACAAGTGCACATAGTGGGATACAGGTGCACACAGTGGGATACAAGTGCACACAGTGGGATACAAGTGCACATAGTGAGATACAAGTGCACATAGCGGGATACAAGTGCACATAGTGAGATACAAGTGCACATAGCGGGATACAAGTGCACATAGCGAGATACAAGTGAACTGGAAAATGTGAGAGGATAATCAAACAAGCCACAAAGAATAAAATTACCGCAGATAAAGCATAAAGAATAATTGGTAAAGCGAGCTAGAAACAAAGATATTGGAAGTTATAAGCATATATATATTAGAAAAGACTTATCAAAGGAGCATAAAATGAAATAAAAGGCGCTGATAAACCTGCTAAAAGGTGAAGTAAGGACAGACGTGAGGGGAAATTATTTTACAGAGGAAGACGACCGTACCGACCAGTCACAGGAATGAACCCAGGATGGTGAGTGTACTTAAACTAAAGCAAAGACAAAACGAGAAGAGAGAATTGGTGATAAACACATATGTGAAATTGATAAATACGTACATAATAAGCTTAGAAAAACTAACACTAAAATGAGAAGAAATCTGATATGACTCACGAAACCGTAGTGACATGACTCAAGATATCGTAATGACACGATTGCAAACAAACCATACCCCCGGCCGGGATTGAACCCGCGGGCTGAAGTTTTGAGACTCTATGACCGCGGGTTCAATCCCGGCCGGGGGTATGGTTTATGGTCCGTAGTGACATGACTGCAAACAAACCATACCACGGGTGGGACTTGAACCCGCGGTCAGAGAGTCGTAAAACTCCAGACTGACGCCAGGTGGCTACATTGGAAAACGCATCGGCCTGGAGTTTTACCAGTCTCTGACTGCGAGTTCAAGTGTTGGGAGCGTTCGCGAACCCAGAGAGATCACGTGACGTCACACATGCTAGTCACTGAACCTAGCAAGGGTCAACTATGTAAAACATATGGATAGTACTAAGATACTCAGATAACATATACATATACATATACATATACATATACATATACATATACAGGGGATCAGCAACTATGCTGACACAAGTCTCACCTTTGGTATGGTTTATATCTGATATAATTTTTACTAAAACCATAAAAAGAACAAATGATTTATTCTACTGAAGGTACTTCGTGTGGAAGAGAAACATGGGAAACAAAGATGCAAGAAGAGAAAGAAACATTACAAATAACGAAGATTGGAAAAAAAAAACGCACAAAAATTGTAGAACTATTAATGATAAAATCCAAAATAAAGACGAGAAACTAATAAGAGTTAATGTACTCGACCCTCCGTTCACTGGTAATGTACTCGACCCTCCGTTAACTGGTAATGTACTCGACCCTCCGTTAACTGGTAATGTACTCGACCCTCCGGTCACTGGTAATGTACTCGACCTTCCGTTCACTGGTAATGTACTCGACCCTCCGTTCACTGGTAATGTACTCGACCCTCCGTTCACTGGTAATGTAATCGACCCTCCGTTCACTGGTAATGTACTCGACCCTCCAGTCACTGGTAATGTACTCGACCCTCCAGTCACTGGTAATGTACTCGACCCTCCAGTCACTGGTAATGTACTCGACCCTCCAGTCACTGGTAATGTACTCGACCTTCCGGTCACTGGTAATGTACTCGACCCTCCGTTCACTGGTAATGTACTCGACCCTCCGTTCACTGGTAATGTACTAGACCCTCCGTTCATTGGTAATGTACTCGACCCTCCGTTCACTGGTAATGTACTCGACCCTCCGGTCACTGGTAATGTACTCGACCCTCCGGTCACTGGTAATGTACTCGACCCTCCGTTCACTGGTAATGTACTCGACCCTCCGGTCACTGGTAATGTACTCGACCCTCCGTTCACTGGTAATGTACTCGACCCTCCGGTCACTGGTAATGTACCCGACCCTCCGTTCACTGGTAATGTACTCGACCCTCCGTTCACTGGTAATGTACTCGACCCTTCGGTCACTGGTAATGTACTCGACCCTCCGGTCACTGGTAATATACCCGACCCTCCGTTCACTGGTAATGTACTCGACCCTCCGTTCACTGGTAATGTACTCGACCCTCCGGCCACTGGTAATGTACTCGACCCTCCGCTCACTGGTAATGTACTCGACCCTCCGTTCACTGGTAATGTAATCGACCCTCCGTTCACTGGTAATGTACTCGACCCTCCAGTCACTGGTAATGTACTCGACCCTCCAGTCTCTGGTAATGTACTCGACCCTCCGTTCACTGGTAATGTACTCGACCCTCCGGTCACTGGTAATGTACTCGACGCTCCGGTCACTGGTAATGTACTCGACCCTCCGTTCACTGGTAATGTACTCGACCCTCCGATCACTGGTAATGTACTCGACCCTCCGTTCACTGGTAATGTACTCGACCCTCCGGTCACTGGTAATATACTCGACCCTCCGGTCACTGGTAATGTACTCGACCCTCCGTTCACTGGTAATGTACTCGACCCTCCGTTCACTGGTAATGTACTCGACCCTCCGGTCACTGGTAATGTACTCGACCCTCCGGTCACTGGTAATATACTCGACCCTCCGTTCACTGGTAATGTACTCGACCCTCCGGTCACTGGTAATGTACTCGACCCTCCGGTCACTGGTAATGTACTCGACCCTCCGTTCACTGGTAATGTACTCGACCCTCCGTTCACTGGCAATGTACTCGACCCTCCGGTCACTGGTAATGTACTCGACCCTCCGTTCACTGGTAATGTACTCGACCCTCCGTTCACTGGTAATGTACTCGACCCTCCAGTCACTGGTAATGTACTCGACCCTCCGTTCACTGGTTATGTACTCGACCCTCCGTTCACTGGTAATGTACTCGACCCTCCGTTCACTGGTAATGTACTCGACCCTCCAGTCACTGGTAATGTACTCGACCCTCCGTTCACTGGTAATGTACTCGACCCTCCGTTCACTGGTAATGTACTCGACCCTCCGGTCACTGGTAATTACGAGATCAAAAACTTTAATAAGGTTAACGAGGGACAAACACAATAAGGGAATTAATGAGGAAGAGTGACCGTGAAGAATGAAAGTAAGTTATTGTGAATATTGTACAATACACTGGGCGGTCCCATGAGGCCGGAACAGCAAATAAATGCTCATTACAAGACTTAAATGGAATGACAAGATTTGAACGCATCGGCTGATAAACAAGAGACAGAGGAGGCAAGACAGAGGAGGCAAGACAGAGGAGGCAAGACAGAGGAGGCAAGACAGAGGAGACAAGACAGAGGAGACAAGACAGAGGAGGCAAGACAGAGGAGGCAAGACAGAGGAGACAAGACAGAGGAGACAAGACAGAGGAGGCAAGACAGAGGAGGCAAGACAGAGGAGACAAGACAGAGGAGACAAGACAGAGGAGGCAAGACAGAGGAGGCAAGACAGAGGAGGCAAGACAGAGGAGGCAAGACAGAGGAGGCAAGACAGAGGAGGCAAGACAGAGGAGACAAGACAGAGGAGGCAAGACAGAGGAGGCAAGACAGAGGAGGCAAGACAGAGGAGGCAAGACAGAGGAGACAAGACAGAGGAGGCAAGACAGAGTTGGCAAGACAGAGGAGGCAAGACAGAGGAGGCAAGACAGAGGAGGCAAGACAGAGGAGGCAAGACAGAGGAGACAAGACAGAGGAGGCAAGACAGAGGAGGCAAGACAGAGGAGGCAAGACAGAGGAGACAAGACAGAGGAGACAAGACAGAGGAGACAAGACAGAGGAGACAAGACAGAGGAGACAAGACCAGAGGAGGCAAGACAGAGGAGACAAGACAGAGGAGGCAAGACAGAGGAGGCAAGACAGAGGAGACAAGACAGAGGAGGCAAGACAGAGGAGGCAAGACAGAGGAGGCAAGACAGAGGAGACAAGACAGAGGAGGCAAGACAGAGGAGGCAAGACAGAGGAGGCAAGACAGAGGAGGCAAGACAGAGGAGACAAGACAGAGGAGACAAGACAGAGGAGACAAGACAGAGAGGCAAGACAGAGGAGGCAAGACAGAGGAGGCAAGACAGAGGAGGCAAGACAGAGGAGACAAGACAGAGGAGACAAGACAGAGGAGACAAGACAGAGGAGACAAGACAGAGGAGGCAAGACAGAGGAGGCAAGACAGAGGAGGCAAGACAGAGGAGGCAAGACAGAGGAGGCAAGACAGAGGAGGCAAGACAGAGGAGGCAAGACAGAGGAGACAAGACAGAGGAGACAAGACAGAGGAGACAAGACAGAGGAGACAAGACAGAGGAGACAAGACAGAGGAGACAAGACAGAGGAGGCAAGACAGAGGAGACAAGACAGAGGAGACAAGACAGAGGAGACAAGACAGAGGAGGCAAGACAGAGGAGACAAGACAGAGGAGACAAGACAGAGGAGACATGACAGAGGCAAGACAGTCAATATTATACCAAGTGTTTATCAAAACAAAAGAAGAAATTGAGATCCGCTTGGAAAAAAAAGAGTAATTATGTTGTGTTGAAAATAACACGTTATTATATAAGGGAAAAAAGATGAAGAGAAACGAGAAGATTAAAGGAAAGGAATGCTTATAACGAATTAAAAATCCAAACTTTTTTGAAGTAAACAGAGAATATAAGAAAATAATTTAATGCGAGTCACTGGACAGTGATGAAACAAAATATGTGTGTGTGTGTGTGTGTGTGTGTGTGTGTGTGTGTGTGTGTGTGTGTGTGTGTGTGTGTGTGTGTGTGTGTGTGTGTGTGTGTTGTGTGTGTGTGCGTGCGTGCGTGCGTGTGTGCATACATTTTGAAAGGCTCTAGATCCAAGGAATAAAGCTACACTCCCCTTCCCCGGAACAAACATGATTACCTGGAATTCCCCAGTCATTGCTATTCCCCTCAGGGTTGAGCGCTTGTTCGTCAATACGATAATACCTCTACACAGGGTGTTTTGTCCGCCAAGGCTACGTGGGACTGCTAGTAGCAATAGCCTGTTTAATCAGACCAGTACGTTTTCCTTCAGACAAGCCTAACAATAGTAGTATTAGAAGGTATTTACAGGTAAGGTTCACTTTTAATTTGCTTTCGACACACCTGACTGACTTGGTATATTAGCATACTTAGTCGATTTTGTGACGTTCAGTGATGGAGTAGTGTGTTCCGCTGATTTAACGACATGTGAAAAGTATACTCCGACATGAGAGAGATATACGACATGTGCACTATCATTCTTGTCATACTCTAGAGAGAAGCTGTCATACTCAGCCAAATATGCTGCCATACTCTACCATACATACAAAGAGAGAGAGAGAAACAGAGACTCACCTGGCAGGAATTAAAAGCCACGAAAGTCAATTTATTCCATGGGCATACTTCCTCCTCTATCCATCCAATACTCCCTACTCCTGCCTTAGTGCTCCCTCAACCTAATGCAATATACAACGATACTGTCATTACAAAACAATAACCTAACATTACAGAACACTGTATAACGACGATGTAAAGCATAACACTTAAATATCTTAAAACTAAACATTAAAAAAAAAAGAGGATTTTTGCAATATTTCTCGTCATTCTGGTCTGGGTTTTCTTGCCTGGGTTCAATTTTCTGGCCCGTCTAGTGCTCACGAGTGGATTCCCTTCACATTTCCGCAATGGGACTAATACATATTCATATCTAATTAACTTTCCGCTCCTTCTTACCTCTCTTCCTGTCTGTTTTGTCTGTCTGTTGGAGG
>NC_069425.1:35894088-35916588 GCF_026875155.1 Cherax quadricarinatus | reverse complement strand
GTTAATGGCCCCCTCCCCACCGCCTTGCTCCGGTCTCTAGACTAACACACAAATTGCCTCTCGATTTTTTTTTTTCGGAAGGATGTGGAGGTCTTGGGCGGGAGTTTATAGGAGAGAACTGTAAAAGTTTATCTCGAAAAATATATTTAGTTTTTTCTTTCATTATCTTTACACTTTCTTTTCCTTTCTATTGTAAATTTTAATGTGTTTTAAACCTGGTATATATCGATAGAGGTTATTCTCCTTCCGACAATAATCTATTACATATTCCAGCATATAGCTGGACATAGGCAGCATATACCTGGGGTCGATCTGGAAAGCATTTCGGGGATCAAGGCCGGCCCGGTCCACGACCAGGCCTCCCGGTGGATCAGGGACTGATCAATGAGGCTTTTACTGCTGGCCGCACTCAGTCCAACGTACGAACCACAGCCCGGCTGATCCGGCACCGACTTGAGGTATCTGTCCAGCTCCCTCTTGAAGACAACCAGGAGTCTACTGGTAATGCCCATAATGGCTGGTGGAAGGCTGTTTAACAATCTTGGGCCCCGGACATTTACTGTGTTTTCTCTTAGTGTGCCAGTGACGCCCCTATTTTTCACATAGGCTGAGATTGTCTTATAATAAGATACGATAGCATCTGATAGTCTCATAGTAGAATCTGATAGTACAGTTTCACAACCCTTACCAATGTTGTTCGTTCCGACTCTCTAGACTGGACGACACGACTGCGAATTTTGGTTAACTGCGAGTCACAGTCGTTCATAGTTTGAGGTCGTTCCCAAGAGACGGTCGTAAGTTATCGCATGAAATCTTCACGCCAGAGAAAAACAAAACTGTAAAAAAAGTCGGAGAATTCTATAAAATATTCCCATTCTGGGGATTTTTTTATTTTAGATTTTTTTTTTAAGTTGATCCCAAGTGGCTAGAAAGAAAAATAAGTAATAAAGCGACAAAGAAAAAACAAAAAAGAAGAAATAAAAAATAAAAATAAAAAAATAAAACAAGAAATAAAAAAATAAAGGGGAAATAAAAAGAAATAAGAAAATTAATTGCAAACTGCGCGTATCCCTCCCAGGGGATACCTAACTAATGTTATTTAGTTATAATCTTTGAACTCTGGAGCGGCGCTCATGTGTGTGTGTGTGTGTGTGTGGTGTGTGTGTGTGTGTGTGTGTGTGTGTGTGTGTGTGTGTGTGTGTGTACTCACCTAGTTGTACTCACCTAGTTGAGGTTGCGGGGGTCGAGTCCGAGCTCCTGGCCCCGCCTCTTCACTGATCGCTACTAGGTCACTCTCCCTGAGCTGTGAGCTTTATCATACCTCTGCTTAAAGCTATGTATGGATCCTGCCTCCACTACATCGCTTCCCAAACTATTCCACTTACTGACTACTCTGTGGCTGAAGAAATACTTCCTAACATCCCTGTGATTCATCTGTGTCTTCAGCTTCCAACTGTGTCCCCTTGTTACTGTGTCCAATCTCTGGAACATCCTGTCTTCGTCCACCTTGTCAATTCCTCTCAGTATTTTGTATGTCGTTATCATGTCCCCCCTATCTCTCCTGTCCTCCAGTGTCGTCAGGTTGATTTCCCTTAACCTCTCCTCGTAGGACATACCTCTTAGCTCTGGGACTAGTCTTGTTGCAAACCTTTGCACTTTCTCTAGTTTCTTTACGTGCTTGGCTAGGAGTGGGTTCCAAACTGGTGCCGCATACTCCAATATGGGCCTAACGTACACGGTGTACAGGGTCCTGAAAGATTCCTTATTAAGATGTCGGAATGCTGTTCTGAGGTTTGCTAGGCGCCCATATGCTGCAGCAGTTATTTGGTTGATGTGCGCTTCAGGAGATGTGCCTGGTGTTATACTCACCCCAAGATCTTTTTCCTTGAGTGAGGTTTGTAGTCTCTGGCCCCCTAGACTGTACTCCGTCTGCGGTCTTCTTTGCCCTTCCCCAATCTTCATGACTTTGCACTTGGTGGGATTGAACTCCAGGAGCCAATTGCTGGACCAGGTCTGCAGCCTGTCCAGATCCCTTTGTAGTTCTGCCTGGTCTTCGATCGAGTGAATTCTTCTCATCAACTTCACGTCATCTGCAAACAGGGACACCTCCGAGTCTATTCCTTCCGTCATGTCGTTCACAAATACCAGAAACAGCACTGGTCCTAGGACTGACCCCTGTGGGACCCCGCTGGTCACAGGTGCCCACTCTGACACCTCGCCACGTACCATGACTCGCTGCTGTCTTCCTGACAAGTGTGTGTGTGTGTGTGTGTGTGTGTGTGTGTGTGTGTGTGTGTGTGTGTGTGTGTGTGTGTGTGTGTGTGTACTCACCTAATTGTGGTTGCAGGGGTCGAGACTCAGCTCCTGGCCCGACTCTTCACTGAACGCTACTAGGTCCTCTCTCTCTCCCTGCTCCATGAGTTTTATCATACCTCGTCTTAAAACTATGTATGGTTCCTGCCTCCACTATATCACTTGCCAGACTATTCCACTTCCTGACAACTATGACTGAAGAAATAGTTCCTAACATCCCTTTGACTCATCTGAGTCTTCAACTTCCAATTGTGACCCCTTGTTGCTGTGTCCCATCTCTGGAACATCCTGTGTGTGCGTGGAGGGGGGTGTCTATGTTTGTGTGTGTGTGTGTGTGTGTGTGTGTGTGTGTGTGTGTGTGTGTGTGCGCGTACTCACCTAGTTGAGGTTGCAGGGGTCGAGTCCAAGCTCTTGGCCCGCCTCTTCACTGGTCGTCACTAGGTCACTCTCCCTGAACCATGAGCTTTATCGTACCTCTGCTTAAAGCTATGTATGGATCCTGCCTCCACTACATCTCTTCCCAAACTATTCCACTTCCTGACTACTCTGTGGCTGAAGAAATACTTCCTAACATCCCTGTGATTCATCTGTGTCTTCAGCTTCCAACTGTGTCCCCTTGTTGCTGTGTCCAGTCTCTGGAACATCCTGTCTTTGTCCACCTTGTCAATTCCTCTCAGTATTTTGTATGTCGTTATCATGTCCTCCCTATCTCTCCTGTCCTCCAGTGTCGTCAGGTTGATTTCCCTTAACCTCTCCTCGTAGGACATACCTCTTAGCTCTGGGACTAGTCTTGTTGCAAACCTTTGCACTTTCTCTAGTTTCTTTACATGCTTGGCTAGGTGTGGGTTCCAAACTGGTGCCGCATACTCCAATATGGGCCTAACGTACACGGTGTACAGGGTCCTGAACGATTCCTTATTAAGATGTCGGAATGCTGTTCTGAGGTTTGCCAGGCGCCCATATGCTGCAGCAGTTATTTGGTTGATGTGCGCTTCAGGAGATGTGCCTGGTGTTATACTCACCCCAAGATCTTTTTCCTTGAGTGAGGTCTGTAGCCTTTGTCCACCTAGCCTATACTCTGTCTGCGGTCTTCTTTGCCCCTCCCCAATCTTCATGACTTTGCATTTGGCAGGGTTGAATTCGGGAAGCCAGTTTCTGGACCACATGTCCAGCCTGTCCAGGTCTCTTTGCAGTCCTGCCTCATCCTCATCCGATTTAATTCTTCTCATCAGTGGAAATATAAACACAAATGCAGTATAATATGATCCTTTATTGACAACGTTTCACCCACACAGTGGGCTTTTTCAAGTCACACACGGATCTACCTGGGGTTGGAAGGTACGAGAGTATTTATAGTCAGAATGTTGAGGTCAGGTGAAGAATGCTGCATCTGACGATCTACCGGGTGGGGTTATAGAGTCTTGGGTAGCTTGGCAGGGGTATTGAACAAGTTGTAGACCTTCTGCAGTGTTCTATGTTCTTATGTGGGATAGCGATGAAGAAGTTTCTTGGCGAGTGGTTCAGCTATGTTATAGAAGCCATTGTTCTGGTTGAAATTGTTGGGTTATAGAGATAAGCGATGATTCCAGGATTCTTCTGTATTGAGTGTTGTCTTCGTTGGCTATAATTCTTGAGTTTCTGTAGTTAATTAAATGGTTGTGTGAATTGCGATGTTGTACACAGGCATTCCTTGTATCGTCAGTCCTGCTTGCATACTGGTGTTCTGAAATGCGTGTTTGGAGGTCTCTTGATGTTTCGCCCACATATAATTTGTTGCAGGCATTACAAGGGATTATGTATACCCCTGCAGAGGATGGAAGCTTGTCCTGTCTATTACTGGTGATGTCCTTGATGGTCGTGGTTGTGGAGGTAGATACTTGGAATGATGTTTTGGCAAAGATGTTGGAAACATGTTTGGCAGTGGAGTTGTTGGGGAGGACTATGTATCTCTTCTCGGCAGTGTCTTCTCTGGGTGTGTTGAAGATGTTTAATGCCCGCCGTCTGCAGTCTCTGATGAAGTGACGAGGATAGTGGAGTTTAGAAAATACTTGTTCAATTATAGTGCATTCTTCCTCAAACACTCGGGTGATCTTCTCAATCGCATTCGCAACATCAACATCAGGAACAAGAAACTTTCCAGCCTTGACGTGACTTCCCTATTCACCAAAGTACCTACTACACAAGCCATCGATCTCTTGCGCAGGAAAATTGACGATTCACTTGATCTTCCCATTCCAGCCAGCGATTTCATCGACCTTGTTGAACTATGTGTTGGCTTTACGTGTTTCTCCTTCGAAAATCACCTCTTTCAGCAGACTTTTGGACTACCCATGGGTTCGCCACTCAGTGCGGTCCTGGCGAACTTATACATGGAACATCTAGAAGCCGAACGTTTCTCCACCATTATTCCTTCGTCTGTCACCTGGCTCCGTTATGTTGACGACATTTCTCCTCATAACTCCTAAACGCTTCAACGTTCAAGCTCTCCAAGACAAGCTCAACCAGGTCGAGCCTTCAATCCAGTTCACCCCTTGAAGAAGAAGTCGACAACACTCTTCCTTTCCTTGATGTTCTGCTCTGCAAAGCTGACCATGAACTTCGTTTTAAAGTCTAATCGAAAACCCACCAACCAAAACGATCTTCTCCACCTTCTACTCTCACCACGACACCAAAACCAAACGTGGTGTGATTATAGGCTTCTTTCCTACGTGCACTCAGAATCTGCAGCAATGAGTTCCTTGAGGAGAATGCACTATAATTGAACAAGTATTTTCTAAACTCCACTATCCTGTCACTTCATCAGAGACTGCAGACGGCGGGCATTAAACATCTTCAACACACCCAGAGAAGACACTGCCGAGAAGAGATACATAGTCCTCCCCACAACTCCACTGCCCAAACATGTTTCCAACATCTTTGCCAAAACATCATTCCAAGTATCTACCTCCACAACCACGACCATCAAGGACATCACCAGTAATAGACAGGACAAGCTTCCATCCTCTGCAGGGGTATACATAATCCCTTGTAATGCCTGCAACAAATTATATGTGGGCGAAACATCAAGAGACCTCCAAACACGCATTTCAGAACACCAGTATGCAAGCAGGACTGACGATACAAGGAATGCCTGTGTACAACATCGCAATTCACACAACCATTTAATTAACTACAGAAACTCAAGAATTATAGCCAACGAAGACAACACTCAATACAGAAGAATCCTGGAATCATCGCTTATCTCTATAACCAACAATTTCAACCAGAACAATGGCTTCTATAACATAGCTGAACCACTCGCCAAGAAACTTCTTCATCGCTATCCCACATAAGAACATAGAACACTGCAGAAGGTCTACAACTTGTTCAATACCCCTGCCAAGCTACCCAAGACTCTATAACCCCACCCGGTAGATCGTCAGATGCAGCATTCTTCACCTGACCTCAACATTCTGACTATAAATACTCTCGTACCTTCCAACCCCAGGTAGATCCGTGTGTGACTTGAAAAAGCCCACTGTGTGGGTGAAACGTTGTCAATAAAGGATCATATTATACTGCATTTGTGTTTATATTTCCATTGTGTCGTCATTTTATACCATTTATTTCCTTCTTCTCATCAGCTTCACATCATCTGCGAATAGGGACACTTCAGAGTCTATTCCTTCCATCACGTCGTTCGCATATATCAAAAATAGCACTGGTCCTAGAACTGACCCCTGTGGGACCCCGCTCGTCACAGGCGCCCACTGTGATACCTCTTCACGTACCATGACTCGTTGCTGCCTCCCTGTCAGGTATTCCCTTATCCATTGCAGTGCCCTCCCTTTTACGTGTGCCTGATCCTCCAGCTTCTGCACTAATCTCTTGTGGGGAACTGTGTCAAAGGCCTTCCTGCAGTCTAGGAAAACGCAATCAACCCACCCCTCTCTCTCGTGTCTTACTTCTGTTACCTTGTCATAAAACTCCAGGAGGTTTGTGATACAGGATTCGCCTTCCATGAACCCATGCTGGTTTTCATTTATAATCTTGTTCCTTTCCAGGTGTTCGACCACTCTCCTCCTGATAATCTTCTCCATGACTTTGCACACAATACATGTCAGAGACACAGGTCTGTAGTTTAGTGCCTCGTTTCTGTCTCCTTTCTTAAATATGTGTGTGTGTGCATGTGTGTGTGTGTGTGTGTGTGTGTGTGTGTGTGTGTGTGTGTGTGTGTGTGTGTGTGTGTGTGTGTGTGTGTGTGTGTGTGTTGATCTGAAATACCAATCCAATAACTAAGAAGAGAACATTTGATTAAAACATTAATATATACATGAGTTTCTTTTTTTTTTTACCCTGAAACTACTTGAATGATAATTAAAAAAATATTGGACTGAGATACATGATAGAATTTGTACATATAACAGCACCGGAATGATACATGATGCGAGATGTATGATACACGATGGCACGTGTATGACACGAGATGTATGATACACGATGGCACGTGTATGACACGAGATGTATGATACACGATGGCACGTGTATGACACGAGATGTCTGATACACGATGGCACGTGTATGACACGAGATGTATGATACACGATGGCACGTGTATGACACGAGATGTCTGATACACGATGGCACGTGTATGACACGAGATGTATGATACACGATGGCACGTGTATGACACGAGATGTCTGATACACGATGGCACGTGTATGACACGAGATGTATGATACACGATGGCACGTGTATGACACGAGATGTCTGATACACGATGGCACGTGTATGACACGAGATGTATGATACACGATGGCACGTGTATGACACGAGATGTCTGATACACGATGGCACGTGTATGACACGAGATGTCTGATACACGATGGCACGTGTATGACACGAGATGTCTGATACACGATGGCACGTGTATGACACGAGATGTCTGATACACGATGGCACGTGTATGACACGAGATGTCTGATACACGATGGCACGTGTATGACACGAGATGTCTGATACACGATGGCACGTGTATGACACGAGATGTATGATACACGATGGCACGTGTATGACACGAGATGTCTGATACACGATGGCACGTGTATGACACGAGATGTATGATACACGATGGCACGTGTATGACACGAGATGTCTGATACACGATGGCACGTGTATGACACGAGATGTCTGATACACGATGGCACGTGTATGACACGAGATGTCTGATACACGATACCATGTATATGACGTATGACAAGATGTATATAAAATAAGAGCCGTATATTTCCAAATGAACGAAAAAAAATTTACCAATGAGCAATAAACATTAAACAAAAATATTTAAAAGTACCACTAATCTTTGTTCCATTGCAGCAACAAATGTGAGAAATGTTGCTGGAACAATGGTACAGCCCCTTCAAGGGAACACTCGAGAGACTCCTGCTCTTGTGAGAGCTGGCAAGGCTTGAGGGCAATTAGCAGCAACAGCCTGGACGATCAGCTTGTCACCAGGGAAACCGACCCCCAGGCTGTGTCGTCAGTGTAGAAAAAGTCTTGAATGTAGTCACTGGCAGGTGTGTGTGTGTGTGTGTGTGTGTGTGTGTGTGTGTGTGTGTGTGTGTGTGTGTGTGTGTGTGTGTCTGGGTGTGTGTCTGGGTGTGTGTGTGTGTGTCTGGGTGGGTGTGTGTGTGTCTGGGTGGGTGTGTGTGTGTGTGTGTCTGGGTGTGTGTGTGTGTCTGGGTGTGTGTGTCTGGGTGTGTGTTTGTGTGTGTGTGTGTGTGTGTGTGTGTCTGTTGAAGATGTGCGTGTGTGCGCTCACCTAATTGTGGTTGCAAGGGGTCGAGACTCAGCTCCTGGCCCCGCCTCTTCACTGATCGCTACTAGGTCCTCTCTACTCCATGAGCTTTCTCATACCTCGTCTTAAAGCTATGTATGGTTCCTGCCTCCACTACATCATTTACTAGGCTATTCCACTTCTTGACGACTCTATGACTGAAGAAATACTTCTTAATATCCCTGTGACGCGTCCGAGTCTTCAGCTTCCAATTGTGACCCCTTGTTTGTGTCCCCTCTCTGGAACATCCTGTCTCTGTGAACCTTATCTATTCAACGCAGTATTTTGTATGTCGTTATCATGTCTCCCCTGACCCTCCTGTCCTCCGGTGTCGTCAGGCCGATTTCCCTCAACCTTTCTTCGTAGGATATTTCCCTGAGCTCCGGAACTAGCCTTGTTGCAAACCTTTGTACTTTCTCTAATTTCTTGATGTGCTTGACGAGGTGTGGGTTCTAAATTGGTGCTGCATACTCCAGTATGGGTCTGACGTACACAGCGTACAATGTCTTGAACGATTCCTTACTAAGGCATCGGAACGCTATTCTCAGGTTTGGCAGGCGCCCATATGCTGCAGCAGTTATCTGGTTGATGTGTGCATCCGGAGACGTGCTCGCTGTTATGGTCACCCCAAGATCTTTTTCCTTGAGAGAGGTTTGCAGTCTTTGTCCACTCAGCGTATACTCTGTCTGCGGTCTTCTTTTCCCTTTCCCAATCTTCTTGACTTTGCATTGGCGGGGTTGAGTTCGAGAAGCCAGTTGCTGGACCACGTGTCCAGCCTGTCCAGGACTCTTTGTAGTCCTGCCTGATCCTCGTCTGATTTAATTCTCATTAACTTCACAACATCTGCGAACAGGGACACTTCAGAGTCTATTCCTTCCATGTCATTCACATATACCAAAAATAGCACTTGTCCTAGAACTGACCCCTGTGGGACCCTGCTCGTCACAGGCACCTACTGTGATACCTCATCACGTACTATGACTGGTTGTCGCCTCCATGTCAGATATTCTCTGATCCATTGCAGTGCCCTTCTTGTTATACTCGCCTGATCCTCCAGCTTCAGCACTAATCTCTTGTGAGGAACTGTGTCGATGCCCTTCCTGTAGTCCAGGAAAATGCAATCAATCCACCCCTCTCTCTCGTGTCTTACTTCTGTTACTTTGTCAAAAAACTCCAGAAGGTTTGTGACACAAGATTTGCCTTCCATGAATCCGCGCTGGTTGTCGTTTATAATCTTGTTCCGTTCCAGGTGCTCTACCACTCTCCTCCTGATAATCTTCTCCATGACTTTGCATACTATACACGTCAGTGACACTGGTTTGTAGTTTAGTGCCTCGTTCTGTGTCCTTTCTTAAAAATGGGGACTACATTTGCCGTCTTCCATACCTCAGTTAGTTGCCCAGTTTCAAAGGACGTGTTGAAGATTGTACTTAGTGGGACACACAACATCTCTGCTCCTTCTCTAAGGACTCACGGGCAGATGCTGTCTGGTCCATCGCCTTTTAGGTATCAAGGTCACTTAGCAGCTTCTGCACCTCCTCCTCAGTTATGTGTATGTCATCCAACACTTGTTGGTACATTCCCTGTTGGTGTTCCCCTCTGTGCTGTCTTCCCAGAGCCCTTCCTATATGTGTGTGTGTGTGTGTGTGTGTGTGTGTGTGTGTGTAAACGTACGTACACATCCAGCTGTCTTTGAGCGTGTGTACTCAAATGGACGTTTGTGGGTGGGTAATGTGGTGTTGTTTAGGGAGTAGAGGGGTAAGGTAGAGGGGTAAGGTAGAGGGGTTAGGTAGAGGGGTAAGGTAGAGGGGTAAGGTAGAGGGGTAAGGTAGAGGGGTAAGGTAGAGGGGTAAGGTAGAGGGGTAAGGTAGAGGGGTAAGGTAGAGGGGTAAGGTAGAGGGGTAAGGTAGAGGGGTAAGGTAGAGGGGTAAGGTAGAGGGGTAAGGCAGAGGGGTAAGGTAGTGGGGGTTAAGGGATGGTGTGTGCGAACTGCAACTGCCGAGTCTCGTGTTTAGTAATTACTTTGCTGCTGTGATGCCTTTCTTACATACCTGCCATTTTCCCCCACCTATTTACATTTCAATATTTCTTTTAGGTTCTCAGTGCTACCTAGGACCAGGGTGTCGGGCTTCTGCTACCTACTCACCCTATTACAATCATAACTAAGCGCTATACCCGCTAGGGTCATTCAGCGTACCTACCCACACACTGGGCGTACCATAATACATAATCAGTTACAGCAATGCGACTAGCTGAGGACTCGAACCCATGTCGTTTTGGCCCGCCTCATGGTGAGCGAAAATCATATGACTCTCTAACTCACAGGACCACGCAATCCTACAAGAATCAAACACCCAGTAGAGCTAGGTGTTTTACCTCGATCCGAGGACGAAAGGTGGAGTGGGTGGCTATGAGCTAAGTTCAATCTAATCCCAGTTTGGTACACTAGCCTCACAAGCAGTATTTTATATTACTATAACCACGAACGAGTGATAATGAATCAATAACAACACTGCGACTAGCCGAGGATTCTGTGTCTTTGTTTATAAATAAAGTTCACATAGAATATAGGGGGTGGTAGGGAAAGAAAATATTCAGATTCTGGGAAAATCTTGAATTTTCTCTAAAGTACGTTTATTGTCTTCTCTGAGGATGAGGGTTCCCTCTGGTACTGCACTGGATATATATATATATATATATATATATATATATATATATATATATATATTATATATATATTATATATATATATATATGATAAGATCACAGTAAACAGGTGATTTCAGAATATGCAAAACAACCACTCTGAAAGAATGAGAAATTCCAAGCGCTTTCGTGACTACTCACATTATCAAGGAACTATCATAGTTCCTTGATAATGTGAGTAGTCACGAAAGCGCTTGGAATTTCTCTATTCTTTCAGAGTGGTTGTTTTGCACACACACACACACAATATATATATATATATATATATATATATATATATATATATATATATATATATATATATATATATATATATATATATATATACATACATGTCGTGCCGAATATGTAAAACTGGTCAATTAGCAAGAAATCATTTAAAATTAAGTCCTTTCTAAAATTTTATCTTATACGTTTAAAGATATATTTTTTTCATTAATGTTAATGTAAAAATTTTTAATTTTGCTACAAAAGAATCTTAGAAGACTTACCTAACCTTATTATAACAAGAACAATTTATTTTAGCCCAACCCAGCTAAATATATTTTAGATTTGTTTACAATAATTTAATACTAAACAAACACAGCGAAATATATTTTTTTCGTTAGGTTAAGAATGATTTTGGCGAAATTATTGCATACACAAATTTTCGCTTGTCCTATATGGCAAGATGAGCGTTGCTATTTAAGCCAAGATCGCAAGTTCTGCCTATTCGGCACGACATATATAATTACTTCGTGACCACTTCTGAATATCTTGTATGTCGTGAACCTGTCTTTCTCTAAGTCTTTGCTTGTCTAGTTTTATCTTCATATATCAACCTGTCCCCATAGCTCAGGTTTCGCCTCAACAACTAGTCTGATAGAAAGTTTGTAGCATCTGAAGTTTTCTCACAAGCGTTTTCTCTCAGCCTCCCCAAATTACACTAACAAGGCTTGATCTCAAACAGCCACGGGTCCAGATATTCCTGTAGTATTTTAACTGTCTGAGCATTATAACTTATAGGTAATGATAGGTAAATTAGTATGTTTTACCTACTATCACCTGCTGGGTTAATGGAGAAGGATCCAGGTGTTGTTATCTGTGTGCCTCGTCTCCTCCGCTGTTAAGAAGCGCCCGAACAAGATTTTAAGAAAGCCGGGAATGTAAAGAGAAGAGGCTGGTGTGAGGCAGAAGAGACGGGTGTGAGAGCCCTGGAGAACTTGCTTGGGTTCTCATAAGCAGCAGGTGCAGCTGAGTGCTGGGAGAGCAGATTATGAGGACGATCACAGTCCAAACATTGTCGCCTTGACACTCTTCTTCCCAGTAGTACTGCCTGTTTCTGAATTATATTGCAGAGTACATATAAATGTAGGTATATTTGTAGGTATATATAAACTTTTGCAATAGTTACAGTCAGTGGTAAACTTTCAAAATACTTTTCTAATCATTCTCGTCCTCCTTGAACTTCCCGTGTGATCCTTTTATAAGATTTACATTATTATGTATGTTGTAAGGGGAAGAGTAGTTGATTCAGTAATTTGTGGAAAGTGGCGAACCGATTTGTGGATATTGGCGAAACGATTTCTGAAGAGTGGTGAATCATTCATGGATAATGGTGAATCATTTGTGGATAATGGTGAACCAATGCAGTGGTTATGTCACGGCCCAAGTGTAGGTAATTAATTTGTTCTATAAATCGTAATTAAGGCATTTAAGTTCTGGCCTGACACCGTGATTATGGTGACAGGTTCTTGATCCAGGAAACTGTAGCCATTTTGCCCTTTCTTGAAGCAAACTTCATTACTTCCCATTCCTCAGGAAGTTAGCCCCAACCCACGAATTAAAAATCATTTACATCTTGCATTTCTACTATTCTCTGTAGTTTCGAGGCATCTAGAAGAACGTCAATTACAGAACTTCACAGATATTTCGCCTGTCCAGAGGCGAAACGTCTTAAACTTCCTCTCTGCAGCTGTCTCATTCACCAGTCTCTATCATTTATCTCTATCCAAAACGAGAACAATTTCTTGGAGACCTTAAAATGCTACGTTTGCCTAGCCAGACTTCACTTTCACCTTGACTGCATTCATCCTCTCTTCACCTCTCACAGCCATCCAAACAATTCACGAATAAACAGCACACTCACCCTTCCCTATATTGTCTTTTTTCCGTCATCTTATCTTGGAACTGATAAGAACATAAGAAAGAAGAAACACTGCAACAGGCCTACTGACCCATGCGGAGCAGGTCCATGTCCCCCCCGGATTACCCCAATGACCTACCCAGTCTGGTCACCTCCACTCAAGGAAGGAGCACGGCACCAGACCCAGCAGCACAAGCTAGTCAGGTCCAACTCTCACCCACCCACACCCACTCATGTATTTATCTAACCTATTTTTAAAACTACACAACGTTTTAGCCTCAATAACTGTGCTCGGGAGTTTGTTCCACTCATCCACAACTCTATTACCAAACTAGTACTTTCCTATATCCTTCCTGAATTTGAATTTTTCCAACTTGAAACCATTGCTGCGAGTCCTGTCTTGGCTGGAAATTTTCAGCACGCTATTTACATCCCCTTTATTTATTCCTGTTTTCCATTTATACACCTCGATCATATCCCCCCTAATTCTACGCCTTTCGAGAGAGTGTAGATTCAAGGCCCTCAGTCTATCCTCATAGGGAAGATTTCTGATACATGGGATCATCTTTGTCATCCTCCTCTGCACGTTTTCCAGAGCATTTATATCCATTCTGTAATACGGTGACCAGAACTGAGCAGCATAGTCTAAATGAGGCCTAACCAAGGATATATAGAGTTGAAGAACAACCTGATGACTTCTATTATTTATACTTCTAGATATGAAGCCAAGAATTCTGTTAGCTTTATTGCGAACACTAATGCACTGTTGTCTTGGTTTTAGATTACTGCTAACCAGAACTCCTAAATCCTTTTTGCAATCAGTAGTATTAAGATCTACATTATTTAGTTTATATGTGGCATGGTTATTTACCTGCCCAACATTTAGAACTTTGCATTTGTCAATATTAAACTGCATCTGCCACTTCTCCGACCATTGCATCAGTCTATTCAAATCCTGGAGTGCTCTAGTGTCCTCATTAGAATGAATTGGACGGCCTATTTTGGTGTCATCAGCAAATTTGCTTATGTCGCTATTTATTCCCTCATCTATGTCGTTTATGTAAATTGTGAACAACAACGGGCTCAACACTGACCCCTGAGGAGCACCGCTTGTGACGTGCCCCCATTCTGATTTCTCCCTATTTATGCAAACTGCTGCTTATTTGTCAGCCATGCCTCTACCCAGGAAAAAATTTCTCCTCCTATTCCGTGTGCCTTAAGTTTCCTCAATAGCCTCTGATGTGGAACTCTATCGAAAGCCTTACTTAAGTCCATATACACAATATCATATTTATTACCATGATCTGCCTCCTCAAACACCTTAGTGAAAAAAGTTAGTAAATTCGTAAGACAGGAACGCCCCTTTGTAAAACCGTGTTGAGAATCATTAATCAATCTGTGCCTATCAAGATGGCTACGAATTGCTTCGGCAATTATTGATTCCATAAATTTTCCCACTATGGAGGTAAGGCTTATTGGTCTATAGTTCGAAGCCAAGGACCTGTCACCTGCCTTGTAAATAGGTATTACATTTGCCATTTTCCACTTATCAGGCACTATGCCAGTTTGTAGTGATATGTTAAAAAGATTAGCCAAAGGTATGCTAAGTTCCTCTTTACATTCCTTTAACACCCTTGCAAACAGTTCATCAGGACCTGGGGATTTGTTAGGTTTTAGTTTCTCTATTTGTCTGAGGACCATGTCACTAGTTACCGCAATCGTGCACAGTTTATCATCCTGTTCTACATAATCTATTATTTCAGGAATATCGCTAGTATTTTCCTGGGTGAAAACTGAGAGGAAGTAGGTATTGAGAATTTCACACATATCCTTATCACTGTCAGTGATCTGACCAGAGTTACTCTTAGGTGGGCCAATCTTGTCCCTAATATTACTTCTGTATACCTGAAAGAACGTTTTTGGGTTAGTCTTTGAATCCCTTGCGACCTTAGCCTCATAATCCCTTTTTGCTTTTCTTATTCCTTTCTTTATGTGATGCATGGAGAGTTGCCACATGTGCATGTGCCTGGCATGGTCTCTTACGTCTCCTCTAAGTTCACTCACGTTTTACGTCATTCCACATAGATTCATGCACAGGACTTTGATCTTTGTGGGGTGTGTTGCTGGCACGAGGTTGGACTGGTGACTGGGGGCAACCAGCGTACAAGTGGTTATGACGACACTCAAGGCAGAGGAAGTGTTTCTCTAAGCACTGAGCATTATACAAATGAGGTCGAACTCCTGATCAAAGGTAACTAGTTTCAAGAAAGGGAATAGGCTAGCCTGGGAGCCACATGGATCAAGAGTATGAGGGTGACAGAGCAGACTGGGGAAGAGGTAGAGATGACCAGGACAGAGGGGAAAGAGATGACTGAGGAAGTGAGAGACAGTACATCATAAGTTTGTACCATTTGGAATAACTAAGAAGTACAGGGGAAAGAATATTCGGATAAGCTTTTTTCCCCGACTTCTGGCCTCTGAGAGGAAAGAAGAGTGTAATGTATCAATTTTGGTGCACTGTTCGTCTTGCTCCTCTTCTTATTTCTTCTGTTTATTTTCCCTCTTCTCTCTCTCCTGTTCGTATGTCATTTCCACTGATCGTACTGACAAGTCCTCTACTGGTCTCCAGTATATTGATCCCTTGTCTGTATATTTTGACCGCGTGTTGCTGCATGCTGACCGCGTGTTCCTGCATGCTGACCCCGTGTTCCTGCATGCTGACCCCGTGTTCCTGCATGCTGACCCGTGTTCCTGCATGCTGACCCCGTGTTCCTGCATGCTGACCCCGTGTTCCTGCATGCTGACCCCGTGTTCCTGCATGCTGACCCCGTGTTCCTGAAAAATTATAGAAAAATTATAGAAATAAAAGGAGAGGGGGGGGGAAAGAGGAATGCCTACATTTAAGGGAAATGGCAGCTCTGGTTCCCTGGATGAAGAGCGCGTCGCCAGCATCACGGCAGCCTGGGTAGTATCTTCAGGTCAGAGTTGAAAAAGAAAGATATACAAAAATACGCCAAAAAGTGGGGCACTCCCTCTCTCTCTCTCTCTCTCTCTCTCTCTCTCTCTCTCTCTCTGTTTTGTTGCCTGTATGTATAATTATATATATATATAATAATAATAATAATAATAATAATAATAATAATAAAATTTTACACATATGCAAATATATACATATATACACACACATACACATGCACACACGTGTATGTGTATGTGTGATAATTGCAATTTAAATAAATCACTTAAGTATTTTGGATAATTCTAATACAAAATACAATACCAATAAAAGTAATAATAATATTAATAATAATAATAATAATAATAATAATAGATCGAAAATACACTCCAATGCATCAAACACCATTTTGGTAACACTGCAGAACATATTCTAAAATTATGAAGATTCTGGTAAGACTGCAAGGTCACGTTCAAGAGACAACATTCTGGCCACACTGCAAAATGCATTAAAGGATTGCAAGGATTATTTTATCCTTGCCAAAACGTGTCCAGGAGTTGCATGTGGATTTGGCAAGACTGCAGAATATATTATAAGACTGCAAAGATTCTGGCAAGACTGCAGACTATATTATAAGATTGCAAGGATTTTGGTAAGACTGCAAGTCGTTTCCTAGGGGTTCATTACGGCTTGAGTTTGGTAACTGTGAGCGAGGCACTGTTGCCAGACCCTCAACAAGTCTTCCGGGAAACCATTTGCTGGAGGCTAAAACTTCGTGCAATACTTTAGTGAACAGTGTTATCATGCAGAGTGGTGGTGGTAGTCGTGGTAGTGGTGGTAGTAGTGAGTGTTATTAGCAGGTGGTGGTGGTAGGTTGTAGTGGTGGTGGTGATAGTAGTGGTGGCGGTGATAGTAGTGGTCGTGGTAGCGGTGATTGGTGGTACTGATGGAGGTAGTGGTCGTGGTAGCGGTGATTGGTGGTACTGATGGAGGTAGTGGTCGTGGTAGCGGTGATTGGTGGTACTGATGGAGGTAGTGGTCGTGGTAGCGGTGATTGGTGGTACTGATGGAGGTAGTGGTCGTGGTAGCGGTGATTGGTGGTACTGATGGAGGTAGTGGTCGTGGTGGCTGGTAGTGGGGTTACTGGTAGTGGAGGTGAGATTATTGGTAATGGAGTAGTAGTGACAATGTGGTAGTAGTAGTAGTAGTGGCAGTGTTGGAAGAAGTGGTGATAGATGGGGTAATGGTGGTTTTAGTAGTGGTGGTGGTAGTGGTAAAGTAGTGGTGGTGGTAGTGGTGAAGTAGTGGTGGTGGTAGTGGTGAAGTAGTGGTGGTGGTAGTGGTAAAGTAGTGGTGGTAGTAGTAGTGGTGGTAGTAGTGGTGGTGATAGTAGTGGTGGTGACTGATGTTGCTGTGGTGTCAACACAGGATGCTCACGGAGGCAGGAAGAAAGGTCAAGTTTCCGTTACGACTTTCTAACCTCTATGAAGGAGGAGATAGAGAGGAAAGAGGAAGAGGAGGAAGATGAGAATAACACAGTAAATAAGAGAGACTTTCAAAAATTGTTTGAGACGGAATTCAAATTGACAAACAAGTAACACCTCCGACTGTTCTTTTTCATGACTCACGAAATCGTAATGACACGCTTGCAAACAAACCATACCACGGGTGGGGTTAGAACCCGCGGTCTGAGTCGTGAAACTCCAGACCGTCCCGTTAGCCACTGGGCCAGCTAGTTTCAATATTTTCATCCAACTAGGTATATTTCTACACCATAGGAAGGTTAGCATAGGCACCACTGCGACCACAGTGGTGCCTATGCTAACCTTTTATTAATATGTCCCAACGATCTTTTAAAATTTCTGATCGATCCTTTGATATACCCAACGATCCTTTAAAACGTCCCGTCGAGCCTTTAGAATACTCCATCTATCCTTTAAATGTCCTGCAGATCCCTTAAAATGTCTTACAGATCCCTAAAACGTCCCCAGAAATATCCCTTAAAACTATCCCACCCATCTTTTAAAACGGAGAGAGCTTAACTTCCTGGTTATTTTAGATCATGGAGCTTAATCTCGGGGACACAATTATTGGAGATAAAATTACGCTGCATTTAGAAGGTCATACAAGGGAAAAATAATTTTTCTTAAATGCAAATTGCTCTGAATCCGTGTGGGTCATACAGTGCGAGGAACAGTGGAGGTTCGAGCCTCTGTCCGCCGATCGCGAGGAAGACACGTTGCCATTCTGTATGTTAACGGATATAAATTTGGATTTTTCGTTTTGCGTAGAGCTCTACACAGAGCGAAACGTTGTCTACTTACTTCTACTTACACTTAGGTCACACTACACATGCATGTACAAGCATATATATACTAATCCCTCTGAGTTTTCTTCTATTTTCTTTCTAGTTCTTGTTCTTGTTTACTTCTGCTTATGTTCATGGAGAAGTGGAACAGAATTCTTCCTCCGTAAGCTATGCGTGTCGTAAGAGGCGACTAAATGCCGGAAGTAATGGGCTAGTAACCCCTTCTTCTGTATAAATTACTAAAAACAAGGAAAAGAAAAACTTTTTAAAATTGGGATATTTGAATGTGCGTGGATGTAGTGCGGATGATAAGAAAGAAATGATTGCTGTTGTTATGAATTAAAAAAAGTGGATGTCCTGGCCCTAAGCGAAACAAAGCTGAAGGGAATAGGGGGAGTTTCAGTGGGGAGAAATAAATGGGATTAAGTCAGGAATATCTGAGAGTTTGAGCTAAGGAAGGGGTAATAATAATGTTGAAGGATCAGTTATGGAGAGAGAAGAGGGAATATAAATGTATAAATTCAAGGATTATAGGATTAAAATAAGGGTCGGATGTGAAAAGTGGGTCATCATAAGTATGAATCTGGAGAAGAGAAGAGTATAGTGGAGAGAGAGAGATTTTGGGAGATGCTAAGCGATTATGTAGGAACTTTTGAGCCAAGTAAGAGAGTAATTGTGGGAGGGGACCTAAATGCTAAAATAGAAGCGTTTAGGGAGGGTGTGGTAGGTAAGTTTGGAATGCCAGGTGTAAATGATAATGGGGAGCATTTGACTGAACTTTGTATAGAAAGAGGTTTGGTTATAGGTAATACATATTTTAAGAAAAAGAGGATAAATAAGTATACAAGATATGATGTAGGGCGAAATGACAGTTTGTTGGACTACATATTGGTAGATAAAAGACTGTTGGGTAGACTTCAGGATGTACATGTTTATAGAGGGGCCACAGATGTATCAGTTCACGTTTTAGTTGTAGCTACAGTGAGAGTAAAGGGTAGATGGAATACAAGGAAAATGGAAACAGTAAGTAAGAGAGAGGTGAAGATTTATAAACTAAAGGAGGAGGCAGTTAAGGTAAGATATAGACAACTGTTGGAGGACAGATGGGCTAGTGTGAGTATAAGCAATAGGGTAGAAGATGTATGGGGTAAGATTAAGAATGCAATGTTAGAGTGTTCAGCAGAAGTTTGTTACAGGAAAGTGGGTGCGAGAGGGAAGAACAGCGATTGGTGGAATGATGTAAAGAGAGAAGAGATAAAAAATTAGCATATGAGAGGTTTTTACAAAGTAGAAGTGATGCAAGGAGGAAAGAGTATATGGAGAGAAAAAGAGAGGTTAAGAGAGTGGTGAAGAAATGTAAAAAGAGTTAATGAGAGAGTGGGCGAGATGTTATCAACAAATTTTGTTGAAAATAAGGAAAAGTTTTGGAGCGAGATTAATAAGTTGAGAAAGCCTAGGGAAAGAACGGATTTGTTAGTTAAAAATGGGAGAGTTATTAAAGGGAGAGTTAGACGTATCGGGAAGATGGAGGGAATATTTTGAGGAATTTTTAAATGTTGATGAAAATAGGGAAGCAGTGATTTCGGGTGTAGGGCAAGGAGGAATAACATCTTATAGGAGTGAGGAAGAAACAGTTGTGAGTGTGGGGGAAGTGCGTGAGGCAGTGGGTAGAATGAAAATGGGTAAAGCAACTGGAATTGATGGGATAAAGATAGAAATGTTAAAAGCAGATGGGAATATAGTTTTGAAGTGGTTAGTGTTTTTATTTAATAAATGTATGGAAGAGGGTAAGGTACCTAGGGACTGGCAGAGAGCATGCATAGTTCCTTTGTATAAAAGCAAAGGGGTCAAAAGAGTGTAAAAATTATAGGGGAATAAGTCTGTTGAGTATACCTGGTAAAGTGTATGGTAGAGTTATTATTGAAAGAATTAAGAGTAAGACGGAGAGCAGGACAGCAGATGAACAAGGAGGCTTTAGGAAGTTTAGGGGGTGTGCAGACCAAGTGTTTGCAGTGAACATAAGTGAACAGTATTTAGATAAGGGTAAAGAGGTTTTTGTGACATTTATGGATTTGGAAAAGGCATATGATAGGATGGATAGGCGGGCAATGTGGCAGATGTTGCAAATGTATGGAATAGGAGGTAGGGTATTGAAAACGGTGAAAAGTTTTCACGAGGATAGTGAGGCTCAGGTTAGAGTATGTAAGCGATAGGGAGATTATTTCCCAGTAAAAGTAGGCCTTAGACAGGGATGTGTGATGTCACCGTGGTTGTATAATATATTTATAGACGGAGTTGTAAGAAGTGAATGCTCGGGTGTTGGCAAGAGGTATGGGGTTAAAAGATGAATCTAACACAAAGTGGAAGTTGTCACAGTTGCTCTTCGCTGATGACACTGTGCTTTTGGGAGATTCTGAAGAGAAGTTGCAGACGTTGGTTGATGAGTTTGGTAGGGTATGTATAAGAAGGAATTAAAAGTGAATATAGGAAAAAGCAAGGTGATGAGGATAACAAAAAAATTAGGTAACGAAAGATTGGAAATCAGACTGAAGGGAGAGAAAATGGAGGAGGTGAATGTGTTCAGATATATGGGAGTGGACGTGACAGCAGATGGGTCTATGAAGGATGAGGTGAATCATAGAACTGACGAGGGGAAAAGGGTGAGTGGTGCACTGAGGAGTCTGTGGAGACAAAGAACTTTATCCATGAAAGCAAAGAGGGGAATGTATGAGAGTATAGTTATACCAACACTCTTGTATGGCTGTGAGGCATGGATTGTGAATGTTGCAACAAGGAGAAGGCTGGAGGCAGCGGCGATGTCGTGTCTGAGGGCAATGTGTGGTGTGAATATAATGAAGAGAATCCGTAATTTGGAGATTAGGAGGAGGTGTGGGATTACCAAAACTATTATCCAGAGGGCTAAGGAGGGGTTACTGAGATGGTTTGGACATGTAGAGAGGTTGGAATGAAACAGAATGACTTCGAGAGTGTGCAGATCTGTAGTAGAGGGAAGGCGGGGTAGGGGTCGGCCTAGGAAAAGTTGGAGGGAGGGGTAAAGGAAGTTTTGTGTGCGAGAGGCTTGGACTTCCAGCAAGCGTGTGCGATCGTGTCAGATAGGAGCAAATGGAAGCAAATGGCTTTTAGGACTTGACGTGCTGTTAGAGTGTGAGCAGGGTAATATTTATGAAAGGATTCAGGGAAACCGGCAGGACGGACTTAAGTCCTGGAGATGGGAAGTACAGTGTCTGCACTCTAAAGTAGGGGTGTTAATGTTGCAGTTTTATAACTGTAGTGTAAGAGCACCTCTGGAAAGACTGATGGATTGAATGATGGTGAAAGTTTTTCTTTCTCGGGCCACCCTACCTTGGTGGGAAACGACCGGTGTGTTATATATATATATATATATATATATATATATATATATATATATATATATATATATATATTTATATATCGTGCCGAATAGGTAAAACTGGTCAATTAGCAAGAACTCATTTAAAATTAAGTCCTTTCTAAAATTTTCTCTTATACGTTTAAAGATATATTTTTTTTTCATTAATGTTAATGTAAAAGTTTATAATTTTGCATCAAAAGAATCTTAGAAAACTTACCTAACCTTATTATATCAAGAACAATTTATTTTACCCTAACCCAACTAAATATATTTTAGATTTATTTACAGTAATTTAATACTAAACAAGCACAGTGAAATATATTTTTTTCGTAAGGTTCAGAATGATTTTGGCGAAATTATTGCATACACAAATTTTCGCTTGTCCTATATGGCAAGATGAGCGTTGCTATTTAAGCCAAGATCGCAAGTTCTGCCTATTCGGCACAACATATATTCAAATTCAAAGTTTATTCTCTATAAAGATTACAATGTTGAATTTACAGAATTTGGTTGTTGTGTGGTTTACATGTAGTTAAATAATGATTACAGAGTGTACCACTAGAACGCCTAGCATGGCTAGGCATTTCGGGCAGACTTAGTTTAATTCTTTATTTTAAAATATTACAAATTATGAGGTAAGTTGGTATTATGGCTAAGTGACTAAATACTAGTTTGTGAGTTTAGCAATGTGAATGCTTTTGTTTTGGCACTGTACATAGTTTCAGTATTGGAGTATCATAGGATTCATTATTTTAAGATTGAGATTAATATTTCTGTTTATGGTGAAATGGGTGAGTGAGTGTAAGTGTGAACCTCTAGGTGGTATTCGTGTAGTTAATTGGTGGGGTTTATCAGGGAGATAAGATGTTTTCTAATGGTAGTT
>NC_069425.1:35841588-35889088 GCF_026875155.1 Cherax quadricarinatus | reverse complement strand
GTACACACCTGTGGCGCTGCTGCCACTACAAACAGCTCTGTTGCTGCCCATTTCAAAAGAAAGAATTATCCGAATCTTTCATCTCGTGGTCCTTATTGATGCATTTATTCTGTTCACTTTGAAAGTCATATTTAACAGCATAAGTTATTTCCCGTAAAACATTTATCACTAATTCCAGGAATATGTTGGTTATAACTGACAATATTATTTAAAGGGGTGGACCGGTAAGCCAGCGGAAGGCCTCGGTCAGATGACCAAAAGCTCCAACGGCGGGTCATGGTTCACGCGAGAAGGTCAAGCAACACATAACACCAGTTATAATACCAAAACAATTAAAGCAGCGACGTAGAAAATAACAAAAATATCTTAAATGTTAATAAAACTCATTAATTAATTTCCTTCTTGCTCTCCTTCCTTCATTTCCCTCTCTCTCTCTCTCTCTCTCTCTCTCTCTCTCTCTCTCTCTCTCTCTCTCTCTCTCTCTCTCTCTCTCTCTCTCTCTCTCTCTCTCTCTGCACTGTCACAACAGAAGAAACACGGTTCCGAACTAGCTTTTTCTGAGACAACATTTCGCTCTGTGTAGAAATTATCCAAGCTTGGATAAAAATCTAGATAGCGAAGCTTATTTTTCCTCGCTTCACTTAGCCAAAAAAAAATCTGTTGGATATGTTCAGGACATTTCAATAATTCCCCCCCTTCCCCCACACCCAGTTGTGTACATCGATATTTGCTCTCTGTAGTATTTAACAATTCCTAACCGAACTAATAACTGGGTAGCACATTTAAAAAAATATATTTAACACACACACACACACACCTGTGGATCACCACCTGCGTGACACTTCAGAAAATTTTTGGGGAGCAAATCAAATTTGAATTCAGAGAATCTATAAGAGGTTGAGCAGGAGCTTCAGCAACCCTCGTGGATACCTAGAAGGTTCGTGTCGGGTGACAATGGCGATCGATTGTGCCTCACGCACTTTTATTGTCAATAAAACCGATAAATTTCCGCAAAGTGCGTAAATGCTATGTTTCTTTCATTTACACGAGTAAGTCTTAAAAATGTTCGATGATGGACTGTTGGTAATCCATGTAAGTATAAATCTTTTACAGGTGTTGCAAGTAACGGCAAGACATCTGTTTCACTGCTCAGATACTGTAATTATTGTTGTTCTTGCTCGTTATTATTGTCATTTATTATGAGTATTATCATTATATTCAAGGGAAAGCTTTATAATCATGAAGGAAAGGCTCTCGCAGATGCATTTCTTTTTTTTTTTACCAAATTCCACAAGATGGACTCCCGTTTATGGAACATCTCGGGCACTCAACGGCGTCATGAGAGGTGAAGAAACATAAGGGGGCAATTATATAAAATCCTCTGTTGACAACGTTTCGGCCACACAGTGGAATTTTTCAGCTATCATGAATACGGGTGCTTTCAAGTCCTATTGTACCTGACGGTGCGTGATACAAATGTAAGCAGAGAGACTAGCTTGGTGTTTCCCATTCCGAAGTGTGTGAGGACCTGAGGCACCAAGACTGCCCCTACATGCAAAGTAACTTACCCTGGAGCGCCCTTCCTCATCCTGACTGAGTCCTCCAGCACAAACTAGTAATTACCCTATATCCCTATATCACTTATTCGAACTGGCGATTAACTACGTGCTTAAAGTTAGTTATTGATGGTATGCAGAAACGTGGTCATGAGTGATGCTCACTGAATATAATGACGTGCTAGGTGTTCGTAACACTCACAAACACGTGAATGTTAATGAAAAGGTTAATTTTTAGGTGTCCCATCCCCCTCAGAATTGATAGGTGTTTAGTCCCTCAGTCTTGAATGAAGACGATCAAGGCCAAGGGACTGAACATTATCAAGGCTGCGGGAATGAATGTAACTTGCTAAAACTCACCATGTAAAGAAACGTATTCAATAAAACTCTTTAGATGGGCCAAAGAAAGTTCAATAAAGACCACCGGGGACAAAACAAGTTGTCTACAGGACAATCAATTCAAACATTAACCCAAAGCTTAAGGTCCATCTGGAGAGCCACAACAGAACAGACGAACACAATACAAGGAATCAGCATCTCGACATTACAAGTGTACGATTCAACCTTTTCAAAAGCTCCATATAAATAAAAGGCCCAATAGTTTGAAACTCACTGCCTGAAAAATGCCAAAACTTCCTCCCCATCAACACTATTTTCACTAACATTATTAAAAGTCACTTGTTAAATCTCACAAATTTTTACAGTCTTAACTGACTCAATTCTCTTGTTTTAGTGTCACCTCAGTTGAACCACTGCATAAAATACAGGTCTTTGAACCGACGTAAACTCTGTAATTTATGTGTTAATGACTAATCCGTCCATTTACAACCTGTCACTGTAATAACTTTCTCAAGTTGGACTGACACTCAAATGCATGAATTATAAGCTAGGTGTAGATTTAACTAGCATATAAGTCTTATGATGAGTTTTCTCGATGTCTTCAGCAATTAGTGACTTTCTTCCGAGGCTTCAGTTGTATCTCATACCTTCATTAAGATCCAAATAAAAAGAAATATAGTCTTCTGGAATGCATAAATACTGTAACTTCTTTGAATGACTAGTAAAAAAATATATTTTTTATAACATGCATTTACTCAGCTAGCGTGAAATGCGATAGTAGATTGTGAAGGTTAGTCAGCAGGGAAAAATCAAGGTGAGAAGCATCAAGGTGGGAAACATCAAAGTGGGAAACATCACGGGAGACGGTGGTGAAAAAACAAACATTCAGAGGCATTGTGGGCAAGTTTAGAGATGAGATGGTATCAGAAGAGATTGTAGGCTATAAATAATGCCAGAATACTGATGCAAGTTGAAGCTGCAACACCAGGGGCTCAGGAGCCAATGTTTGAATGTTACTCGCTCTCACTCTCGGTGTGTGTGTGTGTGTGTGTGTGTGTGTGTGTGTGTGTGTGTGTGTGTGTGTGTGTGTGTGTGTGTGTTTTACAACTTCTGGAGCTGTGGAAGTCGAATGCTTCAAGAATTAGTGATCACGACTCCATATTAGGAGTAACAGCGATTAATTACACTGTAGAGAGAGCTGGAGGCAACCTGACTGGTCATACGATGTCATCAGCGGGCGGAGAATCGAGCCTTCACCACTTCTTGAATGACCCACACGAGTTTAGTACCTCATAAAATGCCATACAGTCACCCTCGCCGGACATTGAAAGCTGCGGTACAGTACTTGTAATAGGAAGCTCACGTGAACCCACTAAGTGGAAGTCATTATCTAGCTGAGAAACATGCTAATTATCCGGACTTGATCATTAATTCCTTTGCAGGGGAACTACAGCAATTTAATGTAATTGATCTACAAAAAAAAAAAAATAGGATATAGTCATTAGAGCCGATGATCCGGAAAATAAGGAATTATATTCACCATCATTCATTCAACAGCTGTCTTACTTGAAATACGCAGGTATCACAATTCAAATGACCTTCCGAACGGAAAAATCTTCACTTCTGAGTGTAGATATTGTACACCCACCTTCAGGACTCGAGTCCAGCTAACCAGTATCCCCTAATCACTTCATAAATGTTACCTTGCGCTCTCATACACATTTGACAGCACATCAAACCATGAACACCAGTTGTGTCTACTCCGACTCTCACAAATGAGGAGCAACTGTAGTCGTAGGAGTTGTCCCTCCTAGGGACGGCCCCTGCCCCTTCTTCCTTCCATCCCCGATTCGTACACCCTTTTAATCATCCTATTTTGGTCTATTTTCTCTAGATGCCCAAAACAATTCTATAACCTCACCTTAGTCCTCTGACTCACATCTTTCAAAATCCATTTTTTTTTTGCATATAACCAACACCAAACATCGCCCTGAAAAAAACTGTACTCTGACACACTACCTTTTTTTGCTTCCATAAATATTTTTCTTTTTTCACAGATGCCCAACAAGCTCATGGTTTACCTTACAGTAACTTCCATAAACCCGTCTGCTGATATATCCACTCCCAGATACCTGCATACGTTCACTATCTCCAAACTCCCGCCACCCAATCTGATATTCAGTCTTTCATTGCCTTGGTTTTGTGAAACTATTACCTTACGCACCCTCTAATTCCTTCACCAAACTTTGCATCTTTTCTATACACACTACAAAACAACAGTGTCATCAGCATAGATCAACAGTGACATCTACCACCTATTATCTGATCCACTATCCTTCATTTCCATACCTTTCCACAACATCCTAATATTAACTTTTACAACCAAATATATAAATATATTGAACAACCATGGTGACCTCACATCCCTATTTAAAGTCTGCTTTGGATAAATAATCCCCTATCTCTTAAATAGTACCTAACTTTACTGAGCCACACTATTAGCATAACATCTCTTCTGTTTTCATTAACCTACTACGTATTTCATATATTTATAAATAACAGTAATTCAGAGTTTACTCTCATCCCTATTTTCGTGATTAAAGTATTCTTGACTGGTGGTGCGCAAGTGAAGCGCAGTCTTAGTGACCCTTGTGTAGTCAGCAGGTTTCAAGCATTATTATAAGTAGATCACTTGCATTCAGATGGCGTAACACAAACTGCAGTGAAAATAAAGTCACAGGTTACAGGAAAAGCTTTTGTCTGGGCAACGTTTCATTCTAGGTAGAGCTTCATCAAGTCATAATGAAGACAAAAGGAAAATATTTCGTGTCATCTGTATGACTTGTTAAAGCTATATACCGAGCGAATACATCATTACATTAATGATATACGAAGAGGTACACGAGCAAGACGCTTATGTAGGTAGGATTTATAGAAATAGTATTATGTAGATGGTGGAGGCTTACCAGCAAAAAAAAAGTAGGCTTTGTTACTCAACAATAAAGATATCTAACTGTTGCATGCGAGTGTTGCTCACATACATAGAGCAAATGGCTGCAACAAAGAGTAGACCGTTTGTAATATTCACTGAACATTTTGCTAAGTTCGCTCTTGGTTAGTGACTAACTCGGACATATATCTACCACGATATTAACTTTAGCTGAGAAGTGTTTTGTACCACGACATTAATCTTTGCTGAGAAGTGTTTTGTACCACGACATTAACTTTTGCGGAGAAGTGTTTTGTACCATATTAAAACCTTTGCTGATTAGTGTTTTGTACCACGAGATTAACTTTTGCTGAGAAGTGTTTTGTACCACGACATTAATCTTTGCTGAGAAGTGTTTTGTACCACGACATTAACTTTTGCGGAGAAGTGTTTTGTACCACGACATTAACTTTTGCTGAGAAGTGCTTTGTACCATATTGAAACCTTTGCTGATTAGTGTTTTGTACCACGACATTAATCTTTGCTGAGAAGTGTTTTGTACCACGACATTAACTTCTGCGGAGAAGTGTTTTGTACCACGACATTAACTTCTGCGGAGAAGTGTTTTGTACCACGACATTAACTTCTGCGGAGAAGTGTTTTGTCCCAAACGACATTAATTTCCCTGCGGAGGAAGTGTTTTGTACCACGACATTAACTTCTGCGGAGAAGTGTTTTGTACCACGACATTAACTTCTGCGGAGAAGTGTTTTGTACCTTATCTCACAACGGAATGAAAGCTTTAATAATGGCATTAACTCTCAATATTAAATCTCACTGTGTCATATATGTTTGGTTCGCAAATGCCGAAGACAGTGTATTATTCATACATTTTTTTTTCTGCTGATCAGGAATGCATTAAGTTTTTTATTTAATGCTGTTCATTTGTGGGGGAATAGAGGCAGGGTAAGCAACTTATCGGGGTCCCAGGTCAAACAACTTGGGGAGGGGCCCTTGGGCAAGCAAAATGGGGAATAGGCCAAAGGGCAAGCAACTTGTGGGGACCCTACCTTGTCCTCAAATTTTCAGTGTCACGTTGCATATCAGTGTTACAAAACAGCAATCAATTTGACGTTGGTTTTGCAAACAGATAACTTAAACATATTTGATAGACAGCACATAACTCTTCACAGGCGAATATAAGGATCGTTAAACAGCCTAGAAACTTGTGGTGTGGGGGACGACTTTTGTGTGTGGGGGAGGAGGGGCCTTTTTTTATATTTGATGGGGCCCTTTTATGCGTGATGGGGCCCTTTTTGTATGTGATGGGGCCCTTTTTGTGCGTGATGAGGCTCTTTTCGTGCGTGTTGGGGCCCTTTTCATGTGTGGTGGGCCGATTTTGTGTGATAGGACCTTTTTCGTGAGTGATGGGGCCCTTTTGTGTGTGGTGGGACCCTGTTTGTGTGGGGATTCTTGTGGGGGACCCTTATGTGGGGGACCCTTATGTGGGGGCCTTGAGTGTTTACTCACCTATTTGTACTCATTTATTTGTGGTTGCAGGGGTCGATTCATAACTCCTGGCCCCGCCTCTTTGGTGTGTGTGTGTGTGTGTGTGTGTGTTTTGTGTGTGTGTGTATGTGTGTGTGTGGGGTATGTGTGTGTGTGTATGTGTGTGTGTGTGTGTGTGTGTGTATGTGTGTATGTGTGTGTGTGTGTGTGTGTGGTGTTGTGTGTGTTGTGTGTGTGTGTTGTGTGTGTGTGTGTGTGTGTAAGGAGGGGGGAGGGTTCCGAGGTTAGTGCTCTGGAAGTATTAAAATGATAAAATTTGACACAGTTCACATTTTTCATCCGAAAATATCTCCATTTTAGCGGAAAAAATGAAATATCCTTAAATACGCCTGAAAAACCACAAACAAAAAGGAGAATTGAACAAGCAGAAATTCAAAGTTGATAAATATTGCCACTGCCAACTGAGAAGAAAAACGCACACAGTGAAGAAAAACCCATCCGTGTGGCAGAGCGAAACGTTGTCCCAGTAAAAAGCGCATCTTCCTCGAAGTGTTGTTTCTCCTCTTCACTAGCGTGGGCAGCAGGGTAAGTAAGTTTATTTAGGTACAGCTATACACAAATACAGTTACATAAATTATCATCCATAGTAACATGTGTGTAAATTACCTGGGTTAGCCCTCAAAAAAGGTCAGACAAAGTGACTTCTTTCCAGTGAGGTCCGTGACGTACACTTGCTTGCATTCAAACGAGAATAAACACAATTACACACTGCGACATGTGTCAAGCTTTCATGGCTGGTGCAAAGAACAGCATCATTTACACATGTGCAACAATTGGGTATGTTTATTGTTGCAACGTTTCGTCTGCACAGTAAGCTTCTTCAGTCAAATATAGAGGCAGAAAGTGTAGTGAAATGAAGATGTAATTAGTCCATCAAGCTTGGAGTTATGAGGTGGTGAGTCCCTCAGTCTGGAGAAGAGTTCAGCTCCATGATCTGGAACGAGATGACGCTGGAGCATGAGAATGGAGTCTTAAATACTGTCGAAGGTGAGGTGGAAGATCTGGAAGACGTTGTAGGGGACGAGATCCACTAGTGGAAGTAAGATGGCAGATCCCTCTGGTATCCAACCCTTTTCACTCATATCTAGTAGCTACTCCAGGAAGTATGGAAGATGTCCTCTGTACTAAGATACCGGCGAACTGCAATGTCTGACACTTATTCTACACCGTTTTCAACATTGCATCATCAATGTTGCTCTTAAACAGTATTACATGTATTGGCAACATAGCAACAACACATACTACTGCATGTATCACCGACATAACCAGCATGGCAGTTAACGGTGAATCCAAGACACGGTAACAAATCTAACCACGTTTCGACCGCTGTTTCTGACTCTCCAACACCCAGACACCCGTCTAGTGATTGCGCAAGATAAGGAACCCTGCTTGCGACGTTTTCCTTAGAATTATTTACGGTAGAGACGTCTTGGCAATGTCGCTAATGCCCGGGTGACGACGTGTGTCACGACGCCACGGCGCCACGGCGCCTCGGTGCCTCGGTGCCTCGGGCTGCATTTGAATTCTATAATCCGAGGGAACTGCTCGAATTATGAAATTTAGAAATTTTTCAGGAATTGTGTGAAACATAGGAATTTTATATAGCGAATAAATCTTAGGAAATGAATGAGTTTGTGTGAATTTTAGGAATTGTACGAATTGTGTGAATCTGAATTTTAGGAATTATGTGAATTTTAGGAATTGTGCGAATTGTGTGAATCTGAATTTAAGAATTGTGTGAAAATTTTTGGAATTGTACGAATTGTGTGAATCTGAATTTTAAGAATTGTGTGAATTTTAGGAATTGTACGAATTGTGTGAATCTGAATTTTAAGAATTGTGTGAATTTTAGGAATTGTACGAATTGTGTGAATCTGAATTTTAGGAATTATGTGAATTTTAGGAATTGTACGAATTGTGTGAATCTGAATTTTAGGAATTATGTGAATTTTAGGAATTGTACGAATTGTGTTAATCTGAATTTTAGGAATTATGTGAATTTTAGGAATTGTTTGAATTCTGAATGTTATCAACTTTAGAAATTTTGAATGATATGAATTTCAGGAATTTTAGAGAGTGAACAGTGCGAGTAGTATCACTGGCAGCTTTATAAATTGTATGAATTTTGTAGCTAACTGAAGTTTATGATGTATTTTCATCTCATCAGTGACGAATATTTCTCAGTAGTTTATGATGTAAATTTATTTTGTTTGCGTTTACTCTGTGCAATTGTGTGGTGTGTGTGTGTGTGTTTTGTGTGTGTGTGTGTGTGTATGTATGTGGGGTGTGTGTGTGTGTGTGTGTGTGTGTGTGTGTGTGTGTGTGTATGTGTGTGTGTGTGTGTGTGTGTGTGTGTGTGTATGTGTGTGTGTGTGTGTGTGTGTTGTGTGTGTGTGTGTGTGTGTGTGTGTTGTGTGTGTGTGTGTGGTGTATGTGTGTGTGTATGTGTGTGTATGTGTGTGTATGTGTGTGTGTGTGTGTGTATGTGTGTGTATGTGTGTGTGTGTGTGTGGTGTGTGTGTGTGTGTGTGTATGTGTGTGTGTGTGTGTGTGTGTGTGTGTGTGTGTATGTGTGTGTGTGTATGTGTGTGGTGTGTGTATGTGTGTGTGTGTGTGTGTGTGTGTGTGTATGTGTGTGTGTGTGTGTGTGTGTGTATGTGTGTGTGTGTGTGTGTGTATGTGTGTGTGTGTGTGTGTGTGTGTGTGTACTCACCTATTTGTACTCACCTATTTGTGGTTGCAGGGGTCGAGTCATAGCTCCTGGCCCCGCCTCTTCACTGATTGCTACTAGGTCCTCTCTCCCCCTGCTCCATGAGCTTTATCATACCTCGCCTTAAAACTATGTATGGTTCCCGCCTCCACTACTTCACTTTCTAGACTATTCCACGACTTGACTACTCTATGACTGAAGAAATACTTCCTAACATCCCTTCGATTCATCTGAGTCTTCAACTTCCAATTGTGACCTCTTGTGTCTGTGTCCCATCTCTGGAACATCCTTTCTTTGTCCACCTTGTCTATTCCGCGCAGTATTTTATATGTCGTTATCATGTCTCCCCTGACCCTCCTGGCCTCCAGTGTCGTCAGGCCGATTTCCCTCAACCTTTCTTCGTAGGACAATCCCAGTAGCTCTGGGACTAGTCTTGTTGCAAACCTTTGCACTTTCTCTCATTTCTTGACGTGCTTGACTAGGTGTGGATTCCAAACTGGTGCTGCATACTCCAGTATGGGCCTGACGTAGATGGTGTACAGAGTCTTAAACGAATCCTTACTGAGGTATCGGAACGCTATCCGTAGGTTTGCCAGGCGCCCGTATGCTGCAGCAGTTATCTGATTGATGTGCGCCTCAGGAGATATGCTCGGTGTTATACTCACCCCCAGATCTTTTTCCTTGAGTGAGGTTTGCAGTCTTTGGCCATCTGAACTATATTGTGTCTGCGGTCTTCTTTGCCCTTCCCCAATCTTCATGACTTTGCATTTGGCAGGGTTAAATTCAAGGAGCCAGTTGCTGGACCAGGCTTGTAGCCTGTCCAGATCTCTTTGTAATCCTGCCTGATCCTCGTCCGATTCGATTCTTCTCATTAACTTCACATCGTCTGCAAACAAGGACACTTCTGAGTCTATCCCTTCCGTTATGTCGTTCACGTATACCAAGAACAGCACAGGTCCTAGGACTGACCCCTGTGGAACCCGCTTGTCACAGGCGCCCACTCTGACACCTCGTCGCGTACCATGACTCGTTGTTGCCTCCCTGTCAGATATTCTCTGATCCATTGCAGTGCCTTTCCCGTTATGTGTGCCTGGTCCTCTAGTTTTTGCAGTAACCTCTTGTGAGGAACTGTGTCGAAAGCCTTCTTGCAGTCCAAAAATACGCAGTCGATCCACCCCTCTCTCTTTGTCTTACTTCTGTCACCTTGTCATAAAACTCTAGTAGGTTTGTGACACAGGATTTTCCTTCCTGAAACCGTGCTGGTTGTCAATTATACACTTGTTTC
Organism: Cherax quadricarinatus; assembly: GCF_026875155.1. Lineage (NCBI taxonomy): Eukaryota > Metazoa > Arthropoda > Malacostraca > Decapoda > Parastacidae > Cherax > Cherax quadricarinatus. Next base: position 35,878,700 of record NC_069425.1, on the reverse strand, counting down.
TTTCCAGGTGCCCACCCACTCTCCTGATGATCTTCTCCATGACCTTGCATACTATACACGTTAGTGATACAGGTCTGTAGTTTAGTGCCTCATGTCTGTCTCCCTTTTTAAAAATTGGGACTACATTTGCAATTTTCCATACCTCAGGGAGTTGCCCAGTTTCAAATGAGTGTTGAAGATCTTTGTTAATGGCTCACACAATATCTCTGCTTCCCTCTTTAAGGACCCATGGAGAGATGTTGTCTGGTCCCACCCCCTTTGAAGTGTCAAGTTCGCATAGCAGCTTCTTCACCTCCTCCTTGGTTATATGTACCTCATTCCAGCACTTCCTGGTGTGCCCCCTGTTCTGATTTCTTGGAGTCCTACTGGTTTCCACTGTAAATACCTCTTTAAATCTTGTGTTGAGCCCCTGACATACCTCTCGGTCGTTTCTTGTGAATTCCCCATCACCCTTCCTCAGTCTGATTACCTGGTCTTGACTTTTTGTTTTCCCCCTGATGTGGCTGTACACAGCTTCGGGTCAGTCTTTACTTTTGATGCTATGTCATTTTCTTATTGTCTCTGAGCCTCCCTTCTTTCTGTGCATATTCGTTTCTGGCTCTTCGGCTGATTTCTTTTTTTTCCTGAGTTCTCTGTCTTCTGTACCTTTTCCATTCTCTAGTACACCTAGTTTTTGCTCCTTACACCTTTGGGTGAACCAAGGACTCGTTCTGTTTTCCCATTATTTCTGTTTCCCTTGGGAACAAACCTTCCTCTGCCTCCTTGCATTTTGTTGCTACATAGTCCATCATTTCTTGTACTGGTTTTCCTGTCAGTTCCCTCTCCCACTAAATGTCTTGAAGGAAGTTCCTAAATGCCTGAGTAGTTCCCGCTTTTGTAGTTTGGTTTTTCCCAGCCTATTCCTGCTACTCTCTCCACTTGAAGCTCAATATGTAGTCGAAGCACAGAACCACATGATCACTAGCTCCCAGGGGCCTTTCATACATGATACCCTCGATGTCCGAAACTATCATGGTGAATACAAGGTCCAACCTTGCTGGTTCACCCTCTCCTCTCTCTCTGGTAGTGTCTCTAACATGTTGTTTGATGAGGTTTTCTCCAGTACCACATCCATCATCTTGGCTCTCCATGTTTCGGGACCCCATGGGGCTCCGGGTTTTTTCCCAATCTCTTGTGATTGAAATCACCCATAACTAGTAACTTTGCTCCCCCCATGTGTGCTCTCCTGGCCACCTGGGGCTAGTGTGTTGATCACTGCTCTGTTGCTCTCATCGTATCTTCTCTTGGCCTCTGCAGTTTTTGTGGGGGGGTTGTACATTACTGCAATTATCACCTTATGTCCCTCAAAATGGATTGTTCCTACTAAGTAGTCCCTTTCCCCCATGCGTCCATTCCTTCCATTTTCTCAAAACCCCACTGGTTTTAATGAGCAGTGCAACTCCTTTTCCCCTCTCCTCCCTCTGTCTTTCCTAAAGATTTGATATCCGGAGGGAAAGATTGAATCTGTTATTATTCTGGTGAGTTTTGTTTTTGTGAGTGCTATTATGTCTGGGGATGTCTCTTTGATTCTTTCGGGGCCATCCTCATATTGTTTTGTTATTCCATCTGCTTTTTTATACCACACCTTCAAAATTCTTTTCTAAGACTGTGGGCTGGGAAGTATATTGGGGTTGGGGAAGTGGGAGACCTGGTAAGGAAACTATGGGTTGTTGCTGTGGGGGGTGAAGTTTGTAATGTAGTGGGTGGGGGCATTGGATGTGGCATGGGTGTTTTGATTTAGAGTGTTTGGTTGCACTGGGTTGACCTGGTTGGGAGGCTTCTATAGAAAGTTGTGGGGAGGCTGTATTTGATCTTCTTCCTGGGTTGGATCTCCTGTCTGTTTCTCCATCCCCCCTCTTTCCTCCTTTCGCCTTTGTACCATCTCTCTCAGTTTCTTCCCTTTTTTCTTGTGTTCTGTCGCGGTCGGGGATACACCTCCTTATGCCGTCATATCCCTTAATCGTGCTTTCTCCCGCAGGATCCGGGTCGAGTCGCTTCTGCCTTGAAGGTCACTCTCACTGGCGGGTTCTTTTTTTTACAAACCCCCTATTCTCTGAAAATTTTCCAGCTGGGTCATATCGTCTTCTCCCATTGCTTTCATGATGCTTTCAATTGCTTTTTTTCCCCCTTTTTTTCTTTCTTCATATGTTTCCCTTCGACTTCCTGGAGCCCATACAAAAGACTGACTCACCCTTTCATTCTCCACTGCATATCCCCGTTGTATCCCTCATTTAATTTGGTTTCCTCCACTGCAGCTTTCCTTTCATCAGTTTCACTGACTAATGTACTTGGGCTCATTGGACTGTCATTTTCCCTTCTCGGCTTTCCTTGGGCTCTGTTGTTGTCTGTTAGGGGCCCCCACATAAAGCTTAGCTCTTTATTTGCTACAGTCTCCTCTGTAGAGCATCTCCATGCAGTTGTACCCTCTTTCCCTACAGTCCCTTATTTGTGGCTGGGTAGCAGTCTCTGTTGTCAATCCCAAAAAGTTCTTTAGTTCTTTAGGCTGTTTCAGATTTTTCAATTCCTCTTCTAAACTCTGTATCCTAGCTGCTTTGACATGCACCTCCCACTTCCTGCTTTCCATATCTATCCTCTCTTCCATTCTCATGCTAAGTTCTTCTAGTTTCTTTTCCCATTCATGAAACCCTTTTTATGAGCTCTGCTGCCAATCTTTCCCTTTTCATTTTCCTCCTCCTGTCCCTGGTTTTTCTTGTTGCTCTTGGCAACCCATTTTGTTTTATCCCGATTGGGCCCCGAGTGGGAAACCTATTAGTTCTGTAAGTTAGGTTAGTAGTGTGTGTGTCAGAGTGTGGGGGGGGAAGTGTGGAGGAACTGTGGCTATGTGGGAGCTGAGTGGGGAGGGGTGGGAGGGGGGGGAGGGTTTGGGGTGAAGGGGGAGGGGGGGTGATAGGGAGGGAGGGATCAGGGGAGTTGAGATGTCGGTGGTGATGGGGAGTGTATGTGTGTCTCGATATGTGTGTGTGTGTGTGGTGTTGTGTGTGTGTTGTGTTGTGTGTGTGTGTGTGTGTGTGTGTTGTGTGTGTGTGTGAAATGTAATTTTGTGTGGATTGTGTGTGGAATTATGTGTGGGTTTATTATGTACTGAAAGGTAGTGCTTGTGCGTTTAAGTAAGTTCAGTGGTCTTGGTGCCCATAACCTTCTTGTGACTGAGACCAACCTCCTGGGACTTACCCCACTTACAGTGTGTGTTGTTTTGTGTGTGTGTGTGTGTGTGTGTGTGTGTGTGTGTGTGTGTGTGTGGTGTGTGTGTGTGTGTGTGTGTATGTGGGTGTGTGATGTGGGTGTGTTGTGTGTGTGTGTACTCACCTAGTTGTACTCACCTAGTTGAGGTTGCGGGGGTCGAGTCCGAGCTCCTGGCCCCGCCTCTTCACTGATCGCTACTAGTCACTCTCCCTGAGCCGTGAGCTTTATCATACCTCTGCTTAAAGCTATGTATGGATCCTGCCTCCACTACATCGCTTCCCAAACTATTCCACTTACTGACTACTCTGTGGCTGAAGAAATACTTCCTAACATCCCTGTGATTCATCTGTGTCTTCAGCTTCCAACTGTGTCCCCTTGTTACTGTGTCCAATCTCTGTAAACATCCTGTCTTTGTCCACCTTGTCAATTCCTCTCAGTATTTTGTATGTCGTTATCATGTCCCCCCTATCTCTCCTGTCCTCCAGTGTCGTCAGGTTGATTTCCCTTAACCTCTCCTCGTAGGACATACCTCTTAGCTCTTGGACTAGTCTTGTTGCAAACCTTTGCACTTTCTCTAGTTTCTTCACGTGCTTGGCTAGGTGTGGGTTCCAAACTGGTGCCGCATACTCCAATATGGGCCTAACATACACGGTGTACAGGGTCCTGAATGATTCCTTATTAAGATGTCGGAATGCTGTTCTGAGGTTTGCTAGGCGCCCATATGCTGCAGCAGTTATTTGGTTGATGTGCACTTCAGGAGATGTGCCTGGTGTTATACTCACCCCAAGATCTTTTTCCTTGAGTGAGGTTTGTAGTCTCTGACCCCTAGACTGTACTCCGTCTGCGGTCTTCTTTGCCCTTCCCCAATCTTCATGACTTTGCACTTGGTGGGATTGAACTCCAGGAGCCAATTGCTGGACCAGGTCTGCAGCCTGTCCAGATCCCTTTGTAGTTCTGCCTGGTCTTCGATCGAGTGAATTCTTCTCATCAACTTCACGTCATCTGCAAACAGGGACACCTCAGAGTCTATTCCTTCCGTTATGTCGTTCACAAATACCAGAAACAGCACTGGTCCTAGGACTGACCCCTGCGGGACCCCGCTGGTCACAGGTGCCCACTCTGACACCTCGCCACGTACCATGACTCGCTGCTGTCTTCCTGACAAGTATTCCCTGATCCATTGTAGTGCCTTCCCTGTTATCCCTGCTTGGTCCTCCAGTTTTTGTGTACTCACCTAGTTGTACTCACCTAGTTGAGGTTGCGGGGGTCGAGTCCGAGCTCCTGGCCCCGCCTCTTCACTGATCGCTACTAGGTCACTCTCCCTGAGCCGTGAGCTTTATCATACCTCTGCTTAAAGCTATGTATTGATTGTGTGTGTGGTGTGTGTGGTGTGTGTGGTATGTGTGTGTGTGTGTGTGTGTGTGTGTGTAATTATGTGTCGAATTATGTGTGGGTTTATTATGTGTCTGAAAAGTAGGTGGCTTGTGCTTGGAGTGTAATGTAGATTCTCAGTTGTTGCTTGTGTCCACCTCTTGTGACCTGACTCCCACCCTTGCAGTGTTGCCTATATCGACCTGCTTATAGTGAGTTAATCGCCTTGTTCAATGGATTACCATTTGGTAAACCTTATTGAATACTTGAGTGCCTATTCTTTATCGTGCTATGAGAGTTAGACCATTCACATTCACCTTGGCGGTTAATTGGAACTTGGACCCCACACCCAAACAACCACTCATAGGTTATACAGTACTTGTAGTGCAGCTGTAGCAGTGTAGATTGTCCAGGTCGATGTGACGTCCTGGCGTAGATCCAGCTCGATGTACGTCCTGGCGTAGATCCACCTCAATTTCTTCTCGTTAATAATGTTCCCTATTCACTGTATTTCTTTCACTGGTCACACGATTGTTTCACTTTATTACCTTTCTTGGGTGACACTTGGCAACGCCGCCTTCACACTAGCCTGCGCCACAACGCTTTTATTTTCCAGATCACTTTCAAAATTGTGGCTCTCTCCACACTTGTGTGGCTCAGGCAATTAAAAAAAACACTTCTAGGATTGTTGACTACCCTGACACACTTAGCAACCCTTGCAGAACACTTAGTAGCCCTCAAAAACACTTAAATCCCCGGAGCACCGACGGCGTGACTAGCGCGCTCGTTGTCCCTGTGTGTGTGTGTGTGTGTGTGTGTGTGTATGTGTGTGTGTGTGTATGTGTGTATGTGTGTGTGTGTGTATGTGTGTGTATGTGTGTGTATGTGTGTGTGTATGTGTGTGTGTGTGTGTGTGTGTGTGTATGTGTGTATGTGTGTGTGTGTGTGCGTGTGTGTATGTGTGTGTGTGTGTGTGTGTGTATGTGTGTGTGTGCATGTGTGTATGTGTGTGTGTGTGTGTATGTGTGTGTATGTGTGTGTGTGTGTGTGTATGTGTGTGTGTGTGTGATGTGTGTGTGTCTGTGTATGTGTGTGTGTGTATGTGTGTGTGTGATGTGTGTGTGTGTGTGTGTGTGTGTGTGTATGTATGTGTGTATGTGTGTGTGTGTGTGTGTGGATGTGTGTGTATGTGTGTGTGTGTGTATGTGTGTGTGTGTGTGTGTGTGTGTGTGTGTGTGTGTGTGTGTATGTGTGTGTGTGTGTATGTGTGTATGTGTGTGTGTGTGTATGTGTGTGTATGTGTGTGTATGTGTGTGTGTATGTGTGTGTGTGTGTGTGTGTGTGTGTGTATGTGTGTGTGTATGTGTGTGTGTGTGTGCGTGTGTGTATGTGTGTGTGTGTGTGTGTGTGTGTATGTGTGTGTGTGCATGTGTGTATGTGTGTGTGTGTGTGTATGTGTGTGTGTATGTGTGTGTGTGTGTGTGTATGTGGTGTGTGTGTTATGTGTGTGTGTCTGTGTATGTGTGTGTGTGTATGTGTGTGTGTGATGTGTGTGTGTGTGTGTGTGTGTGTGTGTATGTATGTGTGTATGTGTGTGTGTGTGTGGTGTGATGTGTGTGTATGTGTGTGTGTGTGTATGTGTGTGTGTGTGTGTGTGTGTGTGTGTGTGTGTGTGTGTGTGTGTGTGGTGTGTGTGTGTATGTCTGTGTGTGTGTGTGTGTGTGTGTGTGTGTGTGTGTGTGTGTGTGTGTGTGCCTGTGTCTGTGTGTGCCTGTGTCTGTGTGTGCCTGTGTCAGTGTGTGTCTGTCTGTGTCTGCCTGGCTGTCTGCCAGACGACCTACCAGCCAGACTTAGTAAACACAGTGCCCCTAACACCCAGTATTCACGATGGGTCCCAGGGACTGGCTCGCTACCTCCAGTTCCTTGAAAATGAAGCACAAAATTATGGAGCAGTTGATAGTTAGATTTTTACAAAATAAAATATAACCATACAAATATTAGACTGTATTTCACAATAAAATCAAAGAACTGAATATTCTGCAAATCTTAAATTACATATACACACACACATATAATATATAATAATATATATATATATATATATAATATAATATAATATTATATATATAATATATATATATATAAATAGTTTTACTACTGTTACTGGAGCTGAGTGACACAGTTTAAAGTTTTCTTGTGAATAATAAAAATAATAAAAAATAATAATAATAAATTATTATTATCCAGAGATTCGTGTATGTAGAGCTTTATGAAGCACTGACACTAATAGAGCTCCAGACACAGAGAGCGATACACCACTTGATACAGCTCCAGTGCCTCGAATCAAAAGCCCTTCATAAAAAAAATGAAAATTAAAAAAAAATATGTGCAATGTCATACTCAACCCTTCAATGCATAATTTTTTTTTTATGAAATGCAACAAGTCCCCCCTTCCCCCCCTCCTCTCTCCTCCCCTCCCCCCTCCTCCCCTCCCCCCTCACCCCCCTCCTCTCTCTCCCTCCCCCTTAACCCCTCACCTCCCCCCTATCAGGCAAATAATTGCATTTGATTATCACTGATTATCACAGACTCGTTTATTTAGATTAGAGAGTGAGGATTTTGGTTGGAATTTTCGCTGTTTTATTGCTATTAAGCTTAATTACTAAGCTTAATTGGCCGTAGCACTCACCCGGGTATTAGGCTTAATTAGCTGTTGCAGTTTACCTGGGCGTTTAAGCTTAATTGGCGACGAGGAACAACCATCTGCTTGCCAGTGTAGCCACGAAGCTCAGTAATTTAATTCATTGAATATGCTATTAAGCTTAATTGATAAGTGTAATTCACAGCGTTACTAAGCTTAATTGATGGTATGATTCACACAGTTACTAAGCTTAATTGATGGTATGATTCACAGTTAAGCTTAATTTGCTTCATTTATAACGTTACTAAGCTTAGTTGATAGCGTGATTCACGTACTAAACTTCACTGGAACTATGAATCATCCCTCTGAATGTTTAAGTGGCAGGAGTATATAAATCTTCCATCAGCCTTCGCCTCAGCATCCGACTGTACATTTCCCCGAGATCATGACGTGGCCCAGACACCAATCATAATTTCACATCTGTATGCAGGGCAGAGAGAGAAAAAACGTAATACCAGAGCAACGCGTGTATCAAACTTAGTTTCGATCAGTGGGAGGCTTTGGGTTTATAAGTCACACTTCAGCAAAAACATTGGTTGACCAGAATTCTATCTATTCAAGCGCCCATGTCTACTTAAAATTTGCCACTGAGCAATCAGTGAAATGGCTATCATGCTCCTCAGGAAGAAAGTATTTTTTTTTCTAGTGTGATGCTGAGAATACTTATGTTCCATAGCAAAACAAAATAATAATTTCAAAGAAGGAAAAGAGGTTTTCTGTCACTGAGTTCACTGACCACCATCAGATGGCGCTGCTCTCCCATCTCACTACTGCTGCTTTTGTGCTACCAAACCTGTGTTTCACTCTGTGAACTCTTGTAACTTAGCTCTCATCTTGACTGGATGAGAGTCCCAATAGAACGTTTCCCCGGTCTTAGTCACCACAACGGGTCCTTTTACTAACACGTTTGTGTCCTTGTGGAGTGTGCAGCCATTCTGTTCTATAAGAGTTATATAATGAGAACGAAATATACCACTTTCATATTTAATCACTCACCATAGATTTCCTATCAAATAAGTTCTGTTTGACTGTTCCGAGTCTCCAGTAGACCGAGAAAGATAACATCGAACATTCCTCTGTGAGCTCAACAGCTACGGAAGACACAAAAGTTTCGTTGTACCAGGCCAGGAGGTATATTATAACATGGACGTTACTATCTCTCAGGACTGACCATCACACAAATGTCACTAACATATGAGGATATCTTCATACAAAAAAGGCATATACATACACACTCAAAAACACAATATATAGAAAGTACGAGTACCGCACATATATCGGCTTATACTGATGACATCTTAAGTATGCTGAAGAGAATGAGTCAAAGGCGACTTGTATCTTAGACAAGACATCGATCTATCCCACGCAAGGAAAGATGTAGAAAATTCATTACGTACAGTTCATCTTAAGGAATGGATCACTTAAATGAACTTCATGGAGAGATTATTTCGTAACGACAGTAGCTGGTTAGGCACGCACTAAAAGCTACGATAAAATAATTGATAACCACTAACCGGCGACTATCGATTAGGGATTTGTGAGAACAAGGGAAACTCTCCCACGTAAGCCTGCAGTGTGCTGATCAACAACACCTTTAGAGAACTAGGCTATTATCCAATACTGAACGATTTCTTTTGAGAGAATAACACGCCATTGTGACTCACGAAATCGTGAGGCACAGTGGTTAGCACACTGATCTGCGGGTTTTAGGGTTCGCTTGCCATGGGTTCCAATCTCACACGTTCTGTGATAGCATGTCACTTCTGCACCAGCAAAAGTGACACCAAAAGTTTTTTGACGAAGGTAATTTACTCGTTCTTAGAAATCAAAGACCGCCTAAGTAGTTCATGAGCATAAGAGAGACTAGAAGACGAGCTCTGTTAGGGGTGTGAAAGGCAGTGGGAAGCCAATTGTGGAAAATTGCATTTATCTGAATGTAACTAATTATGTACATAACAGTAAATGATAAAGATAATTATTATTTATCAATGTTACATAGACAAGTAGGAATTTGGGACACCTAGGTCGCAAAAAATGTCCCCCTTCGATACCTACCACTGTCATAACCACAAGTTGCTCTGGACCTATTAATTAAATGAAATATACATACACCAGGAATACTGGTAAATATATAAATTTGTGGACTGTATATTAAAAAACGATTATATATAAATTCACATATACATAACAGAAGGAAAATATATCTTAATAATACTCACCAATTTGACTGGATATTAAGTTGTATCATACTCAGAAAAACCTCACTAACTAAATTTATGAAAACACTGGCCAGAATTATACACAAATCTAGAGAGCTTATCTGAGGTTCATGCAGCTGTCTTGTCCAGTCGTCTGATATCTTAAGTTATGCAGGAATGCACATCCAACAATTTCGCCTTCTATTTGAGAGGTGCCAATCCAATTTTAACCTCTAGAGCACGAAAAATTCTTCCCATTATATTAACGTTGTATCTAATTCAAAACCAAGATGGCGAGTCCCTTCTGCGCAGACGCAGGCTTTCCGTTTTCTATGACAAATATTAGTAAATACAGTATGGCCATCTATTTACATATAAATACTGAATTTCTGGAAAATATATACAGTATTTTCCACACCAATAATAATAATATTAAACAAGTGAAGTTCTAATCGACTCAGGCTTACCTATCTAGGATAAAGCAAAATAAAACAGAAGAGAACATACCGAATATTCTGCCTGTGAACGGTCCCACGAAGAGCGATGAAAATCTCACCTACCTGGAGGGTAAACAAAAATGAATTAGTCTACTACATGTTAACCTGCATACCAAGACAAATGTTCATCAAATATTTTATCAAAACTGCGTTTATACCTTGTTGAAGAACTATTCACACCCGACTGTTGCAAGTGAGGTAACACATTTCAAACTATTTACCTTGTCATGATGAAAGACAAAACTGTAGACTCGTGAAAAGGGTAACTGTGTGACTAGTACAGTTTGCCCTGCCACGAGTGTCGCCACTCAACAGTTAGGTTAAAACAACACAACGCTTCCAACAATGTTAACCTTTGCTCAGACATTTTTACATTATTTTACGATTTATTTTAAGACTTGATACGTACTGAAACCTCGGGATTATTTAGCATTTTGAAAGTACAGCAATTCCAACCGTATAATATATAATTTACATTCAAAATAACAACTTGCCACTAAGTGATGGAGAGAGTGACTAGAAAAAGTTACAGGTCGGAAATATAAACAGGACAGAGATTTAGAGATCACATGAAAAATGAGGAAAAAAGGACTTACATGTGTAGATTTCTTGTGAAACATTTAACCTTAGTGAGATACACTTATTGAGATCCTCAATAACAATAAAATCTGATTAGCGTTATTACAATTTAATAACTGTTCTCACCGGGTACAGCTGATGAAGACTTACAAGTAAACCTCTGTAAAGTTTAATACCGGAAATAACATTGTGTAATCGAAGTCATTTGTCAATATACAGTGTACTCTAAACGTGAATGTTATTTAAATTTCGTGTACAAATTCAGAACGTTTATTAGAAATATCTCGTATTATGTATTGAGACATGTACGTTATACTTGTTAAAATCATGTACTTTTGCATGATAGACAACAGTGTTATTTAGAACCAAAGGATAATACCACAGTAAGATTATTATATTCAGGCAATGAGCTAAATCGGTGTGGGGGATTCATGGCCTCAAAAGGGCAATAGGACGGAGTCGCTGTCAGTGTAGTAAGCCATTTCGATTTAAATAATAAAAAACCACTCAATATTATACGTGGAATTGTTAACAGGACGACTGACAGTAAGTAGGTAAGGACAGTAATGACAGAGGAGAGTGTTATAAGATCAGTATCAACAATTCATGGCAGTATTGTCAGAACAGAGAAAAACTGGCAAGTCAGGCAAGTACCGACAGGGATCCCTAATAACCCATGTCACAGACAAACATTAGCATTGACACTTCGTCTTTACCTTGAAAAAGTATAGTTACCTCATTATTAATTTTTTCACTTCCATTCAGATATAAACTGACACTGCCCTCGCAAATTAAATCACCGTCACGCCCGTCTGAACACCGTCACACACGTCTGAACACCGTCACACACGTCTGAAAACCTTCACACGTGTCTGAACAACTCTCAAGAAGCCTCATACTTCCTCCGTCCAGGTAAACTTTTCTCTTACACTAGTCCTTTATTGTCCAACTAAATTTTTGATCAGCCTATAATATAAAATGAAATCTATTATTTTTTTTTATTTCAGTGATACACCAACTTTATTATTAAGTTTACACATTAGAAATGTATCACAAGATGCAGACGATCAGCGACTACACAAGGATTATTAAGGTTAGTAAGACGGGGAGTTAGAGGCAGGAGGACATAACATTAGGCCAACAGACAGATAGGTAGGGAGACAGAAATGCAAGTGGACAGAAAGGTAAAGTGGGCATGTAAACTGTTCCCCAGTAATCAAGAATGCTTTAATCCCTTAAAAATGAAAGGGTAACCTCTCATTGTATATTCAATGAGAGGCATACACATTTTTAATGCCTCTTCTCTGGTATCCAAGTTGTCTCGCACCAAGGCTTCACACTACTCGAACCATCACCGACTGACTCGAAGCCACGAGTTAAGATTCTCGACATACTTGACATTAGGGCGTCGGGATGCTGGCGAAGGGCTCTTGATTCACTGAACTGGATCTGCCCGACGCTTTCCTGGATCAAATTTTAGTGCCTCTTATTCCCACGCGCTGCACGACTCCTACGGGTTCCCATTCAATTAATAACTAGGTCTCAGTCATTGCGCGATTCGAGGTAGGCATCCCCGTATCCAGCAAGCCCAGCCTCTTCTACCTCGGCGTAAACAACAGGGATACTGCAGGCTGGTCATTAACGTCTCATCCAGCAAAATTAATAAATATGTAGGAGTGTGTGTATGCATTGCTTGTGTATGCGTGCTGGCATGTATGCTAAGCACGTGCACATGTATGCGTGTATGGATGTATACCTGTGCATAGGTATACTTTTTGTACACGTACATATGTATACATGTCCATATGAATGCATAAACATTTGTATAAATAATAATAATAATAATAATAATAATAATAATAATAATAATAATAAAAATAATAATAACAATAAGGACGCACAGGACTACCCTGTCAGAAAGCCATTATCACAGTTGATTCTGAACACATGTTTATCAGCCACTTTCTCTCTCTCTCTCTCTTACACGCACACACACATTACACACCACCACACACACACCCCACAATAAAATATATATATATATATATATATATATTTTATATATATATATATATATATATATAACTCTTAAATTTCACGCACATTGTTACATCATTATAAATGGATGGTTGGGTAAGGAATTAGCCAAGCAGTAGGGCAGGGATGTGAGGAACAGGTGGAGAGAACATTTGGCGAACATGTAGGTAGGTGAGTGGACAGAAAGGTAAGAGGACAGAAAGGTAAGAGGACAGAAAGGTAAGAGGACAGAAAGGTAAGAGGACAGAAAGGTAAACAAGCATGCCCTCCCCACATCCATCCTCTCCAGGAAGTAGGTGTCTTCTGGGCCTCTTCCTTCCTATTTCCCTCTTCATTAACTAAAATTTTCTTGGTGCACTCAACTCTCTGAGTGGCAGTGGCGTAACACCAGCAGTTAACTTACAAACATCTCTTAACTTCACGCCATTTTACACATTATGAAACGTTTTTACCCCTCACGTTATTGCGCAGGTAGTGGTGAGACTGGAGGGTGGGGAGAGAGCCTTCTGTGTTTATATACTTAACTTAGACAGACGTAGATATTTCTTCTCAGCAGACAGCCTCGGTTGGGATTTACAAATCCTCTTGCTGTCTGTTTTTCCCGTGTACGTTCCATGCACACACACACACACACACACACACACACACACACACACACACACACACACGACCAGGCAGGCAGAACTACAGAAGGAGCTGGGCAGGCTGCAGGCCTGGTCCAGCAACTGGCTCCTGGAATTCAACCCCACCAAGCGCAAAGTCATGAATATTGGGGAAGGGCAAAGAAGACCACAGACGCAGTACAGTCTAGGGGGCCAGAGACTACAAACCTCACTCAAGGAAAAGGATCTTGGGGTGAGTATAACACCAGGCACATCTCCTGAAGAGCACATCAACCAAATAACTTCTGCAGCATACGGGCGCCTGGCAAACTTAAGAACAGGATTCCGACATCTAAATAAGAAGTGATTCAGGACCCTGCACACCGTGTACTTTAGGCCCATATTGGAGTATGCAGCGCCAGTCTGGAACCCACATCTAGCCAAGCATGTGAGGAAACTAGAGAAAGTGCAAAGACTTGCAACAAGACTAGTCCCGGAGCTAAGGGGTATGTCCTACGAGGAGAGGCTAAGGGAAATCGATTTGACGACACTGGAAGACAAGAGAGATAGGGAGGATATGATAACGACATATAAAAATACTGAGAGGAATCGACAAAGTGGAGAGAGACAGGATATCCCAGAGATGGGACACAGCAACAAGGGGACACAGTTGGAAGTTGAAGACTCAGATGAACCACAGGGATGTTAGGAAGTATTTCTTCAATCACAGAGTTGTCAGGAAGTGGAATAGTCTGGTTAGTGATGTAGTTGAGGCAGGATCCATACACAGCTTTAAGAAGAGGTATGATAAAGCTCATGGAGCGGGAAGAGTAACCGAGTAGCGGCCAGGGAAGAGGCAGGGCCAGGAGCTGTGACTCGATCCCTGCAACCACAACTAGGCGAGTACACACACACACACACACACACAACACACACACACACAAATACGTCGATATTGGGTATTCGACATGAGGGGTCTGGCGTCACAGCCAAAAATCAAGTATCTGTAAAAAAAATGCACGACCTGCCATGACAAGTAAAACCTGACGATCGACCAGACCAACCAACTGGCTGTCAAGATCAACCCAAGTGACCTAGACTGTTCAGACCAGAAAGAAAGAGAGAGAGAGAGAGAGAGAGAGAAGGAGAGAGAGAGAGAGAGAGTAATCAAAGGGATTTAAAAGTTTATATATATATATATATATAAAATATATATATATATATATATATATATATATATATATATTTTATATATATATATATATATGCAGTAAGGTTACAGGAAACGGGCGATATCTTAATATGCAATATAACCAAAGTGAAAAATATTCTAAGCAGCACCTCTCAACACCTGCAACATCTCTCAACACCTGCAACATCTCTCAACACCTGCAACATCTCTCTTTCTTTCAACAGGTGTTTCAGCCTCTCAGACTGACAGATGCATCTGAGGCAGCACCTGGCGTGTAGGTCGGCGTGAAAAGCGCCATTTAAAGATTCTTCTCATCAATCAATGGCAGCAACATTTCTCAGTGAAGAAATATTTCTCAGCGCCGTGGAAAGAAGCATCTCTCAGTGCAGAGCAACGAAGGCTGACGACGTTAGGTGTTGGGCGAGTGGACTCAAAAACAAAAATCGGATACATGAGCATTGTGCTACTAACCAATTCTATACAACTGCTGCACAGTGGGAACAAAGCTAACTATATTCCCCCCTGTCACATTTCATCGACTAGGATCTGGCTTATTCATGGTGTCGAAATCTGGGAGACAATGAAGATAATCGTCAAGAATTCCAGCAAGGTTTTCCAAGCTATGACAGCTTCGAAGGTTACCTTCCAGCAGAGCTGGAGTTACTATCACTTGGGAATTGCCCTCTTAAAGGATAACCCATGACATACACAGGGAAAGCGGGATTCTGAAAGATAACTCCATCATCGCAGAATAAAGAGAGTAAGGGGAAAAGAATATACACATTATCAATTACACTATGAAACGCTATACCTAACAACACATACAGTACGTCAGTAAATAATGCGGAGTTATTATAAGCTTACGAATATATAATGGCGATAGTGGCCTGACTATTTTTCCTGCACTATTTGCTATAGATAATTTCAAGTACAACATTCGACCATAATAAAGTCACAGACTCCCGGACACTCAACTGTAATGTGGTAAAGGTCGTGTACTTTCCTCGCCTCGTTGAGATGAGGATTGGACGAGGTCGATCCACAGCTGCGTCCGCCTCTCGTTAGTACACGACCTGTGTGTGTGTGTTTGTTTCTTGGTGCAGGTGAGGGGTTTTGATCCAAGAAATTGGACCTGTTTTCCCTGATAACCTCCCTGTCCCTGTGTGAGCCCTACGGTTCTTATATATTTAATGGTAAATGAAAGTAAGGTTGGAGAATTTTTTTCTAAAACACACACACATTAAAAAAAAATAAAACATAACTACATGCAGGTCACAGGGAGGAATTTCCTCCCGATTTGAAATGCAAACAAACATTCCTTCCCCTTCAAACAAAACAAAACAAAAAAAATGCAATACCCAACACAAATAAACACTGCCAAATGTTTCTTTTGTGACGAACATTTTCCAAACATGTCTGGACTAGTCTGGGGGAAAATAATAATTTTGCAATAAAATATTATTTAAAGTTATTATTCTTTCAAATTATTCCCCATCTCTTTGTGTACTTTCGTACATATTTATTTCTCTCTCCCTGTTTCTCTCTCTCAAGATATATATATATATATAATATATATATATATATATATATATTATACACATATGCACACACACACACACACACACACACACACACACATTTTTACTGAATTACTATCAATGACCTTTTTCTTTTCCTATTTCTCTCTATTCCTTTTTTTCTGTGAGAACGTTTCGTTCTAAACAGAAGGAAACGTTGTGAAATAAAAGCTCCTTGTTGCCCAGGAACTAGTAACCAACACGTCCACGTCAACTAGCCAGGGACTTCCACCTTAATATTTTACTGTATATTACCAAGAGTTAACTTAAGAAAGTAGTGGCAAACACAACCCGCCGGAGCATTGCACCTTTAGGCACATTTAACCAAAATTCTGCCGCCTTAGCTTTGTTGTTCCAACGCAAATTGAAGAAAAATCTGAAGCACTTCACACACACACACACACACACACACACACAACCGCTCCTACTTTCTCTCTCTCTCTCTCTCTCTCTCTCTCTCTCTCTCTCTCTCTCTCTCTCTCTCTCTCTCTCTCTCTCTCTCTCTCTCTCTCTCTGCATCTACTATCCTTGCCTCAAACATCTAGATAATACACGTTAGTCCTAAGTCTAAATTAAGGGTTGGTAAATTAGACATGTGCAACACTTGGGTATCTTTAATGGTTCTCTGAACTATTTATCTAAATCAAGGATATGCAAGATTTTTATGACAGACCCCCAATGGTTTGCTCAATATGTCGCCATAACCCCTTCTCAAGACTGTGAAAAACATCATCACTATAATCACCGGTCCTTTTAGGTACCAGTTTGACTTCAAAATATATCAATAGCTTGGTTTTAATTTATATATGGGCAGCTGGCAACAGAACAGCTGGCAGTTCATTCTGATCTAACGAATTTTTTAAATTGTTCAGAGATCGAGTCCCATACCCTTAATTTTTGGTTCCCATACCCCTAGGGGTATAGATACCCCCTACTGAAAACCCCTGAATTCTAAATAAAAGTACTTAGTAATTATTCACCATATGGACTAAAGTTCTCTGTTGTCTTTTACATGTACACTCCTCTCTCTCTCTCTCTCTCTATCTCTCTATCTCTTTCTCTCTTTCTCTCTCAAACATAAAAAAAAAGATAGGGCTTCAGAAGTCAAATCCAATTTTCCCAAGAAGGATCATAATTAAATTCAACTTTCTGCTCAAACGGCGGGAATAAAACTGGGAGTGGAGGTCCATTCCTAGGAACCTTTCCTGGGATTCCAGTTCAATTCCTATATTAATAGACTTTTTTCTGGTGTGAGAGCAGACGTGGGAGGTGGGAGGAGGA
Source organism: Cherax quadricarinatus (assembly GCF_026875155.1). Classification (NCBI taxonomy): domain Eukaryota; kingdom Metazoa; phylum Arthropoda; class Malacostraca; order Decapoda; family Parastacidae; genus Cherax; species Cherax quadricarinatus. The sequence continues at coordinate 35,861,422 of NC_069425.1, read as the reverse complement.
CGACAGGCAAGTGGAATGGAAGAGGCTGAGAGTGGTGGTGGACGAATACAAGACCAAAGAACAAGAGGAGAGGAGAGGAGGAGGAGGAGGAGGAGAAGAAAGAGTAGGCGGACGGGAAGGAGGCTTAAGAATAAAAAAGAATAATAAGCATAAGGAAGAAGAGAAAAAATGGCGAGCTTCAAAAAGGACAATTTAAAAAATCCCCAGAAATTGAAAACAAAGGATAATCTGCACTAACAAAGAGGAATTTAAACCACGGTGCGGGTGGGGTTTGAACTCATGGCGAGTGAGTCTTAACACTCCATGTCAGTTTTAATAATAATAATAATAAAAATCTTTATTTCTACAAGTACATGTACAAGGTATACAGTCCTAGCTGACATCAATGACATACTACTACATAGAAAGCCGCTTGTTATGCAGAGCATTTCGGGCAAATTAGGTCAATTTTGACCCCAGCATGCGACCCACGCCAGTCGGCTAACACCCAGGTACTTATTTTACTAATAGGTGAACAGGGACAGCAGGTGTCTTAAGGAAACACGTCCTAATGTTTCCACTCACTATGGGTTAAAATCCCACTCGTTCCCTGGTTCGTATACGATCGTGTTATTACGATGTGAGTCAAAGAGAAATTTAAAATAATCATAACAAGTTTTATATGGATTTTTAATTGTACTGAAGCAATATTAGTGAGTAATATAGAAAAAAAATCTCTCTATATATATATATTTCCGAGATAAAAAAAATGTGGTGATAAACAGATTATTCAAAAGTGAGAAATAAAAAGATATGATTTTTTCAATAAGAGAAGACAAAATATTGTGGAAAAGAAAGAAATACTGGAAGCAATAAGGAAAAGTGAACCCGTCAGTAAATATACGTGAAACACAAACCAAAGGGTAATGTAGAAAGTTAAAACGAGAGTATTTTTTTTTAAATGCAAGTTTGACAATGAAACCGTCGAATATGTGCAAGAAACTTATGCTATTTAGTAACTAAACTGCATTTTTAAAATAAAGTTATTTATTATATGCATATAATCACTTAATAGATAAGTGAGATGAATGTATTGAAATATCGAGAAGTCATTGCTACCTAAATTCTCTGAAAGGGATCTGGATTTTCGAGTATCCTGCGAAACAGTCATCAGTCAATGGATTAAGAGCATAAAAGTTGAGGAAAACTACATATAAACTACTGGTCTATACAAGGCAAGTCCTTACGTGTTTTCCACACATTTATTGTGTGAAAGTGCTTTTGACAGCCAAATATATGAGATGTTAAGCTAACTTATTTATGGAATAATTTGAGAGTGGACTTATTACCGTAGCTGACTATGAACTCGCTTGCCTAACGATACATTGATAACTATTCGATGTTCTGTAAAATGTCTTAATTCAGTGAGTAGAGATATTAGGTTTAGAGCTAAATATTAAGATAATGTCCAACTTTCCCTTTTGGACACTCTAGTACACAGCAGCTTTAAAATTATGCGTGTTTTAGGTACACAGAAAACGAACCCGCTCGGGAATGTTCGTCTTTTCTATTTAGTCTCCACCACACACAAAAAGGGGAGTCATTTCGGGCTGTTGTACAGGCTGTACCAAAGGAAGTCCTTCACATTTCCTAGAACAGGAGAGTGACCAAATTTATAATACATTTTCTAAGTTAAGTTACACTAAAAATTTTATAGACTTTGCTCGTTTCTTGGCCTGAGGGAATGTTGTCTAAGATACACATACAAGATAAACATATACATGTACATGCTTTCAGCCATGAGAAGCAACATGGCCAAGCTATGAAATCTCTCTCTCTCTTTCTCTCTCTCTCTCTCTCTATATATATATATATATATATATATATATTATATATATTATATATATATATATATATTTGCAATGCTGTAAAGTCATTTTGGAAGAGGCAGCAAAGTACCACAACAAAGCATTTCACGAGCACCTTAGTAAATCAAACATCAAACTAAAGAACCATTAACCCTTCACGATCCATTTTTCTATATTTACGTTGACTTATTAAAGGCATGAACAAGCGCAGTTGTATAGATTGCAGAAATAAAATTGCGTGAAACTGTTAAGACTTTTTTTCCTATTTCGTTATAACAAATATCGTAAAGAGAGTTCAAAAACATCAGCGAGACAACAAACACACGCATCCGGCGGTACAAACAAAAATATCTTCTGTGGATGTCGCGAAAATCTATGTCATATTTCCTTTCTCTCTGGCGTATATTCTTGGAAAAGGTCCCGTTTGGCGCACATTGCATTCTGCCCCCGTGTCAGGGCGCTAAATTGCTCTGGGGAGGAGTATTAAAAGTCAGAGTGTGGCTCCAAGCACCATAATGCATTGGTGGGCGCCCAGGTGGAGGAGACCGCCTGCATTGTCCGGCCAGCAGCTCTCCTCTCTGCAGCGAAGTTTGTTTATGTTCTCCAGCGAAGCTCATGACTCGGCACTCCTCTCCGTCGTTCCTTACTCTAGCTCAAACGTGTTTTGTGGCGTTTTCGGTTCTTCTTTGGTAGCAGGTGGAAAGGGCGTTTCTTGTCCGTATTTTGTGTGTGTGTGTGTGTGTGTGTGTGTGTGTGTGTGTGTGTGTGTGTGTGTGTGTGTGTGTGTGTGTGTGTGTGTGTGTGTACTGTGTACTCATCTTGTTGCCTTTGCAGAGGTCGTTTCATAGCTCCTGGCATCGCCTCTTTGCTAATATTAACCGGCTTTACCATATTCCTTCCCCAGTCGTATCCATTCATGAAGTTTAGTGTTATGCTTTCCCCTCCATCACTTCTTTAACTTCTTTATTCTTGCTCTCCAGGAGCTGTCATGAAGTTACAAAACGGCTTGACAAAGCTCCTGGAGAGCGAAACGTTGCCACAATAATATCGCATTAGTTTCACATGTGTCCTTTTGCCTAACATATTGTCGGTAATTCTACCATTATTATATTACTTCGAACTGAAGTGTCAACAGAAGACTTGGGATTCACAGCTTCGTCACTTCTGATTGAAGCTTCAATTTAAGAACGACCTTCAAAGCTTCATCGATCGCAGTTTGAAGCCTCAGACTAAGAAAGGTGGTAAAACAATGGCGGTTAGCGCACTGTTCTTGGAAATTTCTCGGTAAATTTCTCCGATGTATCGTATCTGATCCGATAATAGATACATCTTCCAGAAGTCGACAACTTTTGCCATCCATCTTAAAGACGGTAGACTTGTGGTGTTAGGCGCTGAGCCTCACCAGGAGGCTGTGTCTAAGGGAGTCAATGATATGTACACCGAGAGGTTTGTATATATAAGAGTTTACTTTAACCTCTAGTTTAGGGGTTAAAGTATTTTTGATCAGTGGTGAACAGGATGCATGGAGCTTTAATGATCCTCGTGTAGTCGATAAGCTTCAAACCCCATTAAAAAAATAAAACTTGGGGAACGGAAGCGTCGGCTCATCGCAACGTTTCGCTCGGAGCAAGTATAGGGCTCATTGGGAATAATGTTCGTCTTATGATCAGCTGTAATAAGGTCTGAATTTATTAAATGTCATTTTCAAGGATGTGTATGCATGTGCATAGATTTTTACTGTCTAGCAAGACATTATACATCTACACTGCAGTGTATATATCTACACTGTACGTATCTATACTGTATATACATACGCTCTGTCATTACCTCTTTCAATATTACGTGCAAAGTACTCATCTTGAATAATTTCTGGAAGGCAGGTTATATAACTAATATTAAAGAATGATGATAGCAAATAAAAAATGGAAATAGCCTGAAATAATTTGAAACCAAGTAGGGAATATATATATATGAATATATATATATATATATATATATATATATATATATATATATATATATATATATAATATATATATATAAACTGGAAGTTGAGCTTCACATTATTCAAGGTTTGAAACCCTGAGTCTCGTGTTCACTCTGTGTCATTGTGTCTTATTTTACAATACTGTGTGCAATTTAGGCCCATATTTTACTGGTGACATTCCTGAGAGAATATTCTGCTGTACACACATCCAGGCTTGAGGCGTTTCCCTCTTGTCCTCCTGGTCCATCAGTCTAGTGGTTCCAGGGGTCCGCGGGCCTGCATAGCCAACACAGTCCGGCTTATGAGGCACTTCCAGGAGTTAAGTCATTCAGTTTCCAAGTGAAAAAAAAAAATTCTACCTAAGTCCAGATAATATTGCTGAAATCTGATATATGACGATTACAGGTTGAAGAGTCTTGAGCTACGGATGTAGTCCAAGACTTTTCAATCTTCAACTCTTTATTGCGCTACTAAGACTAAGAAATATATTCAAAGAAGAGGTGATATAGTTAAAAAAAATACCCAACCATAACAAACTTTATTTACAAACGAGTCTATCAAAATGATACGAACCAGTTTTGTATCTGAATGAAAAATACATGTAATGGAATGCCAGGTAGAGCAAATTGGAAAAATATCGTTTATGCATTATTTGGAAATTGAAAGGCTCATAAATTCTTTGACATTCAGTGTTTATTAATCGTAATCTTCCAAAAATATGAAAAGTCATTTGCGTCTTGTTTTTTTTTTTGTGTGTGTTTTCTTTGTATATATTTGTATATTTGTGGAATTTACTATATAGTCGTGTATCTTCGTATATATTTGTATATCTTAGTATAACATTGTATATCTTTGTGCATATATTCGAATACCTTATAATATCGTTGTGTATTTTGTATATATTTGAATATATTAATATATAGTTGTATATATTCGTAAACATTTGTATATCATAGTATATCTTTTTGTATATTTGTACATTTTCACTCATCTTTGTACATCTTTCTGCATCTTTGTACAGTATGTCTTTGAATATCTTTGTATATCTTCGTATATCTGTGGACAGTCTATGAAAAGAATAGTTTAAGCTGTCCTGACCATGCTGACTAAAAATTATGATTTTATGGGCCAGGTTTTAAAAAATCGAAAAAAGTATTTGCCATAATTTACTCTCGTTACAGGTGACCCTAAATCCAATCCCAGCGCCAAGATCTTTTTTTTCACCTTTAGTCAAAGTTTTAACAGATTAATAGAAAATTACATTATTTCTTTGTTAAATGAATAGCTAAGCGTTTCACTTCTAGTGATTTATGAGTTAGAGGACTCATAATTTAGAGTAATAGAGATAGAAATAGAATCTATTTCACGAGCGGCAGTTCTCCGGACGATAGATCGACATCACGAGTGAGAGAGATTTACATCACGAGTGAGAGATTTACATCACGAGTGAGAGATTTACATTACGAGTGAGAGAGATTTACATCACGAGTGAGAGAGATTTACATCACGAGTGAGAGAGATGTACATCACGAGTGAGAGAGATTTACATCACGAGTGAGAGATTTACATCACGAGTGAGAGATTTACATTACGAGTGAGAGAGATTTACATCACGAGTGAGAGAGATTTACATCACGAGTGAGAGAGATGTACATCACGAGTGAGAGAGATTTACATCACGAGTGAGAGAGATTTACATCACGAGTGAGAGAGATTTACATCACGAGTGAGAGAGATTTACATCACGAGTGAGAGAGATTTACAATCACGAGTGAGAGAGATTACATCACGAGTGAGAGAGATGTACATCACGAGTGAGAGAGATTTACATCACGAGTGAGAGAGATTTACATCACGAGTGAGAGAGATTTACATCACGAGTGAGAGAGATTTACATCACGAGTGAGAGAGATTTACATCACGAGTGAAGAGATGTACATCACGAGTGAGAGAGATTTACATCACGAGTGAGAGAGATTTACATCCACGAGTGAATGAGATTTACATCACGAGTGAGAGAGATTTACATCACGAGTGAGAGAGATGTACATCACGAGTGAGAGAGATTTACATCACGAGTGAGAGAGATGTACATCACGAGTGAGAGAGATTTACATCACGAGTGAGAGAGATTTACATCACGAGTGAGAGAGATGTACATCACGAGTGAGAGAGATTTACATCACGAGTGAGAGAGATTTACATCACGAGTGAGAGAGATTTACATCACGAGTGAGAGAGATGTACATCACGAGTGAGAGAGATTTACATCACGAGTGAGAGAGATTTACATCACGAGTGAGAGAGATTTACATCACGAGTGAGAGAGATTACATCACGAGTGAGAGAGATGTACATCACGAGTGAGAGAGATTTACATCACGAGTGAGAGAGATTTACATCACGAGTGAGAGAGATGTACATCACGAGATAGTACTGATTGTGAGCGAGGAAGCCGAGATAGTACAAAGCCAGCAGGAAAATATACGTCTTGTCACGGCTCCCCTGAGGACTGTGTTCTGGCTACAATCTTCCTGGCTATTTTATGATCTTTGCTTCACACACTCTTCTTCTCCACCTCTTCCTCCTTCTCCACCTCTTCCTCCTCCTCCACCTCTTCCTCCTCCACCTCTTCCTTCTCCTCCTCCTCCACCTCTTCTCTCCTCCTCCTCCTCCTCCACCTCTTCCTCCTCCTCCTCCTCTCCACCTCTTCCTCCTCCTCCTCCTCCACCTCCTCCACCACTTCTACCTCCTTCATTACTTCATCTTCCTCCTCATCCTCCTAGTCTCTTCATCCTCCTCAATCCACTATTTCACAAAACTGTCCTCCACATCCTTTTCCTCCCTTCTCCACTTCCTATCACTTCATCTCCTCCCACTTCCTCATCTTCCCCCTCCTAACACTTCTCCTTTACCTCTCTCTCCTTCAACTTCCTTCCACTTTCCCATTCATCTACTTTCCTCTTTATCTACTACCTCCTCCTTTACCGGGTTCCCCCCCCCCCCCTCCTCTACCCACTTCCCCTGAACCGGCTTACCCTTCTTTAAACACTTTTCCATCTTCTACCCACTTTCCCACTTATCTACCCACTTTCCCCCATCTACCCACTTTCTCCCTTATCTACTCACTTTCCCCTCATCTACCCACTTTCTCCCTTATCTACTCACTTTCCCCTCATCTACCCACTTTCTCCCTTATCTACCTACTTTCCCCTCACCTACCCACTTCCCCTCATCTACCTACTTTCCCCTTCCTGTTTACACTTTCTCCTTCTCCCTCTTCTCCTCCTTATATGTGAGGCACATAAACACTATCTATAACCCACTTCTCACATCCTGCTTAAACTGTGACCCAGGATGTATCCAACATGACTCCTTACATGCCAGTACCATGGTTCGAGTCCTCCCTTCATTATACTGTTTATTCATTACTTCTTACTTCCCCATTTTTTTTTTTTTTGCTATCCCCTGACAGCTTGACCGGTCGGTGATCACGCTGCAGTCAACGGACGGAGGATCGAGTCTTCACCACTCCTTTGGTTAAATAACCTAAACGGGTTTAGCACATGATTTTGACTTCAATAAGACATTCACGGTTGATCTGTCGCTTTAATAATAAATTATCTTGGATTTGTAACTAAGAGTCAATTATGTTTAATTTGAAGCTCTATCAAGTATCTCTGTAGCTCTAAAAACCGATTATTTTTTATTTATAGCTCTAATAATCGATTTTCTTTGATTTGTAGCTCTAACAATAATTTTTTTTAATATATCACTTTGGTGCAGACTTAAATAACCAGAATAAATTATGTTCTTGATTATTTTAAATAATTGTAAAAAAGAACAGCAGAAAGTCGCTGGTTCTTGATTTCAATGCCATCAATCTTATATACCGTATTTCGCGGCTTATTAGACGCATGTTTTTTCCCATAAAATGTCTCCAACAACCACCCTGCGTCCTATAAACCGAAGGTCAGTGACGGGAGCTGTAAGTTTGTGGGCTGTTACGACCAGTTACGTCCGATGCTGAGCCATTTAAACTAAAACAAGTCCTTTAAACCGCGTCTTATAAGCCGCGAAATACTGTAGGTTATTGTGCATATGCATGACTGTATGTACGTGTGTGCGCACGTGTGCGCGCGCACGCGCGCGCGCAATAAGATCACAGCAAACAGGTGATATCAAAGATCTGTGAACTTTCAAGTGATTTCGTGATTTATCATATTACCATTATCAGTTCCTCGACAGTGTGAGAAACCGCTAAAGCTCTTGGAAGTTCACTAATTTTTTCAGTGGTTATTCTGCATGTGTGTATGTATATGTATATGTATTTATTGCTTAACAATTCGCAAACGGGCAAAATTACTTACAAACATTATCTCTCGGTCCACAGCAGGATTCAAACCTAACGTACTACGTACTTTACTGCACAGTGTGGAGGTACGAATCCTGCTGTGGACCGAGAGATAATGTTTGTATGCATATATATATATATATATATATATATATATATATATATATATATATAATATATATATATATATATATATAGATAGGAGTGAATGGAGACGAATGATACTTGGACCTGACGATCTGTTGGAGTGTGAGCAGGGTAATATTTAGTGAAGGATTCAGGGAAACCGGTTATTTTTATATAGTCGGACTTGAGTCCTGGAAATGGGAAGTACAATGCCTGCACTTTAAAGGAGGAGTTTGGGGATATTGGCAGTTTGGAGGGATATGTTGTGTATCTTTATACGTATATGCTTCTAAACTGTTGTATTCTGAGCACCTCTGCAAAAACAGTGATAATGTGTGAGTGTGGTGAAAGTGTTGAATGATGAAAGTATTTTCTTTTTGGGGATTTTTTCTTTTTTGGGTCACCCTGCCTCGGTGGGAGACGGCAGACTTGTTTAATATATAATATATATATATAATATATATATATATATATATATATATAAATATATATATATATATATTGTGTGTGTGTGTGTGTGTGTGTGTGTGTGTGTGTGTGTGTGTGTGTGTGTGTGTGTGTGTGTGTGTGTGTTTACCAATATTCAGAACTGAGAGGGTATATGCGGGTGGAGTAAAATACAACCCCTCTCAGTATTGATAGCAGGAGTGATAATTGGAGTAAGGTTCTCTGTAATTGTTAGTGGATGTATTGGATGAGGAAGGCAGGCAGGCAGGCAGGGCGGCAGGCAGGCAGGGAGGGAGGGAGGGAGGGAGGGAGGCAGGAAGGGTGGGTGGGAAGGAGGGAGGGAGGGAGGGAGGGAGGGAGGCAGGAAGGGTGGGTGGGAAGGAGGGAGGGAGGCAGGCAGGCAGGCAGGCAGGCAGGCAGGCAGGCAGGGAGGGAGGAAGGCAGGGAGGGAGGGAGGGAGGGAGGGATGAAGGGAGGGGAGGGAGGGAGGCAGGCAAGCAGGAGGCAGGCAGGGAGGGAGGGAGGGAGGGAGGGGAGGGAGGAAGGCAGGGAGGGGGGAGGGAGGGAGGGAGGGATGAAGGGAGGGAGGGATGAGGGAGGGAGGGAGGCAGGGAGGGAGGGAGGGAGGCAGGCAGGGAGGGAGGCAGGGAGGGAGGGAGGGAGGCAGGGAGGCAGGCAGGCAGGGAGGGAGGGAGGGAGGAAGGCAGGGAGGGAGGGAGGGAGGGAGGGAGGGAGGGAGGGATGAAGGAGGGAGGGAGGCAGGGAGGCAGGGAGGCAGGGAGGGAGGAGGCAGGCAGGGAGGCAGGCAGGGAGGGAGGCAGGGAGGGAGGCAGGGAGGAGGCAGGGAGGGAGGCAGGGAAGCAGGGAGGGAGGCAGGGAGGGAGGCAGGGAGGGAGGCAGGGAGGCAGGCAGGCGCACACACACACATACAAGTTATTCAACTAATCTCCTCAAATTGATAAAAAAAAAAAGGCAGTTTCAGTGCCCATATATACCTGGAAGGGGACGGACAAGTGGCACTGAAATACAACCAGTAACTAAATATGCGTTTAAGTTACACAAGACAATTTTACAAGTTGAGAACAGTTATCCTACCTCCGCTCATTTCGAAGCCCAGCACTAAGGTATGCTACCACCCCCAGGATGCCACCCACAACAGTCGACTAACACCCAGTTACCTACTTACTGCTAGGTGAGCAGGGGAAACAGGTGTAAAGTTCTGGAGAAGACTAAGAATAAGAACACTGGAGCGCTTGGAGACAAGATTCCTTACGGAAAACCAGTCCACATTTAGTGATGGAATATATATATATATATATATATATATATATATATATATATATATATATATATATATAATATGTCGTGCCGAATAGGCAGAACTTGCGATCTTGGCTTAAATAGCAACGCTCATCTTGCCATATAGGACAAGTGAAAATTTGTGTATGCAATAATTTCGCCAAAATCATTCTGAACCTAACGAAAAAAAATATATTTGATTGTGTCTGTTTAGTACTAAATTATTGTAAACATATTTAAAATATATTTTGTTGGGTTAGGCTAAAATAAATTGTTCTTGTTATAATAAGGTTAGGTAAGTTTTTTTAAGTTCCTTTTGGTGCAAAATTATAAACTTTTACATCAACATTAATGAAAAAATATATCTTTAAAAGTATAAGAGAAAATTTTAGAAAGGACTTAATTTTAAATGAGTTCTTGCTAATTGACCAGTTTTACATATTCGGCACGACATATATAATTATAATATATATATAATATATATATATATATATATATATATATATATATAATATATATATATGTCGTGCCGAATAGGCAGAACTTGCGATCTTGGCTTAAATAGCAACGCTCATCTTGCCATATAGGACAAGTGAAAATTTGTGTATGCAATAATTTCGCCAAAATCATTCTGAACCTAAAGAAAAAAATATATTTCACTGTGTTTGTTTAGTATTAAATTATTTTAAACAAATCTAAAATATATTTAGTTGGGTTAGGCTAAAATAAACTGTTCTTGTTATAATAAGGTTAGGTAAATTTTCTAAGATTCTTTTGGAGCAAAATTAAAAATTTTTACATTAACATTAATGAAAAATGTGTCTTTAAACGTATAAGAGAAAATTTTAGAAAGGACTTAATTTTAAATGAGTTCTTGCTAATATATCATTTTACATATTCGGACGACATTATATATATATATAATATATATATATATATATATATATATATATACTACGGTGGTAGAATACTGCGTACCTTGTTCAAAGGTGAGTAGGTTCGAATCTCCTTCTCCCTGAGATTTGTATTGGTGAATATTTCGCCTGCTCTGTAGCATATATCTTCGTGGCAGATGTATGCTCAAGGATTAATTTCAGCCTTCTCCCGTTTGAATACCCGCCACCACAAGGTTCTCCCTGAAGCTGTTTGAATATTGTTTCCTCCTACCACCCCTTATATTCTATAGTCTATGTAGACTTTATTTAAAGACAATACATTCACAAGAATGCAATAGGGATTAGAACAACATAGATAACGTCTCAGAGCTACATCTCGAATACTTCGTCCAGCTCCCCTTCGGTGGGCCGCATGACTAGAATGCTGCAGGCCTTTCCCCTCTGCATCGCAACACAGTCTCTGAAAGAGGAAGCTGGCAACCCTGTGATCCTTGGTTTCTATGATGAGTTTTTTTACCCAGCTCTTTGAGGAACTTCAGAGCATACTTGCCCCATGCTCCATGGGTCTCCTTCCCTATTGGGATGAAGTTATAGCAAAGGAAAAGGCTGTCATATTTGTGGGTCTTCTGGGTCTCCCTGTAGCTGGCAGCTCCACCCCCTTCAGCTTCAGAGTATGGCAAGTAGGTGTCTGCTAATGTGGCGGCAAAGGTGTAGTCCCAGGTACTCTGCTTACCATCCTTCCAGGGTAGCATAGTGGCTCCATCAGGATGCTTTCGACTTCCGTCAGACCTCTGTACTTGGGGTTCCTGTTGAGCTGGGTAACGGGCTGTAGCGAGGCTTCTCCTTATGATGTTGTTGACCCCCTCATGTCTAGCATACTTCCCTTCTAATGTGCAACTCAAGAGACCATGAAGTCCGAATTGATCAGCCGTCGCCCTGCCGCAAATACACCTATGTTCGGCGAAGAGCAACACAAATCCGAATGACCTGTTGGTCGAGTCGAGTGCCCAGGGAGAAAGCGGGAACAGCTTGAAGGAAATCTCCTGAATGTGGTGCCTTCACTGCTAGGAGACGAGCTTTGTCCTTTCCTGAAGCGTTGGTGAACATTGTGTTTGCGATTTTTTTCCATGATCGGCTTGTCCCAGTGGGGCTGTGCTCTTTGGGAGGAGCTGGTCTACTGGAGGAGTTGGCAAGGGTGTCCCACCGCATGGTTGCTTAAATGAACCTGGGGTATTGAGCTCCTACCGCGCCTCTCAAGCGTTCGGGGACAATCTCCTTGACTAATTTACTGGAAGTCAAACACGAAGACAGAAATGCAGGTAAAGCTAATTGCGTTGCTTTGCGGACCCCTATACCTCCCAGTCGCACTGGAAGGGTTGCCTGATCCTATTGCTGATCTTCCAGTGACAGATTCAGTGCCTTCTTAAAGACTGATCTCAGAAGTGAGTAATATTCGTTGAGCGTTGGGTTGTCAAGAGAGGCTGCACATCTCAGGAAGTAAGTCTTGGCAGAGTAAGACACCTTGTGAGGAGATACAGGGGATCATGGGCATCAAGATCGCTTATTCTCTCCGTGTCGATGGCCTGATGATCCAGCGGTGCTCCCAAGAGGGTGCTCTTGGATGGAGTGGTGGCAGAGACTGCAGGGAGGATTGTTCAAACAGCACTGATTATTTCCTGGTTCGTTGTGATGATTTCACACTTGGAGGGATTGAGGATGATTCCCACCAGTTATAGGTTCTCTATTGTCTTTACTAGTTGTCGGTCCTCCATCAGTGACTCTTCAGTACCTGCCGGAGTGCCAGATGTTGAGCTCGCTGCGCAGGCTGGAAGTTACTTCTCATACCGCCCAAGCAGAAGAGCGGGTCATACTGCTGAACACCTTCTTATGAGGGAATTTCATGTTCGCCAAACAAAAGAATTGAGGGTTTGCTGTAGCCAGCTGAAATGAAGGAAAAAAAACTGGGGAACCGATCCTGAACGGCTGCCAAGACTTTTCACCACATTAATGCATTTCTAAAGTCAAGTTTGACTACGACATTGTCTTCTGGTAAGTCCCTGATGTAGGCCCTTGCCACATGAGCTGCGGCTTCACTGCCTTGAGAGACCCTAAATCCCAGTTGCTGTGTCTGGAGTATAACTGCAGTAGTTATTTGGTTGATGTGCGCCTCAGGAGATGTGCTTAGTATTATACTCACTCCCAAGATCCTTTTCCTTGAGTGTAGTTTGTAGTCTTTCGCCCCCTAGCCTATACTCTGTCTGCGGTCTTCTTTGACCTTCCACAGTCTTCATGACTTTGCACTTGGTGGGGTTAAAGTTCAGGAGCCAGTTGTTGGACAAGCCTTGCAGCCTGTCCGGATCCCTTTGTAGTTCTACCTCATCGTCATCCACTTGAATTCTCCTCATTAGCTTCACGTCGTCTGCAAACAGACACACGGAGTAGTTGGAATTTGAGGACAAATTCCAACTACTCCGTTATGGAAAACTGGAGGAGATAATAACTAGAACAGAGTATACTACAGATTCTGGTCATACAATAGAGCGGAAAAATAATGTAAGGGACCTGGGAGTCGTAATGTCTGAGGATCTCACTTTCAAGGATCACAACAGTGCCACGATCGCACGTGCAAAGAAAATGATAGGATGGATAATGAGAACGTTCAAAACGAGAGATGCCAAGCCAATGATGATCTTTTTCAAATCACTTGTTCTCTCTAGGCTGGAATACTGCTGCACATTAACATCTCCATTCAAAGCAGGTGAAATCGCAGATCTAGAGTGTGTACAGAGATCCTTTACTGCACGTATAAGTTCTGTCAAGCACCTTAACTACTGGGAACGCTTGGAAGCACTTGTACTCGTTGGAACGCAGTAGGGAGAGATATATCATAATCTACACTTGGAAAATCCTGGAAGGAATGGTCTCGAATCTGCACACAGAAATCACTCCCTACGAAAGTAAAAGACTGGGCAGGCGACGCAAAATGCCCCCAATTAAAAGTAGGGGCGCCATGGTACACTAAGGGAAAACACCATAAGTGTCCGGGGCCCAAGACTGTTTAACGGCCTCCCATCAAGCATTAGGGGAATTACCAATAACCCCCTGGCTGCCTTCAAGAGAGAGCTGGACAGATACCTAAAGTCAGTGCCGGATCAGCCGGGCTGTGGCTCGTACGTTGGACTGCGTGCGGCCAGCAGTAATAGCCTAGTTGATCAGGCCCTGATCCATCGGGAGGCCTGGTCGTGGACCGGGCCGCGGGGGCGTTGATCCCCGGAATAACCTCAAGGTAACCTCCAGTGATGTCATTTACATGTACTAGAAACAGCACCGGCTAGTAGGACTGACCCTTGTGGAACCCCGCTCGCCACTGACGCCCATTCTGACACCTCGTCACGTACTATCACTCGTTTCCTTCCTGTGTGTGTGTGTGTGTGTGTGTGTGTGTGTGTGTGTGTGTGTGTGTGTGTGTGTGTGTGTGTGTGTGTGTGTGTGTGTGTGTGTGTGTGGCGGCCCCTCTGAGAGCGGAACAAATTCTTGAGACTGGAATATATAAGATAATACAAAAGAAAAACAAACATTTCAAACGTGTAGGCTACCTCTTTCCAGCACCTGACGACAGAAAAGTCGAAAAGGAAGAAGCAAAATCCTGCATATATTTGCGAAGGTAAAGATGGAAGGTGGGAAATGATCCGAGAGAAGCAGCCAAGCTTTCAGTAAGGCTCGCCTTTGTAAACATCTCCTCTACCACAGCATCCCAAGGACAGCCTGGAGATGGGAAGGAGGGAGAGGAGGGAAAGTGGGAGGGAGGTAGGTGGATAACGATCGTTCGGTTAAATCTTGCTCTAATGCCACCTTAGTCAAAAGCGCATCACAAAAATAGGGAGTCCTGGAGGAAACGACGTGAGTGTGTGTGTGTGTGTGTACTCACCTATTTGCACTCACCTATTTGTGGTTGCAGGGGTCGATACATAGCTCCTGACCCCGCCTCTTCACTGATCGCTACTAGGTCCTCTCTCGCCCTGCTTCATGAGCTTTATCATACCTCATCTTAAAACTATGTATGGTTTCTGCTGTGTTAGTTACCATTCTGTCCTAGGCACATGTCGATTAGACACTAGGCCTGTAGTATATGCGTGGTGTGTGTGTGTGTACTCACCTATTTGTACTCACCTATTTGTGGTTGCAGGGGTCGAGTCTTAGCTCCTGGCCCCGCCTCTTCACCGGTTGCTACTGGGCCCTCTCTCTCCCCGCTCCATGAGCTTTATCAAACCTCGTCTTAAAACTGTGTATGGTTCCTGCCTCCACTACGTCATTTTCTAGGCTATTCCACTGCCTGACAACTCTATGACTGAAGAAATACTTCCTAATATCTCTCTGACTCATTTGTGTCTTCAACTTCCAATTGTGACCTCTTGTTTCTGTGTCCCCTCCCTGGAACATCCTGTCTTTGTCTACCTTGTCTATTCCACGCAGTATTTTATATGTCGTTATCATGTCTCCCCTGACCCTCCTGTGTGTGTGTGTGTGTGTGTGTGTGTGTGTGTGTGTGTTTGCGTGTGTGTGTGTTTGCGTGTGCGTCTTTGCGTGTGTGTGTTTGCGTGTGTTTGTAGGTGTGTGTGTGTGCGCGCCACAGGAGGTAAGAAATGCAAACACACACACATACACACAAACATCACACTTAAGTACCTGATCTCCCGAGGAACATTCATTCATAGGAACGTTGCAGCATCAGCATCCCTTAATCATCATCTCCATCTCTCACATTATCTCGCATCATCTGCGTATCAGATCAGCTTTAAGACCGAAAACCCAATACGCTGGAGCCTCCTCCTTCACAGTCTCAGGCGTTCCTTCCCTCCCAATATCAAAAACTGCGAAATGAAAACACGAAGAGATAAATAATACAAAAATAAGCAATTTGTATTTTTCCTCTTGCTCAGAGCAAGGAGAATATTTATCAGACGCGCGCGCACGCACACACGCACACACACGCACACACACTGAAAGGAATTGAGAGGGTGGATAGAAACAGAATGTTTCAGAGATGGGACACAGCAACAAGGGGTCGCAATTGGAAGTTGAAAACTCAGATAAGTCACAGGAATGTTAGGAAATATTTCTTCAGTCATAGAGTTGTCAGGAAGTGGAACAATCCGGAGAGTTATGTAGTGGAGGCAGGATCCATACATAGCTTTAGGAAGAGAAACGATAAAGCTCATGGAGCAGGGAGAGTGGACCTAGCAGGGACCAGCGAAGAGGCAGGGCCAGGAGTTGTGTGAATCGACCCCTGCAACCACAAATAGGCGAGTACACACACACACACACACACACACACACACACACACAGTACCAACATTCAAAAGGTCAATATCCCTGACATGTATGCTCTGCAAATAATTGGAGAAGATTGTCAGCAATTTGATGGTAGGCAGCCGCGAGAGGAGACGAATCCCGAGAGACCAGCAACACGGGTTTACAGAAGGAAAACCATGCTTCACCAGTCTACTAGAGTTCTATTGTAGGATGAAGGAAATACGATAGGAACGTGAAGGGTGAGTACTCAAGAGTGGATTGCAGTTTGTTGCAGAATCGGAAGATCATCGAAATGTTGTCTCAGATGCGAGCAGGTCTTACGGTACTGCAAAATGCTATGAGTAAGGTTACTTACGAAATAACGGAGAGTTTCGTAGTCAGGAAGCAAAGCTTCATGAAGACACGATGAGAATAAATGGATTACAAAACCGACAGGGTGATAAATGAGACAATTATGCAACATTTGGGTATCTTTATCCTGGAAACGTTTCGCCACGAAGTGGCATCTTCAGTTCAGTGCAGAGAAAGGTAGAAGACACGTTGAATATAAAAGTGTCAAGATATATTTGTAAATCTCAGTCATTGACCTATTCTTGCCTCAAAGACCTACTTCTGAATATTTCAGTATTTTGTAATGCTCTCTGAAGAATACGGAAGAATAAGGCTTACAAAACTTTATAATAATTCATATAGGGTAGCAGGAATATTCAAGTAGTCTCTCTAGTTCATTAAAGAGGACCCAGGGGTAAACATTACACCAAACGTATCCTGGAGGCTTGAGGAACTTCAACAAGGACTTCTTCAATATACACCAACGAGGAGTCATTCAAAATAATATGCACCACACCCGTGTGACCAGTACTTTAGTACGTAGAACCACCATTGAGCTCCACCTCCTCACATATGTAAGAAAGTAAGAGAAAGCCTTGTCACAGGTTACCAAGCAAGTCCATGTAATTGGGGACCCGAATTCTGAGGACCGTCTTGATTTGAGCCTCGCAACACTGAAGGCTGGGAAGAACAGAGGAAATAGAGTAGCAGCGTTAAAAATTCTCAGATTTCTGGAAAAGATGGACGTGGACACTGTTAGAAAATAAAAATTAGGATCAGGATGTGCGGTCACTAATGGAAAATAAAAATCACAAGGAAGACGTTCCTTGAACCCTTTTTTGTGATGAAGATATTCTCTCTGTTCAGAAAAAAAAAAAAAAAAACTTCCGTTTCTCCGGTGCATTGAACAAGTCAACTTGAGGTCTGTGGTGATTCCCAGGTAACAGTAATTCCAGCTTTGCTTGACCGTAATCTCTAAAGCTGCCGTAGCTCCTGTATCTTTAATGGCATACTTGACGACATCGTCGCCTCCCTACAGAAGTCTGCGAGCTCAGACTGACACATTTCAGCACTACATAAGTGCTCCATCAAGTGTGAAAAAAACTTGCTAAAAGGAACGCAACTTATTTTTATTCCCAGATGTAACTATCATGTAGAGTGAGATAGAAGCATTCTGTTGAGGGTAGGAAATTTTGCTAAATAGAATAAAGAGGGAGGCAAGATGTAGAAAGTCTCTTCTGGAGCAAGAGGAAGAGGTAAGAAGGTTCCTCTTTAATGTAAGATAGACTTAAAAAGAACACTTCGTTAGCACAACGATGTAAGAAGGTGCTTCTTCATGTGTATTGCGGAAGATCGCACGAGAACGATAGTTGTTCTTCCTCGTGGGAGAACGATAACTCTTCGTGAGGGGGGACGATAACGCCTTCGTGGGAGAGCGATAACCCTCTCGTGGGAGAAGTATACCCTACTCTTGGAAGAACGATAAGAACAATACCCCTCTCGGGAGAACCATAACCCCCTCGTGGGAGAACGATAACCCCCTCGTGGAAGAACGATAACCCCCTAGTGGGAGAACGATAACCCCCTAGTGGGAGAACGATAACCCCCTCGTTGGAAAACGATAACCCCCTCGTTGGAAAACGATAACCCCCTCGTGGGAGAACGACAACCCCGTCGTGGAAGAACGATAACCCCGTCGTGGAAGAACGATAACCCCGTCGTGGAAGAACGATAACCCCCTCGTGGGATAATCCCACCCCCCTGTGAGGTCCATCCTCCACTGCAACGAGGCCTCATATGAGACACGGTGAGAAACATCTGAATGTTTCTCAAGTCTTTGATGAGACACATTCGACCATCTCCCAAGTTGTCACTGCGACATTTGTCTTGACCGAGGGAGGGAGGGAGGGAGGGGAGGGAGGGAGGGAGGGAGGGAGGTGAAGGAGGGTGGATGGAAAAGAATAGAGGGAGGGTGTAACAGAAAGACGAAGAGTAGGAAGAAGGGATAGGGAAGGGTGAGAGAGAATTGAAAAGAAAAAGGGAAGATGTAATAAGAGAGGGAGGGTAAGAAGAGAGAAAGGGTAGAAAGAGGGGAGGGGAGAATCACATGAACAGAAATACGAAAGAAATTCAGAACGGAAAAAAAAATCTCCCATTATCAAAATGTCAACTATTTCTCAAACACAAAAAAATAAAATATAATACCAATGACGATCAATATTTACGTCATAGTAAAAACAAAAAACTATTAAAATTATTATAATTATAGGCATATTTTTTAAAGGGAGCGGACCCGAAAGCCAGTGGAAGGCCTCGGTCAGATGACCAAAAGCTTCAGCTGCCGGTCATCATAAGACCCGCGTCAAATTCAAATGTTTATTTCTTTGCATGATACACAATGTGTGATTTACATGTTATAAAGCACACAAAGACAGCCACTAACATGCTTTAGCACTGCTGTTTCCTGACAAACCTTCCCGAAACTGATATAGCATCACGAAAGACGTACGAGCACCGGTTTCTTTTACAAGTCGGGAACTTGAGTTAGAGGCGTCAGATATCGCAGAAATTTCGATAGCAATTTCAGCATTTACAAAGACATCACTTGTGGAAGAGCGTAATGGCGGAAGTTGAGAGGAGGAAGCGTGTCGAATTTGATATCTCCTCGGCAGTATAAAGCTCTGGCTCGTATTGTTTTGTGGCAGGATAAACCTGCAAAATGGCCGAGGTTTACGTCCTGTCATTTCATGTCTGAGAGAAGGAAGGAAATTTTTGACAGCCGAGTGTCGATGTTATGGTCAATGGAAGCAATGAAGTCGATCGATTGTCATCTTATTGACTAATGTAGAGAGAGGAGTGGAAGAGAGCAAAAAGAGAGAATTATATGTATGAGAGTACATGATAAAGAGAGAGCCGTAGAGGTGAAAAAACAGACCTTAGCTTTTTGAAATAATTGCAGAATTTCTCACTAGTTCGTAGACCCAAAAGCAAAACAGTAAAGACAGAAAGCAAAGGATAATGATCTCAAATCAGTACGCAAATAAGGTAAATGATAATTATACACAGCACATTATTAGTCAAACTGGAGACATGATCAGAACATACAAAATACACAAAGATATCGGAACGACAAATACTTTGCAAGTATTTGACTCAGAAACAATTTACAATGAACTTTAAACTAGACCGAACACCCGGATGAAACCAAGACATAAGGACTCGCATATAAAAAGGA
>NC_069425.1:35836588-35839088 GCF_026875155.1 Cherax quadricarinatus | reverse complement strand
CAGTTCCTCACAAGAGATTAGTGCAGAAGCTAGAAGATCAGGCATGCATAACAGAAAGGGCACTGCACTGGATCAGAGAATACCTGACAGGGTGACAACGAGTCATGGTACGTGGCAAGGTATCAAAGTGGGCACCTGTGATGAGCGGGGTTCCACAATGGCCAGTCCTACGACCAGTGTTATTTTTGTTATATGAGAATGACATGACAGAAGGGATAGACTCGGAAGTGTCCCTGTTTGCAGATGATGTGAAGTTAATGAGGAGAATTCAGTCAGATGAGGACCTGGACAGGCTAGAAGCTTGGTGCAGCAACTGGCTCCTCGAATTTAACCCCGCCAATTGTAAAATCATGAAGATCGAGGAAGGGCAGAGAAGACCGCAGACAGAGTATAGGATTGGTAGCTAAAGACTGCAAACTTCACTCAAGGAGAAGGATCTTGGGATGAGTTCAATACCGAGCACATCTCTTGAAGCGCTCATCAACCAGATAACTGCTGCAGCATATGGGCGCCTGGCAAACCTGAGAATAGCGTTCCGATACCTCAGTAAGGAATCGTTCAAGACTCTGTATACTGTGTACGTCAGGCCCATACTGGAGTATGCAGCACCAGTTTGGAACCCACACCTGGTCAAATACATCAAGAAATTAGATAAAGTGCAAAGGTTTGCAAAAAGGCTAATTCCAGAGATCAGCTGAATGTCCAACGAAGAAAGGTTAAGGGAAATCGGCCTGACGACACTGGAGGACAGGAGAGTTAGGGGAGACATGATAACGACTTATAAAATACTGCGAGGAATTGATAAGATGGACAGAGACAGGATGTTCCAGAAATGGGACACAGAAACAAGGAGTCACAATTGGAAATTGAAGACTCAGACGAGTCCAGAGAGATGTTAGGAAGTACTTCTTTAGTCATAGGGTTTTCAGGAAGTGGAATAATGTAGCAAGTGATGTAGTGGAAGCAGAAATCATACGTAGTTTTAAGACGAGGATTGATAAAGCTCATGGAGCAGGGAGAGGGACGACCTAGTAGCGACCAGTGAAGAGGCGGGACCAGGAGCCATGTATCGACCCCTGCAACCACAAAGAGGTGAGTGTATACACACACACACACACACACACACACACACACACACACACACACACACACACACACACCCTTGAGGTTAGAATTTTACCGAGCATATCTCCTGAGGGTCACATCAACCGAATAACTGCTGCAGGAATCATTCACACTATTGTATACGGTGTACGTCAGACCGGTATTGGAGTATGCAGCACCAGTATGGAGCCCACACCCTCTCAAGCATGTCAGTTAATTGGAGAAAGTGCTCAGATTTACAACAAGACTAGTCTCGGAGCTAAGAGGTATGTTCTATGAGGAAAGGTTATGGGAACTCATCCTGCTGGTACATGAAGACAGGAGGACTAAGGGGTGATAGGTCAGCGTAGGATGGACAGTGACAGATTGTTAGAGACGAGAAACAGGAACACCAGGGCACAGGTGGAAGCTGAAATTACAGACGAGTCACAGGGATGTGAGGAAGTATTTCTTCAGTCTTAGAATAGTCAGGAAGTTCAACGGCCAGGAGAATGAAGTGGCAGAAGCAATATCCATACATAACTTTAAGAGGAGGTACAACAAGGCCCTTGAAGCTAGGAGAGAGTGACCTAAGTAGTGACCAGGAAAGAGGAAACAGGAGTTATGAATCGACCCCTGCATCCACATACAGGTGAGTACACACACACACACACACACTCTGAAGTGTCCCTGTTCGCAGATGACGTGAAGTTGATGAGAAGAATTAAATAGGACGAGGATGAAGCATGAGGATGAGCACATCACCGGAGGCACACATCAACCAAATAACTGCTGCAGCATACGGGCGCCTGGCAAACCTGAGAATAGCGTTCCGATACCTTAATAAGGAATCGTTCAAGACACTGTACACTGTGTATGTTAGCCCCATACTGGAGTATGCAGCACCAGTCTGGAACCCACACCTGGTCAAGCACGTCAAGAAGTTAGAGAAAGTACAAAGGTTTGCAACAAGGCTAGTCCCAGAGCTCAAAGGGAATGTCGTACGAGGAAAGGTTAAGGGAAATCGGACTGACGACACTGGAGGACAGAAGGGTCAGGGGAGACATGAATAACGACATACAAGATACTGCGGGGAATAGACAAGGTGGACAGAGATTAGGATGTTCCAGAGAGGGGACACAGGGACAAGGGGTCACAACTGGAAGCTGAAGACTCAGACGAGTCACAGGGACGTTAGGAAGTATTTCTTCAGTCATAGAGTTGTCAGCAAGTGGAATAGCCTAGCAAGTGAAGTAGTGGAGGCAGGAACCATACATAGTTTTAAGAAGAGGTATGACAAAGCTCAGGAAGCAGAGAGAGAGAGGATCCAGTAGCGATCAGTGAAGAGGCGGGGCCAGGAGCTGAGTCTCGACCCCTGCAACCACAATTAGGTGAGTACAATTAGGTGAGTACACCC
>NC_069425.1:35824088-35834088 GCF_026875155.1 Cherax quadricarinatus | reverse complement strand
TGAGTTTTCGCCTATCATGAGGTAGGCTAAAGCAGCATGGTTTCGAGATCCTGGCTATTCGCAGATTTATATATATATATATATATATATATATATATATATATATATATATATATATATATATATATATATATATATATATATATATATATATAAATCTGCGAATACCAGGATCTCGAACCCATTGCTGCTTTAGCCTACCTCATGATCAGGCGAAACTCATGACGCCTTTACCCCGACCAAACAATACCACTTGTTCGTGGCACAATTATATATATATTATATATATATAATATAATATATATATATATTAATATATATTTATATATATAATATAATATATATATTGTTTATATATATATATAAATTATGTAAGTCATAACTTCGGTATGTCTCACACTATCAAATTAAATCCATCTTCAATTAATCTTCAAAACTGAACCTTGCTTGATCACTGATCATGCGACATTTGCCCCTCGCACTCTGCATGCCACGCGCACTTTCCGAATGCTATGTGCACTCTCTCTCGTGTCTTATAGTCAAACTAATCACTACTTTCACCCTTCTTTCCATTATTCCTCCCTTACACGCTCAGTCATACTCATAAATACCTCTATCTCTCTCTCTCTCTCTCTCTCTCGCTCTCTTCCTCCCACACACACACAGCACACAGACACACACACAACACACACACACCAAACACACACACACTTGTCCATGCCTCATACACACACAACCACAACCCATGTAAGCCAGCATTCCTATACTTCATAACCTCATTCGGGCCATCACAGAACTCCTTCCCTTCTCGGACCTCTTCCATATTTCAACCTCCATTCCTCCCTCCTCATAAAAATGCTCCTCAAATATTTGAAATTCTCGAATCCTCTCCGGCTTCTCACCATCAAGCCAAATTTTATAATCCACCTCTCCATTTTTCGCCAAGTGCAGCCATTCTTGTTCACGGGAATATTCATATTTGAGAGAGGAAAGGGTGACTCCACCAGCCCCCAGAAGCTCACATCACCTTTCAGGAGAGGAGCTGCCTTGGTGCTTGTGAAGAGCTCTCGATTCACGAAAATTGAGTATTTTTCTCTCTGAACGCTTGAACCCGATTTCTTCCCTGTTTCCCCCAGACGCACCATGGCATTAAGACATAGTACCCTGATCTCCCACAGTCCTCTCTACAATACTGTTATACAGTACCAACAAGACGAGTATATCAGACACACATGCAACACCTGGGTATCTTTATTTGAAGACTTTTTCTAGTGTTGCACATGTGACTTATTTCCACAAATGCCGCTACAATCACCAGTTTCAAAACCCAAAAGAATCTGTGCCAGAAGCTACACCGAAAACATTCGTCACAATCCTACTGTGTTGATGGTGTACTGTAATAAGAATCTAGCAGCTAATGGTAGTAGTTAGTTTTTTAAGACCCTACATACGAGTGCGGTTATGCAGATTTATGCAATATACATAGTAACATAAATGCGAGTTTCCTAGGATAACATATATGTGAGGTTTTCTAGGATAGCCTAGGAAGGTTGGGCTATCCTAGAATGCTCTCAGGAGCATTCACGACGTATGGAGTGACAACGCATCTAATTCGTTTATTAATTAGAGTTAAATGAAGCCTGAGTAAGTAGATGTATTTACTACACGAGTGAAATGATTCCAAACGTCACTAGATTAGTTGATGTTGATTAAAATAAGGTTTTTGGCCGACTACCGCTATTCCTTATAACTTCGCAACTAGCTTCAAGTAAACTTCTGAGTTTCCTCCCTCCCTTCCCCCGTAAGGGAAGAAATGGGATGGGTGGAGGTGGTTGAGGAACAGATGGCACCCACACAGACTTGCCTCAGCTCTGGGGAGGAATGGGAGAGAGCATGGCTGCTATCATGACCATGTGCTATTAGGACCATGGCTTCTAGATCTCAGCTCTGGGGAGGAAGTGGAGGGGTTGACAGATCTACTCTCAGGACCCCAGCAGCTGCTGCCTGAGAGTCTTCACGTGCACAAACAATACTGAGAGTATCAGATAAAGAGTGGGTCTTGGGACTTAAAAAAATTTCACTCGCATATTATGTTAATGAACCTGAAAGAAACTAAGTTGCTACACTGAAAAGCTTTAAAATGTGTTTCAAAAAAAAACAGGTCAGAATTGGAATATGCAACAGCTGTGTGGTGTCCACATCTTACAAAACATTTTAAGCTAGAAAGTTCAAAGACCCACAAAGTGAATACTAGAAATGAAAAAAAATACGAGTTACAATGAAAGTCTGTTTACACTAGCGATGACCACTCTGGCTGATAAGACGAGGAGGAGACCTAATAAACACATATAAAGTTATAAACGGACGTGAAAAACTGGGTAAGGCTGATTTCTTAGTAACAGCAACAGGGACAACAAGAGGTCACAGTTGTAAATCGAGAACAGAAAAGTGGAGGTGAAGGGAGGGATACAAGAATTTGTTTTCACCGAGAGGTAAATCGGTGAAAGATGCTGAAAGGGGAGGCAGCAAGTGCGACAAAAACTGAAAATATAAAAACAAAATATATAACGGAGAAATCACGGACAACGAAACACAATGAACACAACCACGCTCCTGCAGCAAAACATGCGGCCGCACACACACACACACACACACACACACACACACACACACACATACATCCAGACACACACGCTCACAGACAGACACACACGCACCATGCATAGCTACCATACATGGTACTATACATAGCTTTAAGAAGAGGTATAATAAAGCTCATGGAGCTGAGGCGGGGCCAGGAGCTATGAATCGCCCCCTGCAACCACAATTAGGTGAGTACACACGCACACACAGACAGTTCTGGGTATTGAAACTCAAAATTTCCCTTCAGCCAAAAATATGTGAACAAAGTCTCTGACACAGAACACTGAAGTGACATGAGATACAGTGTGACCATAACTTGATCAATACCCGAGTGATCTATCACAGTGTCAGCAACACAGGATCAATACCAATGATCCATCACAGTATCACCAACACAGGATCAATACCGAGTGATCCATCACAGGTGTCACCAACACAGGATCAATACCCGAGTGATCCATCACAGTGTCACCAACACAGGATCAATACCCGAGTGATCCATCACAGTGTCACCAACACAGGATCAATACCCGAGTGATCCATCACAGTGTCACCAACACAGTATCAATACCCGTGTGATTCATCACAGTGTCACCAACACAGGATCAATACCCGAGTGATCCATCACAGTGTCACCAACACAGTATCAATACCCGTGTGATTCATCACAGTGTCACCAACACAGTATCAATACCCGTGTGATTCATCACAGTGTCACCAACACAGGATCAATACCGAGTGATCCATCACAGTGTCACCAACACAGTATCAATACCCGTGTGATTCATCACAGTGTCACAACACAGGATCATACCCGAGTGATCATCACATGTCACCAACACAGAATCAAACTCGAGTG
The DNA here is from genome assembly GCF_026875155.1 of Cherax quadricarinatus. Classification (NCBI taxonomy): domain Eukaryota; kingdom Metazoa; phylum Arthropoda; class Malacostraca; order Decapoda; family Parastacidae; genus Cherax; species Cherax quadricarinatus. The sequence goes on along the minus strand of NC_069425.1, from coordinate 35,830,586 downwards.
ATCATCCAGTGTCCACCAACACAGGATCATCCCGAGTGATCCTCACAGTGTCACACACAGGATCAATACCCGAGTGATCATCACAGTGTCACAACAACAGGATCAATACCCGAAGTGATCCATCACAGTGTCACCAACACAGGATCATACCCGATGTGATCCATCACAGTGTACCAACACAGGACCAATACCACGAGTGATCCATCACGATCACCACACAGGATCAATCCCGAGTGATCCATCACGAGTATCACCCACAGGATCAATACCGAGTGATTCATCACAGTGTCACCAACAAGATCATTATCGGAGTGATCCATCAAACAGTGCAGCAACACAGATCAATATCCGAGTGAATCCTCACAGTGTTCAGCAACACAGTCTAATACCGAGTGATCCATACGCGTCACCAACACAGGGGAAAATCAATACCGCATGTGAACATCACAGTGTGCAGCAACTACAATGACAATACCGAGTGATCCATCTGCGTCACAAACAGGTCAATACCGAGTGAACCATCACAGTGTCACCACACATCTGATGCAATACTCGATGATCCATCTGCGTCACACAAGGACAATACCCGAGTGATCCATCACAGTGTAGCAACACCAGATTCAATACCCGAGTGATCCATCAAGTGTCACAACACAAGATCAATACCAGATCCATCGCGCACCAACAAGGATAATACGAGTGAATCATACATGTCAGCAACACAGATCAACTAATACATATGTACGATCAACACTGAATAATCTAGGCTCTGTTAGTCTGATCCCAACATGGTACTTGTACTCCTCGCTAGAGATTAATAGAGTCATCAATGACTCAGACTAATATGATGCACACACTGAATGTCGTATGTTTGACTAATTAAGAATAAATTGCCTCAATTAAAAGGCTAACACATTTTATGACGAACGAGCCAACGTGAAATTTTAATGACTCCCTGAGTTAATAATCTCGGCGGAAAGCAATAATTAACTATTTTCAGGAGTTAAATTAAAAAAAATAAAAAATTCCTAGGATTCTCAGTGTTGACTTTTTATACAGTTACATTCGTGGAAAATTTGCAATAACTTTCTTCACACATAAGTTTGGTAGCTTGTAAAATGTTGCATTGATTTGCATGATGCTGAAGATGTGGTGACACACACCCTACCTTCTGATGCCTGAAAAGCTTTTGTTCCAGAAAGGGAGTAATATTCTCCCCTGCTAAATATTAATAGTAATTAAATGGTATAGATGAATATAATAGTAAATATTACTATTACTACTGATGCACTATACTATTACTACTACTACTGATGCTATTACTATTATTACTACTACTATTACTACTACTACTACTGATGCTACTATTACTATTATTATTACTACTACTACTATTACTACTACTGATGCTACTATTACTATTATTACTACTACTACTATTACTACTAATACTGATGCTATTACTATTATTACTACTACTATTACTACTACTACTACTGATGCTACTATTACTATTATTACTACTACTACTATTACTACTACTGATGCTACTATTACTATTATTACTACTACTATTACTACTAATACTGATGCTATTACTATTATTACTACTACTATTACTACTACTACTGATGCTATTACTATTATTACTATTACTATTATTACTACTACTACTATCACTACTACTACTGATGCTATTATTACTACTACTATTATTACTGCTACTACTGATGCTATTACTATTATTACTATTACTATAATTACTACTACTACTGATAATACTATTACTATCATTACTACTACTACTATTATTACTGCTACTACTGGTGCTATTACTATTATTATTACTCTTATTACTATCATTACTATTAATATTACTACTATTAATATTACTACTATTATTAGTACTGCTATTGCTACTACTATTACTACTACTGCTATTACTATTACTACTACTGTTACTATTATTATTACTACTACTGTTACTACAATTACTAATACTGTTACTCGATCTACTGCTACATTACTACTAACTATTACTACTACTACTACTAATTATAATATAACAATAAAAATAATAAGAATAAGAATAATATTAATATAGCCACAAAAACTTATTAATACAACATAAAAATAAAATAATAATATAATATAATTAATATAGTAACTGCTAGCAATTGCTTACCATGACTAATCACAAAAATATGTGATGAGATATCGTAGTCTCCCAGTTACTACAGTTCCCCAGTTCCTACAGTCTCCCCAGTTCTCTAAGTTTCCAGTTCCTAAGTTTCCCCAGTTACTACAGTTCCCCAGTCCTACGTCTCCTCCAGTTACTACAGTCTCCCCATTACTACAGTCTCTCCAGTTCCTAGAGTTTCCCAGTTCCTAGAGTTTCCCAGTTTACAGTCTCCCCATTCCTACAGTCATCCCCAGTCCTACAACTCCCCAGTTCCTACAGTTCCCCAGTTCCTACAGTCTCCCAGTTTATACAGTCTCAACCCATTCTAGAGTTCCCCAGTTCCTACAGTCTCTCCATTCCTACATGTCTCCCCAGTTCCTACAAGTCCCCCAGTTCCTAGAGTTCCCCAGTTCCTAGTCTCCCCCAGTTACCTACAGTCTCCCCATTCCTAGAGTTTACCCAGTTCCTACAGTCTCCTCCCAGTTCCTAGAGTTTCCCCAGTTCCTACAGTCTCCCCAGTTCCTAGAGTTTCCCCAGTTCCTACAGTCTCTCCAGTTCCTACAGTCTCCCCAGTTCCTACAGTCTCCCCAGTTCCTAGAGTTTCCCCAGTTCCTACAGTCTCCCCAGTTCCTACGTCTCCCCAGCCTAGGTTTCCCCAGTTCCTACAGTCTCCCCAGTTACTACAGTCTCCCCAGTTACTACAGCTCCCCTTCCTAGAGTTTCCCAGTTCCTACAGTCTCTCTCCCAGTTCCTACAGTCTCCCCAGTTCCTACAGTCTCCCCAGTTCCTAAGTTCCCCAGTTCCTACAGTCTCCCAGTCCTAAAGTCTCCCCAGTTCCTAAGTCTCCCCAGTTACTACAGTCTCCCCAGTTACTACAGTCTCCCCAGTTACTACAGTCTCCCCAGTTCCTAGAGTTTCCCCAGTTCCTACAGTCTCCCCAGTTCCTACAGTCTCCCCAGTTCCTACAGTCTCCCCAGTTCCTACAGTCTCCCAGTTTCCTACAGTCTCCCCAGTTCCTACAGTCTCCCCAGTTCCTACAGTCTCCCCAGTTCCTACAGTCTCTCCAGTTCCTACAGTCTCCCCAGTTCCTACAGTCTCCCCTGTTCCTACAGTCTCTCCAGTTACTACAGTCTCCCCAGTTCCTACAGTCTCTCCAGTTCCTACAGTCTCCCCAGTTCCTACAGTCTCCCCAGTTCCTACAGTCTCCCCAGTTCCTACAGTCTCCCCAGTTCCTACAGTCCCTCCAGTTCCTACTGTTCCTCCGGTTCCTACATACTCTCCAATTACTACATTCTCTCCAGTTACTACAGTCTCCCCAGTTCCTACAGTCTCCCCAGTTCCTACAGTCTCCCCAGTTCCTACAGTCTCTCCAGTTCCTACAGTCTCTCCAGTTCCTACAGTCTCTCCAGTTCCTACAGACTCTCCAGTTCCTACAGTCTCTCCAGTTCCTACAGTCTCCCCAGTTCCTACAGTCTCCCCAGTTCCTACAGTCCCTCCAGTTCCACAGTCCTCCAGTTCCTACAGTCTCTCCAGTTCCTACAGTCTCCCCAGTTCCTACAGTCTCCCCAGCTCCTACAGTCTCTCCAGTTCCTACAGTCTCTCCGGTTCCTACAGTCTCTCCAGTTCCTACAGTCTCCCCAGTTCCTACAGTCTCCCCAGTTCCTACAGTCTCCCCAGTTCCTACAGTCTCCCCAGTTCCTACAGTCTCTCCAGTTCCTACAGTCTCCCCAGTTCCCACAGTCTCCCCAGTTACTCCAGTCTCTCCAGTTCCTACAATATCCCTAGTTACTCCAGTCTCTCCAGTTACTACAGTCTCTCCAGTTACTACAGTCTCCCCAGTTACTACAGTCTCCCCCATTACTACAGTCTCCCCGATTACAGTCTCCCCAGTTACTCCAGTCTCTCCAGTTCCTACAATCTCCCTAGTTACTCCAGTCTCTCCAGTTACTACAGTCTCTCCAGTTACTACAGTCTCTCCAGTTACTACAGTCTCCCAAGTTACTACAATCTCCCCAGTTACTACAATCTCCCTCAGTACTACAGTCTCCCCAGTTACTACAATCTCCCCCAGTTCCTACAGTCTCCCCCAGTTACTACAGTCTCCCCAGTTACTACAATCTCCCCCAGTTACTACATCTCCCCCAGTTACTACAGTCTCCCCCAGTTACTACAGTCCCCCCCAGTTACTACAGTCTCCCCCAGTTACTACAGTCTCCCCCAGTTACTACAGTTTCCTCCAGTTACTACAGTCTCCCCCAGTTACTACAGTCTCCCCCAGTTTCTACAATCTCCCCCGTTACTACAGTCTCCCCAGTTACTACAATCTCCCCCAGTTACTACAGTCTCCAAAATTACTCCAGTCTCCCCAGTGTCTGGCTACGAGTTGAACAGTAATCTGCAATAAATTACCCTTAATCCAAGAGTTGAATATTAATCTCCATCTTTGAGTGAGAGAGAGACAGAGAGAGAGACAGAGAGAGAGACAGAGTTGTCAACGAGATAAAGTCAGTTGATCAGATGAAAATGCTGGCCCACAGATGACTCCAACTTCATCCTGTTCCCTACTTGTATGTCTCATAACAATAAAAATGCTTTCAAATGAGCTGATGTAGGTAACAGCTCTTAGCTTGCCAATAAAGTTAGGAATCCTTAACCTGTAAATAGCTTGTCAATAAAGCTAGGGATCCTTAACCTTGTCAAACCCTGTGTAAAATAGAGAGAGAGAAGAGAGAGAGAGAGAGAGAGAGAGAGAGAGAGAGAGAGAGAGAATTGGTGATAAAAGCGGAAAAATCTCGAACATAGAATAAGTCTTCTGTTCCTCCTCTCCCTTTTCATTCCCCTGGTTCGTGACCTCCGTTCTGTGTGTCTTGCGTGTTTCAGCCCTTTGCCCTTCCCGTCCTTGTGCTCTTTCTTCTCTTGCCCCGCTTGCTATTTGTCCCCCTTCGCTTCTCTGCCCCCCCTTGGTCCCTTTGTTTCCCCCTTGATCCTGGGGCGGGGCCCCCGGTCTGAGGGGGCCCCCGAGCGATTCCCCCCTTGTGGCGGGTGGAATGGCCCGGTGGACCTTGGGTTTTGCCGCGGGGGCAGGAAAGAGATAGAAGGGAGAAAGGGGAAAGATGGAAATTTGGGAAAAAAGGGGGGGTTTTTTGGGGGGGGGGGGGGGGGGGGGGGGGGGGGGGGGGGGGGGGGGGTTTTTTAGGAAAAAAAAAAAAAAAAAAAAGGGGGGGGGGGGGGGGGGGGGGGGGGTTTCCCCAAAAAATTTTTTTGATTTCTGGGGCCTTTGTTTTTTTTTCCTTTTTTTTTTTTTTCCCCCCCCCTTTTTTTTTCCCCCTCCCCCCCCTTTCCCCCCCCCCCTTTTTCCCCCCTTTCCCTTTTCCCCCCCTTCCTTTCCCTCCCCTTTTTGTCCCCCCCCCCCCCTCCCCCCCCCTTTCCCCCCCCCCCCCCTTTCTTGTCCCCCTTTGTTCCCCCCTTGTTCCCCTTTTGCCCTTTTTCCCTTTTTGTTTTCGCCCTTCCCCCCCCCCTTTTGCCTCCCCTCCTTCGCCTTCCCCCTCCTTCGCCTTCCCCCTCCTTCGCCTTCCCCCTCCTTCGCCTCTCCCTCCTTCGCCTCCTCCCTCCTTCGCCTCCTCCCTCCTTCGCCTCCTCCCTCCTTCGCCTCCCCTCCTTCGCCTCCTCCCTCCTTCGCCTCCTCCCTCCTTCGCCTCCTCCCTCCTTCGCCTCCTCCTCCTTCGCCTCCTCCCTCCTTCGCCTCCTCCCTCCTTCGCCTCCTCCCTCCTTCGCCTTCCCCCTCCTTCGCCTTCCCCCTCCTTCGCCTCCTCCCTCCTTCGCCTCCTCCCTCCTTCCCTCCTCCCTCCTTCGCCTTCCCCCTCCTTCACCTCCTCCCTCCTTCGCCTTCCCCCTCCTTCGCCTCCTCCCTCCTTCACCTCCTCCCTCCTTCTCCTCCCTCCTTCGCCTCCTCCCCCTTCGCCTCCTCCCTCCTTCGCCTCCTCCCTCCTTCGCCTCCTCCCTCCTTCGCCTTCCTCCCTCCTTTCGCCTTCCCCCTCCTTCACCTCCTCCCTCCTTCACCTCCTCCCTCCTTCGCCTCCTCCCTCCTTCGCTCCTCCTCTTCACCTCCCCCCTCCTTCGCCTCCTCCCTCCTTCGCCTCCTCCCTCCTTCGCCTTCCCCCTCATTCGCCTCCTCCCCGTTTCCCTTCCCTGCTTCCCCTCTCCATTCCCCTCTCCTTTCCGTCCCCAGGTACACATAGGTAGAGTTGACACTCTCTTGATCCAATCACCCTGAACGTATAGCCTAGAACGTACCCTCGTGAAAGTACCCTCGTGAA
>NC_069425.1:35779088-35809088 GCF_026875155.1 Cherax quadricarinatus | reverse complement strand
TTAGTGGGCAAGAGAGAAGTGAAAGGAAACAAATTAAAGGAGAAATATGGGCTACAGAGAGTATAATAAGGAAGGGTTCGAAGAAGAATGGGGTAGATTCAAGAATATTTTGCTAGTGTGTGCAGCAAAAATTTGTGGATATAGGAGGGCGGGTGCCAGAGGAAAGAGGAGCGACTGGTGGACTGATGAGGTACAGGGGGTGGTAAAGAGGGTTGTAATGGGTGGTGAGGGCATGCAAAAAGAAAAGCCAGTGAAAGCCTGGGTGAGATTTTATCAACAAATTTTGCTGGGATGAAAGATCGGAGGGAGAATAATAAACTAAAAAAGCTAACGGTACATCATATGGATTTAGCAATTAAAAACAAAAGAGGTGTTAGATGGAGAGGTAGATTATTATTATAATCAAGGGGAAGCGCTAAACCCGGAGGATTATACAGCGCCTGGGAGGGATGTGGAAGGCATTCAGGCTTAATTCGGGGAACTGGAGCCCAGATCCAATTCCCTAAATCAAGAGCCCCTCACCAACATCAAGGAACCTTCCTTCAGGGGTGGAGAGGTAGAGGTATCAGGAAAGTGCGAGTATGGGGAAAAAGTGCGAAAGCGTTCCATTAAGAGCTGAGAAAGTGTCCCAATAAGAGCTGAGAAAGTGTCCCAATAAGAGCTGAGAAAGTGTCTCAGTATGAGCTGTCCCAATAAGTTTCGTTACATCCTGGACCATTATCAAGTCGCCAAGGTTGTGACTTTGTTCAAGACGGAGCGAAATGTTGCCTAAAGCTTTCTCAGTGTTGATCATTACTGATTTGTTCCAGCCGCTGTCTCAGTGTTGATCATTACTGATTTGTTCCAGCCGCTGTCTCAGTGTTGATCATTACTGATTTGTTCCAGCCGCTGATTCAGTGTTGATCATTACTGATTTGTTCCAGCCGCTGTTCCGTCACTTACACTGTGTCCCTGTGTTTCTGTTCTCGTCGTTTTCAGCAAGTTCGTCTCTTCGTCCACCAGACGACCCACGTCGATGATGCAGATAAGGAGACAGCTCTATAACAACTACCACCGATTAAAGAGGGATTATGGCGGCTCTATAACAGCCCAATGAGATTAGCATAATTTCCATCGTTCTATGGAAATTTAGCACAATTTCCCTCATTCTATTATAATCTTAGCACAAGTGTCAGCGGCCTAAATCGAGTGAACGTCAGTTCCATCTTCGTTTTATTTTGACTTAATGTGCGTGTCCATCTATATAGAATTAAGTCTCCATCATTTAATATAGACTTAAGACAGTTTTAAGTGTTCTGTATGGACTTAATTTCCATCATTCTATTTAGAATTAATTTCCACAGTTACGTTTACTAAACACAATTTCTATTATTCTATATAGGCAAGGTAATTCCCATCATTCTATATAGACTTAATTTCCATCATTATACGTGTACTAAACAGTTTCTATCATTACATATAGGTAGCGTATTTCCATCGTTCTATATAAACGTAGCTTAATAATCATCGTTTTTTCTAGCATTCATCTCGGCTCTGTCTCCTTCCTTCGCCATCTTGCCCTCCCTTTGGCCTCAAATTTATCACCTCGTTTCTCTTGTGGCCTCTTCATTAGTTCCCCCTACGCTTTGTTTCCATCGTTCCCTTTCTTTTAACATTCATTCCTCCGTTCTCATTATCAAGACCTTTACGTTTCCCCCATACTCGTCTACTATTTCTCTCTCTCTCTCTCTCTCTCTCTCTCTCTCTCTTTTTTTTTAACTTTCTACTTCCTTCCTCACTCGACTTCTCCCTTCCTGGCCCCTTCTTCGTTCTTTCGGTTCCTCTATTTCTCTCTTTCCTCCTCTCTCACCTCCGAATGCCCTTCGACTCTTTCTCTTTAATTTTCTTCCTCTCTTTTCTCTACTCTCTCACTTTCCAGTCTTCTTCCTCCTCCTCTCTCCCATCCTGATTCTCATCCTATCTTTCTTTGCTTTCCCTTATCTTCCTACATCTATTTTCCTCTTCCTGATTCTCTTTCTCCATCCACTCTCTCTCTCTCTCACTTCCTAATTCTCTTCTTCCCCCTTCTCTCTCCCTACTCTCTCTCTCTCCTTTACCACCTTCCAATTTGACCGTTTCATTTTTGCCTCTTCTCCCTTCCTCACTAATCTTCTAATTAATATGATTCTGGTTCGCTTTTTTTTCTTTGTCCGATCCTGTTGTTGACGTGTTATGACAACAGGAGCAACGGTAACAATTGTTACTGTTGCTCCTGTTTCTGTTCCTGTTGTTGACATGTTACGACTACAATTGTTCCTGTTACTTCTATTGTTTTTGTTCCTCCTATTGTTGACGTGTTATGGCCACATTTGTTCCTGTTGTTGGTGACATGTTACGATCACAATTGTTACTGTTGTGCCTGTGGTTCTGTTACTCCTGTTGTTGGTGACGAATTATGCCCACAAATGTTGTCGTTTTTCCACCTGTTTCTGTTACTGGTGACTAATTTTTACTCCACCAGCAGGAATAGAAAGTTACGATCAACCAGCTGGTATAGAAAGTATACTCAACCAGCTGGGATAGAAAGCTTCACTCAACCAGCTGGAACAAAGTTACGATCAACTAGCTGGGACAGAAAGCTACAATCAACCAGCTGGGATAGAAATTTACACTCGACCAGCTGGGATAGAAATTTACACTCGATCAGCTGGGATAGAAATTTACACTCGACCAGCTGGGATAGAAATTTACACTCAACCAGCTGGGAGAGAAATTTACACTCGACCAGCTGGGAGAGAAATTTACACTCGACCAGCTGGGAGAGAAATTTACACTCGACCAGCTGGGATAGAAATTTACACTCGACCAGCTGGTGAGAGAAATTACTACTCTGACCAGCTGGGAGAGAAATTTGCCACTCGACCAGCTGGGATTAGAAATTACACTCGACCAGCTGGGATGAAATTTACACATGACCGCTGGATAGAATTTAACTCGACCAGCGTTGGATAGAATTACACCGACCAGCTGGGAGCAGAAATTTACACTTTGACAGTGGGGAGAAATTTACACTCGACCAGCTGGGATAGAAATTTACACTCGACCAGCTGGGATAAAAATTTTTACACTCGACCAGCTGGGATAGAAATTTACACTCGACCAGCTGGGATAGAAATTTACACTCGACCAGCTGGGATAGAAATTTACACTCGACCAGCTGGGAGAGAAATTTACACTCATCCACGTAAATTAATCTGCTTACTAATTACTCTCCTAATATTTCCAATTAAAGTTTGGGTTATTAAAGCCTTATGCGATTAATTGCAAGCCATTGCAGTTTATATGCATCGTTTTGTAGTGCCCAGGTGAGCCGTTTTCTTTGATTTAATTTGTGTGGTAAGCACACGAATCCAGTGTCGTACTGGTTTTCATTTGCTTGTTTGGGCATGTACACGAATGCTGTGCAGTGTTGTACTGATATTTGTGTTGGTATTGTTGTTGGTAAGACACAGGCGAAACAGGTATCCTCATTCCAAAATGTTTCACCTACACAGTTAGCTTTTTCAGTCGAGTACAGAAGAGTTGATAGAAGCAGTAGAGATGTGAAGACAATGTAATCAGTCTATCACCCTTGACGACGTAGTTTTGAGGTGGTCAGTCCCTCAGACTTGAGAAGAGAATTTGTTCTACGCTCTGAAAATGTGAAATTGAAGCGGCAGTATGGAGCCAAGTATACTGTCAAAAGGTGAGGTGTAGTCCACTAGCAGAAGAAAGAATGTAGTCATTGAGAAGGTCAGGTCCCTCTTAAATCCATCCATTTTCAATAGAAAAAGTTTCCCAAGGTATTTTGTGTTCTGTACCAAGATACCGTAGTGTTGCAGTGTCTGACAGAGTGAATATTAAAATGGTATACAATACCGACAGGTTGGTAAGTTGTTGTTGTTGTCTAGGAATGTACACGAGTGATGTTACGCTGATTTTTCTTGTTGGTGTTGCGTCGAATGTCAAGATACATGCAGTAACAGGCGTTTTTCTTTTTCCTCTTCTCCGCCTCTTCTTCTTCCTCCTCGTCCTCCTTTTTCTCCTTCTTCAACTCCTCCTCCTCCTCCTCCTCCTCTGGTCAGGTGAATAATGACCTGTCCTGTGATAGTACTGCCAACAGATCACGGAGACTCGAGGCCAACTTATGACTAGGTGACTAAACCCAGTAAAGATACGGACTTTGGAAAACAGAATTTTTCAACCCGTCTGGCTAATGAAGTTTTGTTTTCTCTCTTCCTTGAAGAATGTATCAGTGATATCAAACACAGACACACACACACACACACACACACACACACACACGTGTGTATATATATATATATATATATATATATATATATATATATAATAATATATATAGAAGAGAGAGAGAGAGAGAGAGAGAGAGAGAGAGAGAGAGAGAGAGAGAGAGAGAGAGAGAGAGAGAGAGAGAGAGGGACTGAAAGTAATCTAGAAGCAATTAGGAGCCTCAATAAGCAGCAATTACGACACAGCCGTTAATGTAATCTAATTGTTAAAGTAATTCTTGGTTACGATGTAATTATGGGAAGTAGATGGTAATGTGTGAGTGTTTCACTCTCTACTCTCTCTCTCTCTCTCTCTCTCTCTCTCTCTCTCTCTCTCGATGCCATCCCCTCAGGTAGGGTATGTTTCTCTCAACATCCTTTCCCTCCCATCCCCTCAGTCAACAATCGGTTCTTATCTGGGTTTCCATTCCATGTAGGGCAGAGGAACAGGGCTTTCCACAGGGCCAACAATAAGAGTCAACACTCCACACCTTGCACGAGTGACACAGTGTTGACCCTACACTGCAAGGCCAAATTGCTCACTCCCCAAAAAATACTAAAGATCAATTTAGAATTTGGATCCTGAGCCAAACTGAATTGTGGATTCCGAAGGATTCCTTTTTTTTCATAATTTTCAGGATTATATATATATATATACATATATATACATTATATATATATGTGCTGAATATTTAAAATTGGTCAATTAGCAAGAACTCATTTAAAATTAAGTCCTTTCTAAAATATTCTCTTATACGATTAAAGATATTTTTTTCTTCATTTATGATAGTGTAAAAATTAATAATTTTGTACAAAAAGAACCTTAGAAAATTTAACTAACCTTATTATAACAAACGCAATTTCATTTAGCCTAATCCAATTAATATATTTTAGATAAGTTTACAATAATTTAATAATAAGCAAACAAATTGCAATATATATTTTTTCGTTATGTTCAGAATGAATTTTACGAAATTATTGCATACACAAATTTTCTCATGCCTTATTCGGCAAAAAGAGTGTTGCTATTTAAACCAAAATAGCAAGTATTACCTATTCGGCACGACATTATTATTATATATAATATATATATATATATATATATATATATATATATATAATATATATATATATATATATATATATATATATATATATATATACACTTACGTATATGTCAAACAAGATATACTACTCACACATTTGGACAGACAGAAACATTCTACTCATATATTCAATTTCACCAATAAAAACGTAAATAAAATATATAATGTTAATAAACGGTCCTCCCAAAAATAAATTATTTTCCTTTGTGTACGTTAATGAATATGTCATGTGGTTTTCGGTCCAATTTGTCGTATTTTCATTGCAGTGTTTAAGTCACTCATTTGCACACAGTTCCGTGTCTCTGCAATTACTGAGAATGACTGGGGAAAAAACTTTTTTTTTTTAATCAATCTCGTTACTTTCGGTCTTGTCAAGTGTGGAGGAAGTAAAACAAACATCGATGTGTGCATAATTCGTAAATAACGAGCAGAAAAACACGAACACCATCACATCCCCGACAAACGTTTTTGTGGTGTTTTATTCGCCGGGAGGGTGGGGGGGTGAACAAGAGTTTCATGAAAACGGTTTTAGCCATATGATGACTTGTCATTTGACGGAGACATTCCGCTGGCTTACCACTCCACCTCGGTTAAAAATTAAAGACGTCCAGTGACGTGACTGTACCTCGGAGAGCGCAGCGCCAGTATCCTGCGAACGAAAAGAAACATCCAGCGAGAATCCAAAGGTTTGGAACCAGACTGTATACCGGAACAAAAACAGAGAAACGCTTTGTGGACACGATATACACACTGTGAGGTGTATGTCTCTCAGTGTATATATGCTGAGATATAATCCCTACTTTAGCGATAAAAGTAATTCAGGACCAGTGGTGAACCGGTGACATGCAACCTTAATGACTCTTGTGTAATTGGTAGGTAATTAAGCCCTATTAACCATCCAGACAACCAGTATAAGTGAAGAGGACCTGGAGAAGATGATGATAATATAGAATATTTGGTTGAAGCGGAGGTGGTTGGAAGATGGCAGTGCTTTCCTGGGTACTGAGTGCCAGGGAGGTACTGAGTGCCAGGGAGGTACTGAGTGCCAGGGAGGTACTGAGTGCCAGGGAGGTACTGAGTGCCAGGGAGATACTGAGTGCCAGGGAGGTACTGAGTGCAGCTAGCATGAACACAAGTCTATAGATACCATCACCTTCACACTCCCTACAGACCCACACAGGAGCTGCGATTCGACTCCTCCACCCACAAATAAGTGAGTACACCCTCATCCTCAAGCACACTACACCCTACACACCTTCCCACACACCTCTCTGCTCTACCTCCCACAGCTCACCATACACCCACAAACAACTCATATCCCCCCACAAACCCCACACCTCCACTCCTCGCCACATCCTCCACTCACCCCACGCACTGATACACACCACCACCACCACCACACACACTCCACAAACCGCCACATCCCCCACCTCGATATTCCCCACCTCCACAACCTCCCACACATCCTCCGCCTCCACAACCCCCTACCTTCACGACCGTCACCCCCACCCCACAACCCTCACCTCTACAATCTTCACCTTCACGATCCCCACCCCCACAACCCCAATTCCCACCTCAACCCCACCTCCACAACCCTCACCCCCACAACTCCCAGCTCCTACCTCCACAACCCCCTTCCACGCAACCCCAGCTCTACAACCCCAGCTCTACAACCCCAGCTCTACAACCCCAGCTCCACAACCCCAGCTTCACAACCCCAGCTCCACAACCCCAGCTCCACAACCCCAGCTCCACAACCTCCAACACAGCCTCACCTCTACAACCCCTCACACCCCTAGAGACAACACAGCAGCCAGAGAAGTGACGGGAAGAGCTTCATGGAAGAATTTTTACACGAGTTAGAGAGAAGTTTAGATGTGAGGCAGAGACTTAGAGAAGCGTTTACACGCTGAAGGACATTGTTGTGACAGCTGTGTGGACGTCAGGTGTGTGCTGGAGGTGCAAGGCTGTCAGGTATGTGGTAGGAGTGGGAGGATCAGGCGTGTGATTAAGGTCAAAGCATGTGTGTGTGTGTGTGTGTGTGTGTGTGTGTGTGTGTGTGTGTGTGTGTGTGTGTGTGTGTGTATTTTTAACACATCGGCCGTCTCCCAACAAGGTAGAATGAAGATTGGGACACTTATGCAGCATATGGGAATCTTTATTCAGGAAACGTTTCGCCACACAGTGGCTTCATCAGTCCAATACAAAGTAGAAAGCCGTAAGGAGAGGAGGAGTTTGAGGTAATCAGTCCCTCATCCTGGAGTCGATGTGTTCAGTCCATCAATCTTGTAGAATGTACAGCATAGGGCCGTAGACGTGGCTTATATACTGTAGTGAGGTGAGGTGAAGCAGGAGGCGGCGGGGTTATAGTGGTACCATCCACTAGTCGAAGTAGGTGGATGATACCACTGACCCCGCCTCCTCCTGCTTCGCCTCACCTCACTACAGTATATAAGCCACGTCTACGGCCCTATGCTGTACATTCTACAAGATTGATGGACTGAACACATCGACTCCAGGATGAGGGACTGATTACCTCAAACTCCTCCTCTCCTTACGCCTTTCTACTTTGTATTGGATTGATGAAGCCACTGTGTGGCGAAACGTTTCCTGAATAAAGATTCCCATATGTTGCATAAGTGTCTCAATCTACAACTTGTCGGTTTTTCAAACCATTCATCACAAGGTAGGATGACTAAAAAAACAGAAGTACTCTCACCGTCATTCACTGTCTTCCCAAAAGCGTGCTGAAATCACTACTCTGATAACCCTCCGAATTTTAATCATCCCACCTCAAGGACTCAAATCCGGCTAACCGATTTCCTTGAATCCCTTCATAAATGTCATCTTGCTCACACTCCAACAGCACATCACAGTTAAAGACCTCGTACCTCCACTCCCATCCAACATACACATTTAAGCTTACTTGATGTCCAAGCCCTTAGCTCTCAAAATCTCCCCACCTCTTCCAATACCAACCCTTCCTGGAACAACCGCAACTCCTCCTCTCTATCCAAGATTTATATACCCACCTGGTCACCCTATTTTGCTCCATCTTCTCAATATGTACAAATCACTTGAGCAACTTTCTCCCCCGGCCTTCGAATACTACTTTTGGTAAACTCACACTAACTTTCTAGCTGTTAATTCTCTTCATAATATTCACATCATATATTGCCATTAAATACGACATCCCCACTGATTTCATCCTCTTCCTCGCTGCAACGTTTAAAGCCCAGGCTTCACGCCCATACTACAGTGTTGGTACCACTGCACTCTGAAGCACCACCCAGGTACAAGGATCAACTCGACTGAAGTACCACTCAGGTGCAAGGATCACCTCAACTGAAGCACCACTCAGGTACAAGGATCACCTCAACTGAAGCACTCGCGTCCACCTGATGTAAAAATCATAACACCCCCACAATTCCCATTTTCCGTGATTCCTCTTGGCACTCCGTCACGATTATTACGCTCCAATCTGTCCCAATCACTCTAAATCACAACTCCGAACTACACAATAACACAAAACCAGAGTTCAAGTACTGGAGTGCGTGCCAAATTCGAAAAGTTTAATTCTTAGCTTCAAGGTTCAGAAAAATTCGGAGATACATGGTATCATATATACAAATCATGGAAAATATAATTAAAACAGGCATAATTAAACTAAGGTGTGTAATAAGTATACACGATAAAATGAGAGAAAAATGGAAGAATGTTATGTGGGAGTCTACCTGCTTCAAATGTAAAGGTTTGGGTGAAATATGGTCGGTGGTGCTCGTGTTGGTATGTGACCTACTCAATCCTATATTAAACTCTCTCTCTCTCTCTCTCTCTCTCTCTCTCTCTCTCTCTCTCTCTCTCTCTCTCTCTCTCTCTCTCTCTCTCTCTCTGACATACATCGCTCCTGCTAGTTAGTCAGTGGAATACAGACCTGTAAGTGGTAATCTGAAGAGGTTTGTCTGGTAGAAAAACATGATTATCTGCCTCTATATATATTAAGGGTAATGTCAGTACATTTACAAAAATCCAGAACATGAATCTGAAATAAAATAAAAAAACTTAATAAATATATCTTGATAACCAAAAAGTTGTATCATTAACTAAAACATATGGAAACTACTGATAATTTAGTAACATTATACATAAATATACTTAAATATATATGCTTATATATATATATATATATATATATATATATATATATATATATATATATATATATATATATATATATATATATATATTATATCTCAGCACGTTGTTAAAGGCACTAAATTTCTATGTGTTGAAATTCTTCTAATTGAAGAGAAAGTAAAGTGGTGTGTGTGTGCGTCACGTTTGATTATTTACATTTGTATTTGTGTGTATGCTTTGAGAGTGATAAAATTCTTTAATACAACACCGAACTTTAAAAGCAAGCTACAAGACTGGTACACACACGCACGCACGCACGCACGACGCACGCACACACACACACACACACACACACACACACACACACACACACACACACACTACAAGCTGACTGCCACACTAAGAACCGAAGCTTTAGCTGGCCACATGCAGATGTTTCATCACCATTAACGTTGCAGCCAGCTTAGGCTCATGCTTGTCGCCTCTGCTTGCCTCAGCACTGCGAGAAAATAATATGTTTTATGCTAAAAGCCCAAAAAGCGCTTAAAAAAAATAACACGCCCAGCATTGTGGAGGTCACTGTTTTTTTTTACGTAAAAAAAAATATTTTAAATGTACGAAGTGTTATAGATTAATGAGCAAAAATTTTGAATGTTTAATGATAGACCATTTTAATGTTGAATGAAAAAGAAGGTTGAATGAGCCTCTGTTGACTGTAAATTAAAATTAGACAAAAAAATTTGTTTATTTGTTTTTGATGATTCTAATACTAAGAAAACTTTGAAAATATAGAGATTATTTCGAAAATTATTAAAAATATATTTATATTACAGATGTTTTCACTTACACTCTAATAGTATTTCAAATATTAATTATAAAATAGACCAGAAAAAAACATCGATTGAAAAAATGTATTTCCTCATATAATGTTTGTAATTACTCTGCTTTGGCAGATGGGAAATAAAAACCTGGGAAATAAAGTAATGGAAATAGCAAGTATAATTTTACATGTAACGTTTCTGGTATTGAATCTTTTGTGATGGTTTGGTGGACACATGAACGTCAGGTTCGACGGGGTTCATGCGACTCTCTACTTCTCAGAACTCCACAAGGACAACCTCCTGGAAACAGTATTCAATTCCAATTTTATTTTCGATTGTATTAGAGTCAAAGACTTGTGTCACGCCTGTGTCACGCCTGTGTCACACCTATGTCACGCCTGTGTCACACCTGTGTCACGCCTGGTCACACCTGTGTCATGTCTGTGTCACGCAGCCTGTGACATTCCTACGTATACATGTGTCACTCACACTTGAGAATTAGTTACCATCTCAGTGTCCTTCAAGTTGAAGGTGATGTGAGACACACAAAAAAATCAGATAAAATATTGAGTTTAAAATTCAAAATCAGTTCAATGTTTTCTTCGAAAAAACTCACCAGCGCTAAAAAAAAAAAAAAACTGATGCCAGACAGATGTCATTCTCCTGTTATTGCAAAGAATTCAGCACTTGCAAATTTGTAAACAATGCTACTAAACTGGGAAATTTGAATCTATAGAACCTAATTCAAAAGGATTCTTCTTTTCGTGAGATTAATTTGTTATTAAAGATAGACATTTACGCTTGGCACTAAGAGTCTCAGTCTTCTTTTAAGCAGGATACACCAGTGTTGAAAGTTTGAAACCGATCTGAGAAGGCTTTCTTGAGTTATCACACGGAAACCACAATATGAAATAATCTATATATATATAACTGATTTGAGGGCTTTTATACATGCCAATAGTTGCATGAATCTTTCTATTGTTGCAGTACACCTGCGCTGGAAATTTGAAACCGATCGGAAGAGGAGTTCCTGAGTTATAAGCGAAAACCTCGGAGGAACAAGACGAAAAAATCTGTCAGCCACTTAATGATATTCCTTCGGGGATATCTAATAATAGGGTACACAATAGAGTTGCTGCTTAGGGAGCACAAAGTAAGTGGTTGACTGGGCTTGCATGTCTTCCATGGTCTCCTTGATCGAATCCCAGTCCAGGAGCTCTCCGGATGATTGCACGAGTGTGGCCGGGTGCTAGCCAGGAGTAATCGATGCTTGGGGGAGAGTGGAAAGGAGTTGAGGAGAACAGAAAGAAGAGAGGAAGAGTGAACGAAGAATTATATATGACGAGAGAGAGAGAGAGAGAGAGAGAGAGAGAGAGAGAGAGAGAGAGGGAGAGAGAGAGAGAAAGAGAGAGACAGAGAGAGATTAAGAATGTCCGGAGCAATGAAATCATGGACACCAAATAAATATAATCAATGGAATAACACGAACAATACGTAAACATACAAACACGCAAACAAATGAACAAACTGTCATACGCATATAAATAAAAAAACAAGCTTATACATACAGAAAATATATATGTAAATACCTTTATGTACTTAGATGCGCTTACAGGTTCACAAGCGCTTACAAAGTCGATCAGAAACTCGTCCAAGCATTAAATTTTTTTAAAGACGGGCGGTATCGACATAAAAGATTTTCAGACTAACAGAAGCAATAAAATCACTTTAAAAAATCCCAAACCCCGTCTATAACTGAGATTACGGATCCAGAGGGCACGCTTAATCTGCCCAGATTTGATCATTCTATTTTTCTTGAGGTCAGATCAGGTCGTTCGCATGAGGTCATCCATGTTCAGTGTCACTGTGTCAGGTTACGTCAACGTTAATGTGGCAGCTTAACCGTGAATAGGTTAAGTTGGTTAAGATCGAGTCGGAGGAACAGCTAGACTCGACCAGATCACGGCTAATCGAGTAATAGATTAACCTTGACCAAGTCAGGTAAATTAAGAAGCTGAGACAAAGCAGGTCAGGTCAAGAAAGAGCTTGAGTCATTCCAGATTAAATAAGAGGCTAGATAAACTTTAATAAGATGAGAACCATGTTGGACCAAGACAGAGAGAGAGGTTGAGTCACATGTTGTGAAGTCAAGAAGAGGACTGAGCCATACCAAGTCAATTCACGTAAGAGGTTGAGCCACATCAAGTGGCCTGAGCCAGGCCAGGTCAGGCGAGGGACACCAGTAACCAAGTGATGGTTGAGGTGACTATCCATCATCCCCGACCCAGGACCACCACACGCTCCTTCTACCAAGAAATTACTTCAACCACAGAGCAGCTCAAGTCCTGGTATGATATTATATATATATATATATATATATATATATATATATATATATATATATAATATATATATATATATATATATATATATATATATATATATATATATATATATATTATATATATATATATATATATATAAGGAACTCGCATGAGCAGGCGAAATATACACACTGTTCTTTGGCCGAAGGAGACTAACCTACGAACCTTGGAACAAGGTACGCAGTGCTTTACCATTCTCACCACACTAGACCAATACCTTGGCGCCCAGTTCACGCTAGAAGTTGATTCAAGGCAGCCAGCTTTCAGGGAGAAGGCTTACAGCTTTTCATCTCATCCCCTACATGCATCGACGAACTAGAGATTTTAACAATGCAAGGAATGGTAAAGCACTGCGTACCTTGTTCCAAGGTTCCTAGGTTCGAGTCTCCTTCGGCCAGAGATCAGTGTTTGTGTATATTTCGCCTGCTCTTGCGAATTCCTTACATTTTTAAAATCTCTAGTTGGTCGATGCATGCAGGGGATGAGATGAAAAGCTGTAAGCCTTCTCCCTGAAAGCTGGCTGCCTTGGATCAACGTCTAGCGTGAGCTGGGCGCCAAGGTATTGGTCCAGTGTGGTGAGAATGGTAAAGCACTGCGTACCTTGTTCCAAGGTTCGAGTCTTTTTCGGCCAGAGATTAGTGTTTTGTGTGTATATATATATATATATATATATATATATATATATATATATATATATATATATAGGTAGTGGGTTCGTAGACAGCAACCGCCCAGGGAGGTACTACCGTCCTGCCAAGTGAGTGTAAAACGGAAGCCTGTAATTGTTTTACATGATGGTAGGATTGCTGGTGTCTTTTTTTGTCTCATAAACATGCAAAATTTCAGGTACGTCTTGATACTTCTACTGACACTTAGGTCACACTACACATACATGTACAAACATATATGTACACACCCATCTTGGTTTTCTTCTATTTTCTTTCTAGTTCTTGTTTATTTCCTCTTATCTCCATGGGGAAGTGGAACAGAATTCTTCCTCCGTAAGCTATGCGTGTTGTAAGAGGCGACTAAAATGCCGGGAACAAGGGGCTAGTAACCCCTTCTCCTGTATATATTACTAAATGTAAAAGGAGAAACTTTCATTTTTCCTTTTGGGCCACCCTGCCTCGGTGGGATACAGCCGGTGTGTTGAAAAGAAAGATTATATATATGCAATATATATGCAATATATATATATATATATATATATATATATATATATATATATATATATATATATATATACACACACACACACACACAGATCGCAGTCAGCAGGATTCGAACCCACTACAGAAAAACTGGAAAGGTTCCTAAGTGACGCTCTTCTCCACTCAGCCACAAATGCTACATAATCTGGGCAAGCTGGTATGTAAATACCTGTTTGTTTCTGCGTGGTGCATTGATATATATATATATATATATATATATATATATATAATATATATATATATATATATATATATATATATATATATATATATATATATATTTATATATATATATGTGTATATATATATATGTAGTAGGTTGGTAGACAGCAACCACCCAGGGAGGTACTACCGTCCTGCCAAGTGAGTGTAAAATGAAAGCCTGTAATTGTTTTACATGATGGTAGGATTGCTGGTGTCTTTTGTCTGTCTCATAAATATGCAAGATTACAGGTACGTCTTGCTACTTCTACTTACACTTAGGTCACACTACACATACATGTACACGTTTATTTATACACACTCATCTGAGTTTTCTTTGATTTTATCTTAATAGTTCTTGGTCTTATTACTTTTCCTTTTATCCATGGGGAAGTGGAATAAGAATTCTTTCCTCCGTAAGCCATGCGTGTTGTAAAAGCCAACTAAATGCCGGGAACAATGGGCTAGTAACCCCTTTTCCTGTAAAGATTACTAAAAAGAATAAGAAGAAAATTGTCAAAGTGGGAAGTCTGAATGTGCGTGGATGTTGTGCAAATGATAAGAAAGAGATGATTGTGGATGTTATGAATGAGAAGAAACTGGATGTCCTGGCTTTAAGTGAAACAAAGCTGAAGGGGGTGGGAGAGTTTCAATGGAGAGGAATAAATGGGATTAGGTCAGGGGTTTCAAATAGAGTTAGAGCTAAAGAAGGAGTAGCAATAATGTTGAAGGATAAGCTATGGCAGGAAAAGAGGGACTACAAATGTATAAATTCAAGGATTATGTGGAGTAAAATAAAGATTGGATGTGAAAAGTGGGTTATAATAAGCGTGTATGCACCTGGAGAAGAGAGAAGTGTAGAGGAGAGAGAGAGATTCTGGGAAATGTTGAGTGAATGCGTGGGGAGTTTTGAATCAAGTGTGAAAGTAATGGTGGTTGGGGATTTCAATGCTAAAGTGGGTAAAAATGTTATGGAGGGAGTAGTAGGTAAATTTGGGGTGCCAGGGTTAAATATAAATGGGGAGCCTTTAATTGAGCTATGTGTAGAAAGAAATTTGGTAATAAGTAATACATATTTTATGAAAAAGAGGATAAATAAATATACAAGGTATGATGTAGCACGTAATGAAAGTAGTTTGTTAGATTATGTATTGGTGGATAAAAGGTTGA
The DNA here is from genome assembly GCF_026875155.1 of Cherax quadricarinatus. Classification (NCBI taxonomy): domain Eukaryota; kingdom Metazoa; phylum Arthropoda; class Malacostraca; order Decapoda; family Parastacidae; genus Cherax; species Cherax quadricarinatus. The sequence goes on along the minus strand of NC_069425.1, from coordinate 35,793,751 downwards.
TGGGTAGGCTCCAGGATGTACATGTTTATAGAGGGGCAACTGATATATCAGATCATTATTTAGTTGTAGCTACAGTTAGAGTAAGAGGTAGATGGGAAAAGAGGAAGGTGGCAACAACAAGTAAGAGGGAGGTGAAAGTGTATAAACTAAGGGAGGAGGAAGTTCGGGCGAGATATAAGCGACTATTGGCAGAAAGGTGGGCTAGTGCAAAGATGAGTAATGGGGGGGGGGGGTTGAAGAGGGTTGGAATAGTTTTAAAAATGCAGTATTAGAATGTGGGGCAGAAGTTTGTGGATATAGGAGGGTGGGGACAGGAGGAAAGAGGAGTGATTGGTGGAATGATGAAGTAAAGGGTGTGATAAAAGAGAAAAAGGTAGCTTACGAGAGGTTTTTACAAAGCAAAGTTTTTATAAGAAGAGCAGAGTATATGGAGAGTAAAAGAAGTGAAGAGAGTGCAAAAGGAGAGCAGATGAAATAGTGGGAGAGGCACTGTCAAGAAATTTTAATGAAAATAAAAAAAAAATTTTGGAGTGAGTTAAACAAGTTAAGAAAGCCTGGGGAAAAGTATGGATTTGTCAGTTAAAAACAGAGTAGGGGAGTTAGTAGATGGGGAGGGGAGGTATTAGGTAGATGGCGAGAATATTTTGGGGGAACTTTTAAATTTTGGGAGGAAGAAAGGGAGGCGGTAATTTCATGCACGGCCGGGGAGGTATCCCATCTTTTAGGAGTGAAGAAGAGCGGGAATGTAAGTGTGGTGGAGGTACGTGAGGCATTACGTAGAATAAAAGGGGGGTAAAGCAGCTGGAACTGATGGCATCATGACAGAAATTTTTAAAAGCAGGGGGGGATATAGTGTTGGAGTTGGTTGGTACTTTTGTTTAATAATGTATGAAAGAGGGAAGGTACCTAGGGATTGGCGGAGAGCATGTATAGTCCCTTTATATAAAGAGAAAGGGGACAAAAGAGATTGTAAAAATTATAGGGGAATAAGTTTACTGAGTATACCAGGAAAAGTATACGGTAGGGTTATAATTGAAAGAATTAGAGGTAAGACAGAATGTAGGATTGCGGATGAGCAAGGAGGTTTCAGAGTGGGTAGGGGATGTGTAGATCAAGTGTTTTACATTGAAGCATATATGTTTAACAGTATTTAGATAAAGGTAGGGAAGTTTTTATTGCATTTATGGATTAGAAAAGGCATGTGATAGAGTGGATTTGAGGGGCAAAGTGGCAGATGTTGCAAGTTTATGGAATAGGTGGTAAGTTACTAAATGCTGTAAAAAGCTTTATGAGGATAGTGAGGCTCAGGTTAGGGTGTGTAGAAGAGAGGGAGAATACTTCCCGGTAAAAGTAGGTCTTAGACAGGGATGTGTAATGTCACCATGGTTGTTTAATATATTTATAGATGGGGTTTTTAAAAGAAGTAAATGCTAGGGTGTTCGGGAGAGGGGTAGGATTAAATTTTGGGGAATCAAATTCAAAATGGGAATTGACACAGTTACTTTTTGCTGATGATACTGTGCTTATGGGAGATTCTAAAGAAAAATTGCAAAGGTTAGTGGATGAGTTTGAGAATGTGGTAAAGGTAGAAAGTTGAAAGTGAACATAGAAAAGAGTAAGGTGATGAGGGTATCAAATGATTTAGATAAAGAAAAATTGGATATCAAATTGGGGAGGAGGAGTATGGAAGAAGTGAATGTTTTAGATACTTGGGAGTTGACGTGTCGGCGGATGGATTTATGAAGGATGAGGTTAATCATAGAATTGATGAGGGAAAAAAGGTGAGTGGTGCGTTGAGGTATATGTGGAGTCAAAAAACGTTATCTATGGAGGCAAAGAAGGAATGTATGAAAGTATAGTAGTACCAACACTCTTATATGGATGTGAAGCTTGGTGGTAAATGCAGCAGCGAGGAGACGGTTGGAGGCAGTGGAGATGTCCTGTCTAAGGGCAATGTTGGTGTAAATATTATGCAGAAAATTCGGAGTGTGGAAATTAGGAGGTGTGGAGTTAATAAAAGCATTAGTCAGAGGGCAGAAGAGGGTTGTTGAGGTGGTTTGGTCATTTAGAGAGAATGGATCAAAGTAGAATGACATGGAAAGCATATAAATCTATAGGGGAAGGAAAGAGGGGTAGGGGTCGTCCTCGAAAGGGTTGGAAAGAGGGGGTAAAGGAGGTTTTGTGGGCGAGGGGCTTGGACTTCCAGCAAGCGTGCATGAGCGTGTTAGATAGGAGTGAATGGAGACGAATGATACTTGGGACCTGACGATCTGTTGGGGTGTGAGCAGGGTAATATTTAGTGAAGGGATTCAGGGAAACCGGTTATTTTCATATAGTCGGACTTGAGTCCTGGAAATGGGAAGTACAATGCCTGCACTTTAAGGGAGGAGTTTGGGATATTGGCAGTTTGGGGGGATATGTTGTGTATCTTTATACGTATATGCTTCTAAACTGTTGTATTCTGGGCACCTCTGCAAAAGCAGTGATAATGTGTGAGTGTGGTGAAAGTGTTGAATGATGATGAAAGTATTTTCTTTTTGGGGATTTTCTTTCTTTTTTTGGGTCACCCTGCCTCGGTGGGAGACGACCGACTTGTTGAATATATATATATATATATATATATATATATATATATATATATATATATATATATATATATATATATATATATATATATATATATATATTATATATTATATGCAGTAGTTGTCGTAGATACTTATTCCTCTTAATTCTTCCTAGCCATACACACAACCGACACGTAATGAAGCAAAGCAAAACTGTAGTATAAAATAAGCTTTCATTGTAGAGCTTTATAAAGCCGTTCAATAAAAGCTGTCCCAAACAAAAGCTTGCCGCTGGCGCGCCCGCGCGTATCTCGTCTTCCTCACGACCGGCTCTAACTTTCTGCATCCTCTCTGTCACCTTGCCTAATTATCCCGAAATTCCTTTAATTTGAATTTATTTTTTGCACAACGTAATTATATAAGAATTAATTTGCTGACAGACTTTCCATTTAATTAACCCAACAGATTCTATTTTCTTATTATTTGCCTTTTCATTTTGTTTATCTCTCATCATTTTTCCCCTTCTCTTCGGCTCAGCCACCCAAGTTAATAGACAGTGGTTAACCTTATTACACTCGGTACACTTGGCCAGTGTTTCTTAATGGCAAATATTTCACACTTATCTCACCGTAATGAGAAACATTGACAAAATAATTAATGTGGATGCCTAGGTTGCTCATCCTGAACACTAATTAACAAAAAATAAAATTGGAATCATGTATTTAGGAAACTGTATTGTACCTGCCAGTCTCTGAGTGCATTCACACTCTTTGTATGGCTCACTTGGGAATGGAATCCTCTTTGTAGAGGATCAAGGCGACTTAACTCTGTGTGAAGAAGATTGGCAGGCTAGGTGTGTGTGAGGTCTGGCAGGTTGAAAATGTGTCTCACTAGAGAGATAATTTGCTTTATCTTAAGGAGCTCTGGGTTCTCTAACTCACAGCTCTGACATTAGTAATCATTATATTAATTCATTTTACGAATAAGGCTTTACGTGTTTCTAAGAACCCTACAGTTATGTTTGTAATAATCCTTGTAATAATAATAATACTAATAACAGCTAATTATTAACATAATATTCATGGGGATACGCAAATTGCATTAAGTTCTCGCGTGTGAGCGTGTATATGTGTATTATCATAAATTATTATAATAATTATTATTATTATTTTAAGAGGTGATCTCGTAGTTGTGGCATCGCGAGGTAAACGGAGGTAGAAAAATTAATCACTTACCTTATGGGAGAATCTCGGTGGAGAAACATAAATTTTCATGTAGTTTATTTTCCAATCTTTCTCTCTTTTCCCTTGACCGTTTTCTGGTGGACACGAAGTCTTTGTAAAACGCTTAAAAAAACTCACGAGAATCGAGTCTCACGCAACCACGAAGTAAAGATTTTCAGAGTTCCTAATCTTAACAAGCCACTGTGGTGCAGGTCACTGTGGTGCAGGTCACTGTGGTACAAGTAACTGTGGTACAGGTCACTGTGGTACAAGTCACTGTGGTACAAGTCACTGTGGTACAGGTCACTGTGGTGCAGGTCACTGTGGTGCAGGTCACTGTGGTACAAGTCACTGTGGTGCAGGTCACTGTGGTACAAGTAACTGTGGTGCAGGTCACTGTGGTACAAGTCACTGTGGTACAAGTCACTGTGGTGCAGGTCACTGTGGTACAAGTCACTGTGGTGCAGGTCACTGTGGTACAAGTCACTGTGGTACAAGTAACTGTGGTACAGTTCACTGTGGTACAAGTCACTGTGGTACAAGTCACTGTGGTGCAGGTCACTGTGGTACAAGTCACTGTGGTGCAAGTAACTGTGGTACAAGTCACTGTGGTAAAGGTCACTGTTTTACAAGTCACTGTGGTGCAGGTCACTGTGGTACAAGTCACTGTGGGTTACTAGTGTGGCCGACGCAAACACCAGCGCATACATTCACAGGTATACGCACAATAAAAGTATAGAAGTCTTCACTGCTGGGCTCACCATGGTAGTGGGAGGGTCGCTGTCAGTAACAACACTGACAGGGAAGGCAACTACTGACTGGTTGTTGGTTGGTTAATAATGAGACCTCTCAAAACAAGATATGCCGTGCCAGAGATGATCCTCTTTAAAAGTCACTTGTTCTCTCTTGGATGGAATACTACGGTTCACTGACACTACCATTTAAGGCAGGTGAAATTGCAGATCTAGAGAATGTACAGAGAACATTCATTGCGTGTATAGTTCAGTCAGGCACCTTAATTACTGAGAACGTTTGAAGTCCCTTGACCTGTACTCCCTAGAACGCAGGCGACAATATGCATCATAATCTTCACGTGGAAAATCCTAGATGAACTGGTTCCAAGTCAGCACACAGAAATCGCTCTCTACGACAGCGAAAGACCAGGCAGATGGTGCAACATCCACCTTGTCAGTGAAAAAGCAGGGATGTCATGCTCACGCTAAGAAATAACATTAAGTGTCCAGGGTCCCAAGAGTGTTTAACAGCCTCCCATCATGCATAAGCAGAATTACCAATAGACTCCAGGCTGTCTTCAAGAGGGAACAGGATAGATACCTAAAGTCAGTACCCGACCAGCCGGGCTGTGGTTTGTACATTGAATTGCGTGCGGCCAGCAGTAAAAGCCTGGTTGATCAGACCCTGATCCACTGGGAGGCCTGCTCTAGGACCGGGCCGCGGGGGCGTTGACCCCCTGGAACGACCTCCAAGTAGACTCCAGGTAGTGTCAAGAAGATTATATGTCACTTTAATTCCACAAACAGAAATTAAGGTAGACTAATTGTATATATTCTGAGAGACATTCGCCTCTCAGCGCATATACACTGAGAGACATACAACTCCCAGAGTATATATACTAACAGATATACACCTTATCTGACTAATACGCATCTCTCTTCGTTATCTTCTAAACATACTTAATGCTATTTTAATTTCCTGGGTAATAATCTAATTAGTTTCGTCGATACAAAATCGAAAATAACGTTACATACAACTGTATTAATCAGTGTGAGAGTGCTAGTGAGTGACGGTGAGTGCTAGTGAGTGACGGTGAGTGCTGGTGGTGACGGTGAGTGCTAGTGAGTGACGGTGAGTGCTAGTGAGTGACGGTGAGTGCTAGTGAGTGACGGTGAGTGCTGATGAGTGACGGTGAGTGTTGGTGAGTGTGCTGGTGGGTGACGGTGAGTGCTGGTGGGGACGGTGAGTGTTGGTGAGTGTGCTGGTGGGTGACGGTGAGTGCTAGTGAGTGACGGTGAGTGCTAGTGAGTGACGGTGAGTGCTGGTGAGTGACGGTGAGTGCTGATGAGTGACGGTGAGTGTTGGTGAGTGTGCTGGTGGGTGACGGTGAGTGCTGGTGGGTGACGGTGAGTGTTGGTGAGTGTGCTGGTGGGTGACGGTGAGTGCTGGTGGGTGACGGTGAGTGCTGGTGGGTGGCGGTAAGTGCTAGTGGGTGACGGTGAGTGCTAGTGAGTGACGGTGAGTGCTAGTGAGTGACGGTGAGTGCTGGTGGGTGACGGTGAGTGCTGGTGGGTGGCGGTAAGTGCTAGTGGGTGACGGTGAGTGCTGGTGTGTGACGGTGAATGCCTGAATCTTCAACACCTGCCTAATTACTAACTAGCTACTGATGGTAGTGAAGTTAGAGCTAAACCGACTACCACTACTTAACAGTGTTACAGACAAAACAAAGCTGCAAAAAATGACAATTTACTTACAAAGTCAGCAAAGTGAGATCTCTCTCAGCTTACAAGTTTCAACAAGAATATCTGAGCATCAGAGTTTTATTCCCCGAGTACAGGAGTGTGTTTGTCTTAGCGAGCAGTGGACGGCGAGCCCAGCCCCTGGCACACCTTGCACTCACTTACCCACACAGATATATATATACACCACACACACACCAACACACACATACACAGATCACACACACACACTATATATATATATATATATATATATATATATATATATATATAATATATATATATATATATATATATATATATATATATAATGTTTTATTGTGCACCAGCACTTGGTTTAAAAAAATGTATGAGCGGGTGGTAAGAGCAGGGAAATGAGAGATGGAGAGGATTAGAAAGAGGTAGGAGAAGGGAGGAGGTAGAAGAAAGGAGGAGGTAAAAGAAGGGGGAAGTAGAAGAAGGGAGGAAGTAGAAGTAGGGAGGAGGTAGAAGAAACGAGGAGGTAGAAGAAACGAGGAGGTAGAAGAAACGAGGAGGTAGAAGAAACGAGGAGGTAGAAGAAAGGAGGAAGTAGAAGAAGGGAGGAAGTAGAAGAAGGGAGGAGGTAGAAGACAGGAGGAGGTAGAAGAAGGGAGGAAGTAGAAGGAAGGAGGTAGAAGGGAAGAGAAGGAATTTAATGATGTGAAGGTGAATTGTAAATAAAATGTGGCGCGCCAGTATCGTGGATATTCTACGCTGCCGATATTGATAAATTTCGAGGAAATATATCACGGTGCCAGGTTCTTTGTCTCTACATAGATACGCGGCACTGGTGAGTGCCACGCTACTGGCGAGTGCCACGCTACTGGCGAGTGCCACGCTACTGGCGAGTGCCACGCTACTGGCGAGTGCCACGCTACTGGCGAGTGCCACGCACTCACCAACCCTGGCTGGCTTCAGGCGTGTCCTTTTTCTTCTGTTTAAGATGTCAATATCCGTGGCAAACAAAGCAACTCTGTCAAAAACACATTAAGTGAGACTAGTGGAACTAGTTAGTGTCTAGTAGACGTCTAGTATGATCGTCTGGAAGATCTTACTATACTAGTGCATGTGCGTGTGTTTGTATGTGTATACTCATCTATACGTATTCACCAATATGTGGTTGTAGGGGGTCGAGTCTCAGCTCATGTCCCTTCCTTTCAACTTGCCGCTTGTCAGCTTCACTCTTAGCCTTGAAGGCCTAATCATACCTATTTTTAAAACTATGTATGGAATCTGCCTCCACCACTCCTTCCTCGAGGTCACTTCACTTCCCGACCACCCTCAGACTGACATCTCTATTACTCACCTGTGTTTTTAACATCAAGCTATAATCCCGAGTACCTATTTTCCTCCTATTAAATAACCTGCCCCTGTCTGCCCCATGAATACCTACAAGTATTTTGTACATAGTTATCATGTCTCCCTTAGTCCTTCTTTCTCTTAGTTCTCTAAGCTATAATAACTGGGTGACCCTGAACATTCATTGCCTTTCCTCCAATGTTCATTATAAACTATTTTAACTTGAGCTTCTATACGGCTCTAAAGAAACAAATTTTCATTCTGTGTATATCTCGTCTTCTTACAATTTTGTATCATTAAGGTTCCAAAAATTTTTTTTTTCAGGCTGCTGACGCATCTTGGAGAAGAGACCGTCAGTGAGATAATGTATGTTACCCCGGCTGTCAGTCGCTTGTCTTTTATTTCTGCTTAGCACGCTGGCGTACACACACACACACACACACACACATACACACACACACACACACACACACACACAAACACACACACACACACACACACACACACACACACACTCACGTTACGAGGTGTCAGAGTGGGCACCTGTGACGAGCGGGGTTCCACAGGGGTCTCCTAGGACCAGTGCTGTTTTTGGTTGATGTGAATGACATGACTGAAGATATAGACTCAGAAGTGCCTCTGTTTGCAGATGATGTGAAGTTATTGAGGAGAATTAAATCGGATGAGGACTACAAACCTGGATATATATATATATATATATATATATATATATATATATATATATATATATATATATATATATATATATATATATGTGTGTGTGTGTGTGTGTGTGTGTGTGTGTGTACTCACCTAATACTCACCTAATTGTGGTTGCAGGGGTCGAGACTCAGCTCCTGGCCCCGCCTCTTCACTGATCGCTACTGGGTCCTCTCTCTTTCTGCTTCCTGAACTTTGTCATACCTCTTCTTAAAACTATGTATGGTTCCTGCCTCCACTACTTCACTTGCTAGGCTATTCCACTTCCTGACAACTCTATGACTGAAGAAATACTTCCTACCGTCCCTGTGACTCGTCTGAGTCTTCAGCTTCCAGTTGTGACCCCTTGTCCCTGTGTCCCCTCTCTGGAACATCCTATCTCTGTCCACCTTGTCTATTCCCCGCAGTATCTTGTATGTCGTTATCATGTCTCCCCTGACCCTTCTGTCCTCCAGTGTCGTCAGTCCGATTTCCCATAACCTTTCCTCGTACGACATTCCCTTGAGCTCTGGGACTAGCCTTGTTGCAAACCTTTGTACTTTCTCTAACTTCTTGACGTGCTTGACCAGGTGTGGGTTCCAGACTGGTGCTGCATACTCCAGTATGGGCCTAACATACACAGTGTACAGTGTCTTGAACGATTCCTTATTAAGGTATCGGAACGCTATTCTCAGGTTTGCCAGGCGCCCGTATGCTGCAGCAGTTATTTGGTTGACGTGTGCCTCCGGTGATGTGCTCGGTGTTATGGTCACCCCAAGGTCTTTCTCCCTGAGTGAGGTCTGTAGTCTTTGTCCACCTAGCCTATACTCTGTCTGCGGTCTTCTTTGCCCCTCCCCAATCTTCATGATTTTGCATTTGGCTGGATTGAATTCGAGAAGCCAGTTACTGGACCACATGTCCAGCCTCTCCAGGTCTCTTTGCAGTCCTGCCTCATCCTCGTCCGATTTAATTCTTCTCATCAACTTCACATCATCTGCGAACAGGGACACTTCAGAGTCTGTTCCTTCCATCATGTCGTTCACATATATCAAAAATAGCACTTTTCCTAGAACTGACCCCTGTGGGACCCCGCTCGTAACAGGCGCCCACTGTGATACCTCTTCACGTACCATGACTCGTTGCTGCCTCCCTGTCAGGTATTCCCTTATCCATTGCAGTGCCCTTCCTTTTAGTTGTGCCTGATCCTCCAGCTTCTGCACTAATCTCTTGTGGGGAACTGTGTCAAAGGCCTTCCTGCAGTCTAGGAAAACGCAATCTACCCACCCCTTTCTCTCGTGTCTTACTTCTGTTACCTTGTCATAAAACTCCAGGAGGTTTGTGATACAGGATTTGCCTTCCATGAACCCATGCTGGTTTTCATTTATAATCTTGTTCCTTTCCAGGTGTTCGACCACTCTCCTCCTGATAATCTTCTCCATGACTTTGCACACAATACATGTCAGAGACACAGGTCTGTAGTTTAGTGCCTCGTTTCTGTTTCCTTTCTTAAATATGGGGACTACATTAGCTGTCTTCCATTTCTCAGGTAGTTGCCCAGTTTCAAGGGATGTGTTGAAGATTGTGGTTAGAGGCACGCACAGCATCTCTGCTCCTTCTCTAAGGACCCATGGGGAGATGTTGTCCGGTCCCATCGCCTTTGAGGCGTCAAGGTCACTTAAGAGCTTCTTTATCTCCTCCTCAGTTGTTCGTATGTCATCCAACACTTGTTGGTATATTCCCTCTTGATGTTCCCTTCTGTGCTGTCTTCCCACAGCCCTTCCTGTCTCTACTGTAAAAACTTCCTTAAATCTCCTGTTTAGCTCCTCACATATCTCCTAATCATTTCTTGTGAGTTCTCCACCTGTCCTCAATCTGATCACCTGGTCTTTGACTGTTGTCTTCCTCCTGATGTTGCTATACAACAGTTTCGGGTCAGTCTTGATTTTCGATGATATGTCATTTTCATACTGTCGCTGGGCCTCCCTCCTTACCTGTGCATACTCGTTCCTGGCTCTGCGACTGATCTCCCTATTTTCGTGTGTTCTCTGCCTTCTGTACTTTTTCCATTCTCTATTGCACTTTATTTTTGCCTCCTTATCCTGTCGGGTAAACCAGGGGCTCGTTCTGGGTCTTCCCATTGTTTCTGCTGCCCTTGGGAATAAACCTTTCCACTGCCTCCTTGTATTTTGTTGTTACATATTCCATCATTTCATTTACTGGCTTTCCTGCCAGTTCTCTGTCCCAGGGAACCTCCCCCAGGAAGTTCCTCAACCCTCTGTAGTCCCCTCTTTTGTAGTCAGGCTTTTCCCATTCCACTCCTATTACTCTCTCCACTTGCAACTCTACTATGTATTCAAAGCACAGAACCACGTGGTCGCTAGCTCATAGGGGACTCTCATACGTGATGCCCTCAATGTCTGAGCTGCCCAGGGTGAACACAAGGTCCAATCTTGCTGGTTCATCCTCCCCTCTCACTCTGGTAGTGTCCTTAACATGTTGGTGCATGAGGCTTTCCAGCACCACGTCCAACATCTTGGCTCTCCATGTTTCGGGACCCCCATGTGGCTCCAGGTTTTCCCAGTCAATCTCCCTGTGGTTGAAGTCCCCCATAACCAGCAACTTTGCTCTCCTGGAGTGAGCTCTTCTTGCCACCTCAGCAAGTGTGTCCACCATTGCTCTGTTGCTCTCTTCATATTTCTCTCTTGGCCTCCTGCAGTTCTGTGGTGGATTATACATCACTGCAATGACCACCTTGTGCTCCCCAGACTGAAGTGTACCTACTATATAATCTCTTTCTCCCGTCTCGTCTATGCCTTCCATTTTCTCGAATTTCCATCCGTTTTTTACGAGCAAAGCAACCCCTCCTCCCCCTCTGCCCCTTCTATCTTTCCTCATGATCTGGTATCCTGGTGGGAAGATTGCATCTGTTATTGTCTCCGTGAGTTTTGTTTCTGTAACTGCTATGATGTCTGGGGACTTCTCACTGATTCTTTCTTGCAATTCCTCATGTTTATTCGTTAATCCATCCGCATTTGTATACCAAACCTTCAACTTCTGTTCTAATACTGTAACTGTGGTGTGGGGGGTGGGAACAGAGGGAACGGTGTGTGATGGTTGGTTTGGATTGTTCAGTTGCCTTGGGGGTGTCGTGGCTGGAGTCCTTCTGCAGGTGTTTCTGGGGGGTGTGCTTGTCCTTCCACTTGTTCCTGAGTTATTCTTCTCTCCTTTTTCATTTCCTCCCATTTCTCCTTTCGTTTTCGAACTCTCTCTTTCATCGTCTTCCTTTCGTCTTGTGTTCTGTCTCGATCGAGGTACACACTCCGGAACTCCTGCTTGCCTCTCAGCCGTGCTTTCTCCTGCAGGATCATGGTTCGGGTTGATTCTGCCTTGAAAATTACTTTGAGAGGCCGATTCCTTTTCTTTGTGAACCACCCAATTCTCCGAAAATTTGCCACCTGGGTCATGTCCCCCTCGCCTATCACCTTCATGATACCTTCAATCGCTTTTTTCTCCTCCTGCTTTCTTTCATCGTAAGTTTCCCCTTTAACTTCGTCTAGCCCATAGACAAAAACTGATCTCTCCCTTTTCCACCTCCCACTGTGGCTCCCATTGCATCCTCTGAGGTGTTTTAGTTCCTTCCCGTGGGGTGTTCCTTCCATCAGTCCCTTCCCTAGCTATGGCCCCTATGCTCATTGGTTTGTCGTTCCTGCTCACCTGTTCCTGGCCCTCACAGGTGTCTGGTAAAGTCCCTGCACATGTCCTAGTTCCTTCAATGTCTTCCAACCTCTGTGTGTGTGTGTGTGTGTGTGTTGTGTGTGTGTGTGTGTGTGTGTGTGTGTGTGTGGTGTGTGTTTGTGTGTGTGAGTGTGTGTGTGTGTGTGTGTGTGTGTGTGTGTGTGTGTGTGTGTGTGTGTGTGTGTGTGTGTGTGTGTGTGTGTGTGTTCGCTTCTTTCAACCTGACATTCTAAATTAATTTCTAAACAGGTAGCACTAATAAAAAACCTACATTATTTTTTTAATTCACACACACAATAAAAGCCAAACGATAATACGTCACAGTGCACTATAGACCATGTTTTGTCTGGTGAAATATAATGTGACAAACTTGAGAATACATTTAAAAATAGTTTCACGCATTGAACTCACTATTGCCAAATGTTTCTCTTTGTAAAATGAATGTTTGTTTTGTGTCAGGGCTGTGTAGTTCCTCGTCAGTCTCTCCTGTATGCGATATTTTGATGGTCATCATCACGCGAGAGACAAAGAATACTCGACGCTCCGACACAACACTGTCTCCCCGACCATTCGTGAGTTGATGGATCTCTGTCACCAGTTTTGTTTTTTGTCTCTTCAAAGATTTTTTTTTTAAAAGATTATTATGATTTAGATTTTGACGTATGTATGCACAAGCGAAATTATCGCTCATTCTCAAAATTGCAATTCTTATGTAATCCATTTTTGTAGCGATTTGATCCATATTTTATGGATTAAAATATTCTTGACAGGCTTTGAAAAGGTCACATGCAGCCTCAGTAACCTTCGTGTAGTTGACAGTCTTTAAAGCCCCACTAATTAACTATCCAATTATTTTTTTGTACGCTCATTAAACAAACATTGTAAGGAATTTAGGCAACACGGATCCTAAGGTACATCATGGGAACAATGATGTGCCTTAGGATGTATCTTCCATGATGTACCTTCCAAGAGGAAGCAAACATTACTTAGTACACACATATTTCAAGTACATTAAGCTGGGCTGGGTGTCGCGCGATGAGTGTTTAGCCTCTTAACTTTGTGTGGGGAGAAATTATGGCTTAGATTAAATAAAATTAAAGCAATACCGGCGTTTTTATATTGAGAAGGTGGAAAGGAGAAGGAAGTGGAGGAGATGATTGTGAAAGGGAAATGAGAAATTAGAGGATTTTGAGATAAGGTAGAAGATGGGAGGAGGTAAAACAGGAGAGTGGGAAGTAAAAAGCTGAAAAGTGAGAGGGAGGGAAGAGTCCGTAGAGGAAGGACAAGAGTAGGGCAGAGGGAGACGGAGGGAAGGAAAAGAGAGGGTAGGAAGAGAGGTGATGAATCGAGGAGGCATAGAGAGGAAGAAGGGAACGAGAGGAAGGAAGTAAAGGGGTGGGAGGAAGGGAAGGAGAATGTAGAGGTAGGAGATTTAGGAGATAGGGATAGAACGAATGACAGAATGGCGGGGAGAGTCATATATATATATATATATATATATATATATATATATATATATATATATATATATATATATATATATATATATATATATATATATATATATATATATATATTTGAAGATTATTTCAGAGAAAATATATCTCACGAAAGACAGAGTGCCGGAAATGCCCCTTTCGATCGCGCACTCGACTGAAATAAATCTAGCTTACTTTTTGTCACACAATGATTTCTTCTTTCCACGTTCACCGAGTGTCGTAATTTCCTACCCGAGTTATTAAATTATTAACCAGTCCCAGACACCGTTTAAAGAAGTCATTCTAATAAGTAAATTTCCACTTGACATTTTGTAAACTCAGCCACAGTAGGACTTTTATATCTTACTCTTGCCTCTGTTTATTGCTGTTACATAATTTTATACGATCCTCTGCCTTGGGATTTTTAAATTAGTATTCTTTATTGTTCTACAGGTTTCTATATCTATCTATCTATCTATCTATCTATCCTTCGAGTAGATGAACGTCTTTTATACTCTAAAGATGAAAAAAGAAGATACGGGTCCCTTCTTGACAGTCATTCAGTGATAGTGAAAGAGAAAGCTTCATTCACTATTATACAAATATGCATCTTCAAGACTCTAGTTTCAAAATAGTGTTGTAGCGTGCAGAGAACACCTTAATGTCACCGTGAATTATCAACACCTGCCGCTGTTCTCGATACTATGAAAAGAAAGTGGAAAAGGTCAATTGAGTAATTACTTTTAAAATGAGGAGAAGAAAGGTCAAGATACTGTGGCTGGAACAGCTCACAATTTGTGAAAAAAAAAGTTGCAGAGCAAACTTTTACTGAGATAACGTTTTGGTCTTTGCCACTTGACGAAACTCTTCTCAGAGCGAAACGTTGTTCCATGTGAGGCAACACCTTACATGGATGCAGTTCACAACTGACTCACAAACTGAAAAGAAATCTTAACCGAGGTTTCGGCCCATCATGATCCAATATTAAATATCCAGTATGTGATTCTTACGAAGTTTATTTTTTTTAATGTTGGCTTGAGTGTATTTTGAGATTCAGTTCTAGGCGTCATAAAACAAAAATAAGAATATCAAACTTTTCACACACACGTAATAGTTCATTGTAAATAAGATATGTAAGAGTTCTTGTTTTGAGACTCGTTTTTTAAT